>CM039672.1:74600994-75320994 GCA_022496015.1 Hordeum marinum
ACCGTGATAGATCAAGATCATGCCATCTCAATAACACGGGAGAGATAGAGATTAAATACATAGCTACTGGTACATACCCTCAGCCCCGAGGGTGTACTACTCCCTCCTCATCATGGCCTCCGTCGGGATGATGGAGATGTCCACCGGTGATGATCCCCCCTGCCAGGGTACTGAAAAGGCTCTAGATTGGATTTTGATACAGAGAGTTGCAGTGGCGGAGCGGAAGTTCTAGGTTTATTTCTGAAGGTTTCTCTATATATAGGATTTTCAGCATTGGAATCACGCCAGCCAGAGCCACGTGGGCCTCACGCTAACATGGCGAGCCTAGGGCGTGGGTGCGCCCTGCTGGCTCATGGCCACAGGTGGCTACCCTTTGGTGGTTCTTTGCTCTGGTATTTCTCATTTTCTCCAAAAAAATCACAAACAAGTTCCAGGCGATTCTGAGAACTTTTATTTTCTACACAAAAACAACATCACGGTAATTCTGCAGCGTCATTCGGGTTATTTGTAAACAAAATCATATAAAGTGCATAAACAAAGATAAAAGTATTTTAAACATAGGCAAATATGGCATGAATACTTCATAAATTATCGATACGTTGGAGACTTGTTAGCATCCCCAAGCTTAATTCCTGCTCGTTTGCGAGTAGATAAATGATAAAAGAAATAATTTAAGAAGTGTGAATGCTAGGATAGTGTATAATATTGATCAATGATAATTCCAATCATTTTTTCTAGCGTCATAAACACGTATTTTTCATAAACTCATCATGATAAAGTAGCAATCAATTCACATGCTATGGCTCAAACAATGCATTCTCTTGAAACTTAACAACCTATGTTCATAGTCATCAAACAATTATAGTTATACAAAGTCTAAGTAAGAGCTCCATGTATTAAATTATCATATAGTATTCTATGATTGCTGGTACTCAAAGCATATGTTTGGAAAAAACAACATCCATCGAACACATAGAAAGATATGGGCTTAATATTTCGCCTCCCATCATACTTATCATGAAGATAATTCTCAACAATAATAATCATGATCAAATATATTAGACTAGATATATCTGTTTGGATCTTTAGCCACTACATGATGCTTGCCAACTAATAGATTGAGGTTGGAATAAGAAGTTGACTCAACATGAAAGTAAATACCATAAAAGTAAATAGATTCTCCCTTCACAGAGGGAAGCAGAGATTTGCATAGGTTGCAGAGCTCATTGTTTTAAAACAAAGATGAATATGCAATTTAGAGTGGTATACTTTTCCTGTCAACGTCACAAAAGAGTTTCCAATATCTTCCATACTAAACACATCATTGGTGGTTCCCAAACAGAATTGAAATTTTACTCCCCCTCCATGAGTCAAACAAATTCCATGGCTGACCGAATCCATGGGTGCCATCCAAACAATCAACTTTCAAATGGGAATTCTTGTTTATTTATTTTTGTATTATGCAGTACTCGGCATCGACCAGCCTCTCTCGTGCAATGAGAAGTGAATAAACACTCATCTTGAGAATAACCTGCTTAGCATGGAGGATAATGACTGCCTCGTCACTCCATGCACAGTACGAGCACACAAAACGAATGTTTATTTGAAGGTTTAGAGGTGGCACATGCAAATTCATTTGGAATGGCATTGGCATACCATATATAGGTAGGTATGGTGGACTCTCCTAGAGGAAACTTGGCTCAAGTATTTGGATGAACAATTAGTACCTCTACTTAGTACGAAGTTTTAGCTAGCAAAAGGTTCTAAACAAGCACCCCATGTTGGAGGATCCATAACAATATAACTTCTATGCAAATATACCCAAACATAACCATTATGTTGTCTTCCTTGTCCAACATCAACTATTTGATCAAGGTTGAAAATAATTAATGGGTATTCATAGTCATAAAAGATGTCCAAGATATTATATTTGTATCCGAAAGTTCTCTTTCTTATAATAGTTGTTCATGAATTGTTTGTATGACCAATATTATGGTTGTCAACCTTCAATTGGTTTTACTTTATAAAACAAACGTGTAACTACTACTAAGCATAAAGCACATTATAACTTCAGATTTATGATATTTCATTCATTCACAATTTAATCTTAGGATAAAAGTGAAGCACATGAGTAAACATCAAACTAATCTCAAAATATATAAGTGAAGAGCAATGACTAGTCAAAGAATCAAGTGGCTATTTGAGGACTCTCTCTCAATAAAGACTTTCAGCTCTGAGATTTATTTAAAACAACAAAAAAAAACAATATACATTCCAAGAATAGCACATATCATGAAAAATTTAGGCTCAACATTGGCTAACCGATATTTTTTTGATGAAGAGAGGTAGGATGCGCAACATCCCCAAGCTTAGATGCTTGAGACTTCTTGTAATATTGAATTGGGGAGACTTGGGAATCCACAAGCTTGAGATCTTGTGTCTCATTAATTCCTCTCATATGACGGTATCACCATGGTCGCAAAAACTTCATTCACACAAAACTTGAAAAAATTCGTGAGATAGGTTAGTGCACATAAGAATAAATCAACTCTTTACGTCCTGCCAAGACAAGTTGCCTAATAATTTTGAAGCATCATCTACTGTATGCTACCATTTCCACAATTTATATCTACCAATGTAAGTCATGAAAACTATAGGAGAAGTAGATAACAAAAGTATGTCAACAATCTGTCTAAATATGACAGTCTGTACCAATTAATTTACAAAGTGCACTTATGTATCTCAAAACATTACACACATTGAGATCGGTCGTTTGTTTAAAGCTAATTTTATTAGACTTTCAGGTATGCTGAGTGGATTTCTAACATTGTACCGGTGGAGAAGAAAGGCTCCGACAAGTTCAGGGTGTGCACATTTTTCACATATTTTAATATATCTGTACCCAAAGATGAGTATCCCATGCCCATAGTTGATATGCTTATCAATGATGCTTATGGACATAAGGTCATTAAATTTCTTTATGGTAATGCGGGATGATTGTTATGGCTGAAGAGGACATGTCAAAAATGGCTTTTCGGTGTCCTGGTTTCCTTGGTTTATTTGAGTGGATGGCGATGACCTTTGGATTAAAATATGCTGGTACCATGTATCAAAGGGCTATGAATTTAATTTTTCATGATGTACTCGGTATTATACTTTACGTTTATATTGATGATATTGTTTCTGAATCAGATGTATTTGAATCTCATCTAGCCAATTTGCATTTAGCCTTTGAAAGGATGAAAACGTATGATCTGAAAATGAATCCTTTGAAATGTGCATTCAGCGTCTTAACTGGCAAGTTTTTGGGTTTATATTATTCATGAAAATAGCATAGAGATTGATCCCAACATGATAGAAGCTATAAAAAGGTAAATGCCCCAACATGCAAGAGAGATATGCAAAAGTTCCTTGGGAAAGTCAATTATTTGAGGAGATTCATAGCCAACTTTTCAGGGAAAGTTGATGCATTGGCTCACATCCTTGGGTAAAACAACGATGGCAATTTCACTTGGTGGGAAAAACAACAAGAGGATTTTGACATGTTCAAGAATTATTTGTGCACTCCTCCGGTGATGAAAGCGCCCCAAGCATAGGTATCCATTTAAGCTTTACATTGCAGTGGAGGTAGGTGTTATTGGCGCTGTTTTGACTTAGGAGACTGAACGAAAAGAACATGCCATTACGTATTTGAGATGATGCTTATTGGACACTGAGACAAGGTATACATTTATTGAAAAATTATGCATTTGTTTATATTATACGTGAAAAAATTGATAGATTACCTAGTATTGACTACTTGCATAGAAGCTTGTTAAACCGATGTGATTAAGTACATGTTGCATAAACCAATTCTTAGTGGTAGAATTGGTAAATGGGCTTACGTTTTAATTGAATATGATTTGACCTATGAATATCTAAAATCCATGAAAGGCCAAATAGTTGCTAATTTTACTATTGAGCATCAGTTTAATGACAAGCATGATGTTGATATAAACTTTGTCTCGTCAGTACCATGGAGGTTATCTTTTGATGGTTTAGTTTGTAGCAATGGCCAAGGTGTTGGTGTTGTTTATATATCTCCTCGTGGTGCTATTTTCAAGCCTCCTGTCACTTAGAATATTTTTGCACAAATAATCAAGCCGAATATGAAGCATTGTTATTCATCCTAGAGATGTTGCTGGCTATAGGGCTAGACATATTGAGGCTTTTGGTGATTCTTTATTAGTGGTAAAACAAATATCAAGAGTTTTTCAATGTTTTGATGAATCCCTTAACGTTTATCTTGATAAATGTCTAGATATAATTTCCATTTTGGATTATTTTAGCATTGCTCATCTATCTA
Source organism: Hordeum marinum (assembly GCA_022496015.1). Classification (NCBI taxonomy): domain Eukaryota; kingdom Viridiplantae; phylum Streptophyta; class Magnoliopsida; order Poales; family Poaceae; genus Hordeum; species Hordeum marinum. The sequence goes on from CM039672.1 coordinate 74,605,340, forward strand.
GACATGACAATTGGAGAGCACACAATTTGGCATAACAATCATCCGACTATCATGTTGATCATGGCATGTTTCATATTTCTCAAAAGCTGATGTCTAGCTTTGCCGGTATAGGAGAGACCGAACTAGAACACACCACTTCGGCCTCTAACAGAAAATCTAGTGCAAGTGAAAATCTAGATTGGATGAAGCCCATTGTTGATTACTAGCGTTATCCGAGTGAAAGGGTCGACGAGGCTGTTCGACGTATGGATTTCAAATATACAATGAGGGATGATGACCTTTATCATCAAACAGTTGATGATCTTCTTTCAAAGTGCTTGGACGAAGACCAAGCTATATTTGCTATGGGAGAGGTACATGCATGTATTTGTGGAACTCATTAGTCGGCTCCCAAGATGTCAGGGTAACGACGATCTATGGGGCCGGCAATGCCCCTTTCGTGGTTCGTCTAGGGAGATCCTCTGGCATAAAGAGCATCACCAGACCATGCACACATGAGGGTTTAGATAGGTTCGGGATGCAGTAGCGTAAAGCACTACGTCCTCTGGGGTTGTGGGTTATTGGGTTCACAATACAGCAGCGTCATAGCCCGACAAGGAATTCTCCAAAAGTGTGACTATGTGTGTAAATGAATAGAGTGTCGACCTTTCTAAAGGTAGCCATGGACCTCGTTTTATAATCCAAGGGGATACCACAATGGCTAAAATGGTCTTTACATAGAATAAACAATGTATATCTATCTACCAAAACCGCTGGCAATAGCTATAGTGAGAAATACCTAACTCTGATGGACTACGACGGGCACATTAAATGCACCGGGAGGTGGTGCGCTGGCGACGTCTCACAGCAAGGATTGCCTCTCCTTCTGTGCCATTCTCCCAACTACCTCTTATTCGTTTGCCACATGGTAGGACGTGTGCCATTAAAGCTTTTGTAAATCTAGTGAGTTGCCACGCGCCCCAACCAACTCCACCTAACCGTTTGCCCTCTCGGCACCTAGTTAATGTAGACAACCAGCCTAGCGTCGTGTTGTGGTGACTTGGCGGGTGCGGCTAGCATTCGAGTCCACCAACAAGGAGGACTTGCCAGTTCACTCGAACCCTTGTATGAAGTGGCTTGGTATCCAGATCCATCTCGGAAGGGTCTTGCCGGTCCGGATGCCGCGATCGTCCAGTGCACAAGTCAGGGTACTAAGGACACCGTTCTTTAGTACACCGATAGGAGCTCCCGGGCCTAGGCCACAGTTGCGCTCATGACGTTTATTGGGATAGCCCAAAAATAGTGCACACGCACGCGCGACCGCATTCTCCCATAGTTTATGATGATCTGGGGCTTTGGCCGCGACGTGCATTGACCGCGGGTCATGGGAACGGCGGAGCGAGGAGGTTCCGCAAGAAGTATCCTTTCTTCTCGGCATACTTCTACTACGGGCTGTTTTTCGTAGATTTGATGTTGACCTACGGTTTCGGCTTGCTAGACTTCATGCCGAAGACGGTGTCCACCCTGTCAGGAATAGTCCCCAATGTATCTATCTTCCACCATTTCTTCTATCCGCACATAGAGGGCAAGGAGGCTCTCTCCGGTAGCATTACATGGACCCCTCATGCTTCTCACATGGAGGTATATCCCCCCGTCAACTTGCACAAGAAGTGGGAAGAATGGCGGGCATAATGGTGCTACATCGTCGACACGCAGCCCTTAGTCATCTGTGAGTTCCGAACATCCAAGCATGTTCGTGACGATGCATGGAGCAACCTTGTGTAACACCCCGGACACACCCGCCGGTAGTCGTTACTCCTGGCGGGATCTAGACTAGCCTCACATGTCAATACTAGTCTTTTCTGCGCACTTTGTCCTCACTCATGCGCACCCGGGACCAACTTCCCAGTCGGTCACCCATCCTAGAACTACTCCAAGCCAAGTCGGTCACCCATCCTAGAACTACTCCAAGCCAAGCATGCTTAACCTGGGAGTTCTATTCGAATGGGCTCCTAGAAAAGAAGGAATTCCTTATTGATATGAGTAGTCTATCATCCCTAATAAGCCAGGCTATCACATACACCACCACCCAGAGAACCGACGTCCTCGTTGGGTCACAGAAACGTTCCCTCTTGGCACAAATGTTTGTGCTTCCAGTCCGATACATGTGTCATTCCGTGTGCCACGACGGGTCACCAACTTCGTGAACAACATGACCGCGCACCTGTTGGCAAACATCCGTGTAACCACGAGGGTCAGCTCTGATACCAACTTGTAACACCCTGGACAGACCCACTGGTGGTCGTTACTCCTGGCGGGATCTAGACTGGCCCCACAGACCAATACTAGTCTTTTATGCGCACTTTGTCCTCACTCATGCGCACCCGGGACCAACTTTCTGGTTGGTCACCCATCCTAGAACTACTCCAAGCCAAGCACACCTAACCTGGGAGTTCTGTTCGAATGGGCTCCCGGAAAAGAAAGAATTCCTTATTGATATGAGTAGTCTATCATCCCTAATAAGCCAGGCTGTCACACCTTGCCCCCGACGACAAGAAGCTGGAGATTGCCATCACCCACATGCTCTTGTTGAGGGCTGCCAGGCTCACCATAGAGATGGTGGGATCTGACTTCCTCACCAGCCGCATCGCTCCTCTACATGATCGACAACATTTCACATGGGAGTACGTCGCCCCTGCAGACATTATGTGGATATGTCCTCGGCTCGACGTGGACCTGACCCTCCCATAGCTTAGTGTCCTCCACCATCAACTCTTTTGCTCGGAGGACAGGTTCATACTTCTGTCGTCCATCATCCCACTCTGCAAAAACTCCTGCAAGGATGCGATTATGGCAATGATGCCGACATGCAATGTGCACGGGGTGGACCCCATGTGGAAGGCGTCGGCGAAGGAGTTGGTGCAGACGTGGTTTGACAACTTGATGTAAGCGTGCGTCAGGGATGAAGGGTCGATGGTCCGCGCCACCACCAATGCGAGGATCGATCACATCAGTCGGTGAGTTCCGAAAGCAGTCTTCGACATAGGCGGTAGCAGCTCGGGAGTTGCCACGCTCGGTGAAGAGGAGAAGGAGGAGGCCGACTGTGCAGAGGGGCGCGATGAGGATCCGCTAGTACAGGGCCATCCAGAGGAGTCAACAGGTGTTGAAGATGTTGGGGTCGAGCGCGCCAAGGTCGTCATGGAACCGGAGCTCGAGGAGTCCCATGTCCACAACATCCCCAAGAAAACTTGCATACTCTGCAAGGCTGGTACAGGGGAGCCAGTCCATCATGCTCCACCCCAGAGGTCGAGGGTGAAGAGAGGAGGAAGAGGAGGACCCTATTGTCGAAGTCTCCCAGCCGCGAAGAGGAAGGCGGGCCATTGCGAAGCACACGACATGTGTTTCCGTCCACGAGGCTGGGCCTACCAGCTCCGCCACGCCGCCGACGCGCTCCAGGACACCCACTCTGCCACCAGCTGTCGCCGTTTGCCAAAAAGGGATGCGAACTCTGTTTGCTTTTAGCTCAGAAGAAGAGGACGATGAGTAAGCGGCGATCCATTGTAATTTCATCTTGATTCTTGTGTTGCCCTTGCCGAGCCTTGCCTTCGTTATTGGTTTTGCGGAGAAGAGGAGACTCTGGCACAGCGCCAGGCCAGGAGGGCGAATCTCGCTTCCGCTACGGAGGGCATGGCAGACGTCCAATGGGAGCAGCTTTTGCTGGAGCTGGATGTTGTAGATCTCAGCTCTCCGGCGAGCCACCGACAGGACGTTCCGCCCATGTACCCGATGACGAGTCTGGGGCGGGCACCAGCGTCACCAGCTTTGTTCCCCTGCACATGGAGGTGTAGCGCCCAAAGGAAGCTCATGCGCGCTCATCCCTGGCAGGGGATTCTTCTAATGAGCCTACCGGGGCTAAGGGTGCGCCGGCAGGCGATGCCACCGACGATCGTGTTGTGGCAACAGACCTTGCCGAGGGAGGCGGCGTCTCCCATCAACAGGAACCCATGGGGGAGCCTTCATGCTAAAAAATTATTGTCTTACTCTTTTTTGTCTTCTTGAACTTCTTCTTAGTACAGTTTTTCTTTTCCCCCTGCATTGCAGTCTACCCCCCATCGAGGGAACTTAACGCCGATGTCAATGTTGAGGGGTCACCAAGGAGGCGGTCGAGGAGGCGACCTGGATCGCAGCTGAGGAGGACGTCACCCATCATGGCCCTCGGGACACCGACAAGCAGGTCCTCGAGGGAGCGCTCTTGGAGATGGCGGCAGATGCCACACAGGCTTATTCTTCAGGACCTTCAAGGGTGGGCCCATTCTTATCGCTGAGGGCTGCTAGAAGGATTGTTGCCGGTTTGTCATCGTCATCCAAGCCGCACCTAAGCCGGTACCTAAGGATCAGTGACCTGCAGTTTGCCAGCTCTCCCGGGGATGCAATCTTTGAAGTCTTCTTCGAAGGGGCAGAAGTCGATGGGGACGTCGTCGCCCCTAGGGGAGAGCAGCAATCGATCCCCTTGGCGGGGGTGATGAATCCAAGTAGCATGCCATCCCGTCCTCCATGGGCAGGGATTTCTGACAACAGCAGGTGCTTTATGCCGGCCGTTTTGAGGGGCTGGATCACTGGGAAGCTCTTCTTGTGGCCGCAGAAGATAGGTTTTGGATGCTTCTTGCCGAGATGCACTCTTGCTTCATCAAGAGCAACAAGGAGCTTGCTGTGTAGCAGGTCAACCTCACCAAGGCCGAAGCCGAGTTCATCAACCAGAAGGCCGAGGCAGAGAAGATATGGCAGGAGAGAGAGGAGATCTTCGCCAACACAAAAGCAGAGCAGACTTCGCGCAAGATCTCGCTCGATTGCCAAGAGGAGGATCTCACCGCCCGGGAAAGGGCTCTTGACAACAGGCCCATGGCTGTACTAGAGAAGAAAATCCAGGAGTTGGAGCCACAACACAAGGATGCTATCGAGCGACAAGCTGTTGAGCATGCCGAAAAGCTCCAAGAGGCCGTCAACGCTGCCGAAGAGGCCCAATCCATCAAGATCGAGCTAGAAAGCAAGGTGTAGTGGCTATAAACGAATCTTGCTACTTCTGGACATGAAATCTCGAAGTTGAAGGATGACATCGAGAAGGGGACCCAGACTCTGGCAGACTTGCAAGCAGGGATCATGTAGGGATCGAAAGTAGGTCTAGAGGGGGGGGGTGATTAGACTACTTGACCAAATAAGAACCTAACCTTTTCCCAAGTTAATTGGTTGGCAGATTTTAGCAATTCTAGCATATCAAGTTCACCCTACACATGCATGTGTACGAGTATTGCAGCGGAAAGTAAAGACAAGCATATGTAAGAGGATAAGAGTAGGAAGATCAAACGCAATTGTACACACGAAGATTTTTCCCATGGTTCCGATAGGTAGCGCTATCGTACATCCACATCAATGGAGACTTCAATGCATGGAGGGTAACGGTCGCGAGAGTCCACGGAGGGCTCTACCCATGAAGGGTTCTATGAAGCAGCAACCTTGCCTATGCCATGATGGCCTACATCCATGGAGGACTAGCCTAACTCGGGATAGATCTTCACGAAGTAGGCGTGTCGTCGTTTTCTCATGGGGGGTCGCGCGAGACGGTAGATGCCATGGGGTGGCTTATCGAGGTGATAGCAAGGCTGTCGTGGATGATTCGGGACGGGTAATCGAATAGCACGCAGTGGTTTACCCAGGTTCCGGGCTCTCCGGAGAGATAAAACCCCTACTCCTACATATCTGTATATCTGTGGAATATCTGGTACATGGTTGCTCCTGGAGCTATATGGGAGAGGAGAGCCATGAGGCTTCTTGCCTCATGTGTGTGTATGTGTGAGCACGTGAGAGTGGAACCCCCCGTATGTGGTGGGCATGAGGCCCTTTTATAGGCATGAGGGGGTAGCTTGGGATGTAAGGTACAATGGGTAGCTTACATCCCAAGCAGCTTGAGGTGTAAGCTACCATGGGTAGCTTACATGTCAAGCCATATGTAGGTTGTGAACTAAGCTATGTCTGTCCCCTGATGCACTTGATAAATCAGTGTCTAGGGGGCAGGTTACACTGTAGATAGTACTGCATGATGCACATACGGTGCGCTATTGCTTGCTAATAGTGCGTCGCCACTCGAGACGGTCGTTTGGTCCTCGCGTGTCCGATGGGACGTCATAGTAGGCTCCGGGCAGAGCCGGCCAGGAGGAGCCGGCCAGGCGGAGCCGTCATGGAGGAGCCAGCCGGGAGGAGCTGGCCAGGAGGAGCCGGCCAGGTGTAGCTAGCCGGGAGGAGCCAGCCGGGAGTAACCAGTCGGGAGGAGCCAGCCGGGAGTAGCCAGTCGGGAGGAGCCAGCCAGGAGGAGCCAACCTAGAGGAGCCGGCCAGGCGAAGCCGGCCTGGAGGAGCCGGCCAGGAGGAGCCGGCATGGAGGAGTCGACCGGGCGTAGCCGGCCAAGAGGAGCTGGCCGAGAGGAGCCAGTCGGGAGGTGCCAGCCGGAAGGAACCAGCCGGGAGTAGCCAGCTGGGAGGAGCCAACCGGGAGTAGCCAGCCTGGAGGAGCCAGAGTGGAGGAGCCGGCCGGGAGGAGCCGACCAGGAGGAGCCGGCCAGGCATAGCCAACCGGGAGGAGCCAGGTGGGAGTAGCAAGCAGGGAGTAGCCAGCCGGGAGGAGCCAGTCGGGAGTAGCCAGCCGGGAGGAGCCAGCCAGGAGGAGACATCCGGGCCGTAGCTTTGTCTTCGTTTCTTTGTATGTCTTGTTGGTTCGTCAGGCTTTGCATACCGGGGGTGAACCCCCTGATGTTTTAAAATTTTGAGTCGTCTCCTTGAGCCTACCCGAGGGTAATCCCCCCGACAAGGTGATCTCCTTGCCCTTACGAACTTCTTGGTTCAACTCCATAACACGAAGTAGGAGGCTCCCAAGTGACACCTAACCAATCTAGAAGGCACCACCCTCCAAAAGGTAACAGGCTCAATAGTAACGATGAACTCCTTGCTCTTGTGTTTCAAATGATAGGCTCCTCAACACTCAATCACTCTCTCACATATTTGGCTTGTGTTTAAGAGATTGACTCGGTGGAAAGCAACTTGGGGAGGCTAGAAATAAGATCCATATGGTTGGAGTGGATGATCTTGACCTCAACACAAGGGTAGGTGATTCTCTGTCAGAAATTTGGATATGGGAAGTGTGGGTCTATTCTGAGTGCTTCTCCTATGAGTGGGATGTGGTGGAGGGGTATATATAGGCATCACCAAAAATCCACTGTTACGACATTAAAACTGGGTTGCACCGACTAGTGCAAAACGTGGCAACTTTGGCATTTCGGTGAGACCGATATAGAATTCTCGGTGGTATCGATATGATTGGCCAAGGGCTGTTATAGAACTCGGTGAGACCGATTCACAATTCTCGAAAATTCTAATTCTTGTGAAAGAGGCACTAGGAAGTTGGTCATTGAAACTCGGTTGCACCAAAGTGAAAGTTGGTAGTACATAGAAGTGGGTTTTGGCTAGGGTTTTTGTCTAGGGTTTTGACTCGGTGTAGCCGATATTGAATTCTTGGTGGGACCGATTTTGAGTGGTAGATCTCAGCTCTCCGGCGAGCCGCCGGTAGGACGTTCTTCCCATGTACCCGATGGCGAGTCTGGGGGCGGAGGCCATCGTCACCATCTTCGTTCCCCTGCACGCGGAGGCAGAGCGCCCGAAGGAAGCTCATGTGTGCTCATCCCTGGTAGGGGATATTTCTGATGATGTTGACAATTTTCTTACATCCGACAAGACTTTTGTAGATACCTTTTTTCTATAATCCCTTTCAATAGATCATTTTCCTTCTCAAGTGTAACTTGGCTAAGAGAATCATTAGTGGAATAAATAGAACTACTAGAAGCAATATCATTGTTTATCATTTTTATTGCTACTAGTTGAAGAACCTTTCTTGCCTTTGTTACTACTTTGTTTGGCCTTAACTTGTGGACTGAATGTAGACAAGAGTAGTCGTTTGGCTAGATAAGAGGAAGTCTTCTTTCAAAGATCGTCACTGATAGCTTTAAGAAATTCATGCTCTTGCTGCAAATTGAGCTTCTCACCGCAGAACTTCTCATGAGTCCTTTCAAGTCCTCTATGATCTTCTAGAGTAGTCTCGTGGGCTAACTTAAGAGTGTTTAGTTCTTTAGTTAGTTGCTCTATTTCCAACTTATCAACATCACACGACTTATCTTGACTAAAGTGATTACTAACAAGTTCATTTTGACTAATGTCACTAGATTTGTCAAATAGCAAATCATCATCTCCAAGTAGGTCATCCTCATCACTATTAAAGTCATGGTATTCGGGGTGTGATACCTTGGGGCCTTTAGCCATGAAGCAAGTTCCACTCCCTTCATTTTTTGAATCAAATATGTCGTAGGAGTTGGAGGAAACGAGTGCAAGTCTGGCAACACCATCATCTTAACTATAGCCAAAGTCGCAGTGATAGCTTTTCATGGAGTGGTTGTCGGTTTCGGAGCCGGAAACCCATTCACCAACATGAGCTCTATGTCTTCTTCTTGTGTAGCTCTTGGTGTACTTGTCATTATTCTCTAAGTCTTTACTTCTCCGGGAGGGTCTTTGATATGGGGCAAGCCCGTGTGTGTCGATCTTTCACGAATTGGAGGGGGATTCCATGAAGAACACGAAGAACACGAATGGGAAATCACAAGAGGAAACACTCAAGAACAAGTCCAAGCACACATCCACTAGACTCACCACACACAAGATCCACAAGGTACATGAACAACAAAGGTAAAGAAGGATACATGGTAGAGTTCATCCCAAATTCCATGGGGAGATGGGGCCTCGATATACCGGAGGATCTCCCCTGGAAAGGGGCCTTGACATCCACTAGGGAATCTTCTCCTATGGAGGCATCTACTCCATGGGAGAGGTAGTGGAAGGAGAAAAGCTCAACTAACTAAGAGATAAACCATTGCTAACCCTAGAATGGAGGTGGGGGATGAGTATATATTGTCTAGGGAGAAGTGGGGGTGACAAAGGGGTACATGGGCCTTGGGCCCAAGTGGATGCACGCACGCAGGCCGAAAGTTTCGGGTTGGGCCGGAAGTTTCGGGTGTCGAAAGTTCCGGGGAAGGTCCGGGCAGGTTCTGAGGTATCCAGAGAGTTGGCACACCTTGGGTGCGCTCAGGCCAAAAGTTCCAGGCAGGCCCGAAGGTCCGGGGTCTAGAGGTTCCGGGCAGGCCGAAAGGTCCGGGTCTTCCAGAGACTTGTCCTCGCTTCTTATTCCTTCTCTTCCAAGCCTCCCTCGAGGATGGTGTAGTCGTACGTAGGTGCTGGCACTCCTCATCGTCTCCGAAGCTCCGACAATACCTATGCATGCACACGAGAGGAGTGTCAAGTAGTATGCCATCCTCAAAGGGGTCAAGTGAACACATGTAAAGGAGATGATTCACCTTTATATATGTGAAGCGGATGTCGCACGTGTCACTTGCCGAAGGGACTCTTGCCATGGTGATGTCCGTAGGATGCTCCGCATCATCCCCTCCCCCTTGGGAAAGATCCATCCTCGGATCAAGAACCAAATCACCATGTGAAAGAGATGGCGACATCATGTAGAGGTGGACGATCACCATGCGCTCATCATCATCAAGCTCTAAAGAGGCACTCTCCAATTTCTCACCATCTAGGAATTCCTTCAAAAGGAGCAAATATGACAAACACATGGAAAAACAAATGTGGTTAGCGTTAGTGCAGAACCAATCATACAGGTGGTGATTCACCAAACAAGTGTTGTCTTCATGCATATTATATGGTGTGACAAAGGATTGTGGCATGGCATGAAATCATATAAATTGAGCACAAGCAATGCAATCATGGAAACAAGGATGCCTAGGTGAGGTATGGATGCCAGTATGTGAGTCAATAGAATAAGCATCTAACTCAAGGTCATACCACTCATGCACATAGCAATCAACGAAAGGTGTATGGTAGGCAAAGGAATCATTCACAACACCAAACAAAATGACATGTCTAGACACATGGGGAAAGTGCAAGACAATCCAAGCATAATGTGCACATGGTGTAGTGAAGATAGTGAGGCACTCAACACGGTAGAAAGAGCAAGTGTTCAACATGTGTGATGCAATGAAATCAAAAATATAGCAAGAAATGTGGCATGGCAAATGTGAAGGATGGACATTGTTACATCCAAACATATGATAAGATCAAACAATCCACAAGTTGGATGCAACACACAAGGCATAGAAGTCATGAGGCATGGAACGATGGCAATCATGAGTGAAAGCAATATCTCTAACATGTGTGCAAGTAAGTGGTCCAAGATGACCAATATATGTCATGGTACAAGCAACACAAGAAGGATGAGCCAAAATTTACATGCACAAGAAGGATGTCACCTCAAAAGCTTGACCTTGTGCGTCCGTCACAATGCCAATGCGCGAGAAAGTGCGATGTAGAAATGTGTTGGTGTAGCATCGCTCGCAAGAGCTCGAATCGCCTACTCATGTGAACTGGAAGTTGACATGTCGTCGAAGTATCCTACACATACACACAACAAAGCAAAGAATGTATGTGCATGGTAGATAAACATATCATCCATCATGATGGTTCTTCTCTCTTGCACATAACCATTAGGAACAAAAGTGCATGAACAATATGATGCACCAATGGCTATATTCATGGCACTAGGCATATGGTGCAAAGAAGGAAGACAATCATGCGTCACATGAAAGATGCAAAAGCTCCAATAATATTTGAGAAAGCTATGGGGGGGGGATCTCATTAGCAAGAGTAGAAGCATTGTTGCACTAGGTACATGGCGAAGCATATAGCAAGAAAGAGGCAACACATGGAGATATGTGACAATATGCAATGTCAATCATGTGCAAAGCATGGAAATGGTTGTCATCAACCGCATAAAAGGAGCACATTAGTGATGCAACATAAACAAGCATAGAAATCATATCGTGCAAGCTGGTAGTGTGAAGATGCAACATAATAGAGCAAATTATGGCAGTCATGTCATGTGGACTAATAGTGTGCACAAATAATGCGCATGACACATCACGAGCACGAACACAAAGAAGAGCAAAGCATCCTCATAGACATGGGCCAACAAACAAACATAGCAACAAGTAAATCCGCCACCAAGCCTGCAAATATACATACAACTATGAGAATCAAGTGACATGTGAGATGCAAGGCATGGGTCACAAATGCATGGGAAAGACATAGAAATGAGCATATCATGCAAAGTGAACATGGCAATATGGGCAAAATAACTGTAATGAGAAAGAAGCCATAGCCATGTTAGAGCCAAGTAGAAGAGGTGTGCGTAGTCCTTGCACGAGGGGAATTGTTGGAGACACATTCTGGTGCATCCCAAAGCATCGGTGCTCTCAAGAGCTCGTTTCGTCAACTCATGGGATTGCGAGGTTGATGAAGAATCATGTGTACCTACACAACAAAGAGACATATGAAACAAGGTGTGTGCATGGTAAATATACACATCATCCATCATGATGTGTATGTGCACGTGAGAGTTAGCACAAGATAAGCAATGCTCAAGGAAATTCGATGCATGGTATAGGAACATGTTATCCATCATGAAAGAATAGTTGTGGTGTATAACACGATGGGGACACAAATTGAGCATGCAGATATATGGCACATCAATAACATTTTTATTCATGGGGAGCATATTGTGCACATAAGTATGGGGATCATGCAATGGATGGGGTGGAGCCAAATCTCCTAGAATGTATCAGGAAACTATGGGGGTCTCCTCATGTGCACTATCGGTAGCATAATATGGAGAATATGGACAACGTCCAAAATAATGCATATCCGAAGCAAGGTGGTCATGGAATGTCATATGGGAGCAATTGCGCAAATGATGCAAAGGGAGCATGGCAATATCATCACAAGAAAAGCAAATGCTAATAACCATGGGTTTGTCATCTATGCCATATGAGGAAATTGGATTAATTTTTATGGCATATGCATATTACTATGGTGAGATTGCAAAGATGCAATATGGGAAATTTCACGCATAGCATATGACAAGTCAAGCGGATTGTCAAACATGATGTGACCAATAGAGTTTTCACATGGTATCCTATGGAGTATAGAATCACAACTAGGCAATTCGACATGCTCATCAGCATATTCATCATAAGTAGGTGGCGTATCGAAGCATGAAGAATACATAGCATGTGAAGTATCCATAAGGTGATGAACATCATGCAAGCAATCAATGTCAATATAGTCCACTAGTGGGAAAAGAGTATCACCTTCACCTATGTTACCTTTTTCATTCCACTCATGTGGTGTAGGTGAGATGGGAGAAACCAACTCGTGGTCGTCATCATGATGGAACCATGTGGGGGGTGCATCACATCCACCATGTCCATCGTCATACCTGTTGGAGGGATGTACTCGTCGAGGGTAGGCGTGTCACCGTGTAGGAGACCTTGCACCCAAGAATAAGACACAATAGGAGTAGAGGTTAAGTTGTTAGAAATCATAGTGGCCTCACATGCCATATCAACTATCTTACTCACTAAGTGGTGTGGCTCACTCACTCCCTCTAGGATGCTCTCACTCATATGGTTGGTTGAGTCACTCAATGGGTGGTGATGGCTCTCAACCTCGCATAGGAATTGTGTCAACTCATCATATATGGGTCTAGTGATGGTCACTCTCATCCTATCATGGGAAATGCACTCAATGTCACATATGGTGGAGTCACTCATGTCACTCATGTGGTGGTGGCTCTCCTCACATGGAAATTAGGGCATCTTGTCATATGTGCGTGTAGGAGGGATGTAGGTGCAAACGTCTCCATGAACAACTCCTTTCGCTGCCATGGTTGAAGGGATAGTCCCATGCTCAACCGTCTCATCGTTGTCATCGTGGATGAAGGCTGAAGATGGCACATCATCACTCGCCTCCATGACCGAAGGGAAAATCCCATGCTCGTCCATCTTTATTGGGATGCTTCCGAAGATGGAAGGGTCATTGATAACCCACAAGTAGAGGGGATCGCGACAGTTTTCGAGGGTAGAGTATTCAACCCAAATTTATTGATTCGACACAAGGGGAGACAAAGAATATTCTCGAGTATTAGCAGCTGAGTTTTAAATTGAACCATACCTGAAAGACTTAATATCTGTAGCAAAGCATTCAGTAGCAAAGTAATATGGTAGTAACGGTAACGGTGGCAAAGTGATAGTAGCAGTTTGTAGTGATTGTAATAGTGGCAACGGAAAGGTAACTGAGCGAAGATCAATATATGAAAAGCTCATAGGCAATGGATGAGTGATGGATAATTATGTCGGATGGCATTCATCATGCAACAGTTATAACATAGGGTGACACAGGACTAGCTCCAATTCATCAATGTAATGTAGGCATGTATTCTATATATAGTCACACGTGATTATGGAAAAGAACTTGCATGACATCTTTTGTCCTACCCTCCCGTGGCAGCGGGGTCCTATTGGAAACTAAGGGATATTAAGGCCTCCTTTTAATAGAGAACTGGACCAAAGCATTAGCACTTAGTGAATACATGAACTCCTTAACCTACGGTAATCATCGAATAGAAATCCAGTTATTGTCACCCTAGGGGATGCGGATCATAACTCGTAATAGGTGTCTACAACTTGCAAGATAGGATCAAGAAAACACATATATTCATGAAAACATAATAGGTTCAGATCTGAAATCATGGCACTCGGGCCCTAGTGACAAGCATTAAGCATAGCAAAGTCATATCAACATATGTTTCAGAACATAGTGGATACTAGGGATCGAACCCTAACCAAACTAACTCGATTACATGATAAATCTCATCCAACTCATCACCATCCAGCAAGCCTACGATGAGATTACTCACGAATGGTGGGGAGCATCATGGAATTGGCAATGAAGGATGGTTGGTGATGATGAATGCGTCGATTTCCCCACTCCGAAGCCCAAAACGGACTCCAGATCTGGTCTCCCAAGGAAGAACAGGCGATGGCGGGGGCTCTATATCGTGAAACGCGATGAACTCTTCTCTCTAATTTTTTCTCGACAAATAGGGTTATATGGAGCTCTATAGGATGTCGGAGGAGCCACGAGGGCCCCACAAGCCTGCTCGGCGCGTCTAGGGGGGTGGCCGCGCCTAGCAGGCTTCTGACCTGCAGGTGGCCCCCTTTGGTTAATTCTTGCGCCAATATTTTTTATTAATTACAAAAATATTCTCCATCAGGACGATCCGAGAACTTTTATTTCTGCACACAAATAACACCAAGGCAATTCTGCTGAAAACAACATCAGTCCGGGTTAGTTCCATTCAAACATGCAAATTAGAGTCCAAAACAAGGGCAAAAGAGTTTGGAAAAGTAGATACGTTGGAGACGTATCAACTCCAAGCTTAAACCTTTGCTTGTCCTCAAGCAATTCAGTTGATAAACCGAAAGTGATAAAGAAAACTTTTACAAACTCTGTTTGATCTTGCTATTGTAAATACGTCTAACTTATGTTCAGATTTTCAGCAAAGATTATAAACTAACCACATTCACAATAACATTTAGGTCTCACATTTACTCATGTCAATGGCATAACCAACTAGCGAGCAATAATAACAAGTCTCGAATGACAACAATTTTATCAAAACAATCATGATACAATGTGACATAATGGTATCTCGCTAGCCCATTCTGAGACCGCAAAACATAAATGCAGAGCACCTCTAGAGAACAAGGACTGACTAAACATTATAATTCACGGTGAGAGAGATCCAGTCATGCTCATATGCAATATCAATTAACAACAAGGCATACAAATGACAACTTTGCTCTTTAGCTGGTGCCTTTTATACAAGGATGATGACTCAACAATAAAGTAAATGGAAAGACCCTTCGCAGAGGGAAGCATTGATTTGTAGAGGTGCTAGCGCTCAAGCTTTTAAAACAGAGATAGGTAATGATTTTGGAGTCGTATGCTTTCGTTGCTCACATAACGACCAAGACGTTTTCAATCTCTTCCATGGTAGATACATTATAGGCGGTTCCCAAAAAGAATGGTAAAGTTTTTAGTCTCCCTCCACCAATCAGTCACACTCCACGGTGGGCCAAATTCATGGGTACCGTCCATACAAACACAGTCTTGGGGGAGGTTTGTTTAATTATATTTTGCTTTTTATTTCGAGCATGGAACTGGGCATCCCGATTACTAGCCACTTTCTCATGAATGATAGTGAATCAACACATATCGTGAGAATAACCCACCTAGCATGGAAGATACTGACATCCCCTAGTCGCCACATGAGCGATTTGGGCATACAAAACAGAAGGTTTATTTGAAGGTTTAAAGTTTAGCACATGAAAATTTACTTGGAACGGCAGGTAAATAGCGCATATAGGTAGATATGGTGGACTCGTATGGAACAACTTTGGGTTTATTGAGATGGATACACCAGCAGTATTCCCGCTTAGTACAAGTGAAGGCTAGCAGAAGACTGGGGAGCGACCAACTAGAGAGCGACACAGTCATCAACATGCCTTGAGATTAACCAACATTGAATGCAAGCATGAGTAGGATATAATTCACTATGAAAATAAATATCGTGGAGGCTATGTTGATTTGTTTCAACTACATGCATGAACATTTGCCAAGTCAAGCCACTTGAATCATCCAGAGGAGGATACCATTCTCTCATACTGCATCACAACCATTTTAATGCGCATGTTGGCACTGAAGACGAACCATTATCCACTCTTAGCTAATTAAGCATGACATGAATAACTATAATCTCTAATTGTTATTGCAAACATGTTCAACCCATAATGTAATGAATTCGAAACGATGAGCTAATCATATTTACAATAGCAAGATAGGTTGAGTGCATACCAACTTTTCTCCATCTCAATCTTTTCATCAATTATCGTCATTATTGCCTTTCACTTGCATGACCGAACGATGTGAATAATAATAAGAGTGCGCATGCATTGGACTAAGCTGGAATCTGCAAACAATAAACGAAAGGAGAAGACAAGGCAATATGGGCTCTTTGTAAGAAAAACAATAGTGCATATGAGAGCCACTCAACACGTCACCATGGTCTTCTCCTTACGACCCAATGGAAAGAAAGGAAAATTATTTACACGGGGAAGCTCCCATAAAACAAAAAGAAGAACGAGAAATCTTTTTGGGTTTTCTTTTTAATGCTACAATTAAGCAGCTAGGAAATAAAGCTAGAACTAATTTTTTTGTACTTTTCTCAAAGTTTATTAAACCCACAAGAAGAATTAAACTACGATGGATAGTACAATGAAAAATTATGAACACCAACAACTGAAATAAGTGTGTGAACATGAATTTAATGTCGGTGAAAAATACATACTCCCCAAGCTTAGGCTTTTGGCCTAAGTTGGTCTAGGGCCATGGCTGGTTTGGATAATATCCGAAGTCAAAGTTGGGGTTGTGCTAGGCTGTGGCGGCTACCGCCTGTACCACTACAGCATGTAGGCGAGTGGTTTCTGCATTTTGCTCATACTCGTTTGCCTCCTCTCTGGTTATAAAATATCTCTGCTTTTCCTGAAAGTTAAAGAAGGCAGGAGTAGGAAGGCTAACATGGACAACACGTTGACTATAAAAAATTAGTCAATACTGGAGGGATTGTTCGTTTCTTTCAAGAAACTTAAATCGCACCAAAGCCTCATAATCAAGGAAAGCACGGGGTAACTCAATGTAATTCCCTCTTATGGATACCCCAAGATACTTAGCTACACGGGTGGCATAAATTCCACCAAAGAAATCTCCATCCTTAGCATTATGATGTAACCTCCTGGCAATAATAGCCCCCAAGTTACATCGTCTATCCA
This sequence comes from Hordeum marinum, assembly GCA_022496015.1. Classification (NCBI taxonomy): domain Eukaryota; kingdom Viridiplantae; phylum Streptophyta; class Magnoliopsida; order Poales; family Poaceae; genus Hordeum; species Hordeum marinum. Next base: position 74,622,204 of record CM039672.1, read on the forward strand.
CCATTATCGCCCTCCTAAGAATACTCAGATCAGGCGCGCAAAGGTGGCTATGCTCAAGTTTACCGTTAATGCATCTACCTATGAAGAGAGCAAAATAATGTATAGCGGGAAAGTGAATGCTCCCCAAGGTGGCTTGTGTAGTGATTCTAGTTTCTCCCATCGTGATGCTAGAAGTAAATCACTGTATTCACTTTTGTGAGGATCGCTACGACTACCCCACTGTGGAATTTTGCATGCATCATTAAAATATTCTAGGTCCATGGTATATGTCTTATCATAAAGATCAAATAGAACAGAATAAGAATTGCGCGTGGATGAAAATTCAAACCTCTGCACGAAAGAAACAGTGAGTTGATAATATTGCTTGCATTGATCTGAAATGAAATCCTCAAGGCCAGCATTCCTTATGTACGCATAAAACTCTTCCTTGAATCCGGCGTTGTCCATGAATGGATCCGATGGCCATTCACAAGGTAGTACTTGAGCTTCCCTGGGTAGTTCAAAATCGGGCTCACGTAGCACGAGCCTCGGGGCTTTCTTGCTCAAGGAACCACCTTGGTACATTCTCCTCAACATTTCTGAAAAATTCTGAAATTTTTAGTGAGTGAAAATAAAGGTGAACAAAACTCAACAAAACTCATAGAAACTACTCCCTCAAGTGCCTAGAGACTATATCATGCATCAAAACTACTTGGGACCATACAAATTTGACATGTAAGCTCAAGAACAAGATCACCACAGCAGCAAAAAATTTCAATATATAAGGCACTAGAACAAAAACTAATTGGACCATTGGAGGAGTCACATACCGGTGAGAAATACCCTAAAACAGTTTTGCAAATGGAGATTTGAGGAAGGAGAACAAAAATGGCAGCAAGATGAGCTAGAACACGAGTTTGAGCAATGGTGGGATTTTTTCTAGAGGAAGGTGAAGTGAATGGGTGCTAGAATAAGTGGAGGGGGGCCACGTGGGACCCACAAGCCCCAAGGGCACGACCAGGGGGTGGTTGCGCCCTGTAGGCTTGTGGCCCTCTAGTGCAGCCCCCTGATGCATTCTCAGGGCCAAAAATTCTTAAATATTCCAGAAAAAATCATACTAAATTTGCAGGGGATTATGGGAACTTTTATTTTTAGGTCATTTTTTTGTTATGCGGAAAACTTAGAAAACAGAAAAATAATAGCATTTTTACTGAATTTCATCTAGGTCACAGAAAGTAAAAGTTAGGTGCAGGAAGTTGTGCTTTCTAAATTCATCCATCTCATGCTCCTCAAATGGAATCCATCAATAAGGTTGATCAAGTCTTATTAACGAACTTCTTTCGAATGACATGGAATCGAAGGATTTCTGAATAACACTAAGTTACCTCAATGGGGATATGCATTTCCCCAACAATAAGTATATCATATTTATTCTTGACAGTAGGAAGAGGGAACTCAAAGTATCCAATAATAATTGTTGGAATTTTTTCAATAGAATTGATACTATGAACTTGAGGTTGTTTTTTCGGATAGTGTACCATATGCTCATTACCATTAATATGAAAAGTGACATTTCCCTTGTTGCAATCAATAACAGCCCTTGCAGTATTCAAAAAGGGTCTACCAAGGATGATTAACATACTATCATCCTCAGGAATATCAAAAATAACAAAGTCCATCAAGATAGTAGCATTTGCAACTATGACATGTACATCCTCACAAATACCAATAGGTAGATAAGTTGATTTATCAACCATTTGCAAAGAGATTTGAGTAGGTGTCAACTTATTCAAATCAAGTCTACGGTATAAAGAGAAAGGCATAACACTAACACCAGCTCCAAGATCACATAAAGCAGTTTTAACATAATTTCCTTTAATAGAGCATGGTATAGTAGGTACTCCGGGATCTCCTAGTTTCTTAGGCATTCCACCTTTAAATGTATAATTGGCAAGCATGGTGGAAATCTCAGCTTCTGGTATCTTTATTTTATTTGTCACAATATCTTTCATAAACTTAGCATAAGGAGACATTTTCAAAATATCAATCAAGCGCATACGTAAAAAGACGGGTCTAAGCATTTCAGCAAAGCGCTCAAACTCCTCATCATCCTTTTTCTTGGCTGGTTTAGGAGGAAAGGGCATGAGTTTTTGAACCCATGGTTCTCTTTCTCTACCATGTTTCCTAGCAATGAAGTCTCTTTTATTCTTAGGTTGTGGGTTATCAAGATCATCAGTAGGTTCAATCTCCACATCATTATCATTACTAAGGTGAGCATCAACATGAACATCATTATTAATGTTATCACTAGGCTCATGTTCATCACCAGATTGTGTCTCAGCATAAGAAATAGAAATATCATTTGGATTCTCAGATGTATCTATAACAAGTTCACTAGCAGCATGCAAAGTACTATCATCATTATTTTTCCTACTCTTATTAGAAGAAGTAGGTGCATCAGTATTAACTCTCTAAGAATCTTGTTCAATTCTCCTAGGTTAGCCCTGGGGATACAAAGGTTCCTGAGTCATTCTACCACCTCTAGTCACAACTATAATAGAATGATCATAGTCTTTACTATTCATCTCATTAAGCAAATCATTTTGAGCCTTAAGTACTAGTTCTACTTGAGTGATTACCATGGAAGCATGTTTACTAATAAGCTTAAGATCATTGAAGGTTCTACTCAAATAATCACCCAAGCGATCAAGCATATAAGCATTATGTTTCAATTGTCTACTAACATAGGCATTGAAATTCTCTTGCTTCATAATAAAATTATCAAATTCATCCAAGCATAGGCTAGCAAGCTTATTATAAGGGATATATCTTTCATCAAATCTTTGAAGAGAATTTACCTCTACTACCCATGTAGGGTTATCAAGAACATGTATTTCTTCAATAGGTGGTAGATTCTTAACATCTTCAGCTTTTATACCCTTTTCTTTCATAGATTTCTTTGCCTCTTGCATATCTTTAGGACTGAGGAATAGAATACCTCTTTTCTTTGGAGTTGGCTTTGGATGTGGTTTAGGAATAGTCCGATCATTATCATTGCTCAATATGTTATTCAATAGTAATTCAACTTGTTCAACAGTTTGGTCCCTTAAAACACAACCAGCACAACTATCTAGGTAGTTCCCTAGAAGCATCGGTTAGTCCATTATAAAATATATCAAGTATTGAGGATGACCATGCAAAGCATTAAGTAATTGGAGAAGCCTCCCCCAAGCTTGTGGGAGACTCTCTTCTTCAATTTGCACAAAGTTAAATATTTCCTGCAAGGAAGCTTGTTTCTTATGGGCAGGAAAATATTTTTTAGAGAAGTAATAAACCATGTCCTGGGGACTACTCACACAACTAGGAGCAAGTTAATTAAACCATTTCTTATTATCACCCTTTAATGAGAAAGGAAACAACTTAATAATATAGTAATAGCAATTTTTTTCCTCATGAGTAAATAGGGTGGCTATATCGTTCAATTTGGTAAGATGTGCCACAACAGTTTCAGATTCATAACCATGGAAATGATGAGATTCAACCAAAGTAATTAACTCAGGATCGACAAAGAATTCATAATCTTTATTAGTAACAAAGATGGGTGAAGTAAAAAACTTAGGATCATATTGCATTCTAGCATTCAGAGATTTTTCCTTCCACTTGCGAAGAAATATCTTAAGATCATCTCTATCCTGACAAGCAAGAAAGTCCCTCGCTACCTATCCTTCCATCACATAACCCTCAGGTATATCAGACAATTCATATCTAGGAGAGCTAGGTCTAGCAGGTGAATCATAGTGTTCAGTTTCAATAATTTCATTAGATTCATAAATATTATCAGTCTCAGCATTAGCTCTAGCAATTTGTTCATCAAGAAATTTACCCAGTGGCACAGTATCATCAAGCAAAGTATCATCATAAGCATCATGCATAGCAGAAGTAGCATCATCAATTACTTGCGACACATCATAATTACTAGCAGGTGGTGGTGTCGCAAACTTACTCATAACAGAAGGTGAATCAAGTGCAGAGCTAGATGGAAGTTCCTTACCTCCCCGCGTAGTAGAGGGATAGATCTTGGTTTTAAGATCTTTCAGATTCTTCATAGTGATCAACGGATATATATCCCAAGTGGCTCAGAGAATAAAGCTATGCTCCCCAGCAACGGCGCCAGAAAAAGGTCTTGATAACCAACAGGTATAGGGGATCACAATAGTTTTCGAGGGTAGAGTATTCAACCCAAATTTATTGATTCGACACAAGGGGAGTCAAAGAATATTCTCGAGTATTAGCAGCTGAGTTGTCAATTCAACCACACCTGAAAGACTTAATATCTGTAGCAAAGTATTCAGTAGCAAAGTAATATGGTAGTAACGGTAACGGTGTCAAAGTGATAGTACCAGTTTGTAGTGATTGTAATAGTAGCAATGGAAAAGTAACTGAGCAAAGATCAATATATGAAAAGCTCATGGGCAATGGATCAATGATGGATAATTATGTCGGATGGCATTCATCATGCAACAGTTATAACATAGGGTGACACAGAACTAGCTCCAATTCATCAATGTAATGCAGGCATGTATTCCATATATAGTCATACGTGCTTATGGAAAAGAACTTGGATGGCATCTTTTGTCCTACCCTCCCGTGTTAGCGGGGTCCAATTGGAAACTAAGGGATATTAAGGCCTCCTTTTAATAGAGAACATGACCAAAGCATTAGCACTTAGTGAATACACGAACTCCTCAAACTACGGTAATCACCGGAAAGAATCCCATTTATTGTCACCCTGGGGGATGCGGATCATAACTCGTAATATGTGTCTACAACTTGCAAGATAGGATGAAGAACACCCATATATTCATGAAAACATAATAGGTTTAGATCTGAAATCATGGCACTCGGGCCCTAGTGATAAGCATTAAGCATAGCAAAGTCATAGCTACATCAATATCAGAACATAGTGGATACTAGGGATCAAACCCTAACCAAACTAACTCGATTACATGATAAATATCATCCAACCCATCACCGTCCTACAAGCCTACGATGAGATTACTCATGAACGGTGGGGAGCATCATGGAATTGGTGATGAAGGATGGTTGGTGATGATGAAGGCGTTGGTTTCCCCTCCCCGGATCCCAAAACGGACTCCAGATCTGGTCTCCCAAGGAAGAACAGGAGATGGCGGCGGCTCCATATCGTGAAACGCGATGAACTCTTCTCTCCGGTTTTTTCTCGACAAATAGGGTTATATGGAGCTAGAGAGGAGGTCGGAGGAGCCACGAGGGCCCCACAAGCCTGCTCGGCGTGGCTAGGGGGTGGGCGCGCCTAGCAGGCTTTTGGCCTGCAGGTGGCCCCCCTCTTGTTAATTCTTGCGCCAGTGTTTTTATTAATTCCAAAAATATTCTCCGTAAATTTTAGGACGATCCGAGAACTTTTATTTCTGCACAAAAATAACACCAAGGAAATTCTGCTAAAAACAGCGTCAGTCTGGATTAGTTCCATTCAAATCATGCAAATTAGAGTCCAAAACAAGGGCAAAAGAGTTTGGAAAAGTAGATATGTTGGAGATGTATCAGTCATCCATGTGTGTAGTCGATCGCCTTGATCTTGGCATCGAAGCATGTCCTTAGTGGTGATCTTGGTGTTCGCACACTTGTTTCTTCAAAAATGTGTGACTTGAGTGTCTACGCCGTGACAATGATGAAGGGGAAGAAGACTTGAAGTTGGCCACCATGTGTCGAAGTTGGTCCATGTGTGCCGCCACCATGTCTCTTTTCCGAGCTTCAGAGTGTTGTATGTCGATGGCGAGTTGGTCGAGATGTTGGGTGATGTCATTGCTCATGTCAATGTAGTCGTTGAAGAACTTAGATGGTGTGTTTTGCCTAGCCATCACAATAATCGAGCAAAGATGAGTGGGAAATGAGATAAACAATACCAAGATACCGTTCCCAAAGTTGAGGATGTATCCCGTTTCACTCAATGTGAATTGAGAGAATAGTGGAATTGGTACCGGACTTGTTCACTCACACCTACAATATAAAGCTTATTGAGTGGCTTGGTTAGGACAAGTGGCACAAAATTCAAGCAATTGAAGTCCAAGATATTGTAAATGTTGAAATAAATCCAAAGGAATCAAAATGCAAAGCAAGAGATCACAAATATAGATGAGGGCAATGGAGAAACACACCCGGTGGGATTATGGGGTTTGTGCAACTATAGGGATGAGAAAATCTCGTGTTGCACAAACACAAGGAGAGACGCTAGCTTATTGCACGTTTGGGCACGATTCACCACTTGGCACCAATCCTATTCATGCAAGCATACGTTTCCTATTCATGTATCCTCATGCACAAGTATCTCTTTTCATGCTCAACTCGTTGCTTATAAGCTTATGATCTTACTTCCTTGCTTAAAAGCTTTTTTTTGACTTTTTTTACTCTTCTCTTCCTTTCAACTATTCTTATTATGCCTCAACCAACTATATGAGATAAATATCGCAAGATATGCACGGGAACAAGCAGTTGCACTATATGATATTACCGATGATGCAACAATATGATATCGTATCACTAAGGTGCACAAGTTTTCACGAAGGCCGGCAATACTCGGATAGCTAGTCTCAATAGGTATGAAGGTAATCGCAAAGATGGTGGGGCTGACAAGATGTAATGGCAAGGAAGGTAAAGTGTATGACATAATGTATACCTTCATCACACTTAACCTTTCACGAAGTCGGGATGAACCGGCCTTGCTTCCGGTTGAATATGGTCTCAAAGGATGGATGGTCGTCGTCGATGTCGAACGTCCGTGGTCGATGTAGACGATGGACCAATACAAGTCACCGGTGGTTTATGAATAAGTAACCGTCCCTAAGTAGCCGAAACACTTTAGGAGACACAAATCACAACTCAAGCAATGACAAATGCAAAGGTAAACCAAATGGGTTAGGTTGCGGAAGTCTATGGCGGTAAATCGGATGATATGGTGGAGGGCCTAGGCAAACTTGCCAAAATTTGAAAAATATTATGGAGTCAAATGATTGTGGAAGTATTTTTGTGGGATGGGGGGTGTCAAAAGCTATCGAAGGAGCTAAAGAAAGTCAAAATCGGAGTTCGGATGAATTAGTTATGACCAAAACGATGAAATGGCTGAAGCTGAAAGCTGGAAAAGACTCTGGTTAGGCCGGAAGTTCTGGGCTAAGCGGAAGTTCCGGGGTGGGGGGTGGTGGAAGTTCCGGGGGGGGGGGGATGTGGGGAAACTTTCTGGTTAGCCCGGAAGTTCTCGGGGGGGGTGGAGTTCCGGGGTCTGGAAGGTCTTAGAGAGCTCAGAATTTCCGGGGGCCACGAAAACAACTCCAGGACGAACCCTAATTTCCGGATCCGAGAACGGAGGCGGAAAAACTCGATTTTTAGTGCAAAATTGAAGGGGGGAGGTGGAATTAGATCTAGGAGACGGCAAGGGAGGTAGATTGTAACATCCCAAAATTTCATTTTGGAATGTTATGAAATATAGCTATTCATCATCATCACATTGGTTGAATGAAATGAATTGTTGAAGTTCTTCTTTTGAAATTCTGAAAGGCCACTTTTGCTTTTTCCATTTACTTGTTTCTCCTATTTGAAAACCCCTGGAAATATTCAAAAAAAGATAGGAGTAACATGACACTCCACACCAGGGGCATCTTGGTGAAATATTGGAACAATAAAACCAGGGGGTTATTTGAAAAATTATTGCAAGAGAATTAAAATCAATTTAGGCGTTTTCTGAAAATAATTTTTTAAAAGTATTCGTTTTGGCCATCGAAAAATGTTCATTAAATATCATTTATTCCCCTAATCAATTTGATATATATATCTTCATTTATTCGAAATATATTGATGGCCATAATTGAGTTTTCATTACTCTGGAAAATAGAAAAAAAGGAAACAAATTTAAAGCTTTAATTAGAAAACCGGCCGGCCCACCAGCCTTTACTCCCCGAGATCGCTCCGGATCGTCCACCGACACCGCTGATCCCGCCCCCGCTCTCATTGACACGCGGACCCCACCGACCGATCGCGGGATCACTGCACTCGTCTCCCTCCCCTCGCTCCCGACCTCGCCGGAGATCTCTCCTCCCCGGATCTTGCTCCCATTTCCCTCTCTCGACCCCGCGCCGCACCTATAAGAAGCCTCATCCCCTCCGCAATCCGTTCCACCCCCGAACGCCCCTGCCCTCGCCCGAAAACGCCACCGCAGCACCTCGCCGGAGTTCGGCCATCGGCCGAAGCCCTCCGAGCACGTGGTCGTCGCCTTCGTCGTCCTCAGCCCCGTCTGACGCCACCATTTGTCGCCGGAGCTTCGTCGCTGTCGCCTGAGATTTATTTTATTTTGATTTATTTTAGTTTTACTTTTTATTGTAGTTTATTTAGTTCTATTGTTCAACATTTGGTGAACTACTTTCTGATAATAAAAATATTTAAATTGTTTTGTGCTCTAGTTTAAATAGGTAAACTTTGTTTCACCATTAGTATTGTTTAGAAAAAAATGTTTTGTAGTAATCCTTTTTGCAAAAAACTTTTATAATGAAATACTTCCTGTTTACTAATAAAAATTTTGTGTTTACTTTTCTATTATCACTTGGTTAGTTGCTGAAAACAAATTTTTGTCTTGTTATGTCTTAGTAGATATTTTGCCACCAAAATTTTTAGAGTCTTCTACTTTGAGTTGATTTCTTTCTTTTGATTGTGCTAGTGATTGTGGTAGTATCAGTTGTTTACCTTGCTGTTGTGTGAATTGTATTGTGGTTATGCTTATTGTGTGCTTTTATTTGAATCATTAGATCATCCGGAGTGCGAGGCTTGTAATCTAGAGTCACTTGAGTACGAGGATCGTCAGCAAGGCAAGTCACTTTGATCATGTTTACCCATGTTTTTATTGCATTAGTTCTACCATCTCCCCAATTGCATGCAAAGTAGGTAAATTGGAAAGTTGGTTACTTGATGTAGTATCATGTGGTAGGATCCCCTCAACCCTTTCACACTTTGGCTCCGGGAAACGTTGACTCAATTTTGCTATGCTATTAGTAGATGGGGTTGGTTGAGTGCTTCATGAGAGTTGTGAGATAATAACTACAAGACCTACATGATGATCAAGACTTCAAGACTCCGAGTTTTCAACATACCTCTGGGTGGATGATGGTTAAATGGCGCCCTGGAGAAGCCAGTGATTAGCATAGGTGTTGCTGGAGAAGTGCCAGTATTCATGCGGAAAGGTCCACCCAGGCACAAAGAGATGGATGGATACTTCAAGACCCAAGGCTTACCTGCATAGCCACAAGCCATTATGGGCTCTGGCTTGGTTGGATATTGTGGTGACCCTGGACAGGCGGTGCAACGAGATGTAGAAGAACGGTAGGAAAGGATGGGCACCGACAGAGTCCCAAGGAAACCCGTTAGAAGACCATGTTTTGGTCATCCGTCTCTCACACCCTGAAGTGCGAGAAATTCAACGGAGGCAATCAAATCTTGTGGGGAACGTGTGCAAAACTTTGCAGAGTACCCAAACCTAATTGATTAGCCCTGTCCACGGTCATGGACAATTTGAGCCAAAAGAACTGAAACTGTCTGGAATTCTCAACATAAAGAATTATATTGATGTGGGTATTAATGACAACTTGGGTATGAGAATTGGTTGGTGGAACCATCTCATTAATAAACCAACATTGTAGTAATAACTTTTGTTTTGCCCTCTCTTGTTGTAGGAAAAATTGGCTTTACGCAAAACTTACTACCCCACCTGCCATATCTACATATAGAATAGATGATTACTTTTTCACCCATCTCTTTTGCGACATTGTACGCATATTCAATATGCTGACCTACACGGCTGCAACGTATCATGTTGCAGAGTACTTTTCCGACCAGGAGTGAGGATACGCTCTATGCTCGGTGAGATGCCCTTGGAGTCAGATGGACTCAACTACCTTTGAAGCTTCCGCAAGACTTTGGTTTAGTTTATCTCATGAGTTGGCCTTCCGCCACTTTATTGTAATCATTATTGTAATAAAGAACTCGATATGAGATTTTGATTAATAAAGCTGTGTGATTTCCCTTTGATATATACATTGATGTACCGTGTGTGTGGCACCCAGCTGGATTCTTGGGAGGGATATGGCGATTCACCGTGCCCTCGGACGTATTCAGGAGGAATACATGGGTGGTCCCATTTCGCCAGGGCTCAGCATGGTTTGTCGCAGAGATGCCAATGTAAATATCATAAACACTCCCACTAAAGACTCCACCATTTCCTATATCCAAACTTTGGAGACACACATCAGGACTCTGGAGCTTTGGGTACGCGCAGACACGAAGATGATCAAGAGGCTGATGAACTGTGAGCTTGACCTCGAGGCTGACCTACGGGAAGCCAAGTACGAGCATGGGCATGAAGTGAAGGACTTCTTGGAGAGGATTGAGAAGTTGACCATTCGCATTGCAACTCTGGAAGAACAGCTGGACATGGGAGAAATTATCACTAGAAGGAGACGTGGCTCCCTTGATCAGCAACAATGATGACTATGAGGAGAGCACCACCGGAGGACCCACGACCATGTACTTTTGAGGAGAACTTTAGTCATGCCCCCCAATGTATCTTTCATTTTCCTCGTTAAAACGTAGGCCGATGCTTAGTTTGATTTGGGATTTGTATCTCGATGTTTGAACCTTGAGTTGAATAAATGAATGAGTGTTTGGTGTGATATGTTTGTTGCATTGCATATGGGTAGTGAAAATTTTCTTTTAGACCCTTGTTCTATTCTAATTCTCATCCCTCTGAAAACCGCAAGATGCCTCCACGTTGTGAAACCGAATTCACCTTCCTGCCGGAACTCACGCAACTCCTCTAGCAGCAGAATGCCCTGATGCAACTGTTGATCCAGAAGTAGAACAACAACAACAACAACCGTCCACCTCAGGGCGACAACCTCACCCGTTTTCTAAGGCTGAATCCACCAACCTTCTCTAGCAGCACTGCGCCCATTGTGGCAGATGATTGGCTCCGCAAGATGGAGAGGGAACTCATCACCGCTGGATGCACTGAGGCTGAAAAGGTGCGCTTTGCCACCCATCAACTTGAGGGGCCGGCGGCTTCATGGTGGGAGAACTACACCACCACGTACCCCATTGCTGGTGTGACTTGGGAGCAGTTCAAGCTAGCTTTCCGCACCGCTCATGTCTCAGCTAGAGCCATGAGTCTGAAGAAGCGTGAGTTTCGCAACTTGCGCCAGGGGAATCGCTCAGTAGCCTAGTATGTGGATGAATTCAGCATGTTGGCCCGTTATGCACCAGGGGATGTGGCCAATGATGCGGCCAAATAGGAGAAGTTCCTGGAAGGACTCAACGATGAGTTGAGCATGCAACTAATGGTGGCTACTTTCAACAGCTACCAGGAGCTGGTAGACAAGGCTCTCATCTTGGAGAGGAAGCAACAACAAATTGAAAACCGCAAGAGGAAGTATGGACAAGGGAGGTCTAACTCAGGAGCTCAATAGAAGCCCTGCTACTCCCCGTACTCAGGAAATACCGGGTCAGGGACCGGTAAGTATGGAGGACACACTCATCCTGTGCACAACCATGGAGGCACCATGGAGGAAATGGGAATAATCGTCCCAACACTGGCAACTACAAGAATGGCAATGGAAGTGGGAATGGCAACCAGCACTGTCCCGCCCCAGCTCAGAAGGATCTGAGCCATATCACCTGCTTCAAGTGCCAGAAGACCGGGCACTATGCCACAGAATGTCCCCAGAACAAGCAGGGAAATGGAAACGGCAACAACAACGGCAACTCTGCAGCTAAGAAGCCAAACCCTTTTCCCCGTGCTCAAGTGAACCACATTGATGTGGAGGAAGTCTATGATCAGCCCGAGACTATGGTTGGTAAGTTTTTATTGAATTCATGTACAGTTATGGTACGTTTTGATTCCAGTGCAACTCATTCATTCATATCAAGGGTAGTTGTGGAAAAGTATGGTTTGCCGACCAAAACCCTTAGTCACCCCATTAGGGTCAATGTAGGAGATATGCCCTAGAGGCAATAATAAATGTTATTGATTATCTCCCTGTTCATAATTATGTTTATGTTCCATGCTATAACTGCAATGATTCTCGAGTCTACAAATAAAACGAGGCTTGGAGGGAAACTCATGTGCACGTGTGGGATAATAAATGGTAAAATGTATTCCTAGTCTGGCCTCTAAGACTGGCTCAAGTATTGCATGATGATCCTGTTTTCCTGATCATGGGCATGGCTATGCCGGCAATTTTGTGGACACAATGTTAGAAGAACATTTGTGTTGAATCGACCCAAATTAATGTTATGCTATGAGATACATTCGTCATAAGTTAATGGTTAATAACACAGAGAAGTTAATGTTTGCATAATTCCTTATACCATGAGAGTATCGAGTTTCTTCATGCTTGCTTCATGAACTTTGGGGTTTGTTAAACGTCATCCGTAAATGGGTGGCTATTACGGCGGCTTACGGGTTCATGGAAAAGTATGTGAAGTAACTTGATAGCTCAAGATTGGGATTTGCTCCTCCGACGATGGAGAGATATCTCTGGGACCTCTCGGTGTTACGGTATCCATCATCGTCTGGCCAGACACTTTGTGATTTGATCACGGGGATGCCGGAACACGGGAACGAGAAAAGAGAACAATACCGTTAACGAGGTAACTAGCATAGTGGACAAGTTGTTGATCCACGAGGATGCCAACATGTCTCACCTCGGGTATTTGTAACATATCGCGAAGCAACAGGAATAGCACACGTCAACTGGAGGTTCACTCGAATATTTATTCGTGTGGGTATAGGGATCGATATGGGTGTCCACGGCTCCGATGTTGATCATTGATCGGAAGGGGTTCCGGGTCATGTCTATGCTTCACCGAACCTATAGGGTCACACGCTTAAGGGTCATCTATCTGTTGAATACTAGACAGGGAGTCTGAGAGAAAATCACCAAAAAGTTTTGGACACCGGAAAAGTTTCGGACAGTGGAAAAGTTCCGTAGACAGGTCACCGGAACAGTTTCGGTGAAACTGAAAAGTTGTTTCAGAGGATACCATAAAGTCAAATTGGTTTTGGCACATGCCTGATAATTCTTAGAGGGTGCCAGAATCATTCTAGAAACTTCTGGGAATTTTCCGGAAGAATAACCGGAAATGTTCCGGAGCTGCCGGAACCGCTTCAGATGCTTTTCGTAGATGAAAATCACTATTCCGGAATTGTTCCGGATCGTATTGAAAATTATTTTAGTGGGTGCTAGAAATGTTCTAAGCCCACATAAATATTTTTAGTTCGAACGGACGCTGAAAAATGTCGCCGTGAATAGTGAAAGTGCTTTTTGGACTACTTTATGGAAAGCCACCTTTTGGGGCTTTGCTCCAAAAGATCTTGGGGATGACATGGATGGATTGGAGCCATTTTTGGGGCCCCACATGAGGGTGTGGCCGGCCACATGGTGGACTCCTTCATGGAGTCCCTCTTGTTCCTTGGTTTCACTTTTATGCCCTTGTGGAAGGACTTCATTCATGTGCATTTTGGGTTTTATTGTAAAACCACCCTACCCCTTGGTTTTCCTATAAATAGAGGAGATGTGGGCTGCCATTTCTTCATCCTTGTGCTCTCGTACACATGCTTTGCTTTGCAAGCTCTCTCTCTCCCTCCCAGCGAAATAGTTTCGTAGAGCCGAAAGGCTGTCTGGGTTCCGGCAGGAACTAGTTCTGGACGGCGAAGCCCTGCCGGATAGATGACACCGTATGTGTGCAACTCTGTAGAGAGATTGTATTTTCGGTCTTAGTTCGAGAGTGCCTCCCGAAGGGCTGTCAATGTGACCGTCCGAGTTTTGGAGGTCCTCCCGAAGGGCTGTCCGAGTGACAGTCCGAGCTTCGGAGGTCCTCCCGAAGGGCTGTCCGCGACACCGTCCGGGGGACTGTTCGACTGCCTCCCGGAGGGCTGTCCGCGGGGCAGATGAGGGTATACATCCTCGTGGTTGGGAGGTTGTAAATCCTAGCTACGGGGATCTGCACCGCCGATCGTCATCGAATCTACTTCCGCCGCGCTACGAGTCGGTAACGAAAAGATCAAACCTTGTATGCAGTCTTCATAGTGGTCCTGGGCTGGGGCGTAAGTCGGAATTTTTTGTTTTCTATCGCGTTCCCCAACAGTGGCATCAAGAGCCAGGCTATGAGTAGATGCATGTTATGATCTAGAATACATGAGATGTATGGGTATTGCATAGTATAATTTTGTAGTAGATGAGATCTATTGCTGAAAATTATTTGTGCGGGTAGCAGATGAAATCTGTTACCCGATGTTCCTATTGCTTCCCGTGAATTTGCGTAGTCCATATCTTGACGGAATGGTGGAATCTTACAAAGTTATGACAATCCGCGATCCTTTCATGCTGCTCCTGAGTATGCTGATTGACAGATCAACGAAGTGCTAACAGTTCTTTGGGTTCCACCATAGTCAAAAGAAATATGGATGTTTCGCAGACGAAAGGGCAATGCAGATGTGATCTGCACGGGGGTCACGCGTATGACGAAGTTTAGTATGGGGCTCGAGATTTTATTATCTCGTGTTTCATACACCCTGGAAAGTTAATCTAGCAACTTGAATTATCATACTTGATGATGGACGTTGGTAGATTCGGTTTGTTTCGAAACCTTAGAAGCCACGTAAAACAAGTTTTTGCCTGGACCGATTAGAGGCGTCTAACTTGGTTTTGCAGGATGGTTTGCATGTGCATGTGATGTGGTATAGCAGTGTTCATAATAATTTGATTTTGTATGAGATGACTATATGATGTAAAATGATTAACATGACCTGTGTGTCATGATTCGGCATGATGGTTGGAGCCATATGATTGCACTTTAATGACCTGCGTGTCAACCTTATGTAATGCACTTATTTTATTAAGGTATAGAGATAGCAATATTATTTGGTGCATCAACAAGGTGGTGGCAATCTTCGCAAAGGTGAACACCGGCGCGAATGCCGAAGACGAAGGAATGAAAGACTTCTCTGTCAGAAAGGGCTATACCATATCATGCTATTATGAATTGCCTGAGATGTTTATCCCTCTTGATGCACCCTTCTTGATTGCGCGGTAGTCGCTTTTTATTAGGGTGATCTCTCACAAAATATCAAGTAGTTAGTGTTCTCCCAAGTGTAGCACCGTCATGGCACCTATCTCTTCGGGGTATCACATGGTTACATGGGTACGAACGATTAGAGAAGTGTGAGGCGGGTGAGTTGAGACCTCGCAGCAAGATCACTTGGTTGTCTTGACGTTCAGGCATGAAAGTCATGAGCTCGGAACACATGCATCTAAAGATGAACAAGAGTCACATAGAGATGTGATTGGCAAGTTGGCCTACCGATTGCAATTCTCGTCACTTGAGATGGATACATCCTTGGCGTTGAATTGTAATTTGGATCTTGAATCACTCACAATCAATTATGAGAGATATTGATTTGAGTGGGAGCTCACTGTATAATTAAGTTGTTTTAATTCTCAGTGCAATTAATTTTGAACAATGTCTATGTGTGATTTGCATAATAGTTGTAGGATAATGTCTCGCGTTTCCACCTTCCCTATTAAAATGAATAAGCTGTTAAATATCTGGTTAAAACTTTATGGTTGGTAACGTAATGTGAGGATTGTCCTCAAGAGTTCCGAGAAGGACTTGTCCTATCGCATGCTTTCGGTATTCTCCCGCTAATGCTATGGATGATATAACTCCCGTCCTTCGATCCAAAAGCTAAAATTCCATTTCGGTCAAGTGAAATATGTTTGCTTCGATGAGACCCGAACTTCGAAAGTTTGGATAGTTATGTGATATTCATGGAATCTGAAAATCATTTTCAGAGACAGAAAGGCTAAAAGGATATAAGATATCCAAAGCAATGTTTGTTTGCAAACAATTAGTAAAGGAGTTCACTATGCATTAGACTGATAAGAGAGGGATCCAGGAGAACGCCTGTCATATGATGAAAGGTGAATAAAACAACAACTTAAAGAGAAAGGAAGTGTCCGGAGGGTGTTAGTGAGACTTTCACGCCTAGGAAGTCCGGGGCTAACGCCACTCTTAAGTTGGGTGCTTCTTCTGAGAGTAGGAGAAATACTGAAAGTTAAACTATTAGAAGTATAATGGCAAAAGGAAAGAAGAATGGAATATCCAGCTCATGTATGAATGTCATACAAGGTTTTGATGTATAGAAGGCTGGTCAAAGATATAGTTCTTGGGAATTATAGTTAAACATGTTAATCATTAATTCTTGGGTACTGTGAGTTGGTCACAAAGATACCCGCTCGATTGCATTCTGTTGCAACTCGATGTAAGAACTACTATGGCCTGAAAGACTAGCCAGAAATATAAGGCTTAGATACACGCAGGGAACATAGTAAATGTTACTATGCCTTCCATCGGTGTCTTCCCTATGTATTAAGTTTCATAATTCATTTTAGAGTTTCACACTCTAGCCCTTTGCATAAGGTATCTTGCAAGAAGGTTGTTCATAAGAGAACTTTTCATGTTCGGTGTTATGAATAACATAAGGGCCATATTTTCATTATGAATGAGACGTATGTTATGAATATTGATAATAATAGATTACCTCTGGGTTTATTTTCATAGTTCATTTTAGAGTTGCATACACTCTAACCCATTGCACAATGTTTGTTGCAAAAGATTTGTTCATAAAAACAACAATTGTTGTTCAGTATTATGAATAACATGAAGGGCCATGCTTCCATCCTAGATGGGATGTATGTTATGAATACTGATGGAAATACGATACATCCATAACACTGACGCTAAATGTCGCAAGACTAAAAGAATACCACATATGTGTGGCACTGCATTTGGTCACAATGGAGAAACCCGCATGGAAAATTCCATTATGATGGATTTTGAAGTCGTTTGATTTTGAATCATATGACACTTGCAAATTTCCTCCAAACGGTGAAGTGACTGAAATACCGTTCACAGGCAATAAGGAACGAGCGAAGAACTTATCGGTGATCATACATTTGATGTATGTAGTCCGATAAATGTTGTTGCAAACAGTGGATTTGTCTACCTTCAAAAATGACTCAAGTAGATATATGGATATTTACTTGATGAGACGTAAGTCTGGATCTTTTGAAATCATTCGAAAGGTTTTAAAAATTGAAGTAGAAGTTATTGTACCAAGAAAATTATGTTTCTGCAATTTGATTGCGGAAAGGAATATTTGAGTTACAAGTTTAGCGAATGTCTGATGAGTTGTGAAAAGAGTTTCATAACTTGCACCTCCCAGAACACTACTCCAAAGTGGAAAGTCCGTGAAGATGTAATCGAACCATTTATGACATGGTAAGATCAAAGATGACATAAATAGATTTGCCATTATCCCTCTTATAGAGTGATGCTTTAGAGACTGCGGCTTTTACACTGAAAAGAGATCCATTAGGTCTGTTGAAATGACGCCATGGTATGGTACGCCCAACCATGTTTGGAATATGGGGCTTGTGTAAAAGGTTACAAACCTATTCCAAATCAGACAAGTACTACTTTGTATGGTTATCCCAAGTCATTGGGTATTCCCCCACCACTATACCGAGGCAAAGGGTTTTGCCACAAAACGGTATGCTTTTAAAGAGAATAGTTCTTACAAAAGGTGAGTGGGAGGACAGTGCAACTCGATGAGATAACCAGTATCTTCGTCATCAGTTCAAAGGAAAGAAACCCTGGAAGTGATTCCGTTGTTTCCTACTACGACTGATACGTAAGTCTCTACAATAAAATGTATGGACTTCGGTCGAACGTGCAGCTGAACCACGTAGGCAAAGCTCGTGCAAACCTATCAGGTGCGCAAAGGAGATATTGTTGTTGGACAACAGTATACCTACAATACACAAGGAAGCATTGATGGGCCCTGACTCCGGGATTGGCTAAATGCCAATACAATCTGAGATAGTTTCCATATATGTGATTCAATATTAAAACCTTGATACACCTTTCAGAGGACTTAGAGTCTAACGAATATTTATGGAACTAAAAACTAATACGGATAAAAATGTTTTATCCATAAAGCTCAACTTGTTGAAATAACAAGTTCAAGGAGTTGGCTACGATGAGGTTGTTTCATCGTAGCGATGCTTAAGGTCGGTTCGGGTTGAACTAGCAATTAATACATATATCAATCATGAGATATGAAACATGGATGACAAAAGGATTTCCATCTGATGTAAATGAAACCTAGGACTTGTATGTGATATAGTCCAAAGTAATTTGTCGATCCAGAGGATGCTAGTAAGTATGCAAACTTCAGAGTTCCAACGATGGACACAAGAGAGCAAAGTGGAGTTGGAATCTTCGTTTTTTGATGGAATGGTCAAAGGGGTTTGACTTCATCAAATGGGTATCGAAGATGCTTGTGATTCAAGAAAGTAAGTGAGAGCATAATACTATTTCTAAAAACCTTGTGTAATTGACACATTGTTAATTGGAAATAAATTTCTTGACACGAATTAGGACTTCATTTGAAAATAGTTTTTTCCATGAAGTGCTTAGGCTAAATAGCCTCAATATTAGGCATGATGATCTATGGAGATAGATTTACCTAATGGAGCTAAGCAATGAATACATATTGACAAGGTGCTAAAACCTTTTAGCATTTAAAACGCCAAGGAGTGATTCTTGCCAAAGTCACATGGAAAGAGTTTTTGCAAGACTCAGTGTCCCAAAACACTGATGAGTGAAATACATGATGGAGATTCCACACACTCTTGTGTTTGGATTAATCATGTATTCCATGGTATGTAAAGCAACCAGATATGTCCGATACTCCCAAGTTGTTGCGAGTATAGATACCAAAGTGATCAAAGCACTGATCATGGGACAATAGTGAAAGATGTCATTAAGTACTAGAGTAGTGCTGATGACATGTTTCTCGCAAGCAGAGATTATGAAGTGCTCGTTGTAAGAAATTACATCGATACAGTCTCAATCAATGCTCCATGCGATTTTCGATTTAAGTTAAGGGTTTTGTGTAATACACAATATGGTGGCACGGTAGTTGGAAATTGTTCCAAACAAGATACTGTGGCGAATTCTATAACAAAGGCTAAGTATGTTGACGCTTTGGAAGCGACAAAGAAGTTGTTGAATCATATAGTTCATTCATGAACTTAGTATGGTTCCAAGATGGTTTTGGTCTATGAGACACTATTTTGCAGATAGTTGCTCCATAGCTCAGTCTGAGGAATCGGGTTTCGACCAATGATTCACACATATGAAAAGCCAAGTTCACACAAAATACGAATTTTGTGATAGCGTGAAAACGCGAGGATATGCATAGTTACACACGGAGCTGAAGTTGTCAGATCCGTTGGACATCAGGCTATACCACAAGCGAAGCATATTTTACACCAGTATGCCATAGGTGTAAAGTGCATTAGCATTGACTAGATTATTGACTCTAGTGCAAGTGGGAGTCTGTAGGAGATATGCCCTAGAGGCAATAATAAATGTTATTGATTATCTCCCTGTTCATAATTATGTTTATGTTCCATGCTATAACTGCAATGATTCTCGAGACTACAAATAAAACGAGGCTTGGAGGGAAACTCATGTGAACGTGTGGGATAATAAATGGTAAAATGTATTCCTAGTCTGGCCTCTAAGACTGGCTCAAGTATTGCATGATGATCCTGTTTTCCTGATCATGGGCATGGCTATGCCGGCAATTTTGTGGGCACAATGTTAGAAGAACATTTGTGTTGAATCGACCCAAATTAATGTTATGCTATGAGATACATTCGTCATAAGTTAATGGTTAATAACACAGAGAAGTTAATGTTTGCATAATTCCTTATACCATGAGAGTATCGAGTTTCTTCATGCTTGCTTCATGAACTTTGGGGTTTGTTAAACGTCATCCGTAAATGGGTGGCTATTACGGCGGCTTACGGGTTCATGGAAAAGTATGTGAAGTAACTTGATAGCTCAAGATTGGGATTTGCTCCTCCGACGATGGAGAGATATCTCTGGGACCTCTCGGTGTTACGGTATCCATCATCGTCTGGCCAGACACTTTGTGATTTGATCACGGGGATGCCGGAACACGGGAACGAGAAAAGAGAACAATACCGTTAACGAGGTAACTAGCATAGTGGACAAGTTGTTGATCCACGAGGATGCCAACATGTCTCACCTCGGGTATTTGTAACATATCGCGAAGCAACAGGAATAGCACACGTCAATTGGAGGTTCACTCGAATATTTATTCGTGTGGGTATAGGGATCGATATGGGTGTCCACGGCTCCGATGTTGATCATTGATCGGAAGGGGTTCCGGGTCATGTCTATGCTTCACCGAACCTATAGGGTCACACGCTTAAGGGTCATCTATCTGTTGAATACTAGACAGGGAGTCTGAGAGAAAATCACCAAAAAGTTTCGGACACCGGAAAAGTTTCGGACAGTGGAAAAGTTCCGTAGACAGGTCACCGGAACAGTTTCGGTGAAACTGAAAAGTTGTTTCAGAGGATACCATAAAGTCAAATTGGTTTTGGCACATGCCTGATAATTCTTGGAGGGTGCCAGAATCATTCTGGAAACTTCTGGGAATTTTCCGGAAGAATAACCGGAAATGTTCCGGAGCTGCCGGAACCGCTTCAGATGCTTTTCGTAGATGAAAATCACTATTCCGGAATTGTTCCGGATCGTATTGAAAATTATTTTAGTGGGTGCTAGAAATGTTCTAAGCCCACATAAATATTTTTAGTTCGAACGGACGCTGAAAAATGTCGCCGTGAATAGTGAAAGTGCTTTTTGGACTACTTTATGGAAAGCCACCTTTTGGGGCTTTGCTCCAAAAGATCTTGGGGATGACATGGATGGATTGGAGCCATTTTTGGGGCCCCACATGAGGGTGTGGCCGGCCACATGGTGGACTCCTTCATGGAGTCCCTCTTGTTCCTTGGTTTCACTTTTATGCCCTTGTGGAAGGACTTCATTCATGTGCATTTTGGGTTTTATTGTAAAACCACCCTACCCCTTGGTTTTCCTATAAATAGAGGAGATGTGGGCTGCCATTTCTTCATCCTTGTGCTCTCGTACACATGCTTTGCTTTGCAAGCTCTCTCTCTCCCTCCCAGCGAAATAGTTTCGTAGAGCCGAAAGGCTGTCTGGGTTCCGGCAGGAACTAGTTCTGGACGGCGAAGCCCTGCCGCATAGATGACACCGTATGTGTGCAACTCTGTAGAGAGATTGTATTTTCGGTCTTAGTTCGAGAGTGCCTCCCGAAGGGCTGTCAATGTGACCGTCCGAGTTTTGGAGGTCCTCCCGAAGGGCTGTCCGAGTGACAGTCCGAGCTTCGGAGGTCCTCCCGAAGGGCTGTCCGCGACACCGTCCGGGGGACTGTCCGACCGCCTCCCAGAGGGCTGTCCGCGGGGCAGATGAGGGTATACATCCTCGTGGTTGGGAGGTTGTAAATCCTAGCTGCGGGGATCTGCACCGCCGATCGTCATCGAATCTACTTCCGCCGCGCTACGAGTCGGTAACGAAAAGATCAAACCTTGTATGCAGTCTTCATAGTGGTCCTGGGCTGGGGCGTAAGTCGGAATTTTTTTGTTTTCTATCGCGTTCCCCAACAGTCAATTCCCCAGGAGGCATGATGATGGCAGGGATAGGATTCCACGCATTGAAAGTCAATATAGGAAACCATGTTTTGCCCACCGACCTCATCGTCATAGAGTCACAGGGATTGGATGTCATCCTAGGCATGGATTGGATGACCAAGTATGAAGGAAACCTTGATTTCCCCAGCAAGTCTATTTTGCTCATAACCCCAGAGAACAAGAGGATTAAGTATGTATCCCGACGCACACAAATGAGTGCTCGGTTAAATTCCCTCATAGGAATTGTTCAGGAGGAAGTGCTGGTGGTATAAGACTTTCCAGATGTATTCCCGGAAGAATTACCAGGCATGCCACCAGATAGAGAGATTGAATTCCTGATAGAGTTACTGCCAGGAACAGCCCCAATTTCCAAGAGACCCTATTGGATGCCCGCAAATGATTTAGTAGAGATCAAGAAGTAGATTAAGGAGTTATTGGACAAAGGGTATATTCGCCCAAGTTCATCACCTTGGGGAGCCCCAATTCTTCTGGTAGAGAAGAAGGATAAAACCTTGAGGATGGTAGTCGATTATCGTGCCTTGAACGAGGTGACTGTCAAGAACAAGTACCCTCTGCCAATGATTAATGACTTGTTTGATCAGCTAGTGGGAGCCAAAGTGTTCTCCAAGATCGATCTTCGATCAGGGTATCACCAATTGAAAATTCATGAACAGGATATACCCAAAAGAGCCTTCACCACAAGGTATGGCTTATATGAGTATACAGTCATGTCTTTTGGTTTGACTAATGCACCTGCCTATTTCATGAGTATGATGAACAAGGTGTTTATGGAATATCTCGACAAATTTGTCATGGTGTTCATCGATGACATATTGATATTCTCCAAGAATGAGGAAGAACACAAGGAACACTTGCGTTTAGTTCTGGAGAAGCTTAGAGAACATTAGTTATATGCCAAGTTCAGCAAATGTGAATTTTGGTTGACGAAAGTCGGATTCCTTGGACACATTATTTCCGGAGATGGAATAGCAGTGGACCCCACTAAGGTTGAAGCAGTCACCGAGTGGAAGTCACCCACCTCAGTTAAGGAGATCCACAGTTTCCTCGGACTTGCCGGATATTACCGGAGGTTCATTGAGAATTTATCAAAGATTGCCAAGCCCATGACAAAGTTGCTGAAGAAAGAGTCTAAGTATATTTGGACTGAGGAATGTGAAGCCAATTTACAGGAGTTGAAGAAACGTTTGGTCACAGCCCCAGTGTTGATCCTGCCAAATATTCGGAAGGACTTCCTTGTTTATTGTGATGCTTCACGTCAAGGACTCGGAGGAGTACTCATGCAGGAGGGAAAAGTTGTAGCCTATGCATCTAGACAACTACGACCTCATGAGTTGAACTATGCCACCCATGATTTGGAGTTAGCAGCTGTAGTGCACGCACTCAAGACCTGGAGACATTTCCTCGTCGGAAATAGTTGTGATGTTTACACCGATCATAAGAGCCTGAAGTATATCTTCACGCAGAAGGAGTTGAACCCGAGACAAAGGAGATGGCTAGAGTAAATATAGGACTATGACATGAGATTGCATTATCATCCAGGGAAGGCAAATGTTGTAGCAGATGCCTTGAGCTGGAAGAGTTATGTGAACACACTCATAGCAGGTTGATTACCCAAGGAGTTAGCCGATGATCTCAGAGAACTCCGACTAGAGATAGTTCCAAGAGGATATGTTGCCACACTAGAGATCTAGTCCACCTTGACTGAAAGAATTCGTGAAGCCCAGAAATCGAACAAGGAGATAGCTGAGATAAAGCAGAGAATGAAGGGTGGGAAAGCTAAAGGCTTTCGTGAGGATGAACAAGGAACTCTGTGGTTTGAGAACCGAATCTATGTGCCCAATGACCCAGAGCTCAGGAAGTTGATACTTCAAGAAGCCCACAATTCACCTTACTCGATACACCCAGGCAACACCAAGATGTATCTGGATTTGAAGGAAAGTTACTGGTGGACAGGTATGAAGAAGGATATTGCCGAACATGTTGCGGTATGTGATGTTTGTCAGCGAGTAAAGGTGGAACATCAAAAACCATCAGGGTTACTCCAACCTTTGCCGATACCCGAGTGGAAATGGGATAAGCTTGGTATGGACTTCATCACAGGATTACCCAGGACCCGTTCCGGTTATGATTCCATCTGGGTAGTGGTCGATCGCTTGACCAAGGTGGCTCATTTCATCCCAGTGAAGACCACCTATACCAGTGCTAAGTTAGCCAAAATATGCATGACCAGGATTGTGTGTCTGCATGGAGTTATACGGAAGGAGGTGTAGGACAGCATTGATGTGGGATGGTGTTGGGGACCGAAAACTTTTTGGTCCCGATCTTATCTGAGATTCTAAAGAGAAGGTCAAGCTGATTCGTGACAGAGTCAAGATAGCTCAATCCCGGCAAAAGAGCTATGCTGACAGCAAACGCAAGGAAGTGACGTATGAAGTGGGAGACCGAGCATACCTTCGTGTGTCCCCACTTCGAGGAATCAAGAGGTTTGGTGCCAAAGGAAAGTTAGCACCTAGATTCATAAGCCCCTACAAAATTCTTGAACATAGAGGAGAAGTTGCATATAAGTTGGAATTGCCGAAAGGATTGTCCGGAGTTCATGATGTTTTCCATGTTTCCCAGCTGAAGAAATGCCATGCTGAGAGGGCTGATATTCGTCTAAGAGACACAGTGCCCCTAGAGGCCATACAACTTGACAGTGACCTGACTTACAAGGAGAAGCCCGTTAGAATCCTCAAGATTGCCAACAGAGTTACCCATAGTAGGATCATCAAGTTTTGTAAGGTTCTGTGGAGTCACCACACCGAGGAAGAAGCCACCTGGGAACGCAAAGAAGATCTTCGTCGAGACCACCCGCACCTATTTTCTAGCCAACCCGAATCTCGAGGGCGAGATTCATCTTAAGGTGGGTAGGTTTGTAACATCCCAAAATTTCATTTTGGAATGTTATGAAATATAGCTATGCATCATCATCACATTGGTTGAATGAAATGAATTGTTGAAGTTCTTCTTTTGAAATTCTGAAAGGCCACTTTCACTTTTTCCATTTACTTGTTTCTCCTATTTGAAAACCCTTGGAAATATTCAAAAAAAAGAGGAGTAACATGACACTCCACACCAGAGGCATCTTGGTGAAATATTTGAACAATAAAACCAGGGGGTTATTTGAAAAATTATTGCAAAAGAATTAAAATCAATTTAGGCATTTTCTGAAAATAATTTTTTTAAAAGTATTCATTTTGGCCGTGGAAAAATGTTCATTAAATAGCATTTATTCCCCTGATCAATTTGATATATATCTTCATTTATTGGGATTAAATTGATGGCCATAATTGAGTTTTCATTACTCTAGAAAATAGAAAAAAGGAAACAAATTTAAAGCTTTAATTAGAAATCCGGCCGGCCCACCAGCCTTTACTCCCCAAGATCACTCCGGATCGGCCACCGACGCCGCTGATCCCGCCCCCGCTCTCACTGACATGCGGACCCCACCGACCGATCCTGGGATCATCGCACTCGTCTCCCTCCCCTCGCTCCCGACCTCGCCGGAGATCTCTCCTCCCCGGATCTCGCTCCCCTTTCCCTTTCTCGACCCCGCGCCGTGCCTATAATAAGCTCCAGCCTCTCCGCACTCCATTCCACCCCCGAACGCCCCTGCCCTCGCCCGAAAACGCCACTGCAACACCTCGCCGGAGTTCGGCCATTGGCCGAAGCCCTCCGAGCACGTGGTCGTCGCCTCCATCGTCCCCAGCCCCGTCCGACGCTACCATTCATCGCCGGAGCTTCGCTGCTG
This sequence comes from Hordeum marinum, assembly GCA_022496015.1. Lineage (NCBI taxonomy): Eukaryota > Viridiplantae > Streptophyta > Magnoliopsida > Poales > Poaceae > Hordeum > Hordeum marinum. The sequence continues at coordinate 74,647,716 of CM039672.1, forward strand.
TCGCCTAGGCTCTTCAGACGCTGCCCCCAACTACCGCACCACCGTCTCCGACCACCTTCGACGTTCGGCCGCCGTCGACCTCGACGGAACCCCGACCTCCACCTTTGTAAGCCCCGCCCCCTTTCTATAGCCGTTAGATATAGGATCAACGGATCGGATTAGAAACTTTAAAACGGCGAAATGTTTTCTTTTACGCTTTGGTCGTTCTCCCGCAAACATCCGCATGTGTGCTCTTTCGACCAATAGGAAGCCACCATGTCACCCCTGTCCGATAGCTAAAGATTTTTCTTTTTCTATTTCTGTTTTAGAAAACAGAATGAGTTTTGATATTTAGTTTAGTGATATTTAGGGTTTTTGATTGATTCTTTTTGCAACATGTCACAAATTACATGTAGTTTCTGTCTGTAGGCTTAGTTTTCAAATTTGAACTGGTAAATTCGAATTTTGATAAAATTGAGCAAGTCACTAAAACTTGAATAACTTGAGTTTAGAAATTTATTTTTGAGTGATTCTTTTTGCCACTGTTTTTTAGTTAGGTTTATCATCCAACACTGTTTGAGAATTTTTAGGATATTTTATATTAAGGTTTTTAGCAAAAACAGATTCTGTTTAGTTCTTCTTAGTGGTTATTTGAATTGTTTTTATTTTAGTTTATTTTGATTTTTTAATTTTTAATTTTTATTGTGGTTTATTTAGTTCCGTTGTTCAACATTAGGTGAACTACTTTCTGATAATAATAATATTTTAATTTGTTTTGTGCTCTAGATTAAATAGGTAAACTTTGTTTTGACCATTAGTATTGTTTAGAAAAAAAATGTTTTGTAGTAATCCTTTTTGCACAAATATTTTATAAAGAAATACTTCTTGTTTTATAATAAATGTTTTGTGTTTAGTTTTCTATTATCAATTGGTTAGTTGCTGAAAACAAATTTTTGTCTTCTTATGTCTTAGTAGATATTTGGCCACCAAAATTTTTAGAGTCTTCTACTTTGAGTTGATTTCTTTATTTTGATTGTGCTAGTGATTGTGGTAGTATCAGTTGTTTACCTTACTGTTGTCTGAATTTTATTGTGGTTATGCTTATTGTGTGCTTTTGTTTCAATCGTTAGATCATCCGGAGTGCGAGGCTTGTTATCTAGAGTCACTTGAGTACGAGGATCGTCATCAAGGCAAGTCACTTTGATCATGTTTACCCATGTTTTTATTGCATTAGTTCTACCATCTCCCCAATTGCATCCAAAGTAGGTAAAATGGAAAGTTGGTTACTTGATGTAGTATCATGTCGTAGGATCCCCTCAACCCTTTGACACATTGGCCCCGGGAAACATTGTTTTACATTTTGCAAAGCTATTAGTAGACGGGCTTGGTTGTGTGATTCATGAGAGTTGTGAGTTAATAATTTCAAGACCTACATGATGATCAAGTCTTCAAGACTCCAAGTTTTTCAACTTACCTCTGGGTGGATGATGGTTGAACGGCGCCCTGGAGAACCAGTGGTTGGCCTAGATGATGCTGGAGATGTGCCAGTATTCATGCGGAAAGGTCCATCCAGGCACAAAGAGATGGATGGATGCTTCAAGACCCAAGGCTTACCTGCACAGCCACAAGCCATTATGGGCTTTGGTTTGGTTGGATATCATGGTGACCCTGGACAGGCATTGCTACGAGATGTAGAAGAACGGTAGGAAAGGATGGGCACCGAAAGAGTCTCGGGGAAACCCTTTAAAAGACATGTTTTGGTCATCCGTTTCTCAAACACCATGAAGTGCGAGAAGTACAACAGAGGCGATCAAATCTTGTGGGGAACGTGTGCAAAACTCTGCAGAGTACCCAAACCTAATCGATTAGCCTTGTCCACGGTCATGGACAATTTGAGCCAAAGGAACTGAAACTGTCTGGAATTCTCAACACAAAGAATTATATTGATGTGGGTATTAATGACAACTTGGGTATGATAATTGGTTGGTGGAACCATCTCATTAATCAAGCAACATTGTAGTAATAAATTTTGTTTTCCCCTCTCTTGTTGTAGGAAAAATTGGTTTACGCAAAACTTACTACCCCACCTGCCATATTTGCATATAGAATAGATGATTACTTTTTCACCCCTCTCTTTTGTGACATTTCTTACATATTCAATATGATGACCTACATGGCTACAACGTATCATGTTGCAGAGTACTTTTCCGACCAGGAGTGAGGATACGCTCTACGCTCGGTGGGATGCCCTTGGAGTCAGATGGACTCAACTACCTTTGAAGCTTCCGCAAGACTTTGGTTTAGTTTATCTCATGAGTTGGCCTTCCGCCACTTTATTGTAATCATTATTGTAATAAAGAACTCGATATGAGATTTTGATTAATAAATCTGTGTGATTTCCCTTTGATATGTACATTGATGTACCGTGTGTGTACCAGCATGATCTTGGGATGGTATAGAAACACCAGAGATTCGACCTTTCAGGTCGGGTCGCTACATAGATCCACTTTCCAAACACCAAATGCATAGATCAAAATCAACAAAAACTCACAAGAACAACAAATAACAAGAATTTTTGTTGGGGCTATTTTTGGTGGGATATCCGAATTGGGACGATATCAAACAAAATCAAGCTAGAAAACGAAGAGGGGGGGACTCCAAATTTGTGAGAAATGTGGCTCATGACACTACTAGGAGAAACCTTATAGACATGAGCCTACTAGTAGCGCTGGTAAAATACAAACGCTGCTGCTAAGTAGCAGTAGCGCTGTATTTGGGAAGCACTACAAGTAAGGACTTAGCTGTAGCGCTGGAAACTAGAAAAGCACTACTATTAAGGGGCCCGTGACGATCCCACCAGTAGTCTTTATAGTAGTAGCGCTGTCCTCAAGAAAGTGCTACTGCTAAGCCTCCTAGCAGTAGCGCGTGCAGTGAGAGAATCACTACTACTATGGGGCCCCACTTAGTATTAGCGCTTTTCCCAGAAAGCGCTACTACTAAGCCTCATAGTTGTAGCGCGCAGTGTAATCCGGCGCTACTAATAAGCGCTATAGCCACCTTTTACACCCCCTCCGTCTCCCTTCTTCCTCCCCCTTTGCCCTCTCCCCTCCTTTACCCTCTCCCCTCTCCACCATTATTGCCCTTCTTCTCTCTTCCTTCTACCTCTTTTATCTCCCCATTAATTCCCCCTCTCTCCCCCTTCTTCCTCCACCTTTTCCCTCTCCCCTCTCCACCATTATTGCCCTTCTTCTATCTTCCTTCTACCTCTCTTCTCTCCCCGTTAATGCCCCCTCTCTTCCCCTTCTTCCTCCCCCTTTGCCCTCTCCCCTCTCCACCATTATTGCCCTTCTTCTATCTTCGTTCTACCTATCTTCTCTTCCCATTAATGCCCCCTCCACCATAATTCTCCTCCCAACAATTATATCTAGCTAGTTATCTAGCCATCCACTCTCGATCCCTATATTGTTGCGAAGGCCTAATGATCTAATCACCATGCACAATCTCTCTCGGGGTATAGTGAGAAAAAACTGGTGCATTTCAAGAATGGGATTATGTGTGTTTGTGATATGAAGGGATATTGTGTGATCTACATGCCCTGTGGGTTGCTTATACCGTGCCGTTGCCCAAATGTCAATTTATTTCAGTTTCGGCGGATTTCGGCAAACTCGATATGTCCCATTTTTAGGCAAGGTCATGCCAAATTTTTATATGACTTTTTCTTGTTATACCATGCAGTCATGAGGGTGAGTGGAAGTAAGGTGGAGCGATACTTGCAATGCGCGGTGATGGACATTGATGACCCACAAGTATTGGGGATCTATCGTAGTCCTGTCGATAAGTAAGAGTGTCGAACCCAACGAGGAGCAGAAGGAAATGATAAGCCGTTTTCAGTATAGTATTCTCTGCAAGCACTGAAATAGTCGGTAACAGATAGTTGTATGATAGGATAATTTGTAGCGGGTAGCAAGTAACAATAGTGACAAAGGTGTAGCAATATGGTCCAATCCCTTTTGTAGCAAGGGAAAAGCCTTAATGAACTCTTATATAAAGTAAAGCGCTCTCGAGGACACATGGGAATTACTGTCAAGTTAGTTTTCATCATGTTCATATGATTCGCGTTCGCTACTTTGATAGTTTGATATGTGGGTGGACCGGTGCTTGGGTGCTGCCCTTACTTGGACAAACATCCCAGTTATGATTAAACCCTCTTGCAAGCATCCGCAACTACGAAAGAAGAATTAAGACAAAGTCTAACCATAGCAGTAAACTAGTGGATCCAAATTAGCCCCTTACGACGCAACACATAAACTAGGGTTTAAGCTTCTGTCACTCTAGCAACCCATCATCTACTTATTACATCCCAATGCCTGGATCTTGGCCCAAATAATGGTGAAGTGTCATGTAGTCGACGTTCACATAACACCACTAGAGGAGAGACAACATGCAACACATCAAAATATCGAACGAATACCAAATTCACATGACTACTATTAGCAAGACTTATGCCATGTCCTCAGGAACAAAAGTAACTACTCACAAAGCATGGTTATGTTCACGATCAGAGAGGTATTGGATATCATTAAGGATCTGACCATATAATGTTCCACAAAATAAACCAACTAGCATCAACTATGATAAGCAATTAACACTACTAGCAACCTTAGAAGTACCAATCGGAGTTACGCGACGAAGATTGAGTACAAGAGATGAACTAGGGTTTGCAGATGAGATGGTGATGGTGAAGATGTTGATGGAGATGAGTCCCCTCCGATGAGAGGAGTGTTGGTGATGACGATGGCGACGATTTCCCTCTCCGAGAGAGAAGTTCCCCCGGCAGAACAGCCCTGCCGGAGCTCTAGATTGGTTCTGCTGAAGTTCCGCCTCGTGGCGGCGGCGTCTCCTCCCGGAACCACTGTTATGATTTTTTCTCGAATGAAATCCTCCATATAGGAGAAGATGGGGGCCAGAGGGGCTTCAGGGGGCCCACGAGCCCCCAGGCGCGGCCGGGGGGGGGGGGGGGCTGGTAGGCTTGTGACCTCCTGGGTGCCCCTCTCTGGTACTTCTCTGGCCCAGTATTTTTTATATATTCCAAAATAATTCCTCATTGATTTTCATGACTTTTAGAGTTGTGCAGAATAGCCATCTCAAACTTGCTCCTTTTCCAGCCCAGAATTCCAACTGCCGGCATTCTCCTTCTTTGTGTAAACCTTGTAAAATAAGAGAGAAAAGGCATTAGTATTGCACCATCATGTGTTATAACAACTCAAGATGTGATAAATATCAATATAAAAGCATGATGCAAAATGGACGTATCAGACATGTATGCAAATAATCGGAATGTGATTAGATGTCCGTGTACAAGATGCAAAGAAGGAGTCATTTTGGACCCTTTTGATTGGGGCAGTTTGAAGGTGCACGTAATGATGTATGGTTTCATGGATGGCTATACTCAGTGGATAAGTGAAGATGATGATGATGATGTCCACATGGTAGGGAATAATGACATGATGGGGCTAGACGAAGAGATGACCGATCGACGCGAAGAGGATGGCACCGGACATGGCGACCGGGAAGAGTCCAGAAATGGCTGAGAAGAAGATTCTGGACACGAGGAAGAAGACTCCAGACATGACGGAGAACAGACGGGCACGCTGCAGTCTTTGATGCTACTAAGTTCAGTCATGGAGGACCCTCATGTTTGAGACCTCCTTCGCAAGAGTACGACTACCAATAGAGCCGCTTCTAGAGAGGAGGCCAAGCTGGCACAACTTGGAGTAGACTCAAAGAATCCATTGTATGACGGTTGCGATCCTAAGGTGACCCGCTTGACTTTCATGCTCGAACTTGTAAAGATGAAGGCCAAAAACAAATGGACAGACAAAAGCCTCGATGAGAATTTGAAGTATCTACATGGTAAAGGTCTTCCCGCGGGGAACCTGTGTCCTACTAGTGTCGAGGAGGCCAAGAAAATTGTTTGCCCTCTTGATCTACCGCACATTAGATACCACACATGCATCAACAATTGCATCATTTATCGGGGGGGGGGGGCACGCGGAAATAACCAGTTGTACAATGTGCAATGCTTCTCGATACAAGAAGGCTGGAAAGAAAACTCCTCAGAAAGTTGTATGGTACTTTCCGATCACTCCCCATCTATAGCGCTATTTCGTAGATCCTAAGGAAGCAAAGCTCATGCGCTGGCACGCGGAGAGCAAGAAACCCGACGATGGAGATGATCCGAAGCTAAGACACCTCGCAGACGGTAGCCAGTGGAGAGTATTCAATGCCGAATATTCATTTTTCGGAGAAGATAGAAGGAACATCATGCTTGGTGCGAGTACCGATGGCATGAATCCATTTGGAAAGCAGAACACCAACCACATCACATGGCCCATCTTTGTATGGATGACAACCTCCCCCCACGGTTTTGTATGAAGACAAAGTACATACACATGAGCATGTTGATTCAAGGGCCGAAACAATCGAGAAATAATATTAACCTATATATGGGGCTTCTGAAAGAGGATCTAGACACGTTGTGGAAATCACCAGTCAAGACATGGGATGCCAGCAAAGGAGATTATTTCTATATGAGAGCCGCGCTGATGATGAAGGTGCACGACTATATCACTTACGGGTACACCTTAGGACAGGTGTGCCATGGATACTGCAGATGCACGAGGTGCATGGATGATACAACGTCTCAGCAGCTTACGTCAACGAAAAATGGCGGCTCAGGGAAAATTGTGTACATGGGGCATCGTAGATGGCTCGAGAAGGATGACCCGTAGAGAAAATGTGGAGATCTATTCAATGGTTTGGCTGAGCATCGTGGACCTCCGCGTAAGAGTAGTGGCGCCGAAATCAAGGAGTTGTTGACTAACTGGGAACAGTGCCTCGTGTCAGGAAAGATAGAAAAGGCGTCGGAGCCGCTGCTGAAGGTATGGAAAACGAGGTGTGTTTTCTAGGACTTGGAGTACTGTCACAATGAAGACACACCTCATTGGCTTGATCAAATGCATATCATGAAGAATGTCCTTGAGAGCTTGCTTGGCACACTGATGAACATGCCGGAGAAGACCAAGGATGGGCCGAAGGCAAGGAAAGACTTGGAATATTTGGAGATCAAGACAGATCTCCACATGCCCCATAAAAAGTTGACGGAGGAGAAGGAGACGGAGGTGGAGGCGGCGCCAAGGGGAAGAAAAGTCAACAAGAAGGAGGAGAATTGCCCCCCTTTTTCCTTCACCTTAAGTACGAAGGAGATCGATCAATTTATCAAGTGCCTTAAGGTAATCAAAGTCAGTTCCGGTTACTGTGGGAAGATAAGCAGATTTCTAGACACCAAGAAGAAAAGGTTCAGCGGGATGAAGTCCCATGACTGTCACGTGATGATGATGCATATACTCCCGGTTTCCATTAGAGGGATAATGGAGAAGAACTTCCATGACACGCTTAATGGTCTGTGCAACTTCTTCGACGTTATCTCTCGAAAGTCCATCAGTGTGAAGCAGCTCCGAAGGCTATAGGAAGAGATCGTTGTCATACTATGTGAGCTTGAGATGTACTTCCCGCCCGCGTTCTTTGACGTCATGGTGCATCTGTGTGTACACATCATGGACAACATCATCGACCTCGGACCGACATTCCTTCACAACATGATGCCATTCGAGAGGATGAATAGGGTCATCAAAGGATTCGTTCATAACATGTCCCGTCTCGATGGGAGCATCGTCCAGGGTTATCTGACCCAAGAGTGCATCTCCTTCTGCAAGAATTATATAGGCAGAGGAGACCCTGTTGTTTGTTTTCCCGTCAAGAAGCACCATGGTAGGCTTGGAGGAGAAGGTCACAACAACGGCCGGAGGGAATTGCATGTGGACTACTCGAATCGACAGGACGACTTTGACAAGGCTAACTTAGTAGTCCTACAACACCTAGATGAGGTAGATGATTATGTAAAAATGCACAAAGAAAGAATCACAAAGAAGTACAGTGATCAGGGGATGCGCAAGACGGACGATGAAGTTACTGTAGAGCACAATGCCACTTTCTTGTGTTGGTTCAAAGAGCATATTCTTGCTAATCCCCCGGAAGAGGGAAGTTCGGACGGATTGCTCATACACGCCTTAGCACATGGCCCCGCGTCCAAAATGGCGTCCTATCAAGCATACGATATCAACGGGTACACGTTCTACATGGAGGCCAAAGACATGGATAGTGATTACCAGAACTCAGGGGCGTCGATTGAATGCGTGATCGACGCCAATGACACAACTGAAAGATTCTACGGAAGGGTCGAAGAGATCTGGGAGCCTGATTATGGCAACCCGATGAGGGAAGATGACGATGACGATGAAGCGTACGTGAAAAGAAGAATCAAGACTACACTACGTAAGAAAAATCATACTCCATGGTGTTGGAAAAGTCATAAAGAGGGCCTCAATTATTCGACAATGAACAAGAAAGGGAAGTAGAAGCTCAATGCGAAATGTCATCGACGCAGCTAAGAAACCATCATCTATATATATATGTATCTATTTTGTCTCGGCACTTAAGTAACCGTTATTGGTCAAATGATATATACATCATATCCCCTTCAATTACCACCACATTGTTCCGGTGATATATATTCGCTTAGTAGTGTGGGAGGGAGACGGACGTTCTTGACAACTGCGTGTGAGGCCGTCGGGCGAGAAACGAAAAACAGGAATAAAAGGGATAAAGCAATACAAAAGAAAAAGAAAAGTTAACAGAAAACAAAAGGAAAATAATAAAAAGAAAAGAAAACTAAAAACAAGAAAAGGAAAATAATAATAAATAATAGCAGTAGCGCTGGTACTACTAACTTTAGAAATAGCGCTAGACGGAAACCAGCGCTACTGCTATTTTCGTTAACCCTCGCGCGCCCCAAATTTTCCCAAGATCCCTCAATTCCCCCATGCCGCACCCTCTTCCCTCGTCTTGCCGCCAGGCCGCCTTGCCACCGGCCGCCCTCGCCCCTCGAGAACCCGCCGCCGGCCGCCCTACCACGGGCCACCCCTGCCCCCAGCAGGCCTGCTGCCAGGTGCCCCCGCCCCCAGCCTCGCACGGCCGCCAATGTCACTCGGGTGCCCGCGGCCCCGGCCGCCCCCGCTTCCTAGACAAGTCCCCCCTACCCTGCCGGCCCCTCCCCCCCACCCCCCCACACATTTTTTTCTTTTTTTCCGTTAGATTAATTAGGTGGATAAGAAAAAGGAGGAGAAGAAAAAAGAAGAAGAAAAAAGAGGAGGAGAAAAAAGAAGTAGAAGAAGAAGGAAAAGAAGAAAGAAAATAATAAGGATAAGAAGAGGCAGAAGAAGTAGAAGAAGTAGAAGAAGAAGAGGATAAGAAAAAAAAGAAGAGGAGAAGAAAAAAGAATAAGAAAAAATTGGAGAAGAAAAAAGAGGAGAAGAAAAAAGAAGAATAGAAAAGACGAGAAGAAAAAAGAAGTTGAAGAAGAACGAAAAGAAGAAGGAAAAGAAGAAGAAGAAGAAGAAGAAGAAGAAGAAGAAGAAGAAGTAGAAGAAGTAGAAGAATAAGGGGAGAAGAAAAAAGAAGCAGAGGAGAAGAAAAAAGAAGAAGAAAAAAGTGGAGAAGAAAAAAGAAGAAAAATGAGGAGAGGAAAAAAGAAGTAGAAGAAGAAGGAAAAGATGAAAGGAAAAGAATAAGAGGGAGAAGAGGAAGAAGAAGTAGAAGAAGTAGAAGAAGAAGAGGAGAACAAAAAAGAAGAAGAGGAGAAGAAAAAAGAAGAAGAAAAAAGTGGAGAAGAAAAAAGAGGAGAAGAAAAAAGAATAAGAAAAAAGACGAGAAGAAAAAAAAGTAGAAGAAGTAGAAGAAGAAGAATGAAAATAAGAAGTAAAATAAGAAAGGAAAAGAAGTAGAAGAAGCAGAAGACGAAGAAGAAGTAGAAGAAGTAGAAGAAGAAGAGATGAGAAGAAAAAAGAAGAAGAGGAGAAGAAGAAAGTGGAGAAGGAAAAAAAGGAGAAGAAAGAAGAAGAAGAAGAACAACAACAAGAAGTTTTATTTTTTGTACTGGTTTTATATTTTGTACTTGTTTACTTGTTTAATATTTTGTACTTGTTTAATATTTTGTCATTTTGCAATATGAACCCTACGTCATTGATATCATATATGCTTCGAGCGGCCTATGTTTTGCCGGAATGTTGATTCATTTCCATTCTGGCAAATTTTAGGCGCTCCATCTGTCCACTTTTCAGCAAAGGTCATGCCAAAAATTTCCGTGATTTTCGGCATGAATTGTGCTAGAAACTAGCTAGGACACATGGAGTGCCTGGGATTTGCTAGAAGGGGAATGAATCAACATTTCATCCAAATATAGGCCCCCTTTTCTTTTCATTATTCATTTCATTCCGACCAAATAATTGAACGAGCATACTTAAATAATAGTAGGAAACATGTCTGACCACACGAGAGCCGGGGGTTCTGGTAGTCGCATCGAAGAAGACCCCGTCGAGGCGGCAAACATTTATTTCAGGTACCTAGACAAACAACTATTGGGGATGTAGGGTGATAGTGGCAACAACAACCCCGCCGACACCGACATCGACACCAACAACGACACCGACACTCCTAGCACCGCCAACACCAAGGCCACCCGCGAGACCGGTGAAGGACCGAAGCGGAAGAGGGCACGAAAAACTAACGAGCCCGACATTGGAAAAATTGTGGTCACGGCAATGTACCCCAAGAAATTAGAGCCAATGGCGCCAGATGAAGCGCGCATGTGCTACGGCAATAAACTAGGATGCATCGTCAGGGAAACTGCCAACATCAGCAACGAAAAGTTGAAGAAGATACCACATATGGAGCACATGCTCCTATCGAAGTTGCACAATAGGTTCTTGTTCCCCGGGAGGACTCAAAAAGAACTTCCGTGGAATGACAAAGCCATGACAAAGATAAACAGCAAGGCGATGACGATGTTCACCAATGAGTTGTCCACCTAGAAAGTATGGGTGAAAAAAGCAACTACGAATAATGAACCGTGGTACAAGATTCATGCTGACAATCCGACAATAACGGAAGAGGACTTCAAAAAATTCAAGGAGACTTGCGCTAAAGAAGAAGTCAACATAAAGTCGAAGAAAATGAAGGCGCTCTAGGCCAGGAAGATGCCTACCCACCGCCTCGAAAGCCGTTGTTACAAGGGGAAGAGGCATGTATGGGCCAAGGAGGACACCGAATGGGAAACTCAGGGAATCCCAGACCCCTTGGTAGAGTTCACCGACCCGTAGGAGCATGACTGGATCAGGGCCCGATACAAGTGGGACCCCGTCAAGAAAATCTTTTACACGGACCTGAACACGAGGGAGTTCATGAGACTACTGGTATTTGTTATATTACCACCTTATATTAGTTTCCAATCAATTCGACAAAAAGTTTTGTCACATTTGTGAACCATCAATATAATGTTCCTTTTGTAGAAAGAGCAGCACCAAAAGGCAATCAAAAGCGACGAGTCTTCTCACTATCCGTTGAGGCCCAAGTGGGCCCTCAACATACTGAAAAAGGTGTCGGAGGATTAACCGCCGTCGTATGGATGTGTGCACAGCATCGGATATGGAGCCTCGTGGAAGACGTACTACCAGGAGAAGCTGAAGAAAAGAAGGTAGAGACGGTTGATTAATCAATAGCAGATCAACGAGAAGGTCACACTTGCGGTCAATAAGGCCAAAGCTGAGACCAAAGTAGAGTTGGAACAGATGGTCGATGAAAGGGTCAATGAAAAGGTCAGTGTAGCGGTAGTTGGCTTTACTCATATATTTTTGGACTGGGCGCAACAAAATCCAAATAAAGGGCCAGCAGACTTTCCCCTTCCGAGCTACGTCGGGAGCAATTCGATGAACATCGCACCACCAGCACCTGCTCACGCCACCGCCCATGCTCCCATACCTTGTCTCGCTCCTGTTCATAGCAGCCCGTTTTCCGTCTCAGGCCTGCTCGACGGGGCTGCATCTTTGGCTAAGCTCGATGCCCTCACGGTAATTACGCGTCATACCTTCTTAACCAGTATCTATATAGTCTTCCATTTCAGTTGCCTTTCGGATGTTTGACATCGCAGACATGTCTTCACAGGCTGATGAAACCCCGTGCACCCTACTGTACGATATCAATGGCCAGAAGGTCGACGTCAGAAAGGCAACAATTGCGAAGCCGAAGGAACACATGTTACACAACCGGCAGATGCCCCATAGCATCTTCAAAGTTCGCGTGGCTAGTGCCAAAGCGTGCTTTGATGATTTGCCTCCTCCGGTACCAGTCGCTGAAGACAAGACCGCTAAGCGGATTGGCGAATGCAAGAGCTGGTTCTTGCCTTGGCCGAAGACTCTTCTTCGTGTCATGGCGCCCGGTAGCACACCAACGACAACTCCTCAACAAGGTATGAACACCACCCCACCTACCCAATTACTTGCACCTGTCGTGGCGGGTGATAGCGGACGACGGGAGGGAGTAGTGCCAAATGATGTTGCTCCCGTTGAAGAAGCAAACGCTGATGATGTCATGGAGGAGGAAGATGATGACCCTAACCAGTATATCAATATTGCCTATGATGATGCTCGGGACTCTGACTGAGGCTATGAGCATGGAGATGATGATTTGATGCAGCCTGATTTGCCGGAGCCGGAACGTCCTAAGGCTGATTGCAAAAAGTCTCTCTTCATGCGATCCTCGCAGGAGACGCCTCCAGATGCCACCTCTACCCAACAAGAATAACTCCAGGGCCGTTCACTGCTTAGCCCGATGATACTGGGGGTGGTGGTTAGGGAAGTTATGGCAGGCTCACTGCTGGCGCCACCTGTCAAGAAGCCGAGGAAGAGACTGGGCAAAGGCTCTAAAGGCGCTTCAAGCAGTCAACTGCCCCTGAAGCCTCGAGAGGTAGACAGAGTACCTATCGCAAGTGCGGAGTGTTTGCATGTCAGCGGCCACCCGATCCTACCTTAGAGAGCGCTGGAGGATATACTGAACAATGATCTAAGGAGACTTCATGATGATGTGTTGCACAGAGACAAAGGCCTTCTCATCTCGAAAAAACCAGCATACCCGCTTTACACGGCTTAGGTTCCGGCTAGGAGGTTATACGTCGATAAATGGCCCGTGGATAAGTTCATCCTGCGATTTGACTACATCTATGACATGTTCCACATGATCAAGCAGGATTTTTAGTTCATCTGGATGTATGCGCTTTATATGAACTACATCATCAGGCATGAGAACATAGAATATATCTGCGTCGTGGACCCGTACTATATGCATGAGAGCTTCTTGGAAGTCTGCAAAGAGCATTGTGGCTATGCGAGCAAGTACATCGCCGAGTTCATGGTCGCTAATAAGGACAAGGAAATGATTCTCCTGCCTTATCATCCCACGTAAGTCATCCGCAGATATCCTTTCATTATTTTTAGTCATTCCTTTGCAAGCATGGAGGCTAATTTGAGGTGTACTTATTTTGTGCAACGGGGGGGGGGCGCCCTCATCTGTCTGTACTCACAGTACTCCCATGCTCTGTACTTGGACTATGCGAAGAACACCAAGAAAAGGGATTACAAGCACATAAAGAGTGTTCGTGATAGTGCCATTTTAACCCTTGGCCTTACTGGTGGAGATATCAAGGTGAAAAAGTACAGGAATAGAGGGCTGGCTTTTGGCCATAAGACTGACTTCTGCTGCATCCAGCAACCGAACGGTAGTAAGGCTGACGGATTCTACCTCATGCCTCACATGATCGAGTACAGAAGGGATAATCAACGCCTTCGCATGTCAGATAATTCCAAGGATACCAAGATTTTCAATGGGGCCTATAGCATAGGAAAGACACCGAATCATCGAATCCGAGCTGAGTTTTATCATGTACAATGTGAACTTGCCCAAGTGATCATGAAGGAGGTACTCGAACAAACAGGGATGTTCTCCCATGGGCCAATGAGGGGGGAGACTGTCCGTGATCTGCTCAATTCTCAACGTGTGGACATGAAGCCTTTCATGGAGCTCGGGTCCTTCATCCGTGACTATGAAGATTGGAGCGCCGACCTGATGGAGTGATTGACGATGATAATGTGTAAGTTTAATTAGTACTGCTGTCTTCATATATGAACTAGCATAGATCGCGGTAGTTAATTAGTTTGGTTATGTATGAGGAACTTCCTTATTTATGTTTACTATATATAGGTTGCTTGTATTTTGCTAAATACATATGCCTATTTGTGTTTCTCAAGTACATTATGTTGCATATTAAATCAACTTATAGTGCAGGTTCATAGACCGGGAGATGGCGAAGGACAGGTACCCGGGAGATAGCCACAGAGGGTTCAATAGTAGAGCGATGCTACAACAACATAGAAGGGGCAAGACCGGTGCCTCAAGACGTACTACATAGTCGCGCTCTTGCTCTTATTGATCGCTCTTCTCTTCTGCATGGTTTAGATAGAGATGATGAAACTTGTGGGTGTGCCATGACCATGCAGTTGAATATATTTGAGACATGACTTGTGTATCACTATTTTTTGATATGTGTGATGATATTTTGTGTTGGATAATATGATGATGATGGTGGTGGTATATATGACGAGTCTCCTGTATGTGTATGATATGATGAGAATAATGTATATTTATTATGATATGATGTAAATACCATATAGAGAATGCACAAAAAAGTGAATAGAAAAGGAACGAAAAATAAAAAAAGAAAACAAACTAAAATCAAGGCTTAGTAGTAGTGCTGGTAATTTGTAGCAATAGCACTGGTTTAGCAGCAACGCTTGTTGTAAACTAGTGCTACTGCTAAGAGCACTTACCAGTAGCGCTAGTTTTCTACCGCTACTGCTAAAGACTTAGATGTAGCGCCTTAGCAATAGCGCTGGCCCCAGCGCTACTAGTAGAGGGAAAACCAACGCTACTAGTAGGATTTCTCCTAGTAGTGTGATACCAATATGATATGGGGCAAGCCCGTGTGTATCAATCTTTCACGTATTGGAGGGGGATTCCACGAAGAACATGAAGAACACGAAGAACACGAAGGGGAAATCACAAGATGAAACACTCAAGAACAAGTCTAATCACACATCCACTAGACTCACCACACACAAGATCCACAAGGTACATGAACAACAAAGGGAAAGAAGGATACATGGTAGAGTTCATCCCAAATCCCATGGGGAGATGGGGCCTTGATATCCCGGAGGATCTTCCCTCGAAAGGGGCCTTGACATCCACTAGGGAATCTTCTCCTATAGAGGCATCTACTCCATGGGAGAGGTAGTGGAAGGAGCAAAGCTCAACTAACTAAGAGCTAAACCGTTGATAACCCTAGAATGGAGGTGGGGGATGAGTATATATAGTCTAGGAAGAAGTGGGGGGGGGGAGTGAGAAAGGGGTACATGGGCCTTGGGCCCGAGTGGATGCACGCACGCAGGCCGGAAGTTCCAGGCTGGGCCGGAAGTTCCAGGCGCCGGAAGTTCGGAGGAAGGTCTATGCAGGTTCTAGGGTATCCAGAGAGTTGGCACGCCTCGGGTGCATTAAGGCCGGAAGTTCCAGGCAGGCTGGAAGGTCCGAGGTCTTGAGGTTCCAGGCAGTCCGGAAGGTCCGGCTCTTCCAGAGACTTGTCGTCTCTTCTTCTTCCTTCGCTTCCAAGCCTCCCTCGCGGATGGTGTAGTCGTACATAGGTGTTGGCACTCCTCATCATCTGTGAAGCTCCCACTATACCTATGCATGCACATGAGAGGAGTGTCAAGTAGCATGCCATCCTCGAAGGGTTCAAGTGAACATGTGTAAAGGAGATGATTCACCTTTATGTATGTGAAGCAGATGTCGCACGTGGAACTTGCCGAAGGGACTCTTTCCATGGTGATGTCTGTAGGATGCTTCGCATCACTCTTTGTTCATAACAATCATCTCTACTCCTTATGTCTATTCGAGGTGTCTCTTGAGGTCTTTCTTCTAGGTGACTCTTCCCTTATTTTGTGTGTGTGTGGGGGGGGTGTCGTGCACTCATTGGATAAGTGTCCGAGCCTTTCACACTTGTAACAACTCCAGTCATGACTAGATGAACGCTTATCTTCATATCTTGGGTTGGATTTTCTCTCTTTGCCTCTACTATTAGAAAGATTCCCTAGGGGCAATAATAAATTATTTATTATCATATTTACTTGTACATGATAATCTCTTATTATCCATGCTAGAATTGTATTGATCGGAAACTCAGATACATGTGTGGATACATAGACAACACCATGTACCTACTAAGCCTCTACTAGACTTGCTTGTTGGCCAGAGATGGTCAAGGTTTCTTGACCATAGACATGAGTTGTCATCTGATAACAGGAACAAATCATTAGGAGAATGATGTGATGGACACGACCCAATTGTAAGCATAGCATATGATCGTGTTAGTTTATTGATACTGCTTTATCCATGTCAAGTATCTATTCCTAAAACCATGAGATCACACAACTCCCTGACACCGTAGGAATGCCTTGTGTGTATCAAAGGTCGCAACATAACTGGGTGACTATAAAGGTGCTCTACAGGTATCTCCGAGTGTGTCTTTTTGGTTGGCGGTTGATCGAGACTGGGATTTTTCACTCTGTATGACAGAGAGGTATCTCTGGGCCTACTCGGTAACATAGCATCACAAGAAGCTTGCAAGAAATGT
Organism: Hordeum marinum; assembly: GCA_022496015.1. Taxonomy (NCBI): domain Eukaryota; kingdom Viridiplantae; phylum Streptophyta; class Magnoliopsida; order Poales; family Poaceae; genus Hordeum; species Hordeum marinum. The sequence goes on from CM039672.1 coordinate 74,664,385, forward strand.
GACTAAGGAGTTAGTCACGGGATCTTGTGTTACAGAACAAGAAAAGATACTTGTCGGTAATGATATTGAACTAGGTATGGAGATATCGACGATCGAATCTCAGGCAAGTAACATATTGATGGACAAAGGGAACTGCATACGGGAGTGTCTCAATCCTTGACATCATGGTTCGACCGATAAAGATCTTTGTAAAGCATGTAGGAACCAATATGGGCATCCAAGTCCCGCTATTGGTTATTGACCGTAGAGTTGTCTCGGTCATGTCTACATAGTCTCGAACCTGTAGGGTCTGCACACTTAATGTTCGGTGCCGATTTGGTATTGTTGAGTTATGTATGTTGGTGACCGAAGTTTGTTAGGAGTCCCGGATGAGATCTCAGACGTCACGAGGAGTTCCAAAATGGTCCGAAGGTAAATTTATATATGGGAAGTCATATTTTGGCTACCGGAAAAGTTTTGGGTTTTTTCTGGTATTGCACCGGGAAGCTTCTAGAAGGTAGCAGAAACTTCTGGAGGAGTTTGGAAATCCACCAAGGGTTCCACCATGTCCCAAGGGTTTGCATGGGCTGAGGGGAGGCGCCCAGGCCTGATGTGGCTCGGGAGAGGTGGAAAGTCCACCTGTTTATGGGAAGGGAGGGAATTGTACTAGGAGTCTAACTCCCCCCTTGGCTGCACCCTAGGGCTTGGAGGGGCTGATATCCACGCCATCCACCTATATATAGAGGGGAGGGGGCACCCCAAGAGAACACACGAAGCCCTTGGTTCCCCTCTCTCTTCCCAGATTGTTCTCTCCTTTGTTCATAGTTTCAGTAGCGCTAGGCGTAGCTACCAGGATAGCACCACCGCCACCGCCACCACGCCATCGTGTTGCTCGTTGGATCGAGGAGGCACAGAGATGATGACCCACAAGTATAGGGGATCTATCGTACTCCTTTCGATAAGTAAGAGTGTCGAACCCAACGAGGAGTAGAAGGAAATGAAGAGAGATTTCCAGTAAGGTATTCTCTGCAAGCACTGAAATTATCGATAACAAATAGTTTTGTGATAAGATAATTCGTAACGAGTAACAAGTAATGAGTGTACAAAAGGTGCAACAAGGTAGGCCAACACTTTTTGTAGCAAAGGATAGGCCTGGAAAAACTCTCATATAAAGCAAAGCACTCCCAAGGACACGTGGAAATTTCTGTCAAGCTAGTTTTCATCATGCTCATTGGAATCACGTTCGTTACTTTGATAATTTGATATGTGGGTGGACCGGTGCTTGCGTGATGCCCTTACTTGGACAAACCTCCCACTTATGATTAACCCCCCTCGCAAGCATCCACAACTACGAAAGAAGAATTAAGACAAATCTAACCATAGCATGAAGCGTGTGGATCCAAATCAGCCCCTTATGAAGCAACGCATAAACTAGGGTTTAAGCTTATGTCACTCTAGCAACCCATCATCTACTTATTACTTCCCAATGCCTTCCCCTAGGCCCAAATAATGGTGAAGTGTTATGTAGTCGACGTTCACATAACACCACTAGAGGATAGACAACATACATCTCATCAAAATATCGAACGAATACCAAATTAACATGATTACTTATAACAAGACTTATCCCATGTCCTCAGGAACAAACGTAACTACTAGCAAAAAAATTCATGTTCATAATTAGAGGAGTATTAATTATCATAAAGGATCTGAATATATGATCTTCCACCAAGTAAACCAACTAGCATCAGCTACAAGGAGTAATCAACACAACTAGCAACCCACATGTATCAATCTGAGGTTTGAGAGAAAGATCGGATACAAGAGATAAACTAGGGTTTGGACAGGAGACGGTGCTGGTGAAGATGTTGATGGAGATTGACCCCATCTTGATGAGAGGATCGTTGGTGATGATGGCGGGACTTCGTGATGAAAGCTTTGTTTTGATTTTTTTCAGGTCAAAACCCTCCATATAGCAGAAGATGGGCGTTGGGGCCCTGCCAGGTGGGCTACAAGCCTGCTAGGAGCGACCAGGGGGTGGCCGCACATGGCAGGCTTGTCACCTCCTAGTGGCCTCCCTCTGGTATCTGTTTCGCCCAGTATTTTTTATATGTTCCAAAATAATTCTCCATAATTTTTAGGACTTTTAGAATTGTGCAGAATAGGTATCTCAGATTTGCTCCTTTCCCAGTCCAGAATTCTAGCTGCCGGCATTCTCCCTCTTCATGTAAACCTTGTAAAATAAGAGAGAAAATGCATAATTATTGTACCATAACGTGTAATAACAGCCCATAATGCAATAAATATAAATTAAAAAGCATGATGCAAAATGGACGTATCAACTCCCCCAAGCTTAGACCTCGCTTGCTCTCAATCGAAAGCCAAGATCGATAAATATATCCACATGTTTAGAGATAGAGGTGTCGATAAAAATACAATACGAACATGAGGGCATCATGAAACATCCTTAGAATAGCAATACATATTGTATAAGATTTCTTATGCTAGAGTAACAATTCATTCACAAGATAAAGTATGAACCAAGAACTCTATTGACAACCAACAAACTATGATCTTAGTCATTGAAGCAATTGGCAATTTATCATAACTTTGGAAAGAGTCAATATTGGAGCTTGTAAAGCAAACCCACATACTCAACCATCTTTTTGTCTTTCACAATTGCTAACACTCACGCGGTACCCTTGATATCAAAGCTTCAATCGAACACACAGAAAGATAGGGGCTTATAGTTTTGCCTCCCAACTATTCACCTCAAGGGTGATGTCAACAATAATAACTCATGATCACCCACATCCGAGTGGATATATGTGTCTAGATCATTCCCCAACACATAATGCTTGCCAAGAGAGAGATGAAATATAGGAAGTGGTGAGGATCACCATGACTCTTGCATAAAGGTAAGTACTTAAAAAGTAGAGGTAACAGATAGGCCCTTCGCAGAGGGAAGCAGAGGTTGTCATGCGCTTTTTGTTTTGGGATGCGCAAACTCTTAGTGCAGAGGAATGCCACGTTGTATTGCCCTTTGTGATAGCAACCTTTATTATGATGTGTGTCGCTTTTATTTCTTTACTATCACAAGTTCATACAATGCTTATTTCGCTTACAATAAAAGATCACACATACTTAGGAGCAATTTTTATTGCTTTTTGCACCGATGACAACTTACTTGAGGGATCTTATTCAATCCTTAGGTAGGTATGGTGGACTCTCATGGCAAAACTAGGTTGAGGTGTTTGGATGCACAAGTAGTATCTCTACTTGGTGTGGAAGTTTTGGCTAATATGAGGTGGAAGCAAGCACTACATGTTGGAGGATCTAGCACTACATGTTGGAGGATCTAAAACCATATAACTTCTATCCGGAGGCAAGCAAACATAACCCATTATGTTGTCTTCCTTGTCCAACATCAACTTCTTGGCACTTAATATTTTAATGAGTGGTCACAATAATAAAACATGTCCAAGATAATATATTTATATGTGAATCTCTCTTTCTTTATCACTCCCTTTTAATTTGCACCAATGACCAATTGCTATGTTTGTTGACTCCCAACTAATTTCAATCGACATACTTTTCATGTGTGAAGTCATCACTCCCCATAAGATCATTATGTAAACTCTTTGATTTTATTCTATTATTAATTATTCATTACTCTCAAGAGTATAGTAATCTAGCTAAGCCCTCTCATCAAAACTACTTTTTATTATATAAATCTCGGACTTGCTTACATAAGGGTAGCAAAAGCAAAAACAAAAAGTTAGATCATACTAAAATTTTATTCTACTAGATCAAAACAAAATCAAAAAGGATCAAACTAAGAAAAATAAGAAAAAGGAAAAAGGAAAAAAGGTGTGATTGTGATACGATACCGGGGCACCTCCCCCAAGCTTGCCACAAGCCAAGGGGAGTGCCCATACCCATGTTCTCAGGTGTCCTTCTTCGGTGGTGATGGTGGTGGAGTGGATGATGAGGTTGGAAACTTGTCCAATTTCCTCTTAAGCATGAAATTTTGGTCCCTCAGGTCATTTACTTCCTGCTCGAGCTTCCATATCGTAACATCCCAAAATTTCATTTTGGAATGTTATGATATATAGCTATGCATCATCATCATATTGTTTGAATGAACATAATGGTTGAAGTGTTTCTTTTGAATTTCTGAAAGGCCACTTTCATCTTTCCCTTTTTCTTGTTTCACCTATTTGAAAACCTCTCGAAAATTTCAAAGAAAAGAGGGGAGTAACATGACACTCCACACCAGGGTCATCTTGGTGAAATATTTGAACAATAAAACCAGGGGGCTATTTGAAAAATTATTGCAAAAGGATTTAAAATCAAATAAGCATTTTCTAAAAAAATATTTTTTTTCAAAGTATTCAATATAAAAGAGGAAAAATGTTCATTTAATAGCATTAATTCTCCTGATCATTTTGATATATATATTTACTATATTTGGAAATGTTTTGAACGCATTTAAAGGAGTTTTACTACTCTGGATATTAAAAAGAATACAAATTTAATTGAAACGGGTCGGCCCACCTGCGTTTAATTCCCGAAACCGCTCCGAGCCGACCGACCGACGCACTGACGCCGCCCTCCCTCTCTCTGACGCCCCGGCCCCACTGCCTGATCCCGAAGACGCCGTGGTCACCTTCCTCCTCGCGTCGACAGGACCTCGCCGGAGATCCCTCCTCTCCGGATCTCCCTCCTCTTTCCTTCCCCGACCACCGCACCGGCCCTATAAATAGCCCCAACTTCATGCACGCCGTTCCACCCGTTTCCCCCTCACCCAACCCCCTCCTCTCACCGGAATCCCACGTCGGAGTTCCACCCCCAGCCAAAGCTCCCGGAGCTCGTGCCCGTCGCCTCTGTCATGCCCACTCCCCTCCGACACCACCAAAGTGCGCCGGAGACCCGCTGTAGTCGTTTGAAGCCCTCGGACGCCGTGCCCAACCACCGGAGCGCCGCCCCCGATGACCTCGTCGCCTCGGCCTTGCCGGAGAAACCGCCTCGCCGGCGACCCCTTCTCTGTGAGCCCCATCTCCCTCTCTTAACCGTTCCATCGTAGATCAATGTCTAGGATTAGATCGTTTTAAAAACTGAACCGGTATGCACTAAGCTTCGGTCACCCGCCCACAAACGCCCGCACGCACGCCCTCTCGGCCAACCACAACACGCCACGTAGCCCCTGTCCGTTCGATCCATTTTTTTCTTTTCTTTTCTGTTTTAGAAAACAGAATGTTTTCCTTTTTTTGTTTTAGTTATAACATTGAAACTATTTAGTGTTTTTAGTTGATTCTTTTTGCATTAGTTCACATATTTGATGTAGTTTATGTCTGTATGCTTAGATTTCAAATTTGAGATTTAAATTTTGAATCTAATCAAATTTTTCAACTTACTAAAATCTGCATAACTATAGTTGAAAAATATATTTTTGAGTGAATCTTTTTGCCGCTGTTTGGTATTAGTTAAACCTATCATTCTACATGATTTGAGTATTTTTTTAAATAAATTTAGTTACTGTTTTTAACAAAAAAACATAATCTGTTTAGTTCTTAATGTAGTTTAGTTTTCCTAATTCTAATTTAATTTGAACCTGAATTAGTTTAACTTTTGTTAATAGTTTTCATAAGTTTGTGTTGTTTCAACCATTTAGGTAACATTACTTGCCAATATTTAGAATGATGGTTTAGTTTTATACCATGTTGTTATAGGAATCTTTATATCTTTTTCATTAGGTATAGTTTTATAAAACAATTTAGTTTTACTTTCACAAACTAGTTAGATGATTAAGTTAGATTTCTAATAAATAATTTTAGTAATTCTATTCTGTTAAGTAATATGATGATAATAATATTAGTGTTAATAATATTATTGTTTTGGTTTCCTATTCCAAAGTTATAGGAACATTCTAGTTATTTTCATTTAGTAGTGTTTCTTTACACAAAAGTTTTAGTGAATTTGATTCTGATTACTAAAAATTGATTTTCTTTACTATTTCTTTTCTACTAGCTATTGCTTGGTTGTTTGTCTTAAAATAGTAGTAGTAGAAGTTTTTTAGACTAAAAATTTTTGTGAGTCAAAATATTTTATTTTTCTTACTCTTGATTGATACTATTGAATGGTTTTAGTACTGTTTGTTTAACCTTGCTGAATTGTGTGAATTGTTTTGTATTTATGCTTATGGTGTGCTCTTGTTTGATTCGTTAGATCATCCAGAGTGTGAAGCTTGTTATCTAGAGTCACTTGATTACGAGGATCGTCAGCAAGGCAAGTCACTTTGATCATGTATACCTATGTTTTATTGCATTAGTTCTTCCATCACCCCAATTGCATGCAAAGTAGGTAAATTGGAAACTTGGTTACATTGTTGTAGTATCATGTGGTAGGTACCCCCCTCAACCCTTTGACAGATTGGCCCCGGGAAACATTGTTTTACATTTTGCAAAGCTATTAGTAGACGGTGTTGGTTGTGTGATTCATGAGAGTTGTGAGTTAATAATTTCAAGACCTACATGATGATCAAGTCTTCAAGACTCCAAGTTTTTCAACTTACCTCTGGGTGGATGATGGTTGAACGGCGCCCTGGAGAAACCAGTGGTTAGCCTAGATGATGCTGGAGATGTGCCAGTATTCATGCGGAAAGGTCCACCCAGGCACAAAGAGATGGATGGATGCTTCAAGACCCAAGGCTTACCTGCACAGCCACAAGACATTATGGGCTCTGGCTTGGTTGGATATCGTGGTGACCCTGGACAGGCATTGCTACGAGATGTAGAAGAACGGTAGGAAAGGATGGGCACCGACAGAGTCTCGGGGAAACCCTTTAAAAGACATGTTTTGGTCATCCGTTTCTCAAACACCATGAAGTGCGAGAAGTCCAACGGAGGCGACCAAATCTTGTGGGGAACATGTGCAAAACTCTGTCGAGTACCCAAACCTAATCGATTAGCCGTGTCCACGGTCATGGACAGTTTGAGCCAAAGGAACTGAAACTATCTGAAACTCTCAACACAATTAATTATATTGATGTGGGTTATTAATGTCAACTTGGGTATGAGAATTGGTTGGTGGAACCATCTCATTAATCAACCAAAATTGTAGTAATTATGCCTTTGCCCTCTCTTGTTGTAGGAAAATTTTGGCTTTATGCAAAATTTACTACCCCACCTGCCATATTTGCATATAGACTAGATGATTACTTTACCCCCTCTCTTGTGACTTTGCCGGCATATTCAATATGCTGACCTGTATGGATGTAATGTATCATGTTGCAGAGTACTTTTCTGACCAGGAGTGAGGATACGCTCTACGCTCGGTGAGATGCCCTTGGAGTCAGATGGACTCATCTACCTTTGGAGCTTCCGCAAGATTATGGTTTAGTTTATCTCATGAGTTGGCCTTTAGCCACTTTATTGTAATCATTATTGTAATAAAGGACTCGATATGAGATTTGGATTAATTAATGATGTGTGATTTCCCTTTGATATATACATTGATGTACCGTGTGTGTACCAGCATGATTTCGGGATGGTACAGAAACACCGGAGATTCGACCTTTCAGGTGGGGTCGCTACAGAAATGGTATCAGAGCACACGCTGACCGTAGGACGTAACCTCTAGGACTGGAAAAGCCTTAGGATTTATTTCTCTTTTGTCTTTAAAATTCTTATACTCTCATCTACTCGTTTCTGACTTCCCTCCGATTATTTCAAAATTTATAGATGGCCACCTTCATCCCAGTTTTGATCACGGAGTTTTGCCAGCCTGACGCAACGATGCCCTTTGGTAAGGAGCTGATGAGGATTGTAAGGGATGTGAGGATTGCTTTTCCGAGCATCATCGGGACTCCTATCATGTCTTTTCCACAAGACGGACGCTACAGGATCGAGGTGGACATCCCCGGGAAGACCTTTGGGAATCGGAAGGAACCCATCGACTTCAAGTTTGTGGCACCTAGCTGGATACTTGGGAGAGACATGGCCATTCATCGTGCCCTTGGACGTATTCAGGAGGAATACATAGGTGGAACCATTTTACCAGGACTCAGCGTTGTTTGTCGCAGGGATGCCAATGGAAACATCATAACCACTCCCACTGAAGACACCACCATTTCTTATATCCAGACCTTGGAGACGCACGTCAGGACCTTGGAGCTTCGGGTACGTGCCGACACGAAGACTATGAAGAGGCTGATGAACCGTGAGATTGACCTCGAAGCTGACTTACGGGAAGCCGAGTACGAGCATGAGTATGAGGTGAAGGATTTCTTAGAGAGGATCGACAAGCTGAACACTCGCATCGCAACTCTGGAGGAACAGATGGACATGGGTGAAAATCTTCATCCCGAAGTAGACATGGCTCCTTTGATCAGCAACGATGATGACTATGAGGAGAGCACCACCGGAGGAGACCACTTCACCATGTACTTTTGAGGACAACTTTAGTTATGCCCCCGTGTATCTTCATTTTCGTCGTTAAAGCGTAGGTTGATGTTTAGATTGAGTGGAGATTTGTATCTTGATGTTTGACCTTGAGTCGAATAAATGAATGAGTGTTTGGTGTGATATGTTTGTTGCATTGCATATGGGTAGTGAATTTCCCTTTTAGGTCATTGTTCTATTCTAATTCTCACCCCTCTGAAAACATCAAGATGCCTCCGCGACGTGAGCCCGACTTCACTTTCCCGCCAGAGCTCACCCAACTTCTTCAGCAGCAAAATGCCCTGATGCAGCTGTTGATTCAGAATCAGACCAACAACCACCCTCCACCTCAAGGCGACAACCTCACCCGTTTTCTGAGAATAAATCCCCCAACCTTCTCCAGCAGCATAGAGCCCATTGTGGCAGATGATTGGCTCCGCAAGATGGAGAGGGAACTCACCACCGCAGGATGCACTGAGGCTGAAAAAGTGCGTTTTGCCGCCCATCAACTAGAGGGCCCAAGAGCTTCATGGTGGGAGAACTACACCACCACATACCCCATTGATGATGTGACTTGGGAGCAGTTCAAGCAAGCTTTCCGCACCGCACATGTCTCAGCTGGATCCATGAGTCTAAAGAAGCGTGAGTTTCGCAACTTACGCTAGGGGAACCATTCCGTGGCCCAGTACGTGGATGACTTCAGCATGTTGGCTCGTTATGCACCAGGAGATGTGGCCGATGATGCAGCCAAGCAGGAAAAGTTCTTGGAAGGACTCAATGATGATTTGAGCGTGCAGCTGATGATGGCTACCTTCGGCAACTACCAGGAGCTGGTAGACAAGGCCCTCATCTTGGAGGGGAAGCAGCAGCAAATTGAGAACCGCAAGAGGAAGTATGCATAGGGGAAGTCTACCTCTGGAGCTCATCAGAAGCCCCGCTACACCCCGTACTCAGGAAATACCGGATCAGGGACCGGTAAGTATGGAGGACACACTCATCCAGTGCACAACCATGGAGGCTACCACCATGGAGGAAATGGGAATAATCGTCCCAACAATGGCAGCTTCAAGAATGGTAATGGAAGTGGGAATGGCAACCAACACCGTCCCGCTCCAGCTCAGAACGATCTGAACCATATCACCTGTTTCAAGTGTCAGAAGAGAGGGCACTATGCCACTGAATGCCCTCAGAACAAGCAAGGGAACGGAAACGGTAACTCCGCAGCTAAGAAGCCAAATCCGTTTCCTCGTGCCCAGGTGAACCACCTCAATGTGGAAGAAGTCTATGATCAGCCCGAGACTGTGGTTGGTAAGTTTTTATTGCATTCACGTCCAATTATGGTACTTTTTGATTCTGGTGTAACTCATTCATTCATATAAAGGGTAGTTGTGGAAAAGTATGGCTTACCCACCAGAACTCTTAGTCATCCCATTAAGGTCAATTCCCCAGGAGGACTGATGATGGCAGGGATAGGATGCCACGCCTTGAAACTCCACATAGGAAACCATGTTTTTCCTACTGACCTCATCGTCTTAGAATCCCAGGGATTGGATGTAATCCTAGGCATGGATTGGATGAAAAAGTATGAAGGAAACCTTGATTGCCCCAGTAAGTCTATTTCACTCACCACTTCAGTGAACAAGATGATTAAGTATGTATCTCGACGCACACAGATGAGTGCTCGGTTAAATTCCCTCACAGGAGTTGTTCAGGAGGAAGTGCCGGTTGTACGAGACTTTCCAGATGTATTCCCGGAGGAATTACCAGGCATGCCACCAGATAGGGAGATTGAGTTTCTAATAGAGCTACTACCAGGGACAGCCCCAATATCCAAGAGACCCTATCGGATGCCCGCAAATGATTTATTGGAAATCAAGAAGCGAATTAAGGAGCTATTGGACAAGGGATATATTCGCCCAAGTTCATCACCTTGGGGAGCCCCAGTTCTTTTGGTGGAGAAGAAAGACAAAACCTTGAGAATGGTGGTCGATTATCGAGCATTGAACAAGGTGACTATCAAGAATAAGTACCCTCTGCCGATGATTAATGACCTGTTTGATCAGCTAGTAGGCACCAAAGTATTATCCAAGATCGATCTTTGATCAGGGTATCACCAACTGAAGATTCGTGAACAGGATATACCCAAAACAGCTTTCACCACTAGGTATGGCTTATACGAGTATACAGTCATGTCCTTTGGTTTGACTAATGCTGCTGCCTACTTCATGAATTTGATGAACAAAGTGTTTATGGAATATTTGGACAAGTTTGTCGTGGTGTTCTTCGATGACATTTTGATATTCTCCAAGAGTGAGGAAGAACACAAGGAACACTTGCGTTTAGTTCTCGAGAAGCTTAGAGAGCATCAGTTGTATGCCAAGTTCAGTAAATATGAATTCTGACTGACGAAAGTCGGATTCCTTGGACATGTTATTTCCGGAGAAGGAATAGCAGTAGACCCCGCTAAGGTTGAAGCAGTCACTGAGTGGAAGTCACCCACCTGAGTTAAGGAGATCCACAGCTTTCTCGGACTTGCCGGATATTACCGGAGATTCATTGAGAATTTCTCAAAGATTGCCAAGCCCATGATAGAGTTGTTGAAGAAAGAGTCTAAGTATATCTGGACTGAGGAATGTGAGGCCAGTTTCCAGGAGTTGAAGCAACGTTTGGTCACAGCCCCAGTGTTGATACTACCAAACATTCGGAAGGACTTCCAGGTTTATTGTGACGCATCACGTCAAGGACTTGGAGGAGTACTCATGCAGGAGGGAAAAGTTGTAGCATATGCATCCAGACAACTACAACCCCATGAGTTGAATTATGCCACCCATGATTTGGAACTTGCAGCAATAGTGCACGCACTCAAGACCTGGAGCCATTTCCTTATCTGAAATAGTTGTGATGTGTACACTGATCATAAGAGCCTGAAGTATATCTTCACGCAGAAGGAGTTGAACCTCAGCCAGAGGAGATGGTTAGAGTTAATCAAGGACTATGACCTGAGATTACATTACCATCTAGGAAAGGCAAATGTTGTGGCAGATGCTTTGAGTCGGAAGAGTTATGTGAACACACTCATAGCCGAAGGATTACCCCAGGAGTTAACCAAAGATCTCAAAGAGCTTCGGTTAGAGATAGTTCCGCAAGGATATGTTGCCACACTTGAGATTCAGTCCACCTTGACCGAAAGAATTCGAGAAGCCCAGAAATCAGACAAGGAGATAGTTGAGATAAAGCAGAGAATGAAGGAAGGCAAAGCTAAAGGCTTTCGTGAAGATGAACAGGGTACTCTATGGTTTGAGAACCAAATCTATGTTCCCCATGACCCAGAGCTCAGGAAGTTGATACTTCAAGAAGCCCACGATTCATCATACTCGATACACCCACGCAACACCAACATGTACCTGGATTTGAAGGATAGTTACTGGTAGACAGGTATGAAGAAAGATATTGCCGAACATGTTGCGGTATGTGATGTTTGTCAGCGAGTAAAGGCGGAACATCAGAAACCAGCAGGGTTACTCCAACCTTTGATGATACCCGAGTGGAAATGGGATAAGATTGGTATGGACTTCATCACAGGACTACCCAGGACCCGTTCAGGATATGATTCCATTTGGGTAGTGGTGGATCGCTTGACCAAGGTGGCTCATTTCATTCCAGTGAAGACCATCTTTACCAGTGCTAAGCTAGCCAAGATCTATATGACCAGGATCGTATGTCTGCATGGAGTTCCGAGGAGTATCGTGTAAGATAGAGGAACACAATTTACCTCAAAGTTTTGGCATCAGCTACATGAAACTTTGGGTACAAGGCTGGAGTTCATTACAGCTTTTCATCCGCAGACCGATGGACAGACTGAGAGAGTCAACCAGATTCTGGAGGACATGTTGAGAGCCTGTGCGCTAGACTATGGGTCCAGTTGGGATGACAACTTACCTTACGAAGAGTTCTCGTACAACAGCAGTTATCAGACCAGTCTGAAGATGGCCCCTTTCGAAGCTTTATATGGAAGGAGGTGCAGAACACCATTGACTTGGGATGGTGTTGGAGACCGACAACTTTTTGGTCCTGATCTTATCAGAGATTTTGAAGATAAGGTCAAACTGATTCGAGACCGACTCAAGATAGCTCTATCCCGACAGAAGAGTTACGCTGATAACAAACGCAAGGAGGTGACATATGAAGTAGGGGATCGAGCATATCTCCGTGTGTCCCCACTTAGAGGAATCAAGAGGTTTGGTGTTAAAGGAAAGTTAGCACCCAGATTCATAGGCTCATACAAAATTCTGGAACGTAGAGGAGAAGTTGCATAATAACTGGAATTGTCGGAAGGACTATCTGGAGTTCATGATATTTTCCATGTTTCCCAATTGAAGAAATGCCATGCTGAGATTGATGATATTCCTTTGAGAGACATAGTGCCCCTAAAGGCCATACAACTTGACAGTGACCTGACCTACGTGGAGAAGCCTGCCAGAATCCTTGAGACTGCCAACAGAGTTACCCGTAGCAGGATCATCAAGTTCTGTAAGGTTCTGTGGAGTCACCACACCGAGGAAGAAGCCACCTGGGAACGCGAAGAAGATCTTCGTAGAGACCACCCGCACCTATTTTCTAGCCAACCCGAATCTCGAGGGCGAGATTCATCTTAAGGTGGGTAGGTTTGTAACATCCCAAAATTTCATTTTGGAATGTTATGATATATACCTCTGCATCATCATCATATTGTTTGAATGAACATAATGGTTGAAGTGTTTCTTTTGAATTTCTGAAAGGCCACTTTCATCTTTCCCTTTTTCTTGTTTCACCTATTTGAAAACCTCTAGAAAAGTTCAAAGAAAAGAGGGGAGTAACATGCCACTCCACACCAGGGTCATCTTGGTGAAATATTTGAACAATAAAACCAGGGGGCTATTTGAAAAATTATTGGAAAAGGATTTGAAATCAAATAAGCATTTTCTAAATAAATATTTTTCTTCAAAGTATTCAATATGACAGAGGAAAAATGTTCATTGAATAGCATTAATTCTCCTGATCATTTTGATATATATATTTCCTATATTTGGAAATGTTTTGAATGCTTTTAAAGGAGTTTTAGTGCTCTGGATATTAAAAAGGAAACGAATTTAATTGAAACAGGCCGGCCCACCTGCGTTTAATTCCCGAAACCGCTCCGAGCCGACCGACTGACGCGCTGCCGCCGCCCTCCCTCTCTCTGACGCCCTGGCCCCATCGCCCGATCCCGAAGACGCCGCGGTCACCTTCCTCCTCGCGTTGACAGGACCTCGTTGGAGATCCCTCCTCTCCGGATCTCCCTCCTCTTTCCTTCCCCGACCACCGCACCGGCCCTATAAATAGCCCCAACTCCCCGCACCCCATTCCACCCGTTTACCCCTCGTCCGACCCCCTCCTTTCACCGGAATCCCACCCCCAGCCGAAGCTACCGGAGCTCGTGCCCGTCGCCTCTGTCGTCCCCACTCCCCTCCGACACCACCAAAGTGTGCCGGAGACCCGCCGCCATCGTTTGAAGCCCTCGGACGCCATCCCCAACCACCGGAGTGCCGCCCCGAACGACCTCGTCGCCTTGGCCTCGCCGGAGAAACCCCCTCACCGGCGACCCTTTCTCTATGAGCCCCCTCTCCCTCTCTTAACCGTTCGACCGCAGATCAACGTCTAGGATTAGATCTTTCTAAAAACCGAACCGATATGCACTAAGCTTCGTTCACCAGCTCGCAAACGCCCGCACGCATGCCCTCTCGGCCAACCACAACACGCCACGTAGCCCCTGTCTTCGATCCGTTTTTTTCTTTTCTTTTCTGTTTTAGAAAACAGAATGTTTTCTGTTTTTGTTTTACTTATAACTTTTAAACTATTTATTATTTTTAGTTGATTCTTTTTGCATTAGTTCGCATATTTGATGTAGTTTATGTCTGTATGCTTAGATTTCAAATTTGAGCTTTAAATTTTGAATCTAATCAAATTTGTTCAAATTAGTAAAATCTGCATAACTATAGTTTAAAAATATATTTTTCAGTGAATCTTTTTGCCACTATTTGGTATTAGTTAAACCTATCATTCTACATGATTTGAGTATTTTTTAATAAATTTAGTTACTGTTCTTAACAAAAAAACATAATCTGTTTAGTTCTTAATGTAGTTTAGTTTTCCTAATTCTAATTTAATTTGAACCTGAATTGTTAATAGTTTTCATAAGTTTGTGTTGTTTCAAACATTTAGGTAACATTACTTGCTAATATTTAGAATGATGGTTTAGTTTTATACCATGTTGTTATAGGAATCTTTATATCTTTTTCATTAGGTATAGTTTTATAAAAAAAAATAGTTTTACTTTCACAAACTAGTTAGATGATTAAGTTAGATTTCTAATAAATAATTTTAGTAATTCTATTCTGTTAAGTAATATGATGATAATAATATTAGTGTTAATAATATTATTGTTTTGGTTTCCTATTCCAAAGTTATAGGAACATTCTAGTTATTTTCATTTAGTAGTGTTTCTTTACACAAAAGTTTTAGTGAATTTCATTCTGATTACTAAAAATTGATTTTATTTACTATTTATTTCTACTAGCATTGCTTGGTTGTTTGTCTTAAAATAGTAGTAGTAGAAGTTTTTGACAGTAAAAATTTTTGTGAGTCAAAATATTTTATTTTTCTTACTCTTGATTGATACTATTGAATGGTTTTAGTATTGTTTGTTTAACCTTGCTGAATTGTGTGAATTGTTTTGTATTTATGCTTATGGTGTGCTCTTGTTTGATTCGTTAGATCATCCGGAGTGCGAAGCTTGTTATCTAGAGTCACTTGATTACGAGGATCGTCAGCAAGGCAAGTCACTTTGATCATGTATACCTATGTTTTATTGCATTAGTTCTTCCATCACCCCAATTGCATGCAAAGTAGGTAAATTGGAAACTTGGTTACATTGTTGTAGTATCATGTGGTAGGTACCCCCTCTCAACCCTTTGACACATTAGCCCAGGAAACGTTGTTTTACATATTGCTATGCTATTAGTAGACGAGGTTGGTTGTGTGATTTATGAGACTTGTGAGTTAATAATTTCAAGACCTACATGATGATGAAGTCTTCAAGACTCCAAGTTTTTCAACTTACCTCTTGGTGGATGATGGTTGAACGGCGCCCTGGAGAAACCAGTGGTTAGCCTAGATGATGCTAGAGATGTGCCAGTATTCATGCGGAAAGGTCCACCCAGGCACAAAGAGATGGATGGATGCTTCAAGACCCAAGGCTTACCTGCACAGCCACAAGCCATTATGGGCTCTAGCTTGGTTGGATATCGTGGTGACCCTAGACAGGCGGTGCTATGATATGTAGAAGAACGGTAGGAAAGGATGGGCACTGACAGAGTCTCGGGGAAACCCTTTAAAAGACCATGTTTTGGTCATCCGTTTCTCAAACACCATGAAGTGAGAGAAGTCGAACGAAGGCGACCAAATATTGTGGGGAACGTGTGCAAAACTCTGCAGAGTACCCAAACCTAATCGATTAGCCATGTCCACGGTCATGGACAGTTTGAGCCAAAGGAACTGAAACTATCTGAAACTCTCAACACAATTAATTATATTGATGTGGGTTATTAATGTCAACTTGGGTATGAGAACTGGTTGGTGGAACCATCTCATTAATCAACCAACATTGTAGTAATTATGCCTTTGCCCTCTCTTGTTGTAGGAAAAAATTGGCTTTATGCAAAATTTACTACCCCACCTGCCATATTTGCATATAGACTAGATGATTATTTTAACCCCTCTCTTGTGACTTTGCCGGCATATTCAATATGCTGACCTGTACGGCTGCAACGTATCATGTTGTAGAGTACTTTTCCGACCAGGAGTGAGGATACGCTCTATGCTCAGTGAGATGCCCTTGGAGTCGGATGGACTCATCTACCTTTGGAGCTTCCGCAAGATTATGGTTTAGATTATCTCATGAGTTGGCCTTCAGCCACTTTATTTTAATCATTATTGTAATAAAGGACTCGATATGAGATTTCGATTAATTAATGTTGTGTGATTGCCCTTTGATATATACATTGATGTACCATGTGTGTACCAGCATGATCTTGGGATGGTATAGAAACACCGGAGATTCGACCTTTCAGGTCGGGTCGCTACAAATATCCTGTGACATAATTCTTCTTTACTCTCCTATAGAAAACAATAAGGAATAAATAGAACTTTGGGTTGTTTTACTTGCGCTTGGGAGGCTTGATTCCCCGAACTCCACATGCATGTGTCCCAGTTGAGGCATAGGAGTCTCCTCTTCATCTGAGCTTTCTTCTCTGTACTTATCTTCTTGTTCCTCCTTCGGGAATAATCCATAAGGATCTAGGTCCCCATAGAGCTTGGCCTTGGCAAGATAATGCGATATGTAGCTCTCCCCATCAGACTCTTGGGACGACATCTTGCTCTAAATCTGCTGCAGAAACAGCTCAAAATGAAAACAAGAGGTATTGTCGTGATATGAAAGTGCAAACCTTTGGGAGATTATATAATGAATTTTTGCCGACCCGAAGGGGTGTACCACAAGAAAATGAAGTCCGGAGGGCGCACGTGGTGGTGACAAGCCCCCTAAACGGAGTTCGGACTAATTTTCTTTTTCCTATTTTTTTAATATTCCAAAACAGAGTAAAATTGCTATTGGGAAAGTTTTGGAGTCGGTTTGCTTACCTTACCACATACCTATTCCTTTTCGGAGTCTGAAACGTTCCGGTAGGTCTCCCTAATATGCTGTTCCAGAGTTATGGTATTGATAACATTGGTTTCAACATTAATAGGAGTACCTGAGATATAATGTTTGATTCTTTGCCCATTTACCACCTTCGGATTTGTGCCTTTGGCGTTGTTGATCTTGATGGCACCGTAACGATATACTTCCTTAACAATGTAAGGCTATTGCCATTTAGAGAGAAGTTTTCCTGCAAAAAATCTTAATGGAGAATTGTATATCAAGACATGATCACCTACATTGAATTCACGCTCTTGTATCCTTTTATCATGCCATCTCTTAACTTTTTCTTTAAACAACTTGGCATTCTCATAGGCCTGGGTTCTCCATTCATTAAGTGAGCTAATATCAAATAACCTCTTCTCACCAGCAATTGTGAAATCATAGTTGAGCTCTTTGATTGCCCAATAAGCTTTGTGCTCTAACTCTAGAGGTAAGTGACATGCTTTACCATAAACCATTTTATACGGAGACATACCCATAGGGTTCTTGTAGGCGGTTCTATAAGACCATAATGCATCATCAAGTTTCTTAGACCAATTGTTCCTGGATCTATTAACTGTCTTTTGCAAGATCAATTTAATTTCTCTATTGCTTAATTCTACTTGACCACTATACCGAGGATGATATGGAGATGCAATTGTATGGTTAACATCATACTTAGCAAGCAATTTATGGAAAGCACCATGAATAAAATGTGAACCACCATGAGTCATTAAATATATGGAGACTCCAAATCTAGAGAAAATAACTTCTTTAAGGATCTTAATATAGGTTTTATGATCAGCACTGCTAGTTGGAATAGCTTCTACCCACTTAGTAACATAATCAACAACAACTAAAATATGAGTATACCCATTGGATGTTGGAAAAGGTCCCATATAATCAAAACCCCAAACATCAAATGGTTCAATAATAAGAGAGTAATTAATAGGCATTTCCTCATGTCTACTAACATTGACAATTCTTTGACATTCATCACATGACAAGACAAACTTATGAGCATCCTTGAAGAGAGTAGGCCAATAAAAACCAGATTGCAATACCTTGTGTGCAGTTCTATCTCCAGCATGGTGTCCTCCGTAGGCCTTGGAATGACACTTCTGTAGGATCTGTTCCTGTTCATGGTTAGGTACATAACGTCTAATAACACCATCTACTCCTTCTTTATAAAGGTGTGGGTCATCCCAAAAGTAATGTCTTAAATCATAGAAAAACCTTTTCTTTTGTTGGTATGTGAAACTAGGCGGTATACATTGAGCAACAATGTAATTAGCATAATCAGCATACCAAGGAGCATTACGAGAAGACTTTATGATAGCCAATTGTTCATCAGGAAAGCTATCATTAATAGGTAGTGGGTCATCAAGGACATTCTATAACCTAGACAAGTTATCTGCTACGGGGTTATCAACACCCTTTGTGTCAACAATATGCAAATCAAATTCTTGTAGCAGAAGAACCCACTTGATAAGTCTAGGTTTAGCATCTTTATTTTCCATAAGATACTTAATAGCAGCATGATCAGTGTGAACAGTTACTTTAGTATCAACAATATAGGGTCTAAACTTATGACAAGCGAACACAACTGCTAAAAATTCTTTTTCAGTAGTAGCATAGTTTCTTTGAGCACTGTCTAGAGTTTTGCTAGCATTATGAATAACATTTAATTTCTTATCAACTCTTTGTCCTAGGACAGAACCAACGACATAATCACTAGCATCACACATAATTTCGAAGGGTAGGTTCCAATTAGGTGGTTGAACAACAGGTGCAGAAATCAAGGCATTCTTAAGAATTTCAAAAGCTTCTACATAATCATCATCAAAAATGAATGGAACATCTTTTTGCAAGAGATTAGTAAGCGGCCTAGAAATCTTAGAGAACTCTTTAATAAATCTCCTATAGAAACCAGCATGACTAAGGAAACTTCTTATACCTGTGATATCCGTAGGACACAGAATTATTTCAATATCATCAACTTTAGCCTTGTCAACTTCAATACCTCTTTCGGAAATTTTATGTCCCAAGACGATGCCTGCATTCACCATAAAGTGGCACTTCTCCCAATTCAAGACAAGATTTGTTTCTTCACATCTCTGCAAAACTCGATCAAGGTTGCTCAAACAATCATCAATAGAAGTTCCGTAAACGGAAAAATCATCCATTAAAACCTCAACAATCCTTTCACAAAAATCAGAGAATATAGTAGGCATGCATCTTTGAAAGTTAGCATGTGCATTGCATAACCCAAAAGGCATACCTCTATAAGCAAAGGTACCAAAAGGGCGGGTAAAGGCGCTCTTCTCTTGGTCCTGTTTTGACACAGGCATTTGAGAGAAACCGGAATAACCATCTAGAAAGTAGAAATGTGTGTGTTTGGATAATCTTTCTAGCATTTGATAAATAAAAGGTAGAGTGTAATCATCTTTTCTAGTAGCTTTATTCAATTTCCTAAAATCAATTACCACTCTATATCCTATAACAATTCTCTGTGGGATCAATTCATTTTTATCATTAGGAACTCTACGCTAATACCTTCTTTCTTAGGGACACAATGAACGGGATTAACCCATCTACTATCAGCAATAGGGTAAATGATACCTGCCTCCAGAAGCTTTAATATTTCATTTCTTACCACTTCCTTCATTTTAGGATTCAATAGTCGTTGTGATCAACAAATGGTTTAGCATCAGGCTCCATTTTAAATTTGTGCTAACATAGAGTGGGACTAATGACCTTAAGATCATCAAGAGTATATCCAATAGCAGCACAGTGCTTCCTCGGGTTTTCAATAATCTGTGTTCTTCATGCTCTGAAAGGTTAGCACTAATAATAACAGGATATATCTTCTTTTCATCAAGATAAGCATATTTCAGAGTATCTGGTAATTGTTTAAGCTCAAACACGGGATCACCCTTGGGTGGAGGAGGATCCCCAAGTATTTCAATAGGCAAGTTTTGTTTCAGAATAGGATGTTGATCAAAGAAAATCTTATCTATTTCATTCCTTTCATTCAGCATGTCATTTTCATGGTCTAGCAAATATTGCTCTAAAGGATCAGTAGGAGGCACAACAATAGAAGCAAGACCAATAATTTCATGTTTACTAGGCAATTCTTTATAATGGGGTTGTCTACAAAATTTAGAGAAGTTAAACTCATGAGACTTATCCCCAAAACTTACGGTAACCGTTTCCTTCTCACAATCTATACTGGCATTAACGGTATTCAAGACGGGTATACCAAATATAATGGGACAAAAATTATCTTTTGGGGAGCTAAGAACAAGAAAATCAGTAGGATATTTTATTTTCCCACACAAGACTTCAAGATCTCTAATAATCCCAACTGGTGATATAGTGTCTCTATTAGCAAGCTTAATTGTAACATCAATTTCCTCTAACTCAGCTGGTGCAATATCATTCATAATATCTTTATAAGGAAAAGGGAATTACACTCACACTAGCACCCATATCACATAAGCCATGATACCAATGATCTCCTATTTTAACAGAAACAACAGGCATGCCGACAATGGGTCTATGTTTATCTTTAGCATCAGGTTTAGCAATTCTAGCGGCTTCATCACAAAATTGAATAACATGTCCATCAATATTATCAACCAAGAGATTCTTAACCATTGCAATACTAGGTTCACCTTTAATTTTCTCAGGGGGTGTATGTGTTCTAGCACAACTCTTATGAACCACAGTTGAAGCTTTAGCATGTTCCTTTATTCTAACAGGGAAAGGTGGTCTTTCAATGTAAGCAGCGAGAATAATAGGATCAACATTATAAGTAATAGTTTTCTCTTCAACTTTAATAGGTTCAACTACTTTAACTTCAATGGGAGGATGATATTTAAACCACTTCTCCTTAGGGAGATCAACATGAGCAGCAAAAGATTCACAAAAGAAGCTACTATCTCAGAGTCAAGTCCATATTTAGTGCTAAATTCGTGGAAAGTATCGGTGTCTACGAAAGATTTAACACAATCAAACTTAAGGTTCATACCTGACTCATTACCTTCATCGAGTTCCCAATCTTCATAGTTGTGTTTAATTATTTCCAATAAATCCCATTTGAAGTCAATACCTTTCTTCATATAGGAACCAACACAAGAAGTATCGAGCATGGATTGATCACTACGAGAAAGTCGGGCATAAAAATTCTGAATAATAATTTCTCTCGAGAGCTCATGATTGGGGCATGAATATAACATTGAATTAACCATCCCCCAAGCTTGATCGAATCATTCTCCTTCACGAGGCCAAAAATTATAAATATCATTCCAATCACGATGAACTAGATGCATAGGGTAGAACTTATGATGAAATTCCATTTTCAATCGGTTGTAGCTCCATGATCCAATATCATCACATAGCCTATAACTTGTCAATGCCTTCTCCTTCAAAGATAAAGGAAAGACCTTCTTCTTGACGTGTTCCTCAGGTAGACCTGCAAGCTTAAATAACCCACAAACTTTAGCCACATAGATTAGATGCAAACCAGGATGTAGTGTTCCATCTCCTGCATAAGGATTAGCCAGCAGTTTCTCTATCATACCCGAAGGAATTTCATAATAAATATTTTCAGCAGGTTCAGTAAGTTGAGGGACAACTCTTTGTGTTTCCGATCGAGGTGAAGATGCCCGGAACAACCCCTCAAAGGATTACTTTCCATAGTGACAAGTGACAGTAAATTTCAGCACACTATATAATTTTTTTCCTTACCAGATTCCACTTACCAAAGGCGCTTCACTCCCCGGCAACGGCGCCAAAAAAGAGTCTTGATGACCCACAAGTATAGGGTATCTATCATAGTCCTTTCGATAAGAGTCTTGAAACCAACGAGGAGCAGAAGGAAATGCCAAGCGGTTTCTAGTAAGGTATTCTCTACAAGCACTGAAATTATCAATAACAAATAGTTTTGTGATAAGATAATTCGTAACGGGTAACAAGTAACGAGTGTAGCAAAGGTGCGGAAAGGTAGCCCAATCCTTTTTTTAGCAAAGGACAGGCCTGGACAAACTCTTATATAAAGCAAAGTGCTCCCGAGGACACATGGGAATTTTTGTCAAGCTAGTTTTCATCATGCTCATTTGATTCACGTTCGTTACTTTGATAATTTGATA
This sequence comes from Hordeum marinum, assembly GCA_022496015.1. Classification (NCBI taxonomy): domain Eukaryota; kingdom Viridiplantae; phylum Streptophyta; class Magnoliopsida; order Poales; family Poaceae; genus Hordeum; species Hordeum marinum. The sequence continues at coordinate 74,686,713 of CM039672.1, forward strand.
TGTGGGTGGAATGGTGCTTGGGTGATGCACTTACTTGGACAAACCTCCCACTTATGATTAACCCCTCTCACAAGCATCTGCAACTACAAAAGAAGAATTAAGATACATCTAACCATAGAATGAAACGTGTGGATCCAAATCAGCCCCTTACGAAGCAACGCATAAACTAGGCTGTAAGCTTCTGTCACTCTAGCAACCCATCATCTACTTATTACTTCCCAACGCCTTCCCCTAGGCCCAAATAATGGTGAAGTGCTATGTAGTCGACGTTCACGTGACACCACTAGAGGAGAGACAACATACATCTCATCAAAATATCGAACGAATACCAAATTCACATGATTACTTATAACAAGACTTATCCCATGTCCTCAGGAACAAACGTAACTACTCACAAAAAATGTTCATGTTCATAATCAGAGGATTATTAAACCAACTAGCATCAGGTACAAGGAGTAATCAACACTACTAGCAACCCATAGGTACCAATCTGAGGTTTGAGACAAAGATCGGATACAAGAGATGAACTAGGGTTTGGAGAGGAGATGATGCTAGTGAAGATGTTGATGGTGATTGACCCGCTCTCGATGAGATGATTTGGTGATGACGATGGCTTCTATTTGCCCCTTTGGGAGGGAAGTTTCCCTGGCAAAACAGCACTGCCGGAGCTCTAGATTGGTTATGTCCAATTTTCGCCTCGAGACGGCGGTGCTTCGTCCCGAAAGCTCTCTTATGATTTTTTCAGGTCGAAACCCTCCATATAGCAGAGGATTGGCGTCGAGGGCCTGCCAGGTGGGCCACAAGCCTGCTAGGCTTGGCCAGGGGGTGGCCGCACCTGGCAGGCTTGTCACCTCCTGGTGGCCCCCCTCTGGTATCTGTTTCGCCCAGTATTTTTTATATATTCCAAAATAATTCTCTGTATTTTTTTAGGACTTTTGGATTTATGCAGAATAGGTATCTCAGATATGCTCCTTTTCTAGTCTAGAATTCCAGCTGTTAGCATTCTCCCTCTTCATGTAAACCTTGTAAAATAAGAGAGAAAAGGCATAAGTATTGTACCATAACATGTAATAACAGCCCATAATTCAATAAATATCAATATAAAGGCATGATGCAAAATGGACGTATCAAGACGTCATCAAGTTGTACGTGTGCTGAACGTGGAGGTGTCGTCCGTTCGATGCTAGATTCGGACGGATCGTGATTGGATCACAGGACGGATTGCGATTTGGATCGCGAAGACGTTCGACTACATCAACCGTGTTTCTTAATACTTACCTCTTAGCGATCTACAAGGGTATGTAGATCCACTCTCTCTCTCTCTCGTAGCTGTTGATCTCCATAGATTGATCTTGGGTGTTCGTAGGAATTTTTTTATTTCCCATGCAACGTTCCCCAACAGTGGCATCATGAGCTAGGTCTATGAGTGGAAGATATGCACGAGTAGAACACAAAAGAGTTTGTGGGCATTGATGTTCATATTTCTCACCTCCTTAGTCTTATCTTGATTCTGTGGTATTGTGGGACGAAAAGGCTCGGACCAACCTAACTCGTTCAGGTATGTGAGACCGGTTCCATTGACTGTCATGCAACTTGTTGCATAAAGATGGCTGGCGGGTGTGTGTCTCTCCTACTTTAGCTGAATCGGATTCGACAGAGGTGGTCCTTGTAGAAGGTTAAAAGGTTACTTGATTATCACTGTTGTGGCTTTGCATAGGCGAGAAAGGTTCTTACTAGTTTCCCATAGCAGCCACGTTAAACTTGCAACAACAAAGTAGAGGACGTCTAACTTGCGTTTGCAGGGCATGTTGTGATGTGATATGGCCAAGACGTGATTTGATATATATTGATGTATGAGATGATCATGTTTTGTAATAGTTATCATGACTTGCATGTCAATGAGTACAGAAACCGGCAGGAGCCATAGGTTTGTCTTTAATTTATTGTATGACTTGCGTGTCAATCACTAAGCGCCATGTAATTGCTTTTACTTTATCGCTATGCGTTAGCAATAGTTGTAGAAGCAATAGTTCGCGTGACAACCATGTGATGAGACGATGATGGAGATCATGATGATGGATATCATGGTGTCATGCCGGTGGCAATGGATATCTTGTCGGTGCTTTGGAGATGGAGATCAAAAGCACAAGATGATGATGGCCATATCATGCCACTTATATGATTTGCATGTGATGTTAATCCTTTTATGCTTCTTATTTTGCTTAGCATGACGGTAGCACTATAAGATGATCTCTCACTAAAATTTCAATATAAAATTGTGTTCTCCCCAAGTGTGCACCGTTGCGAAGGATCGTCGTTTCGAAGCACCACGTGATGATCGGGTGTGATAGACTATACGTTCGCATACAATAGGTGTACGCTAGTTTTGCATATGCAAAATACTTGGATTAAACTTGACGAGCCTAGCCTGTACAGACATGGCCTCGGAACACATGAGACCGAAAGGTCAAACATTGGTTATATAGTAGATATGATCAACATGGAGATGTTCACAATTGAAACCACCTGATCTCACGTGATGATCGGACTTGGGTTGGTTGGTTTGGCTCATGTCACACTTAGACAACCTGGGGGATGTTGATTTGATTGGGAGTTCTTAAGTAATATGATTAATTGAACTCATTATCATGAACATAGTCTAAGTTGTCTTTGCAAAATTATGTTGTAGATCAACGGCTCGCATAGTAGCTTCCCTGTATTTGATATGTTCCTAGATGCAACGCTCGGTGCGCCAACCCCTGAAGCGTCGTATGTTGGTGTTGAGAACATCACACATGCATATTTTGCATGACTACTTGATAGTTCGGTGTGTCATGCTTTACGGCTTAGAATTGAGGCTTCAAAGACGTTTTGAAAATCATGGAGCATATGAGATGTTCCACGAGCTGAAATTGGGATTTCAGGCTCGTGCCTCTGTTGAGAGGTATGGGACCTCCAACAAGATTCTTTGCCTGTCAGATGAAGGATAATAGCTCAATCGTTGAGCATGTCATGAGATCGTATAAGTGATACAATCACTTGAATCAAGTGTGGGTTGATCTTCCAGATAAGATAGTGATTGATATATTTCTCCAAGTCACTGCCATAAAGCTACTAGAGCTTCGTGATGAACTATAAACATATCAGCGATGGAAAATATGATCCCTGAGCTATTCGCGATGTTTGACACCACCAAGGTAGAAATAAAGAAGGAGCATCAAATGTTGATGGTTAGTAAAACCACTAGTTTCGAGAAGGGAAAGGGAAGGAAGGCAAACTTCATGAATGGCAGGCCAGTTGTTGCTCTAGTGAAGAAACCCTAGGTTCAACCCAAACTCGAGACTAAGTTCTTCTATTATGAGGACAACGGTCACTGAAGGTGAACTACCCTAGATACTTCCTGCATAAGAAGGCTGGCAATGTCAACAGAAGTATATTTGATACATAAATCGGATAATCTTGGATTCATAAACTCACTCAGACTTATCCCGGCTAGTCAGCCAGGCACCAACACTTGGACAGAGAGGAGGCATGGACGACATGGGAGCTGCAACGACCGAAGAACTTAACACCACATAGGAAGTGGAGTCATATCTAGCATTACCAGTAACGTCCGTAGTTAGGACTGGAGTTTCCAAAAACTACCATAGTTATTCACATGAAATGCCCTTGTAATGACACTCAGTGGGTCCTTGCAAACTCTATATAAGCCACCCCTGAGCTCCTAGACAAGTGTTCAACACTTTCAATAATCAGAAACCCCCAAAGAAAACAAAAGCCTTCGGGCATGAGACGTACGATCTTTACCTCTCCGAGAGGGGCTCGAACTCGCTAAATTAGAGTTATACACTTGCGATGTAGCTAGGCTTCACCCTCATTCATACCCCTAGTATTCATTGTCAGGCTTGTTACCTCGACAGTTGGCACCCACCATGGGGCTGCGCATCTAGCGAATTTCTGGCACATGTGGAGATTCATCTGTCATCATGATGATCATTGACAAAGGGATCCGATTTGGTTCCCTCATCTTCATCACCAACGATTCGGCATGGCTGCAGGAAGCTCCGCTGGACACGGATGCGTTGCGCGCCTGTGGTGCACTACACTGACACATCTCCAACCTATCTATAATTTTTGATTGTTCCACGCTGACATATTATCATTCTAGGATACTTTTCGGATATTTATTTACCAATTTATTATATTTTTGAGCACTAACCTATTGACCCAGAGACCAGTGCTAGTTCTTGTTTTCTGCATGTTTTTGCCTTTTCAGAGTTACCATACCAAACGGAGTCCAATTGCCACAAAACTTTTTTCTGATTTTTTCTAGACCAATACAAGACCTGGAAGGTTCGTAGTAGGGCCAGGAGGTGCACCAGGGGCCCACCACACATCCATCCACTGCCTAGGGGGGCCGCGACGAGATATGTGATGGCCCCCTGGAGCGTCTCGCGACGTTGTTCTCTCGCCTATAAATTCTCATCTACCCTAAAAACACCAGAAGTGTTGCCGAAACACTTTTTTCGCCGCCGCAAGTCTCTGTTCTGACGTGAGGCCATCTACACCTCCGTTCTGGCACCCTACCATAGGGGAGATTGATCATGGAGGTCCTCTTCATCAACCTTTCTACCCTCATCATGATGTGGTAGTAGTTCACCATAGACCTACGGGTCCGTAGGTAGTACCTAGATGACAGTCTCCCTCTCTCTCTCTCTTGATATTACAATGTTCATCGCATCTTTGCCCTGATCTATCCGATGTAATCCCTTTGTATGGTGTCTGTTGGTATCTGATGAATTGTGAGTTTATGTTCAGATTATTCATGATTTTTTTTGAGTCGAACTTGATTACTATGATTATTATGTGCATGATCATTATAGCTTCGTAATGCTCTTTGATCTATTGAGATAGTTTCGCCAACTAGATTGATATTTCTTCGGTAGGAGTGGTGTGTTGTAGTAGGTTCAACCTGGCGAGTTTCTATATCCTAGTGATAGAAGGGGACAACTTGCGTATCTGTGTTGTTGCTACTAAGGATAAAGCAATGGGGTTTATTAATATTAGTTGAGTTTACTTTGTCCATATCATGTCATCATTCTCCAAGCATTACTCCGTTTGTCATGAACTTAATACGTAGAGAGGCAAGCATAGAAGTGCTCTTGACGTGGAGTAATAGTAGTATGTGCAGGCAGATGTCAGCCTATTTTCTTATGGATGTTATGCCTATATACACATGATCATTGCTGTGAACATCACTTAATTATTCGCTTTTCTATCAATTGCCCAACAGTAATTTGTTCACTCATCGTATGCTTTGCTTATGAGAGATGCCACTAGAGAACTCTATGCCCCCCTGGTCTATTCACTTATAAAGTCACAAATTCTATCATTACCTTGCTGTTATTTGTTACCTTTTATATTATTTTACACTTTATTATTATTTACAGTTATCTACATAGTTCACTTCCTTGCAAATAAGGAGATCAAGGGGATTGACAACCCTCTTGCAGGCATTTGGTACAAGTTGTTTGTTCTTTTCTATGCAGCCGCTGAAGACGGTTCATGATTGGTATTCCTATTGGTTCGATAAACATTGGTTTCATAACTGAGGGAAATACTTACCCACTTTGTGATGCGATTACCTGTTCCTCTTCATGGAAAACCCAACGCGGATCATGAGTATGAGAAAGGATTTCTAGCGCCGTTGCTTGGGACCATCATGAACTATCAAGTAACTTCGCACATAATTTCATTCACTATTATTATTTCTATTTTCTATTATATTTATTTTGTCTCATAAAAATCAAAAACAAAAAATATTTACTTTTGCTAGTTACTAGTTTGCTTCTAGTTTGCTTTACTAGCTAGTTTGCTTGTCTTTCTATCATGTCTGAATTCGATAAAGTTATAATTCAAAGTGCTAGCAAAGGTAGTGCAACTAAATTGGATGAAGAAAGAAAAAGTTTATTGATTCTACTAATGATCCTCCTAAAAGTGAAGTCCCCATTACTAATACTCACACTGTACAAAATTCTAAAATTTATCATGTGGGTAGTGGGAACATCATTGGGAAACATGCTATTCATGGAAAAAATTGAGCATTCCATAGTTTCCCCGCTTATTAAAGGATCTATACTTTATGAAAAAAAATTGTTACGAAGATGCTATTAATATGCTTATATTGAAATTAGAAAGAAAGTTTGTGCACCTCCATCCTATGCTACAAAAGATTTTTTGGGACTTCCTCGCATAGACAATCCTGAGATTAAGAAAATTTCCACCAACATCCTTATGCATGAATTTGATTATATTGTGCATGAAGATAGGATATTTTTTCTTTCTATGGAATAAAATCAGAACATCCTCCTATAGAAGTAATCCTTCATAATGGAGATGCATTGCGTAGGGTGGAATCTAATGATTATCAAAGATTTGATGAGAATATGAGGAGAAATGTCCTTCCCGAAGAATTGACACAATCCCTATTTCTCCACACTTGCGATAAATTTGAATGGATCTCTAAGGGAATTAATGAAGGATTTAGTAATGATTGACATGAAAATACTATTAGAGAACCTATTAGTGTTGAAGCCATGCTCTTTATTAGGATCCTTATGATGAAAATGATCTTAGTGATGATTTTATAAATTCCTTTAAACACGTGGGTTTTCCATTAGCTTTGAGAAGGGTGACTCATTTAGTAAGATTTTGTAAGAGCTAATTTTGAAGAACATGAAGGGGTCCAATACTTGAAACTATGCATTATGCCTAGCTAGGAGCATAAAACAATAGCGTTTGTTGGGAGGCAACCCAATATGTATATTTATTTTTCTTTTTACTTTCTGTTCTATGTGATAACATGATTGTTGCCTCTGTAATGATTGTTTTTTTTATGTTTTAGTTAGTGTTTGTGCCAAGTAAAGCCTTTGGGATGACTCACAAGATGAGTAGAAACGATGCTGAATCTGAAACAGAAACTTTGACTCCAGTGCAAGAATTTTCATTTCTGTCTGGAGCGTGATAATGATCTGAAATTTCGAAATAGTATTTACATATAAATTATTTATGCTGTCCTAATTTTTCATAATTTTTAGAGTTACATAAGTATGGGATCTTTATAGATTACTACAGACTGTTCTGTTTTAAAAAACTCTGTTTTGCTTGCATAGTTTGCTTGTTTCGATTATGTCATGGATTATATCGGGGGATGGAAGTCATGGAGAAGTTAGAATACAGTACCTATTATGAAAAATGTATTTTAATCAATTTATTACAGTACCTCAAGTATGCAATATGTTTCTTATACTAATGGATATCACAAAATTTTGTTGAGTTTTGCGTGATTGAAGTTTTGAAGTTTTGGGCGTGATCACGATGGACTACGGAATAAAGAGTAGCAAGATCCAAAGCTTGGGGATTCCCAAGGAATCCCAAGTATATTTATAAGGAGACTCAAGTGTCTAAGATTGGGGATGCCCCAGAAGGCATCCCCTCTTTCGTCTCAATCCATCGGTATGTCACTTGGAGCTATATTTTTATTCATCACATGATATGTGTTTTGCTTGGAGCGTCGTTTGCTTTTGTTTGCTTTTACTTTAAGTTTGTCACAATCATCATTTTCTTGACACACCTATTTAATATAGACACATCATAATGGTAATTTTCTAGGATACTCTATATGTTCCACTTATATCTTTTGAGCCAGGCAGTTGCTCTAGTACTTCACTTATATCTTTTTGAGCATGGTGGCGTGTAGATTTTATAGAAATAATATTCTATCATTCTTCACATATATTTGTTTGAGAGATCAGTAATAGTTATGTTAATTTTCATGGGTCATAATAATAATCCAAGAATATTAAGTATTCACCGAATAATAATAGAAACCATCGTGTACCACATACAACGAAGTTGTGTGTTAATGACATTGTTGTGGTAATATGAAAAAGGTATGAGTCCAAAATTGTTGATTTGCGGAAGTGTTGAGATTAAGAGGTGTTAACTTTCTATTCATCTAAAAATTAAATAGGCATGGTGATGATGTGTGAGCATTTATATTCCTCATTGAAATCATAGTGTTGTTTTGAGTCGAGGGGCGTGCGATGGTTAACTCCTACCAACCTCCTCCCTCGGGGCATGCGAGGAGTACTTTGATTTGTGACCAAACTAATAAAACTTGGAAATAAGTATGTGAGTTCTTTATGACTAATGTGACACCATCGACATATGCATCTTCACCTTCTCATATTTGGTAGCCTCTTTGGTACTGTGCATAGCCCATTCTCACCTCGAGGATCGGTGAAGATATTCGCCGGTGCATCCAAACGCCATGACATGATATGCTCTATTGCACATAAGCCTCATTATACCTTCCTCAAAACAGCCACCATACCTACATATTACGGCATTTCCATATCTATTCCGAGATATATTGTCATGCAAATTCCATCGTCACTTCATATGACTAGTTCGTTCATCATCATAATGCTTTGCATGGTCATATAGAGCTGACATAGTATTTTTGGCAAAGCCACCATTCTTCATATTTTTTATGCATGTCACGCTATATCATTGCACATCCTGGTACACTACCATAGGCATTCATACAGATTCATATCTTCTTATCAGTTCTTCATGTTGAGTTGTAAGTACATAAAAGTGTGATGATCATCATTATTAGAGCATTGTCCCAGTGAGCAAAGGATGATGGAGACTATGATTCCTGGACAAGTCAAGATGAGACTCCAGATGAAAAATAAAATAAAAATGGGGTAGTCCAAATGAGCCCACCATATAAAAAAGATAAAATGGGGGACGCAAAAACAAAAAAAGTGAAAAGACCACCATAAAAATAAGAAAAAGTGAGAGAAAAGAGAGAAGGGACTTTGCTACTATCCTTTACCACATGTGTGCCTCAAAGTGGCACCATGTTCTTCATATAAGGAGTCTCTCCTATACTGACACTTCCATATTCTAGTGGGAATTACCTTTCCATATAATAAATTGTTGGGGAACGTTGCATGGGAAACAAAAAGTTTCCTACGCACACGCAAGATCTATCCATGGTGATGAGCATATACGAGAGGGAGAGTGGATCTACGTACCCTTGTAGATCACTAAGCGGGAAGCATTAAGAAACGCGGTTGATGTAATCGAATGTCTTCACGATCCAAATCGCCGAGCGTCCCGTGATCCAATCACGATTCGTCCCGATCAAGTACCGAACGGACGGCACCTCCGCGTTCGGCACACGCACAGCTTGATGACGATCTTTGCCTTCTTAATCCAGCAAGAGGGAGCGGATAGGTAGAAGAGTTCTCTGGTAGAGCGACGGCTTTGCGGCGATGGTTGTGGAGCTATTCCGGCAGGGCTTCGCCTAAGCACTGCAGAAAACCGATCTAGAGGAGAAACTATGCATTAGAGGAGAGGGTAGCACGTGGCTGAAAATCTGGTGCAAAAACCCTAAAACCTCTAGTATATATAAGAGGAAGAGAGGAGGAGGCTTTGCACAAGGGCCAAGCCCTCTAGGATTCGGTCGAAGTGGGAGGAGAGGAGGAATCCTCCTCCAATCCTAGTAGGACTAGGACTCCTCCTTATTTGGTCTTTTTGCCTTTTTCTACCTTTTTCTCTTTGGGCTTTTCTTCCCAGCCGCATGGGCCTTGTGTGGGACTTCCACCAGCCCACTAAGGGCTGGTATTCACCCTCCCACAGCCCATGTAGCCTCTTGGGTCTAAATACCCCTCCCGATGGTCTCCCGGTACACTACCGACACTCCTGGTACCCTATCGATGAGCCCGAAACTTTTTTGGTGACCAAAATAGGACTTCCTATATATCAATATTTACCTCCGGACCATTTCGGAGCTCCTCGTGACGTCCGAGATCTCATCTGGGACTCCGAACAACGTTCGGTCACCACCATGCATAACTCTATACTACCGAAATGTCACCAAACCTTAACTGTGCAGACCCTGCGGGTTCGAGAACTATGTAGACATGACCGAGACACCTCTATGTTCAATAACCAATAGCGGGACCTGGATGCCCATATTGGTTCCTACATATTCTACGAAGATCTTTATCGGTCGAACCTCTATGTCAAGGATTCAGTTAATCCCGTATGATGTTCCTTTGGTTGTTCGGTATGTTACTTCCCCGAGATTCGATCGTCGGTATCTCCATACCTAGTTCATCCTAGTTACCGGAAAGTCTCTTTAGTCCTTCCATAATACAAGATCCCGTGACTAACATTTAGTCACATTGCTTGCAAGGCTTATTGTGATGTTGTATTACCGAGTGGGCCTTGAGATACCTCTCTGTCACACGGAGTAACGAAGCCCAGTCTTGATCCATGCCAACCCAACAAACACCCTCGGAGATACCTGTAGAGCACCTTTATAGTCACCCAGTTATGTTGCGACGTTTTATACACACAAGGCACTCCTCCGGTGTCTGTGAGTTGCATGATCTCATGGTCATAGGAACACATACTTGACATGCAGAAAATAGTAGCAATAAACTGACATGATCATATGCTATGTTTGTAGTTTGGGTCTTGTCCATCACATCATTCTCCTAATGATGTTATCCCGTTATCAATTGACATCACATGTCAATGGCTAGGAAACCTTGACTATCTTTGATCAACGAGCTAGTTCACCAGAGGCATACTAGGGACAAAGTGTTGTCTATTTATCCACACATGTAATGTGTTTCCAATCAATACAATTATAGCATGGACAATAAACAATTATCATGAACAAGGAAATATAATAATAAACACTTTATTTATTGCCTCTAGGGCATATTTCCAACATAAACTTGGATTGTATATTCCTAAGACGGGCTTCATGAAATGCCCGAGGTCTTTACGAGAAAGCAAGTTTGATGTACACCCCACTTAGCTTCAGTTGAGCTTTCATACACTTTTAGCTCTAGTGCATCATTTGCATGGAAATCCCTACTCCTCGCATTGATATCTATCAAGACCATCTCAATAGCTCGTTGGTACGACTAGTTGATGCGAGTCTATCTTGTCCACTTTTTACCCCTTTGATACCTACCCCCATATTCTATTCCACCTATATGCTATGTCCAATGGTTCACGCTCATGTATTTCATGAAGAATAAAAAGTTGCTTCATATTGAAATCGTATGATCCAATGGCCTGACTTGGACACCGTGGTGCTTAACATTTGTATCTATGTGGTGAAGATGGAGTCATGCCTTGCTAATATAATAAGATGAATGGAGGTAAACATTCTTTTCGGATTGTATACTTTGAGAAATTAATGATTTTTGTTTCTTATACTTGTAAATATCACTATGTTATTGTTTGTTAATTCATCATTTCTCAGTCAGCATACATACCAAAGATTACATAAGGGGTAGCATGTAAAATTAAAAATTCTATTTTCTCATTTACCTACTCGAGGACGAGCAGGAATTAAGATTGGGGATTGCTGATACATCTCCAACGTATCTATAATTTTTTATTGTTCCATGCTGAAATATTATCATTCTAGGATACTTTTTGGGTATTTATTTACCAATTTATAATATTTTTGAGCACTAACCTATTGACCCGATGCCCAGTGCCAGTTCTTGTTTTCGGCGTGTTTTTGCCTTTTCATAATTACCATACCAAACGGAGTCCAATTGCCACAAAACTTTTTGGTGATTTTCTCTGGACCAATGCAAGACCAAGAAGCTTCGGAGGAGGGCCAGGAGGTGCACCAGGCGCACACCACACATCCAGCCACAGCCCTAGGGGGCGTGGCCAGATATGTGGTGGTCCCCTAAAGCGTCTCCCGACGTCGTTCTCTAGCATATAAATTCCCATCTACTCTAAAAATACCAGAAGCGCTCCCAAAACACTTTTTTCACCGTCGCAAGTCTCTATTCTGATGGCAGGCCATCTACACCTCTGTTCCGACACCCTCCTAGAGGGGAGATTGATCATGGAGGGACTCTTCATCAACCTTGCTGCCCTCTGCTACAGGTCCACAGGTAGTACCTTGATGGCAATCTTTCTCTCTCTCTCTCTCTCTCGATCTTCAATACAATGTTCAATGCTTCTTTGCCTTGATCTATCTGATGTAATCCCTTTGTATGGTGTGTTTGTTGGGATCCGATGAATTGTGAGTTTATGTTCAGATTATTCATGCAAAGTATTTGAGTCAAACCTGATTACTATGATTCTTATTTGCATGATCATTATAGCTTCATAATACTCTATGATCTATTGAGATTGTTTGCCCAACTAGATTCATATTTCTTTGATGGAAGTGGGGTGTTCTACTAGGTTCAACTTGACAAGTTTCTATATCCCAGCGACAGAAGGGAACAAGTTGCGTCTTTGTTTTGTTGCTACTAAGTATAAAACGATGGGGTATATTCATATTAGTTGAGTTTATGAAAGTGCGTTATATCGACTAGAGGGGGGTGAATAGGCGATTTTTACAAATTCATCACTTGAGGAATTTGAAATGTGATGTAGAACTAACAGCGGATTAAGTACTCAAGTGCATGATGGACATAGTAACAACATAGTCTTCATGATGAATTGAAACATGCACAATAGTGAATAACATGATACAGGATAAGATGTGATGAACAAGGTAACTTGAAGAAATTGAGATGACGAAGTTGCGAAAGTCTTCAGTCAAATTCTTCAAACAGTGACAATCAATTTCATCAACAAGTTTATAAGGAATAAGAAGGTTGAGGAAATAGAACCAGAGAGCTCGGTGAAGACAATGGTGTGATGACCCAGTTCCAACTGCTATGACAGTCGTATGTCTCGTTTGGAGCGGCCTGGTATTTAACCAAGAGGACACACAGTCCCAGGACACACAGTCCTTACCGTATTCTCCTTGAGCTAAGGTCACACAGTCCTCGCCCAACACTCGTGGTAAGTCTTCAGGTTAGACTTCCAAAACCCTCACAAACAGGTCACTCGGCGATCCACAATTTACTGCTGGATGCTCTAGACCAAGGTCACTTCGTGATCCCCAATTGACTGCAGCATACACTAGACCATGACGCCTAACCTTCTGGAGGATGCATAGTCCTCAAAGGTAACAAGCATCGGCTCCACACAGGAATTTCTTCAGTGATGCTCAATCACTATGGGTTTGGTGGTTTGGTTGTGGGTTTTTCCTCACTGATGATTTACTCTCAAAGTCCTCAGAGGATGGGATGCTCTTGAATGACAAGTGTTAGTTCTTTCTTGGAGCAGCCAACAAACTAGTGGTTGTGGGGCTCGGCTATTTATAGCCAGGGAGCAACCCGACATGATATGGCATAAATGCACCCCAATCATATGACCGTTATGTGGATAGTTGTGAATGGGAACAGCTAGCGCTAAGCACAACAACGGTCGGATTTTTGAACTATGAATGTCCTCAGACATATCACGTTCCTCACTTGTAGGCAATTCACACTGTTGAAATCCTAACTCCTCAGTCAGATCAATTTCCTCAAAGACTCTCATGATCAGCTAAGAGGTAGTTATAATGACTCTGTAGGTTATCATACTTTGTCTGAAGACTTTTGAGGTCGACAAACAGAGTTTGAGTTCGATCCACTTCATGGTTTAACAGGTCATCGCTTCTGTCTAGCATTTTCTGAAGCTTTTCAAGTGCACTTTGTTGTTTAGTGGCAAGCTTAACAAGTTTAGCATAGCTCGGTTTCACATATTCATCAGATTCACCTTCACTTGATTCAGAAGAGGAATGATGTTTATGTACCTTTAATCCTTTTGCCATGAAGCAATAGGTAGGAGCATAGTCATCATTGCTGACGTCAGAGTAATTGGTGTAGTCGAATTCTTCATCGTTGAAGATGGACTTGCTGACGAAGGCAGTAGCAAGACGAAGACTAGCAACACCAGATTCTGATTCCTCCTCAGATTCTTCCGCTTCTTCATATTCTTCAGATTCTTCCTCAGAATCCATTTCCTCGCCGATGAATGCTCGAGCCTTTCTGGAACCATTCTTCTTGTGCTTTCAGGACTTTGAAGATGAGGACTTTGTAGATGAGAAATTTGAAGACTTCTTATTTTTCTTCGAGTCATCAGAACTATCATCCTTGTATTTCTTCTTCTTCTTTGAGTCTTTTTCCCAGAGAGGACAGTCAGAGATAAAGTGACCAGGCTTCTTGCAACGATGACAGGCTCTCTTCTTGTAGTCTTCTGAGGAATCTGATTTCCTCGAGCCACTTCTTGATGTCTTTCAAAATCCACCTTTCCTTGAGAAATTCTGGAATTTACTCATAAGCATAGCTAGTTCCTGACTTAGTTCCTCAGGATAACCAAGACTGTTGTCTGAATCTTCTTCTTCAGATGAGGAAATTGCTTTTGCCTTCAGAGCACGAGATCTTCCATAGCTTGGCCCGTAGAGGTCTCTCTTCTCAGCTTGTTGGAATTCATGAGTATTGAGTCTTTCCAGAATATCAGCAGGATCAAGAGCTTTGTAGTCTCCACATTCTTGAATCATCAGAACCAGAGTATCAAATGAGGAATCGAGTGATCTCAGCAGTTTCTTCACTACTTCATGATCAGTGATATCAGTGGCACCCAGTGCTTGAAGTACATTGGAAATATCAGTGACGCGATCAAATGTTTGTTGGACATTTTCATTGTCAAGCCTTTTGAAGCAGTTGAAGAGATTGCGAAGAACATCAACACGAGAGTCACGTTGAGTAGAGACTCCTTCGTTGACTTTGGACAGCCTATCCCAGATAAGCTTAGTAGTCTGCAAAGCACTCACTCTGCCATACTGACCTTTGCTAAGATGACCACTGATGATATTCCTTGCTTGAGAGTCGAGTTGCTTGAATCTCTTCACATCAGCAGCAGTAACAGTGGGAGTGACAAAGGGCACACCATTTTCCACAACATACCAGAGAACGTTGTCAATAGCTTCAAGGTGCATACACATCTTGTTCTTCCAGTAGGGGTAGTCTGTCCCATCGAAGGTAGGACAGCCTGCGGAAACCTTGATCATACCTGCAGTCGACATAACTAGAACTCCAGGTGGTTAAACAAAAATCACACAGAGCAAGGGAGTACCTGCTCTGATACCAATTGAAAGTGCGTTATATCGAATAGAGGGGGGGTGAAAATGCGATTTTTACAAATTCATCACTTGAGGAATTTCAACTTTGAGGAATTTGAAATGTGATGAATAACTAACAGCGGATTAAGTACTCAAGTGCATGATGGACATAGTAAAAGCATAGTCTTCATGATGAAATGAAACATGCACAACAGTGAATAGCGTGATACAGGATAGGTAGTGATGAACCAGGTAACTTGAAGAATTTGAGATTAGGAAGTTGTGAAAGTCTTCAGTCAAATTATTCAAACAGTGACAATCAATTTCATCAACAAGTTTATGAGGAATAAGAAGGTTGAGGAAATAGAACAAGAGAGCTCGGTGAAGACAATGGTTTGATGACCCAGTTCCAACTGCTATGACAGTCGTACGTCTGGTTTGGAGCGGCCTAGTATTTAAACCAGAGGACACACAGTCCCAGGACACACAGTCCTTACCGTATTATCCTTGAGCTAAGGTCACACAGTCCTCGCCCAACACTCGTGGTAAGTCTTCAGGGTAGACTTCCAAAACCCTCACAAACAGGTCACCCGGCGATCCACAATTTACTGCTGGATGCTCTAGACGAAGGTCACTTCGTGATCCCCAATTGACTGCAGGATACACTAGACCATGACGCCTAACCGTCTGGAGGATGCATAGTCCTCAAAGGTAACAAGCATCGGCTCCACACAGGAATTTCTTCAGTGATGCTCAATCACTATGGGTTTGGTGGTTTGGTTGTGGGTTTTTCCTCATTGATGATTTTCTCTCAAAGTCCTCGGAGGATGGGATGCTCTTGAATGACAAGTGTTAGTTCTTTCTCGCAGCAGCCAACCAACTAGTGGTTGTTGGGCTCGGCTATTTATAGCCAGGGAGCAACCCGACATGATATGACATAAATGCCCCCCAATCATATGACCGTTATGTGGATAGTTGTGAATGGGGACAGCTGGCGCTAAGCACAGCAACGGTCGGATTTTCGAACTATGAAAGTCCTCAGACATATCACGTTCCTCACTTGTAGGCAATTCGCACTTGCGAAAGCCTGACTCCTCAGTTAGATCAATTTCCTCAGAGACCAGAAGAACATCATCTCTGTCACTGAAGAACTTGACTGAGCCGTAAGAGATTTCCAAAGGCTTCACTCGAATTATTGTATAGGTTGAGGATTTTGAGTTGAGCATCAGTTGGAAAATTTCTTAGTATTACCTCGGCCCCCTTTAACAGTACGGTGTTTCCTATGACTCACGTAAAGGAAATGAAACTATGAAAACAAGTCTTCAAGTTTCATAGTCCTAATTTATATCTTCAAGGTCACACCGACTTCTTCATTTCCAAAGTCTTCACAAAGTCTTCACCAAAGTCTTCACAAAGTCTTCACCAAAGTCTTCACTTGAAGGCATACATTTTTAGGGGTCGATACTCTCCGAATATATCAAACTCCTCATCGACTTATAGAGCCTGTGTACACTCACAAACACATTAGTACCTTAACCTATAAGTCTTCAATACACCAAAATCACTAAGGGGCCCTAGATGCACTAACAGTTTACTTTGTCTACATCATGTCATCATTCTCCAAGCATTACTCTGTTTGCCGTGAACTTAATACATAGAGAGAGTGCTCTTGAAGTGGAGTAATAGTAGTAGGTGAAGGCAGGAGTCGGCCTATTTTCTTATATACATGATGCCTATATACACATGATCATTGCCATGAATGTCGCATAATTATTCACTATTCTATGAATTGCCCAACTATAATTTGTTTACCCACCGTATGCTTCACTTATGAGAGATGCCACTAGAGAACTCTACAACCCCCGGGTCTATTCACTTATAAATTCAGATATAATATCATTACCTTGCTGTTATTTATTACCTTTTATTTTATTTTCCACTTTACTATTATATACAATTATCTACACAACTCACTTTCTTGAAAACAATGAGATCAAGGGGATTGACAACCTTCTTATCGGCATTTGGTGCAAGTTGTTTGCTCTTTTGTGTTCTCAAGATGGTTGAGGATTTGTATTCCTATTAGTTCGATAAACCTTGGTTTCATAACTGAGGGAAATAAGTACCCACTTTGTGCTGCAATTTCCCGTTCCTCTTCACGGAAAACCCAATGCAGATCACTAGTATCATGCACTTACATGCATCTTTGTTTGGAGTCCTACTCTGTCAAACATCGATCCTGTACCTCGTGGAACCTCTTCTTCCAGCTAGATGTTGTCGCAAGCGCCCCAAGCGCTCACGGCTCCAGCGCTGGATCAAGCATGTCGTGGCTCTGTAGGCCATGACCAAGGAGGTGGATACCCTCGACTCCGACGATCCCACCCTAGACGTATTCACCTTCTCGCACGATAACTCCTCTGACAATTCCAAGTGCGAGAGAAGCGAGCCTGCTGTAGAGATTATGATGGAAGGGGCAACTGGATTTCCTCCCGGGTTCAGTGAAGGGACTTCCCGCGGGCGTGGCGAAGACAGCCACAATAAAAATGTCGATGAACCTTACATCCCCTAGCCTCACACTCGGGAGCAATGGGAGGAGCTCAGGCAGAGAAATGAACCAGCTCTGCTCACTCCCATCATCGGGACGACTCCAGAGGCAATCGCCTTGGAAGCCACGCATCAGACCACTCTTGTTGAGCGCGAATGGCTTGAACAACTATAGAAGTCACTCGACAACCGCGTGGCTCGGAAGTAACCCAGCTCTAGCCAGCAACACAAGCGGTTGTTTCCGAGCGACCGTGAGTAGAATTACCAAGTGATGCACACTCTGCTACAAAACTTGGCCATGGAGACTCAGATCGCTGATTCCATGCAGCCGTCTGATTCTGTGGCAGGAGAAGGCATTCGGCAGATTTATGCCCTCTTGACGATGGCCTTGGAGCAGAATTTGGCGATCTTCCAGTCACACAACCGTATTTATAGCAAGTTCATCTGGCTAGACACGGAAGCATTAACGTTCGCCTCCTCTGAGAGACCATTATGGAGACTAGAGACGTGACGACCGTCGTCGCACTCAGTTGCCCCATCTAGGGGATGTCACTTATTGATACCAGTCCTATGATGACATGCGACCATACGAGAATGACCAGAGATGCAGTCCCGCTTGGCAGAGGGACTAAGGGACGAAGACTTCCAAGGGCCCCCGCTCAATGCCAGATCCATCGTTGCCCAGGGCATGGTCGACAAGGCGAGAACCAACGGGGACCGACTGACTGGTCACCATGTTTTTGGCCTCGAGTGTTTTAGCAGATACATTCGTGAGGTTGAGATTCCTTCCAACTACATGTTGGCGAGCGGGATTGGCAAGTTAAACGGTGAGTCGAAGCCAGAGACTTGGTTGGAAGATTACCAAGTGGTCATCCAGATCGGTGAAGGCAATGATTTTTTGCAATGAACCACCTGCCCCTTATGCTAGGGGGATCGGTGAGGCCGTGGCTGAATCAGCTACCTGTTGGCAGTATTTATGGCTGGGAAGACCTATCCCGAGTGTTGTTCAAAACATTCGAGGGCACTTACATGCGCATGGGCGGAATAACCGAGCTACATCACTGTGTGCAAAGGAAACACGAGACTCTTTGCAAGTACATCTAGCATTGGACCATCCTGCACAACAGAGTGGAGAATGTGACAGAGCACCAGGCTATGTATGCCTTGAAGGCAGGCCTTAAGTACCACGACCTCATTCTGAAGTTGGTCGGTGTGATGCTTTGTCCCTCAGTCAGGTCATGTAGATCGTCGGTCGGTATGGCAACTGCGAAGAGGAATACCTCGTTAGAAGCGGCAAGATCCGCGTCATTGAAGATCCTCAAGCGGATGCTAGCACTGGCAAGAAGCAAAAATGGAAGGCCAATTTCGCTAGCAAGGCAGAAGTCGCAGCTTTGTCCGGACAAGGCAGAGCAAAGGGAAGCAAAAGCAGACGAATGATTGGGCAACTAAGAAAAGAGCGGCCCTAAGGGTGACATTTTGGACCATCCCTGCCAAATCCATACCGAGAGGGATGAGGGTGGCAATCTGATTCTGCCAAAGCACACCACTTGGTAGTGCCATCTACTCAAGAAGGAGATGTGAGAATAACCCTCTAGGGACAAGGAGGACGACGACGAAGAGGTAAGAAACGCCTCCGGGTACCCCAACATCGAGAAAGTCCACATTATTTTCACAGACATTGAAAGCAAGAGCCAGCTAAAGGTGATAAACCGAGAGCTAAAAATGGCAGTTCCGACTATCAAAAAATATTTGGATTGGGCCAAGAGGACCATCACTGTCGATTAATCAGATCACCTAGCCCACATCCCGACCCCCGGATGGCACACGCTGGGTTGATCCAGCGGTCAATGGAGTCCGACTCCGCAAGGTCCTCATGGACGGAAGCAGCAGACTGAACATCATCTATGCCGACACATTGAACGCGATGGACATCCTAGTTTCACGACTGAGCAAGAGCAACATGCATTTTCACAGGGTCATCCCCAGAAAGGAAGCAAAGTGAGTCATTCAGATCGCTCAGAATATCGTATTCGGTAGTGAAACGAACTACCGGAAGGAACAACCGACCTTCGAGGTGGTATATTTCTGTAGTGCATACCATGCCATCCTAGGTAGGTTCGCCTACGCATGTTTCATGGTCTGACCATGTTACATGTATCTTAAGATCAAGATGCTTAGTCAGCGTAATCACCGTCACAAGCAAATGGAGGATCGCTGAAGAGTGCCTCCAGAAAGGTTGTCAGACCGCGAGCGAGCAAATAGCAGTCGTCGAGATCGACGAGTACAAGAAGAGAGTGGATTCTACCAAGCTGCTCAGGTCAAAGAAGCCAATTGCAGAGGCCGCTTTTCAGTCAGCCGGTGATATAAAGCTAGTTCATTTCCATATGTGAGATCCTAGTGTGGTGCCAACCAATATCTCCACGACACTCGGTGTGAAATAGGAATGCAAGCTCATCCAGTTCCTCCGTGAGAACTGGGACATCTTCACAAGGAAGCCCTCTGATGTGTCAGGTGTTCGGAGGGAGCTGGCTGAGTATTGAATCCATGTTGACCCAAAGATTAAGCCTATCAAAGATCACCTTCGACGTTCCTCCATGGAGAAGCACAAGGCAATTGGCAAAGAGATCTTTTGACTCCTAGCTGTTGAGCTCATTTGCGAGGTGTACAACTCCGAGTGGCCCGCCAACATCGTCATGGTGGCTAAGAAGAATAAATCCTTGTGAATGTATATCAACTTTAAGCACATCAATCGGGCCTTCCCAGAGAATCAATTTCCCTTACCTCGCATGGATCAATAGTAGATTCTACTGCCGGATGTGAACGCATGTCCTTCCTGGATGCATACTCTGAGTAACACCAGATCAAAATGTATGGTCCGTACTAAATAAAAATGATCTTCATCACCCCATTCTGGTGTCTCTGCTATATCACTATGCCATTCAGTCTTAAAAAACGATGAAGCTACTTTCCAGCACATGATTCAAAAATGTCTGCAAAAGCACATCAATCGGAACGTGGAGGCGTATATGGATGACATCGTGGTCAAGTCCATGCAAGGTCCTAACATCTTGACCGCCCTCGCTAAAACCTCCACAAACCTGTGACTCTTTGGAATAAAGCTCAACCCGACCAAGTGCACTTTCGGGGTTCCCGCTGGCAAGTTACTCGGTTTCCCTGTTTCTGAACATGGGATCGACGCCAACTCTGACAATATCAGTGCCATCGTCCAAATGAAACAAGCAGAGCATCTACATGACGTACAAAAGCTCACAAGCTGCCTTGCAGCCCTGAGCAGATTCATCTCAAGACTCGGTGAGAAGGCACTGCCACTATACTGATTGATGAAGAAGTCCAACAAGTTCAAGTGAACGAGTGAAGCGCAAGCTGCATTCCAAGAACTCAAAGCTTTGCTTTCCACCCAGCCGGTGTTAGCTTCTCCGAGCAGCCAAGAGCCTCTGCTCTTGTATATTGCAGACACAAATCAAGTGGTCAGTATCTCGCTCACTGTGGAACGTGAAGAGCAAGGCAAAGCGTTGAAGATCCAACGACCTATCAATTAAATATCAGAGGTTTTGACCCTATCCAAGCAAAGGTACCCCCATTACCAGAAGCTAGTTTATGGCATTTATCTGTCTATGAAGAATGTGGTTCACTACTTCCAAGACCACTCAGACATGGTGATCAATGACCCTCCCTTGTCGGAGATTCTGAAAAACAGAGATGCCACCAGCCAAGTGGCCAAAGGGATGATTGAGCTCCTTCCCTTGGAGATTAAGTTTGAAGCAAAGAAAGCAATCAAGTCTCAAGCTCTAGTAGACCTCCTGGCAGAATGGACCGAACAAGAGCAGCCGACCTCGAGCCTCCTCAAACATTGGACCATGTTCTTTGATGGATCCAAAATGCTGCATGGCTCGGGGGCTAGAGTGGTCCTAGTTTCCCTCAGAGGAGACTGGTTGAGTTATGTGCTCCCGATCCAAATTGATTTGTCCAACAATGGGTCGAGTATGAAGCCCTCATGTATGGGTTGTGCATGCCTATCTCACTCTGTGTTCACTGATTAATGGTCTATGGTGACTCATACCTCGTGGTGAACCAATTGATGAAAGAATGGGACATTCGAAGCCCGACAATGACAGTCTACTACAATGCTATCAGGAAGTTGGATAAGAACTTCGAGGGTTTGGAGTACATCACATTCCCCGAATCATGAATCAGGCGGCAGATTACTTGGCTAAGATCGGTTCCACTCAGTGAGTTGTTTCAAAAGATGTGTTCCTCGAGCACCTGCACGCCCCAACTATCAAACAAGATCCTTTCACAAAGGATCCCCTGCAATAGTCGATCCGTCTAATCCGACTAAGGTTGGCGTCACAGCGATGGTTGACATGGTCCATGAAGTATGGGTGATCATTCCCGAGTGGACAAAACCCTACATAGCATACTTGCTCCGGCAAGAGCTCCCTGAGTACGAGGTAGAAGACTGCTAGATCATACATTGATCCAAGGCTTTCATGGTGATGGGATACCACCTATATAAGAAGAGTACCACCAGCGTCACTCAACACTGGATCTCCCCAAAGGAAGGAGAACAAGTGCTACAGGAGACCCCTCAGGAACCTGCGGACACCACGCATTCTCTCAAACATTAGTCGCCAAGGCTTTCCGAGTAGGTTTCTACTAGCCCCGTGCCAACGAAGCAGTGAGTGACATCGTGGAGCTATGCATCATGTGCCAGTTCTAGGCAAACCAATCGCAAAAAACCACATCCGGACTTAAGACGATTCTGCTCACCTGGCCACATGTTGTTTGGGGATTCGACACGGTCGGGCCCCTACGAACTGGGTCGAGTGGTTTCACCCACCTTCTAGTAGAAGTGGTAGAGTTCATCAAGTGGATAGAAGCAAAGCCGATAAAGAACCTGGATTCGGCAACTGCCATGAAGTTCATCAAGCAGATCGTCTTCAGGTTTGGAGTCGCCCACACTATCATTATGGATAACGGGTCAAACTTTGACTTGGACGAACTCCGTGAATTTTTCTACACCAAAGGAACTTCGATTAAATATGCCTTCGTGGCTCACCCGGAATCGAATAGGATGATTCTGCAATGACTGAACTACGTGTCATGAGAGATCAGAAGCATGCTTCTAGAGCTTGGGTCGACGAACAACCATCGGTACTTTGGGGCATGCGAATGACCCCGAATTGGTCCACCTTTCTTTATGGTGTATTATTTCCGAATATGTCTTGCCAAGTGAGTTACTTCATAACTCCCCCGAGTGGATCTATACTATAAAGCCCAAGAATAAGAAGCATCACAGGACAACTTAGACCTCCTTGAAGAGGAAAGAGAGGTAGCCCTCTTTAGATCAACCCTTTATCAATAAGATTTGAGGCGCTATCACAATAGACAGATCAGAGGGTGCGCCTTTCAGGAAGGCCACCTTATCCTGACTGGATCAATAGAAGCCTGACAAGCTGGCACCAACATGGCAAGGGCCTTTCACAATCTCCAAAGTTCTTAACAACGGAGCCCATCAGCTCTATAACTTCTAGAAAACGTAGAAGAGCCCTGACCTTGGAACATGGACATGTGATACTTGTGATTTGCGTTGGGTTTTCCGTGAAGAGGAATGGGTGATTGTAGCACAATACGGGTAAGTATTTCCCTCGGTTAAGAAAAAGGTTCATCGAACCAATAGGAATATCAATCAACAACCCTCTTTAGCGACTGCACACAAAAGAGGAAAGCACTTGCACCCAACGCGGGCAAGAGGCTTGTTAATCCCCTTGGACTCGTTATTTGCAAGTAAATCAGATGTGTAGATAATAGTTGTGAATTGTAAATTGCAAAATAAAATAAAAGATAATAGATGGCAGCAAGCTAATGAAAGAGTTTGTAAACTTATAAGTGGATAGACCCAGGGGCCATAGTTTTCCCTAGTGACATCTCTCATGTAGAAGGCATACTGTGGGTAAAGAAATTACTGTTGCGCAATTGATAGAAAAGAGAATAGTTATGTGATATTTACGGCAATGATCATGCATATATAGGGATCATTTCCATAAGAAAAATAGGTCGACTCCTGCCTGCACCTATTAGTATTACTCCACCCATCGACCGCTATCCAACATGCATCTAAAGTATTAAGTAAAACAGAGTAATACTTGGAGAACAATGACATGATGTAGACAAACATAAGTCAATTAATATGAACTAACCCCATCATTTTATCCTTAGTGGCAACAATACAAAGACGTTTCTTGTCCCTTTCTGTCACTTGGATATAGAGCACCGCCAGATTGAACCCACTACAATGCACCCCTCTCACTGAAGAAATATCAATCTAGTTGGCCAAACTATTTCAATAGATCACAGAGATTTACAAACATATAATGATCATGCAAATAATAATCATAATATTTAAAGGTGACTCAAATACTTTTCATGAATAATCTGAACACAAACCCACAATTCATCGGATCCCAACAAATGCACCGCACAAAATCATTACATCCGATATATCAAAGCAAAGATGAAATGATAATTGTATTGAAGATAAAGAGAGAGAGATTCATATAGGTACTAAATACGGACCCGTAGGTCTATGGTGCACTACTCACACATCACCATGAGGGCAACAAGCTTGATGAAGAGGCCCTCCATGATCGATTCCCCCTCTAGCGGAACTCTAGAATGGAGTTCTAGGTGGGATCACGGTGGAACAAAGATTTGAGGCGGGGGGAAAAGTGTTTCGGGATGCCCTCTAGGGTGTTTGGAATCTATGTGAATTTATAGCATAGAGAACGGGAGTAGGAGGGCCACCTGGGAGGGACAAGCCATCAGGGCATGCCGACCCCCCTGAGCACTACTACCTCTTGAGCTTGTGTTGGTTTTCCCTTGAAGAGGAAAGGGTGATGCAGCGAAGTAGATAAGTATTTCCCTCAGTTGTTGAGAACCAAGGTATCAATCCAGTAGGAGGAACAAGCAAGTCACCAATGGATGCACCTACACAAGCAATCAAACTCTTGCACCCCAATGCTATAAAGGGGTTGTCAATCCCTTCACGATTATTTGCAAGGATTAGATCCAATAGAGATATATGTAAACAAGAACGAAAAGTAAAAGGTAAATAAATTTCAGCAAAGTGTTTTTTGTATTTTTGGTTTATAGATCTGAAAGTATATTATGAAAAGTAGACCCTAGGGCCATAGGTTTCACTAGAGGCTTCTCTCTCGAAGGAAAATATCATGGTGGGTAAACAAATTATTGTCAAGCAATTGATAGAAAAGCGAATAACCATGTAGTTATCCAAGGCAATGATCATGCATATAGGTATGACATCCGTATCAAGTAGACCGAAATAATTCTGCATCTACTACTATTGCTCCATAGATCGACTGACTCCTGCCTGCATCTAGAGTATTAAGTTCATGAAGAACAGAGTAACGCATTAAGAAAGATGACATGATGTAGATGGATAAACTCAAGCAATATGATGAAAACCCCACCTTGTTACCATTGATGGCAACAATACAATACATGCCTCGCTACCCCTACTATGTCACTAGGTGAGGACACCACAAGATTGAACCCAAAACCAAGTACTTCTCCCATGGCAAGAATAACCATGTAGAGACTTACAAGGATATGAAATCATGAAAATAATAATTCAGAGGAGATTCAAATAATATTCATGGATAATCTGAATATAAACTCACAATTCATCGGATCTTGACACACACACCACAAAAGAGGGTTACATCAGATTGATCTCCATGAAGATCATGAAGAACATGGTATTGAAGATCAAAGAGAGAGAAGAAGCCATCTAGCTACTAGATATGTACCAGTAGGTCTGTGGTGGAATACTCACGCATCATCGGGGTGGCAATGGAGTTGGTAGATGCCCTCCGTGATCGAAACCCCCTCTGACAAATTACCGGAAAAGGATCCAAGATTGGATCTCTCAGGAATGGAGGCTTCTGGTGGCGGAAATGTATTTGCATGGATCCTTCTGATGTTGGGGAAATATTTGGGAATTTATAGGCCAAAGATTAGGGTTAGGAGACCTACCGGAGATGACAAGCCTGCTTGGCGCGGCCCACAGGGCCCGCGCCTAGCAGGCTTGTGACCTCTTGACACAAGTCCTGGCTTGCACTCCAAGCCTGGTTGATTTGTTTCCTTAAAAAAAAATTATTTCCGAAGATTTTATTCCGTTTGGACTCCATTTAATATTTCATATATGCAAAACTCAAAAACAAGGAAAAAACAGAAACTGGCACTAGGTTATAGATTAATAGGTTAGTCCACAAAATAATATAAAATAGCATATTAATGCATATAAAACATCCAAAACAGATAATATAATAGCATACATCATCAAAAATTATATATACGTTCGAGACGTATCAGCATCCCCAAGCTTAATTCCTGTTCGTCCTCGAGTAGGTAAATGATAAAAATAGAATTTTTGATGTGGAGTGCTACCTAACATATTTATCCATGTAATATTCTTCATTGTGGCATGAATATTTAGATCTGTAAGACTCAAAACAAAAGCTTAATATTGATATAAAAACAATAACGTATCAAGCATACAAGCAATGCAATTGTATCTCTTCAAAATATAATGGCAAAAGAAAGTTATCCCTACAATATCATATGGTCTGGCTATGCTCCATCTTCCCCATACAAAGTATTTGTATCATGCACAACCCCTATCAAAAGTCAAGAAATTGTTTTCACACCTTTATTTTCTCAAACTTTTTCAACTCTCACGCAATACATGAGCGTGATCCATGTATATAACACTACAAGTGGAATAGAATATGGTGGAGGTTGTCAAGGAAAGGGAGAACATAGTCTCACATCAACTAGGCGTATAACCAGGCTATGGAGATGCCCATTAATAGATATCAATGTGAGTGAGTAGGGATTTCCATGCAACAGATGCACTAGAACTATAAGTGTATGAAATCTCAAAAAAGGAACTAAGTGGACATGCATCATGAAGGAAAATTCCACTAGTTATATGAAAGTGACAAAATAGGAGACTCTCTATCATGAAGATCATGGTGCTACTTTGAAGCACAAGTGTGCAAAAAGGTAGTAGCAATGTACCTTCTCTATTTTCTCTCATTTTTTATTGGTGGGCATTTGAGGCCTCTTTTTTTATTTGGGCTTCGCTGGCCTCTTTTATTTTTTTCATAAAGTCCGAAATCTCATCCCCACTAGTGAGGGAATCATAGCTTCCATCATCCTTTCCTCACATGGGACATGCTCTATTAACGATAATCATCACACTTTTATTTACTTATAACTCAAAAGAAAATTATAACTTGATACCTATGACAAAATATGACTCTATATGCAATATGGAAGTGATGGCGCATGTCATAAAAGGAAACTGTGGAAGTTGCATGTCAATATATCTCGGAATGGCTATGGAAATGACATAATAGGTACGTATGGTGGCTGTTTTGAGGAAAGATATATGGTGGCTGTTTTGAGGAAGGTATATGGTGGCTGTTTTGAGGAAGGTGTTTGTTGTACCGGCGAAAGTTGCACAGTACTAGAGAGGGTAGCAAAGGAGGAAGGGTGAGAGTGTGTATAATCCATGGACTCAACATTAGTCATAAAGAAATCACATACTTATTGAAAAAGTCTATTAGTAATTGAAGAAAAGTATTAAACGCATGCTCCTAGGGGATAGGTCTGTAGGAGTTAACCATCGCGCGCTCCTGACCCTCACACAATGGTCGACAATCTATAAACAAGTCATGCTCTGACTTCCTTACATAACAGTTCACCATACGTGCATGCTACGGGAATCACAAAGCTTTACACAAGTATTTTTACCAATTCACAATCACTTCCTAACATGAATATTAACATTACCATCTTTATATCTCAAAAATTTACGCAAGGAATCAAACTTCTCATAAATAATCAATACACTCAATATGGAAGTTTTTATTATATCCCTCTTGGATGCCTATCATATTAGGACTAAATTCATAACCTAGACCAATTACCATGCTGTTTAGAGACTCCCAAAAATAATATAAGTGAGGTACGAGAGTTTTAAGTATTTCTATAAAATGCAAATACCACCATGCTCTAAAAGATATAAGTGAAGCACATAGAGCAAAATTGCCTAAGTCAAAATATATAAGTGAAGCACATAGAGCATTCTAACAAATTCATGATTCAGCGTGTCCTTCTAAAAAATGTGTGCAGCAAGGATGATTGTGGAAAAATAACAAGAAAAGACTCATATCATACAAGATGCTCCAAGCAAAACACATATCATGTGGTAAATGAAAATATAGCCTCAAGTAAATTTACCGATGGATTGAAGACGAAAGAGGGGATGCCTTCCGGGGCATCCCCAAGCTTAGGCTCTTTGGCATCCTTTAATATGACTTGGGGTTCCTTGTACATCCCCAATCTTAGGCCTTTTCCACTCCTTATTCCATATTCCATCAACTCTTACCCAAAACTTGAAAACTTCACAACAGAAAACTTAACAGAAAACTCGTGAGATCCGTTAGTATAGGAAAACTCTTGAGATCCGTTAGATCACCACTTTAGGTACTGTTGTGAACTCATTATTTATTTATATTGGTGTCATACACACTGTATTATAGTTTCTCCATGGTTCATACCCCATGATACAACCCATGGATTCATCAAATAAGGCAAACAACTCAAAGAAAACAGAATCTATCAAAAAGAGAACAGTCTGTAGCAATCTGAAACTTAGTATACTTATGTAACACAAACAATTCTGAAAAATTATTAAAACCTGGTAAATTTATATATCAATATTGTGTAAAAATTTCAGACTCATTCGGCTCTCTGAAAAAATTAGAAAATTCCTGGACTGAGCGCAAAAGTTTCTGTTTTTCAGCAAGATGAAATCAACAACTACCATAGATCACACCAAAGGTTTTACTTGGCTCAAACACTAATTAAAACACCAAAAAACAATTACTACATAATTAATAATGTGGCAAACACTCAAAAATAGAAGCAAAAACAGAACACATGAATATAATTGGGTTGCCTCCCAACAAGCGCTATTGTTTAACGCCCCTAGCTAGGCATAATGATTTCAATGATGCTCACGTAAAAAAAGTAGTATTTGAAACATGCAAGAGATCATGATGAATCTCATGAAAAACATCTTTAAGTCTAACACACTTCCTATGCATAGGGATTTTGTGAGCAAACAATTCATGGGAGCAAGAATGAACTAGCATAGGAAGGAAAAACAAGCATAACTTAAAAACCTTGAACACATAGAGAGGAAACTTGATATTATTGCAATTCCTACAAGCATATGTTCCTCCCTCATATAAATTTCAGTAGCATCATGAAGTAATTCAACAATGTAACTATCACATAAGTCATTCTTTTCATGATCAGTTATAGCATACGTGTCATCATCAAAACATGGGGAACAAAAAAACCATCTTCATCAAGCATAGTGATACATCCATTTTGCATCATGCTTTTATATTGATATTTAACGCATTATGAGTTGTTATTACACATTATGGTACAATACTCATGCCTTTTCTCTCTTCTTTTACAAGGTTTACCTGAAGAGGGAGAATGCCGGCAGCTGGAATTCTGGACTCGAAAAGGTGTAAGTTTGAGATGTCTATTCTGCACAACTTCAAAAGCCGTGAAAATCAACGAGGAATTATTTTGGAATATATAAAAAATACTGGGCCAGATATATACCAGAGAGGATCCACCAGGAGGCCACGAGCTTGCCAGGCACGACCTACCCCCTGGCCGCGCCCGGGGGGCTCGTGGGCCCCCTGCAGCTCCTCTGGACCCCATCTTCTCCTATATGAAGGGTTTCGTCCGTGAAAAAATCAATATAGAGATTTCGGGAGGAGACGCCACCGCCACGAGGTGGAACTTGAGAAGAACCAATCTAGAGCTCCGGCAGGGCTGTTCTGCCGGGGAAACTTCTCTCCCGGAGAGGGAAATCGTCGCCATCGTCATCACCAACACTCCTCTCATCGGAGGGGACTCATCTCCATCAACATCTTCATCAGCGCCATCTTATCTCCAAACCCTAGTACATCTCTTGTATCCAATCTCCGTCTCGCAACTCCGATTGGTACTTGTAAGGTTGCTAGTAGTGTTAATTGCTTATTGTAGTTGATGCTAGTTGGTTTATTTGGTGAAAGATCATATGTTCAGATCCTTAATGATATTCAAATCCTCTCTGATCATGAACATAACCATGCTTTGTGAGTAGTTACGTTTGTTCCTGAGGACATGGGATAAGTCTTGTTAATAGTAGTCATGTGAATTTGGTATTCGTTCGATATTTTGATGCATTGTATGTTGTCTATCCTCTAGTGGTGTTATGTGAACGTCAACTACATGACACTTCACCATTGTTTGGGCCTAGAGGAAGGCATTGGGAAGTAATAAGTAGATGATGGGTTGCTAGAGTGATAGAAGCTTAAACCCTAGTTTATGCGTTGCGTCGTAAGGGGCTGATTTGGGTCCACTAGTTTAATGTTATGGTTAGACTTTGTCTTAATTCTTCTTTCGTAGTTGCGGATGCTTGCGAAAGAGGTTAATCATAAGTGGGATGTTTGTCCAAGTAAGAACAGCACCCAAGCACCGGTCCACCCACATATCAAACTATCAAAGTAGCGAACGCGAATCATATGAACATGATGAAAACTAGCTTGACAGTAATTCCCATGTGTCCTCGGGAGCGCTTTACTTTATATAAGTGTTCATTCACGCTTGTCCCTTGCTACAAAAGGGATTGGGCCATATTGCTGCACCTTTGCTACTATTGTTACTTGCTACCCGTTACAAATTATCTTATCATATAACTATCTTTTACCGACTATTTCAGTGCTTGCAGAGAATACCTTACTGAAAACTGCTTATCATTTCCTTCTGCTCCTCGTTGGGTTAGACACTCTTACTTATCAAAAGGACTACGACAGATCCCCTATACTTGTGGGTCATCAAGACTCTGTTCTGGCACCGTTGCCGGGGAGTATTCAAGTGAAACATAACTACAAGTACCTATCACAAACCCATCTCTTGCATTTACATTATTTGCTATTTGCCTCTCGTTTTCCTCTCCCCCACTTCTAAAAAACAAAAATTACAAAAATATCTGCCTTTCTTTATTTACTCTTTTCTTTCGCTTGCTTTCTGTTTGCTTGCTAAGTCACCATGTCTGAATCATTCAAAAACAAGATTACTCTGCCTAGGTTTAATGCCTGGGATAGCCCCTTTGTCCTCCCCAAACTCACAAATAATGAGTCTATGGGAAGACGTCCTGAGGTTGCCAGAGATACTTTCAGTAATATTGATGATGGGGATCCTGTACTTTTTCACTATTTGCTTAACAAATCATTAAAAGACGCTTGGGACAGACTGCTAAGGATCCAAACTAGTCACATCCCTCCTCATCATATTGAGTTATACTTAAAAAGCTTGTACGCTGGATTGCCCCACTTATTTATACAAATCTTGGATTCTATATTTGATAAGGGTTTCCTTGTAGGAGATTCCTTTGACAGTTATGTAAAGATGAAAGCTATATTTGGGCATCCCAAGGGAGAAAATGAGACCACTCCCCTCATCTATTTCTACCAAAATGAATCAATAAAAGAAATGAAGGCTATCTTAGACATGAACTTTCGCAATGTTCTTAATCTTTCTTCTGCTATAAATGGTCATGCACTTTCAAAAAATAGGAAGATAGATGCTCTCGAAAAAAAGGTCTCCCTTTGTTCCCAAAGAAAAGAATATGACAATATTTGATTCTATTGCCTTATGCCTAGCTAAGGGCGTTAAACAATAGCGCTTGTTGGGAGGCATCCCAATGAATAGGTTTATTTTTGCTCTTTTACTTTCTCTTTTGTTGAGTTTACACCATCATGATTCTTTTATGATTGTGTTTTTTATGTTTTAATTAGTGTTTGTGCCAAGTAGAACCTTTATGATTAGTTTTGGTGATAGTTGTTTAATCATGGTGGAAAAAGACAGAAACTTTGTGCTCACGAAATTATTTTTCATTCCTATCCAGAAAGAGATTTTGAGTTGAATCTTTTTTCTGCTGATTGATATGAAAATTTCCCTACTTTTCATAATTATTTCAGAATTTTTGAGTGAGCAGAGGTATACGAAATATACATATTGCTACAGACTGATCTGTTTTTGACAGATTATGTTTTTGTTGTGTTAATTGCTTATTTTGTCGAAACAGTAATATAACATCAATCTAAATGGAAATTAAAGTTTATTACAGTACCTAAAAAGTTGGTGGTTTGTTTTCTTATGCTAATGCTATCACGAGTTTCTATTTAAGTTTTGTGTTGTGAAGTTTTCAAGTTTTGGGTGATGTTCTTATGGACAATGGAATAAAGCGTGACAAGAGCCTAAGCTTGGGGATGCCCAAGGCATCCCAAGCCAAATTCAAGGACACCAAAAATCCTAAGCTTGGGGATGCCCCGGGAAAGCATCCCCTCTTTCGTCTTCAATCCATCGGTAACGTTACTTGGAGCTATATTTTTATTCACCACATGATATGTGTTTTGCTTGGAGCGTCATGTATTATAAGAGTCTTTACTTTTTGTTTTGTCACAATCATCCTTGCTGCACACCTTTTGAGAGAGACATGCACTCATTGTGAATTTGTTAGAATACTCAATGAGCTTCACTTATATCTTTTGAGTTAGGCAATTCAGCTCACACGTGCTTCACTTATATCTTTTGAGCTTGGTAATTTTGCTCACATGTGCTTCACTTATATCTTTTGAGCTTAGTAATTTTTCTCCCATATGCTTCACTTGTATCTTTTGAGATTGGTAATTTTTCTCCCATTTGCTTCACTTATATCTTTTGAGCTAGATAATTTTGCTATAGTGCTTCACTTAAATCTTTGTAGAGCACGGCGATGTCATATTTTGTAGAAACAAAAACTCTCCAATCTTCACTTATATAATTTTGAGAGTGCTCTCTCTAAGTAACTTGGTAATTGGCGTGTGTTATGAAATTAGTCCTAAATATGATAGGCATCCAAAGAGGATATAATAAAAACTTTCATATTCAAGTGCATTGATTAGTAAGATAAGCTTGATTCCTCGCAACTAGTTTTGAGATATGGATATGGTAATATTAGAGTTATGTTAGTAGGGTGTTGTGAATCTAGAAATACTTGTGTTGAAGTTAGTGATTCCTGTAGCATGCACATATGGTGAACTGCTATGTTAGGAAGTCGGAGCATAATTGATTTATTGATTGTCCTCCTTTGTGTAGAGGTCAGGATCACGCGATGGTTAACTCCTACCAACCCTTCCCCTAGGAGTATGCGTTTAGCACTTTGTTTCGATTACTAAAAAAACTTTTGCAACAAGTATATGAGTTCTTCATGACTAATGCGAGTCCATGGTATAGATGCACTTTCACCTTCCACCATTACTACCCTCTCTAGTGCCGTGCAATTCGTCGGTGCACAAACCCACCATATGCCTTCCTCAAAACAGCCACCATACCTACCTATTATGGAATTTTCATAGCCATTCCGAGATATATTTCCATGCAACCTCCACTGTTTTGTCTCATGACATGTGCCATCACTATTATTCATATAGAGTCATTATTGTTCTAAGTATCGAGTTGTAAGTAAATAAAAGTGTGATGATCATCATTATTAGAGCATTGTCCCATGTGAGGAAATAAAAGAGGCCAATGATGCTCACCAAATAAAAATAAATAAAAAAATGACAGGCCAAAGATCCCAAACAAAAAAATGAGAGAAAAAGAGAGAAGGGACAATGCTACTATCTTTTTCCACACTTGTGCTTCAAAGTAGCACCATGATCTTCATGATAGAGAGTCTCTTGTTTTTTCACTTTCATATGCTAGTGGAAATTTTTATTATATAACTTGGCTTGTATATTCCAATGATGGGCTTCCTCAAATTGCCCTAGGTCTTTGTGAGCAAGCAAGTTGGGTGCACACACACTAGTTTTCATTTGTGATCTTTCATACACTTATATCTCTAGTGCATCCGTTTCATGGCAATCCCTACTCATTCACATTGATATCTATTGATGGGAATCTCCATAGCCTATTGATACGCCTAGTCAATGTGACCATCTCCTCCTTTTTGCCTCACAACCTCCACCACACTCTATTCCACCTATAGTGCTATATCCATGGCTCACGCTCATGTATTGCGTGAGAGTTGAAAAAGTTTGAAAAAATAAGAGTGCGAAAACAATTACTTGATAAATACCGGGGTTGTGCATGATTTAAATTCGTTGTGTGGGGATGATGGAGCATAGCCAGACTATATGATTTTGTAGGGGTAACTTTCTTTGGCTTTGTTATTTCGAAAGTTCATAATTACTTTGCTATTATGCTTGAAGTATTATCGTTTTCATGTCAATATTAGACTATTGTTTTGAATCTTATGGATCTGAACATTCATGTCACAATAAAGAGATTACATAAAACAAATGTGTTAGGTAGCATTCCACAGCAAAAATTCGTTCTTTATCACTTCCCTACTCGAGGACGAGCAGGAGTTAAGCTTGGGGATGCTTGATACGTCTCCAACATATCTATAATTTTTGATTGTTCCATGCTATTATATTATCAACTTTGGATGTTTTATATGCATGAATATGCTATTTTAGATTATTTTTGGGACTAACTTATTAATCCAGTGCCCAGTGCCAGTTCCTGTTTTTTCCGTGTTTTAGACCTTTTTCAGATAGGAATGTCAAACGGAATAAAACTTTCGCTGTGATTTTTATGGAAAATATCAAAAATAGCTGAAGGAAAAAATAGCGAAGAGGCGGCCCGAGGGAGCCACGAGCCTGGGAGGCGCAGGGCCCCCTAGCCACGGCTAGGGGGCTCGTGACCTCCTCGTGGTGCCTCTCGACTTGTTCCCGACGCCAGACGGTCTTATAAATACGAAAACCCTTAGAATTAAACCTAGATCGCAAGTTCCACCGCCGAAGACCTCCAGAGCCACCAAAAACCAATCGGGAGACCGTTCCGGCATCCTATCGGAGGGGAATTCATCACTGGTGGCCATCTTCATCAACACCATTGCCTCTCTGATGATGCATGAGTAGTTCACCTCAGACCTTCGGGTCCATAGCTAGTAGCTAGATGGCTTCTTCTATCTCTTTTATCTTCAATACAAAGTTCTCCATGATCTTCATGGTGATCTATCCGATGTAATCTTCTTTTGCGGTGTGTTTGTTGAGATCTGATGAATTGTGGATTTATGATCAGATTATCTATGAATATTATTTGAGTCTCCTCCGATTTCTTATATGCACGATTTCATATCCTAGTAATTCTATTAGAGTTATGGGTTTCGTTTTGCCAACTTGATCTATTGTTCTTGCAATGGGAGAAGTGCTTGGTTTTGGGTTCATACCGTGCGGTGTCCTCACCTAGTGACAGAAGGGGTAGCGAGGCACGCATCATGTTGTTGCCATCAAGGGTAAAAAGATGGGGTTTATATCATATTGCATGAATCTATCCCTCTACATCATGTCATCTTTCTTAAAGCGTTACTCCGTTTATCATGAACTTAATACACTAGATGCATGTTGGATAGTGGTCGATGTGTGGAGTAATAGTAGTAGATGCAAAAAGTATCGGTCTACTTGTGTCGGACATGATGCCTATATGTACGATCATTGCCTTAGATATCGTCATGACTTTGCGCTATTCTATCAATTGCTCAACAGTAATTTGTTCACCCACCGTAATACTTGCTATCATGAGAGAAGTCTCTAGTGAACACTATGGCCCCCGGGTCTATTTTACATATTATATATTCAGATCTAAACACAAAAACACCAAAAATACTTTCCTGCAATTTTATTTACTTATTTATATTCATCTACTATCACTATCAGATCTCACCTTGCAAGTAATCGTAAAGGGATTGACAACCTCTTTATCGCATTGGGTGCAAGTTTGTTTGTGTTTGTGCAGGTTCCTTGTGGCCTCATCTTGATACTCCTACTGGATTGATACCTCAATTCTCGAACTGAGGGAAATACTTGTCTCTACTTTTCTGCATCACCCTTTCCTCTTCAAGGGAAAAACCAACGCAAGACAAGAATCAACTTGCCAATTTTTGGCGACGTTCCAGAGAAGTAGCAGGAAGAATTACTTTTCTGGCGCCGTTGCCGGGGAGTGAAGCTCCTTTGGTAAGTGGAATTTGGTAAGGAAACATTTATATATTGTGCTGAAATTTATTGTCACTTGTCACTATGGAAACTAATCCTTTGAGGAGCTTGTTCAAGGTATCTTCACCTCGACCGGAAACACAAAGAGTTGCTCCTCAACCTACTACACCTACTAAAAATATTTATTATGAGATTCCTTCGGGTATGCCAGAGAAACTATTGGCTAATCCTTTGAGGAGTTTGTGGTTTATTTAAGATTGCAGGTTTGCCCGAGGATGAGGTCAAGAAGAAGGTCTTTCCCTTATCTTTGAGGGATAAAGCATTGACGTGGTATAGGCTATGTGATGATACTGGATCCTAGAACTACAAATGATTGAAATTGGAATTTCATCAAAAGTTTTATCCTATGCATTTGGTACATCGTGATCGGAATTATATCTATAATTTTTGGCCTCGTGATAGAGAAAGTATCGCTCAAGCTTGGGGGAGGCTTAAGTCAATGTTATATTCATGCCCCAACCATGCGCTCCCCAGAGAGATTATTATTATGAACTTTTATGCTCGAATTTCTCATGACAATCGCACTATGCTTGACACTTCTTGTACCGGTTCTTTCATGAAGAGAGATATTGACTTCAGATGGGATTTATTGGAAAGAGTTAAACGCAACTCTGAAGATTGGGAGTTTGATGAAGGTAAGGAGTTAGGTATGAATCTTAAGTTCGACTATGTTAAATCCTTCGTAGAAACAAATACTTTGCATGATTTTAGCGCTAAACATGGACTTGACTCTGAGATAGTATCTTCTTTATGTGAATCATTTGCTACTCATGTCAATCTCCCTAAGGAGAAGTGGTTTAAATATCATCCTCCCATAGAAGTTAATGTAGCTAAATCTGTTCTAGTTGAAGAGAAAGTAGTTTCTTATAATGATTCTATTGTTCCTACTACTTACATTGAGAAACCACCTTTTCCTGTTAGAATAAAGGATCATGCTAAAGCTTCAACTGTGATACGTAAGGGCTACATTAGAACACCTACACCCCCTGAGCAAATTAAAGTTGAACCTAGTATTGCTATTATTAAAGATCTCTTGGTCGACAATGTTGAAGGGCATGTTATTCAATTCTGTGAAGCTTCTGCTAGAATTGCTAAACCTCATACTAGAGATAAGCATAAACCAGTAGTTGGCATGCCCGTTGTTTCCGTTAAGATAGGAGATCATTGTTATCATGGTTTATGTGACGTGGGTTCTAGTGTTAGTGCAATACCTCAATCTTTATATAATGAAATTAAAAATGAGATTGCACCTGTTGAGATTGAATTTATTGATGATACTATTAAACTTGCTAATAGAGATACTATCTGCCTTGTGGGAATTATTAGAGATGTTGAAGTCTTGTGTGGTAAAACTAAGTACCCTACTGATTTTCTCGTTCTTGCTACCACACAAGATAGCTTTTGTCCCATCATATTTGTAGACCTTTTCTCAATAATGTTAATGCTCAAATTGATTGTGAGAAACAAACTGTTACTGTTGTATTTGGAGGTGTGTCGCATGAATTTAAGTTTTCTAAGTTTAGTAGACAACCTCATGAAAAATAATTGTCTAGTAAGGATGAAATTATTGCTCTTACTTCTATTGGTGTGCCTCCTACTGATCCTTTAGAGCAGTACTTGCTTGAACATGAAAATGATATGCATATGGATGAGAGGAATGAGATAGATAGAATTACCTTTGAACAATGTCCTATCCTTAAGAATAATTTTCCTGTTGAATTACTTCGAGATCCACCTCCACCAAAGGGTGATCCTGTGTTTGAGCTTAAACAATAACCTGATACTCTTAAGTATGCTTATCTTGACGAAAAAGAGATATATCATGTTATTATTAGTGCTAACATTTCAGAGCATGAAGAAAAGAAATTATTGAAAACTTTAAGGAAGCATTGTGCTGCTATTGGATATACCCTTGATGATCTTAAAGGCATTAGTCCCACTCTCTGCCAGCATAAAATTAAAACTGATCCTGATTCCAAACCAGTTGCCGACCCTTAACGAAGACTGAATCCTAAGATGAAAGAGGTGGTAAGAAAAGAAATACTAAAGCTCTTAGAAGCAAGTATTATTTACCCCGTGGCTCATAGTGATTGGGTAAGTCCGGTGCATTGTGTCCCTAAGAAGGGAAGTATTACCGTTGTTCCTAATGATAAAGATGAATTGATCCCACAAAGAATTGTTACTGGCTATAGGATGGTAATTGATTTTAGGACATTAAATATAGCTAATAAGAAAGATCATTACCATCTACCTTTCATTGATCAAATGTTAGAAAGATTGTCTAAACATACACACTTTTGCTTTCTAGATGGTTATTCTGGTTTCTCCCAAATACTTGTTTCACAATCTGATCAGGAGAAAACCACTTTTACTTGCCCTTTCGGTACCTTTGCCTATAGACGTATGCCTTTTGGTTTATGTAATGCACCTGCTACCTTTCAAAGATGTATGATGGCTATATTCTCTGATTTTTGTGAAAAGATTGTTGAGGTCTTCATGGATGATTTTTCCGTTTATGGATCTTCTTTTGATGATTGCTTGAGCAACCTTGATCGAGTTTTACAGAGATGTGAAGATACTAACCTTGTCTTGAATTGGGAGAACTGCCACCTTATGGTTAATGAAGGCATTGTCTTGGGACATAGAATTTCTGAAAGAGGTATTGAAGTTGATAAGGCTAAAGTTGATGCCATTGAGAAAATGCCATGCCCTACAAACGTTAGAGGTATAAGAAGTTTCCTTGGTCATGCTGGTTTCGATAGAAGGTTCATTAAAGACTTCTCTAAGATTTCTAGGCCGCTCACTAATCTCTTGCAAAAAGATATTCCATTTGTTTTTTATGATGATTGTGAAGAAGCATTCCAAATACTCAAGAAGGCCTTGATAACTGCACCTATTGTTCAACCACCTGATTGGAACCTACCTTTTGAAATTATGTGTGATGCTAGTGATTATGCTGTTGGTGCTGTCCTAGGACAAAGAGTTGATAAGAAATTAAATGTTATTCATTATGCTAGTAAAACTCTAGATAGTGCCCAAAGAAATTATGCTACTACTGAAAAAGAATTTTTGGCAGTTGTGTTTGTATGTGATAAGTTCAGACCTTATATTGTTGATTCTAAAGTTACTATTCACACTGATCACGCTGCTATTGAATATCTCATGGAAAAGGGAGATGCTAAACCTAGACTTATTAGATGGGTTCTCTTGCTACAAGAATTTGATTTGCATATCGTTGATAGGAAGGGTGCTGAGAACCCCGTAGCAGATAACTTGTCTAGGTTAGAGAATGTTCTTGATGACCGACAACCTATTGATGATAGCTTTCCTGATGAACAATTGAATGTCATAAATGCTTCACGTGGTACACCATGGTATGCTGATTATGCTAATTATATTGTTGCTTAATATATACCACCTAGTTTCACGTACCAACAAAAGAAAAAGTTCTTTTATGATTTGAGACATTACTTTTGGGATGATCCTCACCTGTATAAAGGAGTAGATGGTGTTATAAGACGTTGTGTACCTGAGCATGAACAGGGAAAGATCCTACAGAAGTGCCACTCTGAGGCTTACGGAGGACACCATGCTAGAGACAGAACTGCACACAAGGTATTGCAATCCGGTTTTTATTGGCCTACTCTCTTTAAGGATGCTCGTAAGTTTGTCTTGTCTTGTAATGAATGTCAAAGAATAGGTAATATTAGTAAACGTCGCGAAATGCCTATGAATTACTCACTTGTTATTGAACCATTTGATGTTTGGGGTTTTGATTATATGGGACCTTTTCCAAAGTCCAATGGGTATACTCATATTTTAGTTGCTGTTGATTACATTACTAAGTGGGTAGAAGCTATTCCAACTAGTAGTGCTGATCATAACACCTCTATTAAGATGCTTAAAGAAGTTATTTCCCCTAGATTTGGAGTCCCTAGATATTTGATGACTAATGGTGGATCACATTTCATTCGTGGTGCTTTCCGTACAATGCTTGCTAAGTATGATGTCAACCATAGAATTGTATCTCCTTATCATCCTCAGTCTAGTGGTCAAGTAGAATTAAGTAATAGAGAAATTAAATTAATACTCCAAAAGACTGTTAATAGGTCTAGAAAGAATTGGTCTAAAAAACTTGATGATGCACTGTGGGCTTATAGAACTGCTTATAAGAATCCCATGGGCATGTCTCCTTATAAAATGGTTTACGATAAAGCATGTCATTTACCTCTTGAGCTAGAGCATAAGGCTTATTGGGCAATCAAAGAGCTCAACTCTGATTTCAAACTTGCTGGTGAGAAGAGGTTATTTGATATTAGCTCACTTGATGAATGGAGAACTTAGGC
Source organism: Hordeum marinum (assembly GCA_022496015.1). Lineage (NCBI taxonomy): Eukaryota > Viridiplantae > Streptophyta > Magnoliopsida > Poales > Poaceae > Hordeum > Hordeum marinum. The sequence goes on from CM039672.1 coordinate 74,726,948, forward strand.
ATATGAAAATGCTAAGTTGTTTAAAGAGAAAGTTAAGAGGTGGCATGATAAAAGGATACAAAAAAATGAGTTCAATGTAGGTGATTATGTCTTCCTATACAATTCTTGTTTAAGATTTTTTGCAGGCAAACTTCTCTCCAAATGGGAAGGTCCTTACATTGTCGAGGAACTATATCGTTCCGGTGCCATCAAAATTAACAACGCAGAAGGCACTTTTCTGAGAGTTGTGAATGGGCAAAGAATCAAGCATTATATCTCAAGTACTCCCATAAATTCAGAAAGCAATATAATTAATACCATAACCCCGCACGGGTACATAAGGGATGTTTACCGGCCTATTTCAGACTCCGAAAATGAAGAGGTATGTGATACGGTAGGCAAACCGACTCCAAAAAATTTCCAATAGCAGTTTTTCTCCGTTTTGGAATATTTAGAAAAATACAAAAATTTAAGGTAGTCCGGAAAGTGCACGAGGAGGCCACAAGCTTGCCAGGCGCGAGCCCACCCCTTGGCCGCGCCTGGGGGCTCGTGAGCTCCTCGTGTGCCTCCCGGACTCCGTTTTCTTGTGGAACACTCCTTATGGTCAGTAAAAATTCATTATATAATATCCCAAAAGGTCTGATCCTTGTATCACGCAAATATCCTCTGTTTTCATTTCGAGCCTATTTCTGTAGCAAATTTAGAGCAAAGATGTCCTCTCAAGATTCAGAGGGGGAGAGCTACGTGGATGATTACCTTGCTAACCCCAAGGTTTACGGAGACTTAGATACTTATGGTTGGACCACAGATGAGGAAGAAGATTATGATCCTAAAGGGAAGGAAGGAACAAGTTCTGACGAAGAGGAAGTTCCTCTACCCTCACCTGGGGACATGCATGTGGAGTTCAAGAAGTCGAGTCTCCCTAACTCAAGGGAGAAGCCTAAGATTTTGTTTACCCCTTCTCGTCTTTTGTAGGAGAGTAAGCAAGAATTATGTCAAAGGGTTTTGAGGCTTGAAGAGGAAGTTAACAATCTAAAAAGGCAGAACTTTTTGGTAAAAGGAAACTAAACAAGCTGACCAGCACTCCAACGACTCCACCACCATCACCTCCGAAGGAAGACAATTAAACACACGGGTATGGGCACTCCCTTTGGCGTGTGCCAAGCTTGAGGGAGCTGCCCCGGTATCGTATCACCATCACATCTTTTGCCTTTACCTTTATATTAGCTCGATCCTTTTGATAATATCTTTATCTAGTAGAATAAAGTTTTTATTATGATCTAGGCTTGAGTTTTTCTTTGTGTTACCCCCAATGTAATCGAGTTCATGAGTTATACAATAAAGAGTGTTCAATTAAAGGGATTTGCTTCTTGCCATGATCTAAAGAAAATAATAATAAGGGAACAAAAGCATGAAAGATCATATGACGATCTTATGGGAGGTGATGACTTCACATATAAAAAAATGTTGACTGAAACTTGTTGTGGGTAGACAAACGTAGACCTTGGTCATTGTTGCAATTAATAGTAAGTAATAAAGAAAGAGAGGTTCACATATAAATATATCATCTTTGACACCATCTATGATTGTTAATACTCGTTAAACTATTACATGCTAAGAAGTAGATGTTGGACAAGGAAGACAACATAATGAATCATGTCTGCCTGGTTCCGAACAATGTTATATGATTATGGATCCTTTAGCATGTGACGCTTGCTTCCACCTCATATTAGTCAAAATTTCCGCACTAAGTAGAAATACTACTTGTGCATCCCTAAAACCCTCAACCCAGTTTTGCCATGAGAGTCCACCATATCTACCTATAGATTGAATAAGATCCTTCAACTAAGTTGTCATCGGTGCAAGCAATAAAAAAATTGCTCCCTAAATATGTATGATCTATTAGTGTGTGGAAAATAAGCTTTATACGAACCTGTGATGAGGAAGACATAAAAGCGACAGACTGCATAATAAAGTTCTTTATCACAGGAGGCAATATAAAGTGACGTTCCTTCACATTAAGAGATCACACATCCAAACCTTAAAAGCGCATGACAACCTCTGTTTCCCTCTGTGAAGGGCCTATCTTGTACTTTTACTTTTTATCTTTAAAAGAGTCATGGTGATCCTCACCAATTGCTTATTTTGCCATCATCTTGGCAAGCGTCATGTGCTAGAGAAAGATCTATATTCATACATCAACTTGGAAGTAAGTAATCATGAATTATTATTGTTGACATTACCCGTGAGGTAAATAGTTGGGAGGCGAAACCATAAGCCCCTATCTTTCTCGGTGTCCAAGTGAAACTTTCATCTTGTGAGTACCGCGTGAGTTTGAGCAATTGTAGAAGACTAAAAGATGATTGAGTATGTGGATTTGCTTTACAAGCTCTTGTTTGACTCTTTCTGATGTTATGATAAATTGCAATTGTTCCAATGACTAAAGACTATTGGTTGTTAAATCTCCATGAGATTCTTGATGCATGCTTTACATTGTGAATGAATTGTCACTTTAGCATAAGGGATTATATGACTATATTGCTGTTCTAAATGTGATCATAATGCCTGCATGTCCGTATTTTATTTTATCGACACCTCTATCTCTAAACATGTGGGCATATTTATCGATCTCGGTTTTGCTTGAGGAAAATTGAGGTCTAGGCTTGGGGGAGTTGATACGTCCATTTTGCATCATGCTTTTATATTGATATTTACCGCATTATGAGTGGTTATTACACATTATGGTACAATACTCATGCCTTTTCTCTCTTATTTTACAAGGTTTACTTGAAGAGGGAGAATGCCGGCAGATGGAATTCTGGGCTGGAAAAGGAGCAAGTTTGAGACGTCTATTCTGCACAACTCCAAAAGCCATGAAAATCAATGAGGAATTATTTTGGAATATATAAAAAAATACTAGGCCAGAGATATACTAGAGAGGAGCTACCAGGAGGCCACGAGCCCGCCAGGCGCGGCCTACCCCCCTGGCCGCGCCTAGGGGGCTCATGGGCCCCCTGCAGCTCCTCTGGCCCCCATCTTCTCCTATATGAAGGGGTTCGTCCGAGAAAATATCAATATAGATCTTTCGGGAGGAGACACCGCCGCCACGAGGCGAAACTTGAGCAGAACCAATCTAGAGCTCTAGCAGGGCTGTTTTGCCGGGGAAACTTCTCTCCCGGAGAGGGAAATCGTGGCCATCGTCATCACCAACACTCCTCTCATCGGAGGGGACTCATCTCCATCAACATCTTCATCAGCACCATCTCATCTCCAAACCCTAGTTCATCTCTTGTATCCAATCTTCGTCTCGCAACTCCGATTGGTACTTGTAAGGTTGCTAGTAGTGTTAATTGCTTATTGTAGTTGATGCTAGTTGGTTTATTTGGTGGAAGATCATATGTTCAGATCCTTAATGATATTCAAATCCTCTCTGATCATGAACATAATAATGCTTTGTGAGTAGTTACGTTTGTACCTGAGGACATGGGATAAGTCTTGTTAATAGTAGTCATGTGAATTTGGTATTCGTTCGATATTTTGATGTGTTGTATGTTGTCTATCCTCTAGTGGTGTTATGTGAACGTCGACTACATGACACTTCAAAATTCTTTGGTCCTAGAGGAAGGCATTGGGAAGTAATAAGTAGATGATGGGTTGCTAGAGTGACAGAAGCTTAAACCCTAGTTTATGCGTTGCGTCGTAAGGGGCTGATTTGGATCCACTAGTTTAATGCTATGGTTATACTTTGTCTTAATTCTTCTTTCGTAGTTGCGGATGCTTGCGAGAGGTGTTAATCATAAGTGGGATGTTTGTCCAAGTAAGGACAGCACCCAAGCACCGGTTCACCCACATATCAAACTATCAAAGTAGCGAACGCGAATCATATGAACATGATGAAAACTAGCTTGACAGTAATTCCCATGTGTCCTCGGGAGTGCTTTACTTTATATAAGAGTTTTTCCAGGCTTGTCCCTTGCTACAAAAGGGATTGGGCCATATTGCTGCACCTTTGCTACTATTTATACTTTCTACCCGTTACAAATTATCTTATCATACAACTATCTTTTACCGACTATTTCAGTGCTTGTAGAGAATACCTTACTAAAAACTTCTTATCATTTCCTTCTGCTCCTCGTTGGGTTCGACACTCTTACTTATCGAAAGGACTATGATAGATCCCCTATACTTGTGGTTTTGCATATCATTAGCATCATGGATATTTAGAGAATTCCTACTAACAACATGGCAATCATGCTTTTCATTCAAGGAACTATCATGAATCTCCTTACAAATTTCTTCTTCCAACACTTCATCAAAAATTTCAGATTCATGATGTTCAAACAAAAATTCATAGAGATAATCAAGTGCACTCAACTCACTAGCAATTGGTTCATCATAATTTGGTCTTTTGAAAAGATTAGCAAGTGGATGAAGATCCATATCAATAGATTTTTAGCAAGCGAAGATGCAAGCAAATAGAAGGCACATCGCAACACAAGTAAACATAGAAACAAAAAGGCGGACGGAAAAAGGGCGAGTAGAAAGGCAAATCTTTGTTGGAAATCGTTTTAGAAGTGGGGGAGAGGAAAACGAGAGGAAAATGAAAAATAGTGTAAATGCAAGAGATGAGTGTGTGATGGGTACTTGGTAGGCTTGATCTTGACTTGCTATGTATCCTGCCCGACAGCGGCGCCAAAAATCTTTCTTGCTACCTCTTGAGCTTGTGTTGGTTTTCCCTTGAAGAGGAAACAGTGATGCAGCAAAGTAAATAAGTATTTCCCGCAGATGTTGTTAACCAAGGTACCAATCCAGTAGGAGGAACAAGCAAGTCACCAATGGATGCACGTACACAAACAATCAAACTCTTGCTGCAAGGATTAGATCTGATAGAGATAGATGCAAACGAGAATGGAAAGTAAAAGGTAAATAAATTGCAACAAAGTATTTTTGGTATTTTTGTTTTATAGATCTGAAAGTATATTATGAAAAGTACACCCGGGGGCCATAGGTTTCACTAGAGGCTTCTCTCCCAAAGAAAAATATCATGGTGGGTAAACAAATTATTGCCAAGCAATTGATAGAAAAGCGAATAATCATGTAGTTATCCAAGTCAATGATCATGCATATAGGCATCACGTCTGTATCAAGTAGACCGAAATGATTCTGCATCTACTAGTATTACTCCACACATCGACCGACTCCTATGTGCATCTAGAGTATTAAGTTCATGATGAACAGAGTAACGCATTAAGAATGATGACATGATGTAGAGGGATAAAATCAAGCAATATGATGAAAACCCCATCTTGTTACCCTTGATGGCAACAATACAATACATGCCTCGGTACCCCTACTATGTCATTGGGTGAGGACACGGCAAGATTGAACCCAAAACCAAGCACTTCTCCCATTGCAAGAATTACCAATCTAGTTGGACAAACCAAACCAATAACTCGAACACACTTACAAGGATATTAAATCATGCAAATAAGAATTCAGAGAAGATTCAAATAAGATTCATGGAGAATTTGAACATAAACTCACAATTCATCGGATCTTGACAAACACACCACAAAAGAGGGTTACATCGGATAGATCTCCATGAAGATCAGGAAGAACATGGTATTGAAGATCAAAGAGAGAGAAAAGCCATCTAGCTACTAGCTATGGACCCGCAGGTCTGTGGTGGACTAATCACGCATCATCGAAGGGGCAATGGAGTGAATGTAGATGCCCTCCATGATCGAAACCCCATCTAGTAGATTACCGGAAAAGGCTCCAAGTTTGGATCTCTCGAGAATGGAGGCTTCTGGCGGCGGAAAAGTATTAGCGTGGCTCCTTCTGATGTTGGGGGAATATTTGGGAATTTACAGGCCAAAGATTAGGGTTAGGAGACCTGTCGGGAGATGACAAGCCTACTAGGCATGGCCAGGGGGGCCCACGCCTAGCAGGCTTGTGACTCCTGGCACAAGTCCTTGCATGCACTCTAAGAGTGGTTGATTTGTTTCCTTCCAGAAAAATTCTTTCCAAAGGTTTTATTCCGTTTGGACTCTGTTTAATATTCCATATCTACAAAACTCAAAAACAAGGAAAAAACTGAAAATGGCACTGGCCTCTAAATTAATAGGTTAGTCCCAAAAATAATATAAAATAGCATATTAATGCATATAAAACATCCAAAACAGATAATATAATAGCATGCCATCATAAAAAATTATAGATACGTTGGAGACGTATCAAGCACGTCACGTTGGCTTGTGCCTCCCTATAGTATCGAAAGTATGTCTAGAGGGGGGGGTGATTAGACTACATGACCAAATAAAAGTTTTGCCTATACCAATTTTTAGGGTTGACAGTTTTTAGCATTTCATGGCAAGTCAAGTACACCCTACACATGCAAGTCTAAGAGTATATAGCAGCGGAAAGTAACAACAAGCATGTATAGAAGGGATAGGGTAGGAAGATCAAACGCAATTGTAGACACGATGATTTTTCCCGTGGTTCCGATAGGTGGTGCTATCGTACATCCACGTTTATGGAGTCTTCAACCCACGGAGGGTAACAGTCGCGAGTGTCCATGGAGAGCTCCACCCAAAAAGGGTCCATGAAGTAGGAACCTTGACTATTCCATACGGCTTACGTCCACGAAGGACTAGCCTCACTATAGGGTAGATCTTCATGAAGTAGGCGATCACCTTGCCCTTACAAGATTCTTGGTTCACTCCACAACAGGAATAGGAGGCTCCCAAGCGACACCTAACCAATCTAGGAGGCACGACCCTCCAAAAGGTAATAGGCTCGGTAATGACGATGAACTCCTTGCTCTTGTGCTTCAAGATGATAGACTCCTCAACACACAAACACTCTCTCATAGATTTGGCTTGGTAGAAGAGATGATATTGGTGGAAAGCAACTTGGGGAGGCTAGATATTAAGATCAATATGATTGGAGTGGAATATCTTGACGTCAACACAAGGGTAGGTGGTTCTCTCTCAAAATATCCGATAGGATAGGTATAGAATAGTTCTGAGTGCTTCTCTTTCGAGTAAGTGGTGGTGAAGGGGTATATATAGGCATCCCCAAAAATCCAAGCGTTACACACAATAAGTCAGACTCGGTGACACTGATGTGTAAATCTCGGTGGTACCGAAGTGACTTAAAGGTAGCAACTTTTGAATCTCGGTGAGATTGATATAGAAATCTCGGTTGCACCAATAAGGTGACCAATGGTCAGATTTCCAATCTCGGTGACGCCGATCCAACATTCTCGATGGGACCGAAAAAGTGAATTTGCGTAACAAAAAGTTGGCAACCTAAACTCGGTGGCACCGGTATGGAATCGGTTGCACCGAAGTGTCTAGGGTTTGGTAGAGTCTGTCTAGGTTCTGGAATCGGTGGCACCGAAGTGGGAAAGTTGGTTGCACCGATTTTGAGTGTTGGGTATAGAACAAACTTTGGTGGGAGAGTCTTGTGGATGTTTTTGGCGACTATCACTTGCGCACATTTGAGCATATTATGCACCAACAAAATTTTACCCCCTTTTCATAGTATTGGCTTTCCTATGACTCAAAGTGATTTATCACAAGTATAAAACATAGAGTCCTCTTGCTTGAATCTTGGCCAACCTATTTCCTTGCATCTTGGGGTTTCTCCACAATCTCCTTTTGCGAATCCTCTCATTGAACAATTGCTGAAATATACTTGGTGGAAACATTAGTTCAATGACTTATATGTTGTTATTAATTACCAAAACCATCAAGGGAACAAATGTGCTTTCAATCTCCCCCTTTTTGGTAATTGATGACAACATATAGATCAAAGCTTCGACATATGATAAAATCAATGAATATAATCATCGCTTTGAGAAGTATGTGATAAGCAAGAGCTCCCCCTAAATTTGTGCATTATTTTGAATTTGCGTTTGAATGCAAATGCACAATCGATTAGGTATGTGGGGCACTTCTTCCATGTCACATACAACTTGGTGGTGTGCGAGAGTAATTAGAGTGAATAACATGGCACAACACACATAAGTAAGGGTGAATGATCATCTCATGAGCATTAAGATGATAGGAAATAGTAGCATCACCCATAACATAGTAGCATAACACAAAATACTTCTCCCCCAAACAAAAGTATCTCACATCAAACCAAAAGAAACAAATGTTCTCGAAAAGCAACAAACGCCAAAACGCTCTCTCGCTCGAAGCCTATAGATGTATATACACTTCTCCCCCTTTGGCTACAAGTTACCAAAAAGTTCAAAGACATATATCTAAGCGTTCTGGGGCACATCTCCTCCAGTTGTTGATGAAGGAGTCAAGATGACGGCGTCAGCAAAGATATCTGCAGATGTCGTAGATGGAGCTGGAGTGGTCACTGATGGAGCTGATGTTGATGGAGCTGATGGAGCTGTTGGAGCTGGCACTATGGCTAATCTGGCCTGAGTAGTGAACTGAGTGCCTAGCCCTGGATGTGAATCATCCTCATCATCATTATCATCATCATCATCCTCATCTAAAGTAGAAGAGACCTGAGGGATTTCCGGTGAGTCAACTTCATATTGAAGGTCTGTGACTATCTTCGTCAGCCTGTCCACCTTATCTATAAGGGTCTTGATTTTGGTCTCAAAGATTCTAGCAAGACTGTTCTGGTTGTCCAGATTCCCCTTAATGTCCTTTTGCATGCTCTGAACAGATGATATCAGTAGATTCATTTGCTCGTTCCTGGATCTAGGGGCTTGAGCACTATTGGCTCTCACTGCCTCTGCTTCTTCCTAAGCTATAGCAGATGTGGGATGATCAGCATCCATCACCACAACGTTGTCCTCTAGATCTGGCTGTAGGGGCAAGTGTGGGTGATCTATGGCAAAGATGTGCTTCTCCAGTCTTGAGTTTATGAGCATCTGGATGTAGGGTGCATAACAGCATGAGCGCTTCTGATCAGCAGCAACCCTTTTGATTGTCTCTACAATCAAATCCATGACTCTGATCCTGGTGTGTCTGTCAAGATGGATCAACATATTGATGGAGTGGCCACAGATCATCTTGTCATCTTCGGACTTGGGCATCAAGGTGTGCCTCAGTATGGTGTTGATAGTGCGAAGGCTAGCCTGGAGAAAGTAGATAGATCCTAGCATGTGAGACTTCACATTTGCAGCTGGGATCTCCTGGTACATATTTGCCATAGCATTATGGCTCGCCGTGTATTCTGAATATACATCCAAGTCACCATCATGTGCTTTAGGAACTCCTAAGAGATCTGCACATTCCTCAACAGATGATTCGTATCTTGCACCTTAAGTCATCCACACAATTCTACCATCTCCGTAGAAGTGTGTAGTGGAGTAGAATTGCATGATCATTTCATCGTTACATGCTGTGAATTCTCTGCCAACGAACTCATACAGACCTATGAAGTGGAAGTTGTCTTGGACACTTGGAAAGTAGTCCTCATTTTCTTTGATGAACTTCTAATCCACGTAGCGCATATCACTGACAGCTGGACTCTTGTCAAAGAGCACAGTCTCATAGAAGTCCTGCTGCTCCTTGGTATAAAAGTTATAGTCCACAGCTGTTTTCTTCCTCTGGGCATAAGGATCTGTCGCTCTCCATGCCCTTAGTCATGAATCCTTCCTCTTCTTCATGTCTTCAGCTAGTGGGTAGCTGGCATTGTGTACTTGAAGGTGTGGCCTGAGTTTCATCAATGTTGTCAGATCATCCACATCTTCAGCTCTGGAGGCAGTCCCTTTGTTCTTCTCTGAAGTTGGGATCTGCCTGGTTGTCCTCTTAGGCTTCTCAGTAGCCTTCTTCGATGTGCTGGTCTTAGGCATAGCATTAGACACGAGCTTCTTTGCCTTCTTCTTGGGAGGAGCTTTAGTAGCTGGCTCAACCTCCTCATCCTCAGCAGCAGCTTCCTCTGGATCTTCATACATAGAAGTGGGCCTGCCAGTCACACGAATGATCCTCTTTCTTGCTTTCTTCTCCCTGCCTTCTTAGGCATAGCTTTCTTGGGGACCTCAACTGACATTGTTGCTCTGGCAGTCTCATGAGTCTTGAAGGTGGAAGCAGGAGCATATATTTTGCTGACAACTCTTCGAGAGGAAGTGGCCTCAGTTGCAGCTTTTCCTTGCTTCTTAGCAAGAATCTCTTCTGGTACAAAGTCTGAGTCCTCTTCATCCGAGTTCAACCTCTTCCTAGTTCTGGTGGCAGCCTTGGGAAACCCATGAGAGCTGGGGGTGCCTGGGACTGAGAAAGAACTGGCTTCTGGCTTTGTTCCAGAACTCATGTCAACTCCCTGCTTTGGCACATTCTGACTGTCATCTGAGCCTAACATACTGACCCTGTGAATAGAGTATAGATGAGCAGAAGTAGATGAGTCATCAGAAAATGAGGCTGGTTTTTGAAAATTGAGCAATGACTTTTCAAAAGTTTTGCAATCTGTCAAGTACATATCGGTGCAGCCGAAAAGTATTTTTTGGTGAGACCGAGACTGACTAACTCGTTAACAGAAACTTGGCAGCCTTTTCGGTAGGACCAAAAAGTGCTACTCGGTTTCACCGAGTCAGTTCTCGCCCTCACAGAAAAGCATATCGGTGAGACCGATATTTTTGTTTCGGTTCCACTGAGATATATCGGGCGGATGGCAAAACCCTAGAAAATCCATCTAACTCGAGATTTTGCAGAATTAAGTGGATAGATACCTAAGATATATTGGTGTAGATTACGTCGACTCTAGCGATTCCCAGTGGCGGAGAGGCATAGGAGAACAAGGGCGATGACCAGGGGTCTCGAGGCGGCAGCTTAGGGTTCTGAGGTGCAACATTGAAGATTGAATTTCAAAGCGTCGGGGTCCACAATATATATACCCTTCACTGTCGGTGATACCAATTTTATGTTTTCGGTGTCACCGAGTTCCACAACTATCAGCTGACAGGGAAACTCGGTGTAACCTAGATATGAAATCGGTGTTACCGAGATTGAAAACCAGATCAACCCTTGGCAATCGGTGAGACCGAGATTTTGGTGTTGGTTCCACCGAGTTGCACTTGGGAGGTTTTAATGGTCAGTCCTTGTCGATACGGAACTCCGAGTGCTCCACACACAGAGGGATCGAAAAGTACATGTTCAAATTTTCTGATGCAGCATGAATGGAATATGAGGTGAGAAAGCATAGATAGCTAAAGAGTGGTCCTAGGCATTGTTGTCCATCCAATTGGCAAAATATAAATCAAAAGCCAAATAGCAACAATTGGATATCCTCGAATGAGAAAGTAAATGCAGACCAACATGCTCACACAATAAGATGTCAAAAGAAATCATGACGAACATGCACAAACATACTAGCATCTAATAAGCACTTGGGCGATGACAAAGTCATCTATATATGAGTATTTGACTTAGGAGCCAGGTAAGAGTACTTGATCATAGGTCATACTCATCATTTAAGCACAAGTGGGTTACCACTTTTTCATAAAGCATTTAGTGTTGTCACATGCTAAGAGATGCTTTGACTCAAGAGTTAGAGTAAAGCTCCCCCTTAATGTGACATCCCCCATAAGAGGGATAAACTAACCTTGGGGTTTTGTTGATGAAGACTTCATGTTGGTGAGGTGCTTGTGGATGCTCAATGTTTATGAAGATTACCAAGAGTTGGGAGCATCCTTGTTGTTTCCTCACTCCTCTCACCTACATGGGTTAGTCCCAACATACAAGAGACAAATACAAGGGTATCTATGGACATGGAGTGCAAAGCATATGTTATGATGTCCATTGATTAGTTGATTACCTTGTCCCTTGCTTACCTTTGAGGGAATGTGTGACTCCTTGAACTATTGCATTGAGTTGATGTTGACTGCAAAAAGTTCTTGCCAATAATGAGTGTGACTGAATTTCATTGCTGAAGTCACCCCTCAAGAACCTACTAGTTCTTCTTCTTGGGAACCCACATCAAGTTGATGGGGATCCATGGTGTTGAAATAGCCTTTGTAGTAGTTGAGCTCGAAGTAGCCTTGGGAACCCACTCCACAAAAGCTAGGGGTTCATCTTCATATGAGTCAATGTCCTCTTGAAGCTTGTTCTTGCCCTTGAGCTTGTGGTCTTGTGGTGGAAGGTCATCTTGAGTGTTTGTCCCCTTGGGAAGAGTATTTTCATACTTCTCCTTTTTAGGAACAAACTTGGACTTGGGATATTGTCCTTCTTCCCACTCAATTCCATTTGTGTTGAAGTAGCCAACACCACGATTCTTCCGGTATCCTCCGTGCTTGCGTACAATTTCCACAAATTGCTTACAACTAGCAAGACTCTTATAGATACCTTTTTCTATAATTCCTTTCAATAAAGCATTTTATTGCTCAAGTGTAACTTGGCTAAGAGAAACATCATTAGTGGAATCAATAGAATTACTAGAAGCAACATCATTTGGTTTAGCATTTTTATTGTTGCTACTAGATGAAGAATCTTTCTTGCCTTTGTTACTAGATTGCTTAGTGTTAACTTGAGGCATGAAAGTAGACAAGAGTAGTCGTTTGTATAGATAAGATGAGGTCTTCTTTCGGAGATCGTCATTGATAGCTTTGAGAAATTCATGCTCTTGCTCCAAGTTGAGCTTCTCGAAGCATAGCTTCTCATGAGTTCTCACAAGCTCTCGATGCTCTTCGAGAGTAGATTCATGAGCTAACTTAAGACTATTTAGTTCCTTAGTTAGTTGTTCTATTTTCATCTTATCATCATCAATTGACTTATATTGACTAGCAAGAGAATTATCAAGTTCATTTTGATCAATATCACCAGTTTTATGACAAAGCAAGTCATCATCACAAAGTAGATCATCTTCATCAATATCAAAATCAAGATATTCGGGGTGTGATGCCTTGGGGCCTTTATCCATGAAGCAACTTCCACTCCCTTCATTTGGTGAATCAAATAGATCGTAGGGGTCGGTAGTCACTAGAGCAATTTCGACAACACCACCATATTGACTATAGTTGGAGTCTGAGTGATAGCTTCTCTCAGAGTTGTTGTCGGAGTCGGAGCCGGAAACCCATTCACCAACGTCAGCTTGATGTTTTATTCTTGTGTAGCTCCTAGTGTACTTGTCCTTCTTCTCTGAATCTCTACTTCTCCTTGAGTGTCTTCGTTCATAACGATCATCTCTACTCCTTCTCTCTCTTTGTGGTGATTCATTCCTTGAGCTTCGTCCTCGAGTTGACTCTTCTCTTCTTTTGTAAGGAGCCGTGCACTCATTTGAGTAGTATCCGGGCTTCCCACAATTGTAGCAATTTTGGTCACGACTTGATGAACGCTTCTCTTCATATCTTGAGTTGGAGTTTCTTTCTTTGCTTCTATTCTTGTAGAACTTGTTGAATCTCTTGACCATGAGGCTTATTTCTTCATTGGTGACAAGGTTTTTTCTTGAAGTTGCGGGAGCATCATTTGTGGCTTTGTAAGCACCACTAGACTTGTGATTAAGCCCTTCTTTATCTTTGAGTGTCATCTCATGAGCAACAATCCTTCCAATGACTTCCGTAGGCTTGAGATCTTTGTAGTTTGGCATCATTTGGATCAATGTGCACACGGTGTCATATCTCTCATCCAAATCTCTAAGTATTTTCTTGATGATGAATTTGCCGGTCATTTCTTCGCTTCCTAAGCCGGCAATCTCATTGGTGATGAGAGCTAGCCTAGAGTACATCTCTGCGACTCCTTCACCATCCTTCATCTTGAACTTGTCAAGCTGACCTTGAAGAACATCTAACTTGGATTCTCTCACGGACTTGGTTCCTTCGTGCATATCAACCAAAGTATCCCAAATCTCTTTTGCATTCTCAAGACGGCTGATTTTGTTGAATTCTTCTGGGCATAAGCAGTTGAAGAGAATGTCACATGCTTCAGCATTGTATTGCAACATATTCAATTCATCCGTGGTCGCTTCACGATCCGGTTCCCGTCCATCCGCAAAGAACTCACCTTGCAAGCCAACACGAACAACGGCCCAAACGACAGGGTTATGACCAAGAATATGCATTTTCATTTTATGCTTCCAACTAGCAAAATTAGTGCCATCAAAGTATGGACCTGTACGATGATAACTTCCCTCACTAGACGCCATACTTCTCCTAGGTTATGAGACCTAAGAAATGGAGACCAATGCTCTGATACCACTTCTAGGATCAAAAGTATGTCTAGAGGGGGGGTGATTAGACTACTTTACCAAATAAAAGTTTTGCCTATACCAATTTTTAGGGTTCACAGTTTTTAGCATTTCATGGCAAGTCAAGTACACCCTACACATGCAAGTCTAAGAGTATATAGCAGCAGAAAGTAACAACAAGCATGCATAGAAGGGATAGGGTAGGAAGATCAAACGCAATTGTAGACACGATGATTTTTCCCGTGGTTCTGATAGGTGGCACTATCGTACATCCACGTTTATGGAGTCCTCAACCCATGGAGGGTAACGGTCACGAGACTCCATGGAGGACTCCACCCAAAAAGGGTCCACGAAGTAGCAACCTTGACTATTCCATACGGCTTCCATCCACGAAGGACTAGCCTCACTATAGGGGGCACCACCCTCCAAAAGGTAATAGGCTCAGTAATGACGATGAACTCCTTGCTCTTGTGCTTCAAGATGATAGACTCTTCAACACACAATCACTCTATCACAGATTTGGCTTGGTAGAAGAGATGAGATTGGTGGAAAGCAACTTGGGGAGGCTAGAGATCAAGATCCATATGATTGGAGTGGAATATCTTGACCTCAACACAAGGGTAGGTGGTTCTCTCTCAAAATATCCGATAGGATAGGTATAGAATAGTTCTGAGTGCTTCTCTTTCGAGTAAGTGGTGGTGAAGGGGTACATATAGGCATCCCCAAAAATCCAACCGTTACACACAATAGGGCAGAATCGGTGACACCGATGTGTAAATCTCGGTGGTACCTAAGTGACTTAAAGTTAGCAACTTTTGAATCTCGATGAGACCAATATAGAAATCTCAGTTGCACCAATAAGGTGACCAACGGTCAGATTTCCAATCTCGGTGATGCCGATCCAAAATTCTTGGTGGGACCGAAAAAGTGAATTTGTGTAACAGAAAGTTGGCAACCTAAACTCTGTGGCACCGGTATGGAATCGGTTGCACCGAAGTGGCTAGGGTTTGGCAGAGTCTGCCTAGGTTCTGGAATTGGTGGCACCGAAGTGGGAAAGTTGGTTGCACCAATTTTGAGTGTTGGGTATAGAACAGACTTTGGTGGGAGAGTTTTGTGGATGTTTTTGACGACTATCACTTGTGCACGTTTGAGCATATTGTTCACCAACAAAACCTTACCCCCTTTTAATAGTATTGGCTTTCCTATGACTCAAAGTGATTTATCACAAGTATAAAATGTAGAGTCCTCTTTATTGAAGCTTGGCCAACCTATTTCCTTGCATCTCGGGGTTTCTCCACAATCTCCTTTTGCCAATCCTCTCATTGAACATTTCCTGAAATATACTTGGTGGAAACATTAGTTCAATGAGTTATATGTTGTTATTAATTACCAAAACCACCAAGGGAACAAATGTGCTTTCACTCCCTCATGCGTCCTCCGGCCTCCTCATGAAGCTTCTAGGTCTTCTTTTGATCCAGAAAAAATCATAAAAAAGTTTCAGGGCAATTGCACTTCGTTTGGTAGTGTAAACCTAAAAAGCCAAAAACACATAGAAAACATTAATTGGCATTGGGCACTGGGTCAAAAGGTTAGTGCTCAAAAATAATACAAATTGGTAACTTAATACTCTAAAGTATCCTAGAATGATAATATAATATCATGGAACAATAAAAAGTTATAGATATGTTGGAGATGTATGAGCATCCCCAAGCTTAATTCCTGCTCGTCCTCGAATAGGAAAATGATAAAAAAGAATTTTTGATGTGTCATGCTACCCAATATGTA
Organism: Hordeum marinum; assembly: GCA_022496015.1. NCBI lineage: Eukaryota > Viridiplantae > Streptophyta > Magnoliopsida > Poales > Poaceae > Hordeum > Hordeum marinum. Next base: position 74,742,863 of record CM039672.1, read on the forward strand.
ATATTTTCATGTATTCTCATTGAGAAAATATGAATTAACAAACATTAACATAGTAATATTTATAAGCACAAACAACATAATCATCAATCCTTTGAAATATACGATCCTCAAAGAATGTTTACCCCAGTTCATTTTACCATATTAGTAGGGCATGGCTCCATCTTCACCACATTAATATAAATTTCAGGCACCACACTGTCCAAGTCGCACCTTCTAACTATGCATTAAATTTTTATACTTCACGCCATACATGAGCGTGAACCATGGATATAGCATAAAGGTGAAATAGAATATGGTGGTAGATATCCAACGGGTAAAAAGTGGAGAAGAAAATCTCGCATCAACTAGGCGTATCAATTGGCTATGGAGATGCCCATTGATAGATATCAATGCAAGGAGTATGGATTTATGTGTGAATGATGCACTAGAGCTTTAAGTGTATGAAATCTCAACTAAAGCTAAGTGGGATGTGCATCCAACTTTCTTGCTCATGAAGACCTAGGGAGTTTGTGGATGCCCGTCATCCGAATATACAAGCCAAGTTTTTAACAATGAAAAATGATTCCCACTAGCATATGATATGTCATAACATGAGACTCTCCATATGAAGAACTAGGTGCCACTTTGAGGCACAAGTGTGGTAAAGGATAGTAGGAAAGTCCCTTCTCTCATTATCATTTTCATTTTTTTACTATGGGATCATTTGGCCTCCCCCATTTTTATTTCCTCACTTGGACAATGCTCTAATAATGATGATCATCACACTTTTGTTTACTTACAACTCAATATGAAGAACTATGAAATAGTATGACTCAATATGAATGCCTCTGCCAGTGTACTATGATGTGCAATGATCTAGCATGACATGTATAAAAAAAGATGAATGGTGGCTTTGCCACAAATACTATGTCAGCTCTATATGATCACGCAAAGCAATATGATGATGAATGAACTAGTCATATGATGTAACAATGGAATTTGTATGGAAATATATCTTGAAATGGCTATGGAAATGCCATAATAGGTAGGTATGGTGGCTGTTTTGAGGAAAATATAAGGAGGCTTATGTGTGATAGAGCGTATCATGTCACGGGGTTTGGATGGACCGGCGAAGTTCGCACTGATCCTCGAGGTGAGAATGGGCAATGCATGGCATCGAAGAGGCTAGCATAATATGAGGTGGTGAGATTGTGTATGTCCACGGATTCACATTAGTCATAAATAACTCATATACTTAGTGCTCAGTTTTATTAGTTATATCACAAATCAAACTACTACTCGCATGCCCCGAGGGAGGAGGTTGGGAGGAGTTAACCATCGCGCGCCTCCGTCCCAACACAACACCAGGATTTCAACGAGGAATATAAATGCTCACACATCCGCACCATGACTCTCTAATATTAAGAAAAACGGGAAATTAACACCTCGTAATACCGGTACTTCTACGAACCGACAATCATGCACTCACACCCTTCAACATTACCACATTAATATCATTGACCCAAAATTTGTCTTTAATGTGCTACATGATTGTTTTCATTATCATTCATTGAATACTTATTATTCTTGCACCAGTCTTATGACGCACGCAAATTACCATCACTATTAATTAACTCTCAAACAAATGTAACTGAAGAATGAGTTTGCAATTATTTCTATAAAATCTACATGCCATCGTGCTCAAAAAGGTATAAGTGAAGTACTAGAGCAACTGCAAAACTCAAAAGATATAAGTGAAGCACATGGGATATTCTAATAAATCATGATGAAGGTGTGCCTCTCTCAAATAGGTGTGTACAAAGAACGATGACTGTGGAAAACTAAAAATAAAAGTAAACAAAAAACAAATGACACTCCAAGCAAAATTCATATCATGCGATGAATAAAAATATAGCTCCAAATGACATACTGATGGATTGAGACGAAAGAGGGGATGCCTTCTAGGGCATCCCAAGCTTAGAAGCTTGAGTCTTCCTAAAATATTGCCATGGTGTGCCTTGGGAATCCCCAAGCTTAGGCTCTTGCTGCTCCTTACTCCTTCGTCCATCGCAACAACACCCAAAACTTGAAAATTCAATCACACAAAACTCAACAAAACATCGTGAGATCCATTAGTATAAGAAACATATAAAATACTCTAGGTACTGTTATAAATTTAATAATATCTCATTATTGCATAATATGTATTGAATTCGAACTTCTTCGTGGCTTATACCCCCCGATACAATCCATAGCATCCTCAAAACAAGCAAACTATGCAAGCAAAAAACAGAATAGTCTCTAAATATCTCTACAGAACCTCTACTTCCGTAAATCCAAAAAATATTAAACATTAGTACAACCTGAAGAATTTTGTATAGAAATAATTTGTGAAAAATTCGTATAAAAAGGAGTTGCACTAAAATCATAGAAATTCTGCACTGGACGCTAAAGTTTCTATTTTTGCTCCGCATCAATTCTACTCATCTTGTGAGCCATCCCAAAGGCTATACTTGGAAGAAACACTAATTAAAATATATATACACAACAATTATAGAGGCAATAATCACCTTATCTCACACAAACATAAAGTAAAAAAGCAAAAAGAAAGATAACAATTGGGTTGCCTCCCAACAAGTGCTATTGTTTTATGCCCCTAGCTAGGTATAACGCATACTTTCAAGTGTTGTCATCTTTGACACTAAGAACAAGTTGTTCAAACTTGTTATTGAGGTCTTTCATTTCAACCTTGAAATATTAAGGGCATCAATCTTTTGGTACGTAGTGTCAAATCTCTTATTTTCATTACTATGTTCCCATTGATTTTAGTAGACATGTCGTATAACCCTTTAAAATTGGCTTCCATAATGGCCTTAGTTTCTTTCATTAACTCGGTTTAACGGAAGCACACTAATATGGTTGTCTCCATGGTTTCTATTTTGGGTTGTAAAAATATGTTTTTCATCTTATCATAGGGGTAAAACGCATTGTTCCCAAGGAAAGCTTTTTCGATCAAAGAGTCCAAGACACGTCTATGAGAAAGAGATAGACCAACAAAAAAACATCTAAGGAGCAACTTAATATTACTCTTGGGGTTACCTAATGCTTGTATTGCTAGTAACCTATCCCATGCACCCTTAAGGGACTCATCACCTACTTGCTTAAAATCCAAAATTGCAGAGCCCTCTCCCATGTAACGAGAGGAAAGCATTTCTGGAAGGGAGATAGCCATGAAAAAAAGCAAACAATTAAACTAGTAACAAGCAGAGATAGATATTTTTGTAGTTTTCATTTTTATGAAGCAAACTAAATATAACAGAAATTAAAAAGAAGACCAAGTGAATGATAATTTGTGCGAAGTTACTTGATAGTTTGTTGATGATATTCCTAGCAAAGGCGCCAGAAATCCTTCTTGATACTTGTGATCTGCGTTGGGTTTGCCGTGAAGAGGAATGGGTAATTGCAGCACAATATGTGTAAGTATTTTCCGCAGTTAACAACCAAGGTTTATTGAACCAATAGGATATCAATTAACAACTGTTTTTAGAGACCGCACACAAAACAGCAAAGCACTTGCACCCAACGAGGGCAAGAGGGTTGTCAATCCCCTTGGACTCGTTATTTTTAAGTAAATGACATGTGTACATGATAGTTGTTAATTGTAAATTGCAAACGAAAATACGAGATAATAAATGGCAGCAAGGTAATGAAAGCATTTGTAAACTTATAAGTGGATAGACCCAGGGGCCATAGTTTTGTCTAGTGGCATCTCTCATGTAGAAGGCATACGGTGGGTAAACAAATTACTATTGGGAAATTGATATAAAATCACATAGTTATGTGATATTCACGGCAATGATCATGTATATATAGGCATCACATCCATAACAAAATAGGCCGACTCTTGCCTGCACCTATTACTATTACTCCACCCATCGACTGCTATCCAGCATGGATCTAAAGTATTAAGTAAAACAGAGTAATGCTTGGAGAACAATGACATGATGTAGACAAAGAGAATTAAATTAATATGAACTAACCCCATCTTTTTATCCTTAGTGGAAAAAAATACAAAGACGTGTCTGGTCCCTTTGTGTTACTGGGATATAGAGCACCGCTAGATTGAACCCAATGCACCCCCTCTCACAGAAGAAATATCAATTAGTTGGCTAAACTATTTCAATAGATCAGAGAGAGTTACAAAGCTATAATGATCATGCAAATAAAAATCATAATATTTAGAGGTAACTTAAATACTTTTGATGAATAATCTGAACATAAAGCCACAATTCATTGGATCCCAACAAACACATCGCACAAAAGAATTACATCAGATTTATCAAAGCGAAGATGCGATGATCATTGTATTGAAGATCAAGAGAGAGAGAGAGATAGAGCCATCTAGGTGCTAACTACGGACCCATAGATCTATGGTGAAGTACTCACACATCATCATGAGGGCAGCAAGGTTGAAGAAGAGGCCCTCCGTGACCGATTCCGCTTCTCCATAACTCCAGAACAGAGCTCCAAATGGGATCGCGGAGGAACAGAGACTTGTGGAAACAGAAAAGGTGTTTCGGGATGCCCTCTTGGGTTTTTGGAACATATGTGATTATAGGTCAGAGAACAGGGGTAGGAGGGCCACCAGGGAGGGACAATCCATCATGGCGCGTTGACCCCCCTGGGTGGCTTGTGCCTCCCTCGTGCGGCCCTCGATGTCCTCCCAAAGCATCCATGTCTTCTTTTGGTCCATAAAAAATCATAAAAAAGTTCTGGGGCAATTGTACTATGTTTGGTATTGTGAAGCTGAAAATCCAAAAACACGTAGAAAACAACAACTCGCACTGGGCACTGGGTCAATAGGTTAGTGCTAAAAAATAATATAAATTGGTAAATTAATACTCAAAAAGTATCCTAGAATGATAATATAATAGCATGGAACAATAAAAAATTATAGATATGTTTGAGACATATCAACCTACTCTGCAAGTTCTTCACTTAGAATAAAAAAATCATTTGTAATGAGTTTTAGAGTGGCATTAATGAATAAAAGACTATCTTTTTCTCTATTTCGTCAAACTCTGTCCAAAAAAATTATTCACTCCAGTGATTTCCATATTACAAAATTTCAAGTGCCCCTAGTGGATGAAATAACTTAGCTGCGAACCAGATTTTGCCCAAGTTAGAAAAATCCTGAGTGGGGAAGATTTCCACACTTGGGGGCTTCACTGCAAACTAGATTTTGCCTAAGCTCTAAATGTTCTCGAATGTGGAAGGTTTCTTAACTCAATGACTTTGCCGTGAGTCAGATTTCGCCTAAGGTCTACATGTTTCCGAGTGCGGAAGATTTTCTCACTCGGCGACTTTGCTACGAACCAAATTTCGTCTAAGTCTTGAAAATCGTGAGTGTGGAAGATTTACATACTCAGAGGCTTATCTGCGATGTAGCAATCGTCTAAGCTAAAAACATTCCGAGTGCGGAAGATTTCCTCACTCGGTGACTTCCCTGTGAACCAGATTTCCTATAAGTTCTCAAAATCAAGAGTATAGAAGGTTTCAACATTCAGGGGCTTAGCTGTGATTCAGCCATTGATGGTGTCACTTACTAGTGGTTGGGTCATGGATGACACATAAAGGGCCCACCTAGGGCCCCACACGGCCATATAAATCTCACAACTATAGTTGCATTCAGATGGATATGTTAGATCCACTCGGATCCGTAAAGTCACTCGGATGTATTCCCACTAGTCGGTCAGGCACCAACGCTTGGATAGAGAGGAGGCATGGACGACGTGGGACCTGCAACAGCTGAAGGACTTAACACCATGCATAAAGTCTAGTCATAGCCAGCATTACAAGTTACACATGTAGTTACGATTGTAGTGTCTAGTAAGTCTCGTAGTTCCTCATACTAATTGCCCTTGTAATGACGCGTGGCGGATCCTTGCAAACTCTATATAAGCCACCCCGAGATCCTGGACAAGGGTTCAACACTCTGTATAATCAGGCACCCCTAGTGAAAAACACAAGCATGTGGGCACGAGACGTAGGGTCTTTACCTCTCCGAGAGGGTCCCAAACTCGCTAAATCCGAGTGAGACACATGTGCCATAGCTACGCTCCACCCTTCATTTGTACCCCTAGTATTCATTGTTAGACTCGTTCCCCTCGACACTTGGCACCCACCATGGGGGTGCGTGTCTAGCGATTTCCGATGTATAGTGGAGATTCATCCGTCATCATGATGGCCATCAGCGGAGAGATCAGGTTTGGTTCCCTCAGCTTCATCAATGAAGATTCGGCCTGGATGCAGGAAGCACTACTAGACACGAATGTGTTGCCCACCCGTGGCAAGCCACACTACCGTTTGAAGTCCTACTCCGTCAACCATCGGTTCCGTACCCCACGACACCACTTCTTCTGGTTGCACGTCATCGCAAGCGCTCTGGGCTCTCACGGCTCCAGCATTGGATCAAGAACGTCGTGGCTCTTCGGACCACGGGCGAGCAGGTGACTGTCACGATCCCACCCTCAACTTATTCGCCTCTTCGCATGGCAACTCCTCCAGCGAATCCGAGTGCGAGAGCAGTGAGCCTGCGGTAGAGTTTCTGATTGCAGGAACAACTATAGGTCCTCCCAGGTTCGACGAAGGGACTTCCTACAGCCACGACGAGAACGGCCACAATGACAATGTCGAAGACCCTTATGTCCCCCAACCTCTCACTCAGGAGCAGCGGGAGGAACTCATGCAGAGAAATGAGAACTCTCTGCTCACTCTCATTACCAGGATGACCCTAGAGGCAATCGCCTTGGAATCCATGTGTCAGGCCACTCTGTTCGAGCGCAAGCCGCTTGAGTGGCTACAGAAGTCAGTTGCCAACTATGCGGTTCGGGAGCAATCTAGCTCCAATCGGCATCGCGAGTGGTTGTTTTTGAACTACCACTCATATAATTACCAAGTGATGTGCACTCTGCTACAAAAGTTGTCCGCGGCAACTTGGATCGCTGATTCCATTCAGCCATCTTATTCGGCGGAGAAGACATTCGGCATATTTAGGCCCTTCTGAAGACGACCTTGGAAACGTATTCAGTGGTGTCTCAATCAAAAAACCGCATTTAAGCAACTATGTCCATGTGAACACGGTGTATTCGTCTCACAGCCCACTCATCCTAGGGAGGCACCAGCATTCTCCTCCTCCAAGAGACCAGTAAGGAGACCGGAGGTGCAGCGACCATCATCGCACTCAGACGCCCCCTCCAAGGGATGTCACTTACGAACATCAGTCTTACGATGACAGACGGCCATACGAGGATGACCGGAGATGCAACCCCGGACGTCGGAGGGACTACGGGGATGAAGACTTCGGAGCACCCCCGCTCAATGTCAGATCGATCATTACTCAGTGCTTGGTCGACAAAGCTAGAGCTAGCTAAGACCGACCAAGTTGTCGTGGTGTTTCTGGCCTCGAGTGTTTCAGCAGATACTTTTTGGAGGCTGAGATTCCCTCCAACTATAGGTTGGCAACTGGGATCTACAAATTCAAAGGCAAATTAATGCCAGAGACTTTGTTGGAAGATTACCGAATGGCTGTCTAGATCGGAGGCGTCAACGATTTTTTCACAATGAAGCACCTGCCCCTCATGCCAGAAGGATCAGCGAGGGCGTGGTAGAATCAGATACCCGTTGGCAGTATTTATACCTAGGAATACCTAGCCCGAGTGTTTGTCAAGACATTCAATGGCACTTTCAAGCGCCCATGCAGACTGACTAAATTGCAGCACTGTGTGCAGAGGAACAACATTCAGCATTGGACCACTCGGCACAACAAAGTGGAGAATGTCATGGAGCATCACACTATATGTGCCTTCAAGGCAGGCCTCAAGTACTACGAGCTCATCCTAAAGTCCGGCCAGTGTGATGTTATCTCCCTCAGTGAGGCCATGGATATAGCCAGTCGATATGCCAACGGCGAAGTGGAAGACCACCTGAGAAGCGGTAAGATCCGGGTTAGTGAATGTTCTCAGTCGGTTGGCAACATCGGCAAGAAGCAAAAGCGTAAAGCAAGTCTGCTGGCAAGGCAAAAGACGCAATCGTGTCCGAACAAGGCAAGAGCGAAGGGAAGCAAAAGGAAAAGAAGGATTCGACGACCAAGAAAAAGAGCGACCATAAGGGTGACATTTTGGACTAGCCCTGCTAGATCCACACCAAGAGGGATGAGGATGGCAATCTCCTTCTACCAAAGCACACCACTCGGGAGTATCGTCTGATCAAGCAGGAGATGCGGGAAGAACTCTCTCGGGACACGGAGGGTGATGATGAAGAGGGAGGAAACGTCAAAAGAAAGAGCCAACTGAAGGTGATAAACCAAGAGGTCAACATGGCAGTTCCGATTGTCACCAAATATTTAGATTGGGCCAAGATGCCCATGTACCCACCCTCGGCTAGCAGGTGCTAGTAGTGGATTCAATGGTCAACGGAGTCTGACTGGGCAAATTACTCATGGATGGAGGTAGCATGCTTAATATCATCTACATTGACATGTTGAATGCGATGGACATCCCGTTGTCCTGAATGAGTAAGACCAAGATGCATTTTCACGGGGTCATCCCTAGAAAGAAAGCGAAGTCACTCGGTCAGATCGCCCTAAATGTCGGATTCAGCGACAAAAAGAACTACCAGAAGGAGCGACTGACCTTCAAGGTGGTAGACTTCCGTAGTGCATACCATGCCATCCTGGGTTGGCCCACCTATGCACGTTTCTTGGCCCAGCCATGTTACGTGTATCTTAAACATAGGATGCCGGGCCCGAAGGGTGTGATCATTGTCACGGGAAATTGGAGGATCACCGAGGAATGCCTCCAAAAAGGCTCTCAGATTGCGGACGAGAATCTAGTAGTCGCCGAGCTCGATGGGTAAAAGAGGACGGTGGACGCTGGAGAGCTGCTCAGGTCAAAGAAGCCAGTTGTGGAGTCGACTTTTTAGTCACCCGGAGAGACAAAGCAAGTTCATGTCCATCAATCAGGTCCGAGTGTAGTGCCGACCAACATGTCCATGTCACTCGACGAAAAATTAGGAGGTGAGCTCATGCAGTTCCTTCGGGAGAACTGGGACATCGTCGCATTGAAGCTGTCTGAGATTCTGGGTGTTCCCAGGGAGTTGGATGAGCAACAACTTCGTGTCGACCCAAAGATCAACCCCGTCAAAGAGCAACTGCTACTTCTTGAGCTTGCATTGGTTTTTCCCTTGAAGAGGAAAGGGTGATGCAGCAAAGTAGAGATAAGTATTTCCCTCAGTTTTGAGAACCAAGGTATCAATCCAGTAGGAGGTACAAGCAAGGCCCCAATCAATGCACCTGCACAAACAATCAAACACTTGCACCTAACGCTATAAAGGGGTTGTCAATCCCTTCACGGTCACTTGCAACGATGTGATCTGATAGACATAGATATAAAAGATTACTAAATGTAAAACTAAACAAAAGTGAATAAAATTGCAGCAAGGTATTTTTGGTATTTTTGGTTTATAGATCTCAAAATATATAATGGAAAATAGACCCGGGGGCTATAGGTTTCACTAGAGGTTCTCTGTTGAAGGAAAATAATGTGGTGGGTGAACAAATTACTGTCGAGCAATTGATAGGAAAGCGCAAAGTTATGGCGATATCCAACGCAATGATTATGCATATAGGCATCACGTCCGTGTCAAGTAGGCCAAAACGATTCTGCATCTAATACTATTACTCCAACATCGACCAACTCCTGCTTGCATCTAGAATATTAAATTCATAAAGAATAGAGTAACGCCTTAAGTAACATGACATGATGTAGAGGGATAAACTCAAGCAATATGATGAAAACCCACCTTTTTATCCTTGATGGCAACAATACAAATATGTGCCTTGCTACCCCTACTTTGTCACTGGGTGAGGATGTCGCAAGATTGAACCCAAAACAAAGCACCTCTCCCATTGCAAGAACTACCGATGTAGTTGGACAAACCAAACCAATAACTCAAAGATAAATACGAAGATATGAAATCCTGCATATAAGAATCCAGAGAAGCTTAAAATAATACTCATAGATAATGTGATCATAAATCCGCAATTCATCAGATCTCAACAAACACACGGCAAAAGAACATTACATTGGATAGATCTCCAAGAACATCGAAGAGAACATGGTATTGAGGATCGGAGAGAGAGAAAAAGCTATCTACCTACTAGCTATGGACCCGTAGGTCTAAGGTAGACTACTCACACTTCATCGGAGGAGTAATTGAGTTGATGTAGAAGCCCTCTATGATCGAATCCCCCTCTGACAGATTACCAAAAAAGGCCCCAAGATGGGATATCACGGAAACAGAAGGTTGCGGTGGCGGAAAAGTGTTTTCGTGGCTCCCTCTAATGGCTTGGGAATATATGGGCAAAGAGTTAGGGTTAGAAGGCCTCCAGGGGACCCACAAGCCACGGTCGCCCCCCTCCCCTAAGGAACACCCTGGCGTCTTGTCGTCTGGTACTAGGTCTTCCGACCACCTCTCCTGATCTTCTAGATGTCTTCTGGTCCAAGAAAAATCATCGCGAAAGTTTTATTCCGTTTGGACTCTGTTTGATATTCCTTTTCTGTAAAACTCAAAAACAAGGAAAAACCGAAACTCACATTGGGCTCTAGGTTAATAGGTTAGTCCCAAAAACAATGTAAAATAGCATATTAATGCATATAATACATCCAAAACAGATAATATAATAGCATGGAACAACAAAAAATTATAGATACATTGGAGACAAATCAGCAACTTTGATGTTCCTCCAGATAAGCGCAAGGCTATTGGTGTAGACATTGCTCGGCTCCTAGTTGCCATGTTTATTTGCAAGGTGTACCACTCTGAGTAGCTCGCCAACGTCATCATGGTGCCAAATAAGAAAACTCACTCCGGATGTGTATCGACTTCAAGCACATCAATTGGGCATGCCTGAAGGATCATTTTCCCTAACCTCGCATAGATCAGATAGTAGATTCTATTACCGGATGAATATGTACGTTGTTCCAGGATGCATACTCCAGGTACCACCAGATCCGAATGTATGGTCCGGAGGGGAAAAATGGCCTTCATCACCCAGTTAGGGTGTTTCTTCTATATCACTATGACATTCGGTCTTAAAAACGCCGAAGCTACATTCTAGCGCATGACTCAGAAATGTTTGCAAAAACAAATTAGTTGGAATGAGGAGGCTTATATGGATGACATCGTGGTCAGGTCAAGGCAAGGTTCCAACCTCTTGACTCTCGGGACCCCGATCCTAAGTCACATGAATGCAGACTGTAACACATCACATCACTTTGCGGTCTCACACACGGTAAACTCCACGGCTGCAGCCTTACCTTAGCCGGGATGGTTTGCGTCTATTCGCTCACGTATGTGAACATGTCGCTGGCAATCAAACGATAGAGAACCTGGGCCGACATAACTAGTCATACAACCCAAGTGGCACATCCGTACGGGAACAGGCATACGTAACCCAGCAATGCAGGTGTCGGCGTCAAGCGTGTGTAGACAAGTCATAGCAAGCTACAATGACTCCATTACGCCATGGGACATAAAAGTCATCACTGCATGTAGAGTCATAGCAGGCTACAGGGACTCCATTACACTGCAAGACATTTCCCCGAAGGGACGGGCACAGCAGCAAAGAGGGATACATGTCGGTCAATCAATGTGTCCGGAGCAGTAGCAAGCTACCAAGGCTCGGTGGAAGCACAAAGAGGCAGTTTCCCGTAAAGAGTACTACTAAAGGCACATGACTAGGTGTCGGATCCCATACATACCGTTGCATGTCACACGTATGCACGACATGCCCGATATGCATAGATGCAACTATGGCATCACAACATAACCATACATCAACACAACTTTTATTTAAGAGGCTCGGAAGAGCCTTGCATAATATGTTCTTACAGGTAGGGGTCACATGACCCGACACTCAAGTCATGCAAGAGAGGTTATACGAACCAAGCGGAAGCATAAAGCTGTCTGAGTACAGACAATTGAAAGGGTATAAAGGCACATGGCCTGACTATCTACAGCCCGCTAGAGGGCATAAGGTCGTAGCTGGGACACCAACTACTCAACGTCGTTGACATCTAGATAGAACCCACCTGATGGGTCCTGAGTCTCGTCTGCAACATTTATTAATTAAACATGAGTACAAACGTACTCAGTAAGTCTTTAAAGCAGACCTGGATATTCATGCTCAACTATCAACAAGGGGAGTGGTGGAGTTTATGCAGCAATGCCAGCTTTGACTCATGGCTAACCTATACTACACCATTTTAACTCTTTGTTTAGATTTTAGATATCACACATGAGTCCACTAAATCCACATTATTACAACACCATGGATTCGCTTCCGTCTCCTACAAGAGTGCCATCCACGGTACTCACACTTGTCTTGGTATTTTAATGAGTATCCATTAAATTATTTATGAACAACATAAGTTCTCCAAGTAGTCCATATCCAAGGACGCGGCTATTCGAATAGTTTCATACCCTGCAGGGGTATACTTCTTCACACACGCTCTCGCCACTTATCATTGTGTGCTGATAAAACCATGCACCTCGGCAACCTTCAAGCAGAAGCCCAGCGAGGGAGTCGGCCACGACCGTCAATCACACAAGACTTCTAGTCCAGGCTATCGCCTATTTGAGACTGAACCCGCACAGAAGTGCGGCCGAAGTTTCCGCTACGGCCCCAAACGATGTGTGTAGGGTTCCCAAGCCCACCATTCGGGTGACCCTTGGTACACCGTGCCACTGCCTAATGCGTCATAACCCACCCCTAGGGTCAGTGCTACGCACGGCCTCCAAGCATGCTATAAACACCAGAAACTACTTGCAACTCCTGGACCATGGACTAAGCGATTGATAAGTCGAGCAGGGTCATAATTCAGGGCCCAGCATGTGGTAGTAACTAGCCTTGGATCACAAACACGGAACTCGGTTCCTAAGAACGGTCCCAATGCGACAACCCGCTATGTACTCCTACATAGCCTCTCATCGCTACCTTTACCAAATCGGGTTCATCATAAGCTTATCACATCAAAATAGTATTGTTTCACTCTAGTTTATCACCAAGATGAATGAGACCTGACACAACTCTAAGCATATCAAGCATAGCAGGCAAAGTAGGTAAAGCACAACATGGCTCAAGCATCTACCAAGTATGCTAGGTTGCAAGGTTTAACTATTTACTGTAACAATGATAGGTCATGCAAAGGAATAGGTTCATCTACCGCGTATGATAGACAAGTGAACGTTTGTCCTAATGCAATAATCAAGAGCAGGAGCGAGAGAATGGGATGTTATCGGAATGATCCATGGGGTTGCTTTCCTTGCTGGGAAGCGGGAAGGTTTTCTCCTTCGTTGGAATACACGAAGGTATCCTCAAAAGAAGGGCCTACTGCAATGCAGATAAGTAGCAATCAATACACGGCAAGTGCAACAATATGATGCATGATCATGACATGGCAGCATGTATGGATGAGGTAATGCAGGTACTGTCCAAGTTAAATGAAGTGATTTTGAATATAGGTTCAAAATCATTCTCCATTTCATATTTCATATGTTAACCTATTAGTAAATGCAATGTTTATCTACATAGGTTGCTTTAACATGCATTATAATAGCACCATTGGATTCATTGGATTTTTCTAATAAAGTTTCATATATAATTTATTTCAATCTCAGTTATAGATTAATTGTTATGAATTTTCTAATTATTAAATACTTTCTGGAATTAATTTAATTCAGGAAATTATTTATTGCATCAGCATGACATCATCATGACATCAGCTGGTCAACAGACCATTGATAGGTCAAACCTGACCAGTGGGGTCCACTGGTCAGTGACCCAGCTACTAACAAAGTTAGTTAATAATACTAATTACGAATTAGTTAGGGTAGGGCCCACTATTAGTGGGTTATTAACTTAATTTAATTAATTAATTAATTAACTTAACTAACCCTAAATTAGTAGAGCCCGGCCCCACTTGCTAGTGACCCAGGGGTCAAAGCCACGTGGTCAACTCCGTCCAGACCCACCGGCGTTGAGCCGCCGGTGGCTCTAGAGACGGCGGAGGGGCCAGGTTTCCTCCTCTGGCGACCAAATGGACGACGGAGGGCACCAGGCAAGCCTAGGCTCACGTGCGCGTCCACCCCGATACCTCTTAGAGGCCGAGACGACCGGGATCGACGCCGATGACGAGCTCGGCGGTTGCCGGAGCTCGGGCATGCACGAGGTCAACGAAACAAGGCGCCACACGGCCGGGGCATAGCACCTACGGGCTCTACGCGACCCCACGAGCTCGATGGTGGCCTCGGATGGACTAGCGGTCACTGGAGCAACGCCGGCGACGAGCTCTTGTGGCGGGGCATTTCGGGAGCCAACGCAACCGGGGCCTACACAGGGGGAAACGACCGGGGAAGAGATGGGAAAGGGCCGGGAGCTCATGGCAGGCACAGAGCCAACGAGAGCTTGCTCCGAGAGGGCTCAGGGGCGACGAATCAACGGAGGTGGAGCTCAGGTCCTAGGAGGAAGAAGAGCTCGAGGGCAACGCTCCAGGGCTCCTTGCGATGCATGGCTTGGCACAGAGGACGGGGACGACAAGGCAGAGCCTCTGGCGGGCTCAGGAAGGCGCGGGAGCGGCTGCAATAAAGGCGGCGAACGAGGAGGGCCGTTGGCCATGGCAGAGCAGAGGAGAGGGAGGAAGCAGGGGGAGAATGGGCGAGAGAGAGAGAGTGATGGGGACGGCAGCGCGTCCTCATCTGCTCGCCAGCGCGACGGGGGGATGCAGGCGCGCAAGGAGCTGCGTGGCAGCTCCGGCGCGCGCACGGCGGGCACGCGCTGGTCCTCCTGGCCGCCAGGAGGACGACGATGGTGTTGGGCTAAATGGGCCGGCCCAGGTGGCTTCCTCCTTTTCTTTTTTTAAAATTCTAGTTTCTGTTTTATTTTTCTGACATTTTTTTATTTATTTTTAGGCACAAATGCTAGGCGTAAAATATCCCAAATATTTTATAGAACTTAGTTTGAATATTTCAAACTTCTATAAAAAGTTTCAGAATATTTTGAAAACTGAAATATTTATAATGCTTTATTTGGCATTTTCAGCAGCTTTAATATTTATTTTTGAAATGTATAAATATTCAAATATTTAGAATGACCCCTTGTATAATCATGTCCACATTTATCAGACATAGGGGACATTTTGATGGGCATTTTGGATTTGTTAGTTTTTCACAATCATGGAATTGATTTGATTCAAGTGAGGTATTTGGGGTTTCTATTAATCCCCATGTCAAGTTGATGCAAAAAGTGAAACATGATGCACACACATGCTATCCTAAGTAAGCTAGCTAGGGATGTGACAACTCACCCCCACTCAAAAGAATCTCGTCCCGAGATTTGGAAGTCATCGGGAAGAGCGCGGGGTACTCTAGTCGAAGACGATCCTCTCTTTCCCATGTGGCCTCCTTCTCAGAATGGTGTACGCTCAGCTTGATCAAGAATACGAACAGGGAATTCTCGATATGTAAGGTTATCTTGGAGATTAATCACTTCATGGTCTACTTCACAGACAGGGACCGAGAAGCAACGCCTGAGTTGCGAGAAGTTGAAAACATCATGAACCTTGGAAAGATGCGGCGGAAGTTCCAATCGGTAGGCAACCTCTCCTCGTTTAGCAAGAATGCAAAAAGGTCCAATGTAACGAGGAGCCAACTTGCCCTTGATACCGAATCGGTGGGTACACTTCAAAGGTGTAACCCGAAGATAAGCCTTTTCGTCAACTTCATAGGTCACAGCCTTATGATGACGATCATATTGGCTATTTTGACGAGATTGGGCTGTTTTCAACTTTTCACGAATAATGCGAACTTTCTCCTCTGCATCCTGGATCATATCCGAGACAAAGAGTTGCCTCTCTCCGATTTTTGACCAGTTAAGAGGTGTTCGACACCTTCGTCCATAGACAACTTCAAAAGGGGATTTTCCCAAGCTTGATTGATAACTATTGTTATAAGCAAATTCGGCAAATGGAAGACATTTGTCCCAAGTCATACCGAAGGATATAACACAAGCTCGGAGCATGTCTTCGAGGATTTGGTTGACTTTCTCAACTTGACCACTTGATTGCGGGTGGAAAGCAATGCTAAAGGATAGATGAGTCCCCATAGCGGTTTGGAAACTTTCCCAAAATCGGGAAGTAAAGATACTTTCGCGATTTGAGTTAATCTCCAATGGAACACCATGTAGAGAAACTATTCGAGAAACATATAACTCCGCTAGCTAGCTAGCAGTTATACTCTCCCGAACTGGAAGAAAATGAGCCACTTTGGAAAGGCGGTCTATGACCACAAAGATAGCATTATTCCCTCTCTTAGTCCTAGGAAACCCGGTAATGAAATCCATACCGTCCTTATCCCATTTCCATTCAGGAATAGCTAAAGGTTGAAGGGTGCCAGCAGGCCTTTGATGTTCTACCTTAATGCGACGACAAACGTCGCAGTTAGCAACGAACTGAGCAATTTCTCTCTTCATCCTAGTCCACCAGAACCTCTGGCGTAGGTCCTGATACATCTTGGTACTACCCGAATGAATTGTGAGAGGAGAATCATGAGCCTCCTGAAGGATCAGCTACCGAATATGTTGGTTCTTGGGAACCACCAAACGGTTCTGATAGAACACCACGCCTTGATCATCGATAGAGAAATCCTTAGCGATACCGCTAACGAGGTTCTCTTTGATCTGGGAAATACCCTTATCACGCTTTTTGTCATCTATAATTTGATACTTAAGAGTAGGCTTCGCCACCAGGTTGGAAAGGAATCCTTGAGGAACAATGTGGAGGTTCAACTTCCGAAATTCCTCATAGAGAAGTGGTTGACCTTGTTGTAACATCAGGTTGTTCCAATAAGACTTACGACTTAGTGCCTCAGCCATAACATTGGCTTTCCTCGGGGTGTAAGTTGTCCCTAAGTCATAATTTGTAATCAACTCAACCCACCATCTTTGCCTGAGATTCAAATCCGGCTGGATGAAAATATATTTCAGACTTTGGTGATCAATGTAAAATTCGCAACGATTCCCCAGAAGGTAATGTCGCCAAATTTTCAGTGCATGGACCACAGCTGCATGATCAAGATCATGTGTTGGATAATTATCCTCATGTGGATGCAACTGTCGATATGCCTATGCAATCACATGACGATCTTGCATGAGAATGCAACCTAATCCTTGTCGCGAGGCATCGCAATAGATAACAAAGTCCTTAGAGAAGTCTGGTGGCACCAGAACGGGAGCAAAGGTCAGGTGTCTTTTCAACTCCTGAAAACTGTGCTCGCATTCTGGAGTCCACTCAAACTTTTTATCTTTCTTGAGGAGTTCAGTCAGAGGTTTTGCAACCTTGGAGAAATTCTCGACAAAGCAGCGACAATAGCTCGCTAAGCCAAGGAAACTCCAAACTTGCTTAATCGATTCAGGTTGAGTCCAATCAAGGACGGCCTGAAATCTCTCGGGATTGACAACAATACCTTTACCAGAGATCACGTGGCCTAGGTAGGTCACTTCAGGCAACCAAAATTCACACTTGGAGAATTTGGCGTACAAACGATGCTCTCGAAGTTTCATCAATACCAGCCTTAGATGCTCGGCATGTTCCTGTTTGTTCATCGAGTAGATGAGTATATCGTCGAGGCAAACCACGACGAATTTATCCAAATACTCCATGAAGATCGAATTCATCAAGCGAGAGAAGGTGGCTGGGGCATTGGTTAAACCGAAGGACATGACAGTGTACTCGTATTGGCCATAACGAGTAACAAAAGCCGTTTTTGCAATGTCCCCATTTCTAATTCTGATTTGATGGTATCCCAACCTCAAATCCATTTTGGAAAAGACAGAGGATCCAGTGACTTGATCATACAAATCGTTGATCCTGGGGAGCGGATACTTGTTCTTTATGGTGACCAGATTTACTGGCCGATAATCCACAACCATCCGATCCGATCCATCCTTCTTCTTAACAAAGAGGATGGGGCAAGCCCAAGGATAAGAACTAGGACGGATGAAACCTTTCTTCAAAGCCTCATCGAGTTGTTTGTTAAGTTCAGCTAGTTCTAAGGGTGCCATCTTATAGGGTTTCTGGCTATTGGGACAATCCCTGGGATGAGCTCTATCACAAACTCAACATCTTTCACAGGTGGAATTCCTGATAGTTCTTCTGGAAAGACATCCAGAAAGTCATGGACTATCGGAATATCTTCTAATTCTGGAAGAGGGCTAGCGTTGAGAGAATATATTTGGCTCTTGGCTTCTCGAGTGGAGACATTAACTATCTCACCCGAGGGATGTGTAAGTTGAACATTCCTAGTATGAGTATCAATCTTAGCATAGTGGGCTTTCATCCAGTCCATGCCCAAGATGATATTGATGTCCGAAGACTTGAGGGCTATCAAAGATGCTAGGAATACTAGCCTATCCACAAGAATCTCATTGTCATGGCTTACCCTAGAAGTTTGCCATTTTGAACCAGGAGCCTGAACTACTAAAGGAGTAGGCATATCACAAAAAGACATGTTATGCAACTGTGCATATCTTTCTGAGATGAATGAATGAGATGCTCCGGTATCAAACAGAACAGATGTTGGATGACTATTGACAAGGAGCGTACCTAGGATAACATCAGTGTCCTCAAGGGCTTCTTCAGCAGAAACATAGTTCACTCGACCATGAGCAGGAGCTTGCTTCACATAGAAGGCTTTTCCTCACTTCCCACGTCTAGCCGGCTTAGCATTGTTCTGAGGACACTCACAGGAGTAGTGTCCTGGTTCTCCACATTTGTAGCAGACAACGGTGCCATGGGGAGAAACATTGGTAGGAGGACCTCTGAATGTTCTGGCTGGAGGGTTGGGCTGAGCTGCGTTGGGCACCCACACCCGGCGTTTGTTGGAGCCCGAGCCAGATGCGGGGCTGAAGTCACGGGTGTGTTTCTTAGTTGCCTCGTAGTCAGTCTATCCAGTTTTGGCATTGATAGCCTTGTTGACGAGAGCCTGGAAGGTTGTGCACTCATGCAGGCGCAGATCTCGACGGAGCTCAGGACTAAGTCCCTTGCGGAACCTAGCCTGTTTCTTGGTATCGATTGACACTTCCTCCGGAGCATAACGAGCAAGATTGCTGAACTCATGACTATAGGCATCCACTGTCATCCTGCCCTGGGTGAAAGCACAAAACTCCTATCTTGTACGATCCATCAGCCCTTTCGGGATGTGATGGGTACGTAATGCCTCGCTGATATCTGCCCAAGTTGGTGCGGGGCCCGCAGGACACATAGCTTCATAATTTTCCCACCACAAATTGGTGGGTCCTTCCAGAAAGTATGCAACAAAGGTCACCTTGTTGGCCTCAGATACATTGGCAGCTCATATTTTGCAGGACATGCTAGTCAGTGAGTCATCCGCATCGAGCGGGTCGACCGAATGATGAAACTTAAGTGGGTACAACTTGACGAAGCCATTGAGGGACACACCATCATTGCGATCATTGTGGGGAGGACGTGCTGTGTTCTGCTCAATAATTTTCAACAACCTATTGGTCTTCCTTTTATTCCGTTTAGCTTCGAGCATCACTTCTGCCAAAGAGGGCACCTATGGCAGATTCTCTTGCCTTGGCTGGCTTCCCTCGCTTGCTCGGGGGCAGTCACGGGGTTATTCCTAGTTGACACCATCCTGGGAAAACAAACCCACAACTTAGACAAGGAATACACCAACTCTAAGGAATGAGATAAGGAATGTACTGGACAACATGGCATGCATGGGTAAACACCCGATCAACATGGTAATAACAACTGCCATATGAACACCATGATTCATACACACCATGACATAGTTCAGTACAAGCCCAAGCTGAAATACAAACTACAGAGAGATGACACAACTCATCGGAGGCATTACAAGCTTCCTATACATTATCTATCTACACCTCCGGAACTCGGCTCTCAACCTCAGTCATATCCCACAAGACACGCAGGACTGTGGCAATACGACTACTACCATACTAGAACTAACATCCACGTACTCAAGCATCGATGTAGAATGCCTCACATAGGTTACCCCCATGGCTCGGGAGCTGAACCTGAGGATCTAGAAACACCCTAGCCTGTGATCCCTAGAAACCGTATGGACACAGATGTGGCCTCGGTCCCCTTGTTGGTCGCAACAGCAGTCCTCGAACAGGAGTGATGCCTCCAACATCGGGCCAGTCTATGTGTGCTGGCAGATGAGTCCGCGATGGGTTCAGCATCTCCAAATCTCCATAGCCTGTCTGCATGACAGGTGCTAGCTACGTCAGGGCTGTCCAAAGACGTGCACGGGTAGCATATAGCTCCATGCGAAGGGCACGTGCATCACGATCCCTGTTCTCCAACATCTGAGTGGTCACCTGCAGCCTAGGGTCCTCATGAGAATGATCATAGTAGGCTGCGCTAAGATAACTATCCTCTCCTCCAAGAGAAGTAGGAACATAACAGATCTCTGTGTTCTGAAGCAGACCATGGTGAAACCTCATGATAGTCAGCATGGTGTAGGCGGCCTCCTGAACTGCCATGTCTATGGTGACACCTAATCCATAAGTCCAATGAAGCGGCTCTGCAGCTCTAGGATATGATGGATATATCTTAACAGTACATAGATACTGGCTCTGGTTGAAATCTCGATACTGCCTCCACTATATACTCTGGGTACCAACGGTAACCAGCCTCCATCATAACTCTAACCAACATGGCCGTGTGACCTGGTACATCGATGCACCTGGTCAGACGGACCACCTAACGGGAAGGACGAGGGGGCATCTGAAACAGAGAATGATGCAAGGCATTAGAGACTCTAGCAGAAATTGGACAACATAACGACTGTAATTGCTCAAAAAGGATTTTGAGACAACTGCAAAAGATTGGAAAGCATAACCACTCGACTATGTAGACTCAAATCTCTTCTCCAACTGTTTGTCACACCAACAATACTCGAGTACTGAAATTCACTTGCGGACAAACTAGCTAATAGTCCATGGTTAGTAACTCGTCATCTTAAGAAATAGATGAGAAGCCTAGCTCTTAATCCCATAGAAAAGATGAGAATAACTCAAAATAGAATAACTTGGGAAGAGGAGTAAAAGAGCCTTACGTTCCCTTCCACAATCAATTCCCCTACTTTTCTATAGTGTTTCTAGACTCAACTTTGACCGGTTTGGCTTGGTAAGCCTACAGTCAGTCAGGCTTTGATACCAACGTTGTCGGGACCCCGATCCTAAGTCATATGAATCCAGACTGTAACACATCACATCACTTTGCGGCCTCACGCATGGTAAACTCCGCGGCTACGGCCTTACGTTAGCCGGGACCGTTTATGACTTTTGGCTTACGTATGTGAACATGTCACTGGCAATCAAACGACAGAGAACCCGGGTCGACATAACTAGTCATAGAACCCAAGTGGCACATCCTTATGGGAACAGGCATACATAACCCAGCAATGCAGGTGTCGGCCTCAAGCGTGTGTAGACGAGTCATACCAAGCTACAAGGACTCCATTACGCCGTGGGACATAAATGTCATCACTGCACATAGACGAGTCGTAGCAGGCTACAGGGATTCCATTACACTGCGAGACATTTCCCCGAAGGGATAGACACAACAGCAAAGAAGGATACATGTCGGTCAATCAATGTGTCTGGAGCAGTAGCAAGCTACCAAGGCTCGGTGGAAGCACAAAGAGGCAGTTTCATGTAAAGAGTACTACTAAAGGCACATAACTAGGTGTCGGATCCCATACATACCGTTGCACATCACACGTACGCACGACATGCCCTATATGCGTAGATACAACTATGGCATCACGACATAACCATACATCAACACCACTTTTATTTAAGAGGCTCAGAAGAGCCTTGCATAATATGTTCTTACAGGTAGGGGTCACATGACCCGACACTCAAGTCATACAAGCAAGTTCATGAACCAAGCGGAAGCATAAAGTTGTCTGAGTACAGACAGTTGAAAGGGTAAAAAGGCACATGGCCTGACTATCTACAACCCGCCACAGGGCATAAGGTCGTAGCTGGGACACCAGCTATTCAGCATCGTCGACATCTAGATAGACCCACCTGATGGGTCCAGAGTCTCATCTGCAACATTTATTAAGCAAACATGAGTACAAATGTACTTAGCAAGTCTTTAAAGCGGACCTAGACTATTCATGCTCAAGTATCAACAAGGGGAGTGGTAGAGTTTATGCAGCAATGCTAGCTTTGACTCATGGCTAACCTATACTACACCAGTTTAACTCTTTGTTTAGATTTTAGATATCGCACATGAGTCCACTAACTCCACATCAATACACCACCATGGATTCACTTCCGTCTCCTACGAGAGTGCCATCCATGGTACTCACACTTGTCTTGATATGTTTATGAGTATCCATTAAATTATCTATGAACAGCATAAGTTCTCCAAGTAGTCCTTATCCAAGGACGCGGCTATTCGAATCGTTTCATACCCTGCAGGGGTGTAATTCTTCACACACGTTCTCTCCACTTATCACTGTGTGCTCATAAAACCATGCACCTAGGCAACCTTCAAGTGGAAGCCCAGCGAGGGAGTCGGACACGACCGTCAATCACACAAGACCTCTAGTCCAGGCTATCACCTATTTGAGACTGAACCCGCACGAAAGTCCAGCCGAAGTTTTCGCTATGACCCCAAACGATGTGCGCAGGGTTCCCAAGCCCACCATTCGGGTGACCCTTGGTACACCGTGCCAGTGCCTACCGCATCATAACCCACCCCTAGGGTTAGTGCTACGCACGTCCTCCAGCATGCTATAAACACCAAAATCTACTTGCAACTCCTGGACCAAGGACTAAGAGATTGATAAGTCGAGCGGGGTCATATTTCAGGGCCCCGCATGTGGTAGTAACTAGCCTTGGATCAAAAACACGGAACTTAGTTACTAAGAACGGTCCCAAATGAGACAACCCGCTATGTACTCCTACATAGCCTCTCATCGCAACCTTTACCAAACTAGGTTCATCATAAGCTTATCACATCAAAACAGTATTGTTTCACTCTAGTTCATCACCCAGATGAATCAGACCCGACACAACTCTAAGCATAGCAGGCGAAGTAGGTAAAGCACAACATGGCTCAAGCATCTACCAAGTATGCTAGGTTGCAAGGTTTAGCTATTTACTGTGACAATGACAGGTCATGCAAAAGAATGGGTTCATCTACCGTGTATGACAGACAAGTGAAAATTTGTCCTAATGCAATAATCAAGAGCAGGAGCGAGAGAATGGGATGTTATCGAAATGATCAATGGGGTTGCTTGCCTTGCTGGGAAGCGGGAAGGTTTTCTCCTTCGTTGGAATACTCGGAGGTATCCTCAGAAGCAGGGCCTACCGCCGTGCAGATAAGTAGCAATCAATACACGGCAAGTGCAACAATATGATGCATGATCATGACATGGCAGCGTGTATGGATGAGCTAATGCAGGTACTGTCCAAGTTAAATGAAGTCATTTTGATTATAGGTTAAAAATCATTCTCCATTTCATATTTCATATGTTAACCTATTAGTAAATGTCAATGTTCATCTACCTAGGTTGCTTTAACATGCATGATAATAGCACCTTTGGGTTTATTGGATTTTTCTGATAAATTGTCATATATAATTTATTTCAATTTGAGTTATAGATTAATTTCTAGTAAGTTTCTAAGGTTTAAATAGTTTCTGGAATTAATTTAATTCAGGAAATTCTTTATTGCATCAGCATGACATCATCATGACATCACCTCCTCAACAGACCATTGACGGGTCAAACCTGATGAGTGGGGTCCACTGGTTAGTGATCGACGTACTAATAGAGTTAGTTAAAAATATTAATTACTAATTAGTTAGGGTAGGGCCCACTGACAGTGGGTCAATAACATAATTAAATTAATTAATTAATTAATTAATCCTAAATTAGCAGAGCCTGGCCCCACTTGCCAGTGACCCAGGGGTCAAACCCACGTGGTCAACTCCGGTCAGACCCACCGGCGTTGAGCCGCTGGTTGCTCCAGAGACGGCGGAGGGGTCGGCTTTCCTCCTCCAACAACATAATGGACGGTGGAGGGCACCAGGCGAGCCTAGGCTCACGCGCACGTCCACCCCGACACCTCTCAAAGGCTGAGACTGCCGGGATCGATGATGGCGACGAGCTCGGCGGCAGCCGGAGCTCAGGCGAGCACGAGCTCAACAAACCAGGGCGCCACATGGCCGGGGCTTAGCACCTATGGGCTCTATGCGACCCCACGAGCTCGATGGTGGCCTCGGATGGACCAGCAGGTCACCGGTCCAACACCGGCGACGAGCTCGTGCGGCGGGGCATTTCGGGAGCTGATGCAACCGGGGCCTACAGAGGGGGAAACGGACGGGGAGGAGAGGGGAAAGGGTCGGGAGCTCACATCGGGCTCGGAGCCGACGAGAGCTTGTTCAGGGAGGGCTCGGGGGCGACGAATTGGTGGAGGTGGAGTTCGGGTCCGAGGAGGAAGAAGAGCTCGTGGGCGACGCTCCAGGGCTGCTGGCGATGCGTGGCTCGGCGTAGAGGACGGGGACGACGAGGCGAAGCCTCTGGCGGGCTCAGGAAGGCGCAGGAGCGGCTGCAACTACGGCGGCGAGCGAGCAGGGCCGTCGGCCATGGCGGAGCAGATGAGAGGGAGGAAGCAGGGGGAGAATGGGCGAGAGAGAGAGAGTGATGGGGACGGCAGCGCGTCCTCATCCGCTCGCCAGCGCGACAGGGGGATGCAGGCGCGCAGGGAGCTGCGTGGCAGCTACGGCGCGCGCACCGCGGGCACGCGCTCGTCTTCCTGGCCGCCAGGAGGACGACGACGGTGCTGGGCTAAATGGGCCGGCCCAGGTGGCTTCCTCCTTTTATTTTTTTTAAATTCCAGTTTCTGTTTTATTTTTCTAACATTTTTTTATTCATTTTTAGGCACAAATTCTAGGCATAAAATATCCCAAATATTTTATAGAACTTAGTTTGAATATTTCAAACTTCTATAAAAAGTTTCAGAATATTTTGAAAACTGAAATATTTATAATGCTTTATTTGGCATTTTCAGCAGCTTTAATATTTATTTTTCAAAAGCTACAAATATTCAAATATTTAGAATGACCCCTTGCACAATCATGTCCACATTTATCAGACACAGGGGACATTTTTATGGCATTTTGGATTTGTTGGTTTTTCACAATCTTGGAATTGATTTGATTCAAGTGAGGTGTTTGGGGTTTCTATTAATCCCCATTTCAAGTTGATGCAAAAAGTTAAACATGATTCACACACATGCTATCCGAAGTAAGCTAGCTAGGGATGTGAGACTGACTGGCCTCGTTGAAACCTTTGCAAACCTACGATGCTTCCGCATAAAGCTCAACCCGGCCAAGTGCACTTACGGGGTTCCCGTTGGCAAGTTACTCGCTTTCCTTGTTTCCGAACGTGGGATCGATGCCAACCCCGTCAAAATTGGTGCCATCGTCTGAATGAAACAGCGAGAGAATCTACACGATGTATAGAAGCTCACAAGTTGCCTTGCAGTCATGAGTAGATTTATCTCAAGACTCGGTAAGAAGGCACTGCCTCTTTACCGACTGATGAAGAAATCGAACAAGTTCGACTGGACTACTAAAGTGCAGGCTGCATTCCAAGAACTTAAAGCTTTTCTTTCCACCCAGCCGGTGTTAGCTGCTCCAGGCAAACGAGAGCATCTGCTCTTGTATATTATGGCTACAAATCAAGTGGTTAGCACCGTGGTCATCATGGAACGTGAAGATATAGGAAAAGCATTCAAGATCCAGCGCCCCATCTATTACATGTCAGAGGTTCTGACCCCTTCCAAGCAAAGGTAACCACATTACTAGAAGCTACTTTATATTATTTATCTGACTGTGAAGATTGTGGTTCATTACTTCCAAGACCACTCGGTCACGGTGATCAGCGATGCTCCCCTGTTGGAGATTCCGAACAACAGAGACGCCACCGATCAAGTGAAAAAATAGGCAATTGTGCTCCTTCCCTTGGAGATAGAGTTTGAAGCCAAGAAAGCATTCAAGTTTCAATCTCTAGCAGACTTCCTAGACGAATGGACCGAACAAGAGCAGACGACCCCGAGCCTCCCCAAACATTGAACCATCACTACAGGAATCGGGTTCTTGCCGTCTGCCATGGCGGACGGCAAAGGGTACAAAGGCAAACGACAAATGTTTTGGCCAAAGGAATTCCGGCAAAGGCATTCTTTGTCATCTGGTTCGGCCCAACGGACGGCAAAGACTCTTTGTCGCCACCTTGCACACGGCAAAGGACCTGGACGGTGAACCACCGACGGCGTCACCGTTAGAGGTGGCTAACGGACCCTAGCCCTTTGTCGTCTGCCCCTGCCCCACTTTGTCGTCTGCTGGCCCCGCCCCCCTTTGCCATCTGCTGCCCCACCCCCCTTGCCATCTGCCACCCCCGCCCCCGTTTGCTGTCTATCGCTCCGCCCCTTTTGATGTCTATCCCGCCCCCTTTGTCGTTTGCTTCCCCCGCCCCCCTTTGCCGTCTGCCGTAGATGGCAAAGAGGTAAAATGGCCCCAGCCTGGGCTTCCCAGGTTTCAGAGGTGGCTGCCACATGGCAGCTTTGTCGTCCGGGGCAGACAGCAAAGAGGCCTTTGTCGTCTGTGGAAAACGGCAAAGAGGTTGTATTTTTGTTTTTTTCACATTCAACAATTTTCAAACAAACAAATATATGATACGTACATAAATATATCATAGAAACAATGTGCAACAACCATGTATGATCAAGCAACAATTATACCAAATTAAAAGTATCAAATGCCACAATGTTCGCCATATTACAATAGGTTCATCCATACATACATATAGTCTCATCGATACAAATGACTCCATACATGAAAACAAAAAGTAAACCTAGCACTACATCAAAGCAAGCTGCCATGAACTCGTCTCAAGTCTGCAAAATTGGAAATAAGAAAGTTATAAAAATTATACTAGAATTAAGAAGTAGAAGAAGATCTAGAATTAGAAGAAGATGAAGAGGTTGTTTGGTTTCAAGACACAACTAGCCACACTGTGCCACAACTCAACTTAGGCAAGTTTGACTATGTTAGGTGTTTGTTTGGTTCTTGCCACAACTAAGGCAAGAATTTTTTTATTAGCACTAAGACCCACATGTCATAGATATAAAAAGTGTGGCAAGATTCCCTTAGGCAAGCCAAAGTGTGGCTAACTATTTGAGCACCTCAAGTATGGCAAGTGTGGTAAAGTTGTGGCAAGCCAAATTGTGGCTAACTATTTGAGCACCTCTAGCCAAAGTGTGGCAAGCCAAAGTGTGGCAAGATTCTCTCTCTGTCTCCTCTTGTTTTTCTTCTTATTATTGCTTATTTCTGTCATTTTAGAGCTAACCTAGGTAATTATCACATTTTTACCTAACTAAGATTATTGTGTCATTTTGCAAGAAAATAAGCTAAGTCTATGGCATCTATGAGGTTACTAAGTCTATTATGCCATTTTTGAGTTAACTAAGCTTATTATGTCAGTGTGGAGGAAACAATGCTAATTATAGGTCATTTTTTAGGTAACTTAGATACAATATGTCATTTTGGAGGTATGTATGCTTACGATGTCATTTTGGAGGTAAATAAGCTTACTATGTCATTTTAGAGGAAACAAACCTAACTTAGGTAAAATATGACATTTGTCTAAGTGCTAAGTTTGTCATTGTGCTAAGTTTGTTTAAGTGCTATGTTTGTATTTGTTTCAGAAAATGAGCCAAGTAAGTGGCATATTAATTAGGGCTTACCGTCCTCGTCATCACGGAGGTGAAGCACCGGGGTTGCTCGAGCCGTGCGATGCAGCTCGGGAGTTATGCTGTACCAAAGATCATTTGCGTTAGCATGATGACGCTGAAATGTTAAGACTAGTAACTAATGAACATTGAAATGAAACTCAGTGTTCCAGCTGTGGTAATGACTGGCATCGGCAGAGGGGTTTGGCCGGTCTTCTCGCATAAAGTCTGCACATTTGGTTTTGCCAAGTCAATCATATTGGTTATTAATGAAAAGAACATGTAGTGCATGATTTGGCTAATATGAAGAAGAAACTTACCACGATGAGCTCGTACATGGCCCGATTAGATGCATCATTCCGTGCCCTCTCCTCCTCCAACAACTTAGTCATCCTCTCCTCCAGATCCCTCTTCTCCTCCGCCGCCTGTCGGCCCTGTTCCGCCAGAAGTGCCTGGGTTGTCTCTTTGTTTCTGTAGAGCAGCCTGCAACACAACTCCTCTTTAGCATTGTAATCATCTTTGTTCGCACACACAATGTAATGGAGGAAACCTATCTGAGTCCGTATGACTAACCTCGATGGCGAGCTGGACTAGCCGTGGACGAGGCGACATCAATGGACAGGAGCTCGTTCGACGTGCCTTGATCTGTGAGAGAGTGCTCGAAGACCGTATATGTCGTTCTCCAATGTCTATTGAGCCATGGGGCCTCCCGTGGCCAGCTATCATCACCAGATCTAGATCAAGTGGATGCTGGCTCGGGTTGAAGTCCTTCCCATTCACCGCCTTTCCCACATCTCGGTACCTCACGAGCTTGGGGGTGGAGGAGATACTGGTGAATTTCTCGGGATTGTCTGTTGGAGATATGCCCTAGAGGCAATCATGTATGATGATATTTCCTATGTGTTTATGAATAAAGATAGTCCTTGGACATTATCAGTGATGTGTATTAATAAGTACGTGACTTGTTAGTGAGACTATGCATTGTATGGTAACTATCCTAAATGGTCCCTAGTCGAAAGGGTTGTGTGGACATGCAACTAATCAGACTAGCATATGACATGGTGGATGGTTCGGTCTCACTGACCATGTAGCATTGGATGCTTGCCAGATAAATGGACTCAGAAAGGTCTAGTCAGATTCGACATAGTCGGATCCGAGTCGAGATAAGGTCTGAGTTGGACACACTCAACTATGAGACGCAGCGATAGGTCATCTGTGGGTCTCTAGTAAAACATACGTTCTATGTCCTAAGACCTGAGTTGGCGCATGTACTCGGGATGGTGACAAACTTGCTTTCGGACGACCAAAAGCTACTCCGTGAATGGGTAGTTACCAAGGTAGGTTTCGGGCTTGTCTAGACCCATGCTGCGAGACATGGTCCAGCAAGATGGGATTTGCCCCTCCTACCAGGAGAGATATACTCTGGGCCCCCTCGGGTGATCCAACCTGGATAAGCATGGCCATGCAACGAGGATTATGAGATAATCCAAAGTGTTGGTCGGATTCACCGGAACGAGAAAGAGGTCGTGCTGCAACAAGGATGACCATGTCGCCTTGTGCACAACAACAAATATCGTGTGGCAAAGCAAACAAAAGTGTGAAGTGCAGGTTCGCCTAACCAGCTTCGTCTTGCTAGAGGCTGCTACTGACCGGTCGAGTCGGATGTCATCTGACTCGTGACCAAGTGGATGAGAACCTAAAGGGTCACGCGCTTAAGGGAAGGAACACGTGGGCTTTAGGATCCGTGCGAGGCCCAAGAGTTGAGCCTGCGCCGGATGCCTATATATAGTGGAGGTGCGGCACACCCATCCAGTTGATCGCTTCGGCACCATCATTAGGGCTTTGCATGAGGTGCAACTATTCACCTCCACTCGCCGCCACCGACCGTGTGATCGGACCTAGCAGTCCGCCGCACCGGTGTTCCTCCTACACATGTGGATACCGTTAGAGGCGGTGCACTTGCACCGCTCTGGCAAACCTATATGTGGGATCCGGCGACCGGTTGTTCGAGGGAGACCGGAATGGCTGTTCAAGGGAGATCGGACGAGGAGTAGACGCACCACACGAATGCGCTGCCCCAACTCTACTTCCGTTGCATGGCACTACGCGTCTAGTGGTAACAAACTATGATCCATCTCCGTAGCATGTTCTTGGATGTTTTGCATGTTAGCAAAATTTAATTTGCACGGGACGTACCTACCGTAGAACCCAACAGTGGTATCAGAGCCTCTGTTATAGGATTTGGATTCAGACCGGATGCATATTTGATATGTGGAGGCAGCGGATGAGATCCGTCGTCGTTCATGAGTGTGCACGGTTGATGAGATCAACTGCACATCGGGATCGTTGAGGCTATGTTTTCCGGCAATCAAAATTGATGAGGTCGTGACACAACCTACCTGTCGTGGATTTGTCACGGCAAATGTCCGGGTAAACGGACTTAGGTTCGGGGCAGAGACGCAACTACGTGGCAGCTTGAAGGGGTTGATCAGAATCGAGAGACACAGGAGTTTACCCAGGTTCAGCCCCTCCGATGGAGGTAAAAGCCTACGTCCTGCTTGTCTGATATTGATGATGATGAAGATCTCTTGGTTACAAGGGTGCTAATTGCTACCTCTAATCATGAGAGCCTCTAATCTGTCTATCTCTAATCTCTTGTGTTGTCTAAACTTGTGGCATGTCAATCTTGTTTTTCTAGGGGTGCTCTACCCCTCCTTATATAAGTGGAGAGGGTAGGTTTACAAATATAGTCCTTCTAGGAGTAGGAGTAGGACTAGCCTCTCACGAATCCTACTCCGGGTCTTATTTCCTTTAAGGGAACCCTCCTCTCTTCGTGGCCTTCTCTTGTGAGTCGCTAGGCGCCGGCTCACCCGTCGGGTCTTGGGCTTAGTCGTCCTGCGACCCACCCGCCAGGTCATTAATAAGATGTCATGTCTTTTAATGGCTCTCCTATGAGTCGTCAAGCCGGGTCATACCGCGGGGTATATCCCTGACATTAGCCCCCAGGTTAGCTTGAATTTATTCATGGTAAGCTCCTGAAATAAGAGTAACAAATGTGTAAGTGGACGGCTTGCTCCTTTGTTCGGCTTATAAATTGGCTCCTCAGAAATCCGGGTCTTTTCTGCATATGAATGAGTCGCCTTGATAATCATCTTGCTTGTCAATGTCCTTTAAAAAATAGTGAGAATAGAACACCCATATGCCATTGAGTCGGCTTCCAATACTTCTTTGGCGGGTCATCTCCACCGGGTCATAACCATTGATGATGCCGGGTCATTATTGTTGGTGATGTCGGGTCAAATAACTAGAATCCAGCTGACTTTGATAAAAATATTGGGGTGAAAAATCCATCTTGACGTAAAACCGGACTTCCATTGTTGTGAAGCAGGGCGGTTTATAAAATCTGGCGGGTTATGATGTTTTGATGACGCCGGGTCATGAATGTTGGTGATGTCGGATCTAATGGCTGAACTCCAATATCTTGAGAATTCTCCTCAAAGTTTTTGATATATCCATATTACCTATAGCCCCCAAGCTCCAAGATTATCCATGATAACTTGGTGCTTTGCAAATAACATTTTTGGACTGTGTAGTCCCTAAGTGCCGGGTTGTCTTGCCTCCAGCAGCCTGGGACTTATTATTACCTTATACCTTATAAAGCTTCGGTGGGTGTAGCCCCCAAGGGTCGGCTCATCAAAAATCTTCGGCTGGTGTAGCCCCCAAGTGCCGGCTCATCAGAATGTGATCCACCGGGTCTTCAGTTTGACCCTCATAATCTGTTTATAACAGCTGAAAACTGTAGCCCCCAAGCGCTGGGTCACACGCTTGCAGTGACTTGGGACTTTATAAAATTTAATCTGAGTAGTGTAGTTCCCCAAGTGTCGGGTCACTAAGAATTACTGGGCTGGAACTTACAAAAATATAGAAAGGCGGCTCATCTCCTTGAAATAATAGGGTCTTGCTGACAATAGTGATTCGAAAACCGGTTTGCATTAGCCCCCAAGTGTCGTGGTGCGTACTTGCAGCGACAGGGGACTTGCATAATTGATATAAACTGGCTTTGAATAGTGTAGCCCCCAAGTGACGGGTCGTCTGCTTGCGGCAACTCAAGACTATGCAAGAATAATATGACTCACCACAATTCGTTGGATGAATCCTTGACCGTTGTGGTAATATAACCTGGATGAATATCCTTGAATAATTCCTTTTGTCTTTGACATGAAATCCCTGCTCATGGTTGTGATGCAACCCGGCAAATATATATTCGAAGAAATCCATGAGTGTTGTAGATTACTACAGAGCACGATTGAAGAAATCCGAGAACCGGCCAATTATATGACACGGCATTATATCTGATAGGGCGGCTGTTGATATAATAAATTCTCCGAGCAGGCTTGATAAGCCGGCATGACATGTGAATATGATGAAATATATGATGCAATGTATGATTCTAAGTATGATGCAAGATGCAAATGTATGATGTACTATTAACTTTTTAATTTTTTGGCATAAAGCCGGCTAATAGGCGTTACCGCCGTCCAGCAATACGACGCAAAGCGCCGGCGGATAGGCGTTAGAAGCTATACCCGTAGGTAAGAAGCCGCCCTCGCCGCGACTCATTTTCCTGAGCCGGATTTTTGTTCCTTCAGCTAATAGGCATTAGAAGTTGTACCCGGACGTAAGAAACCGCCGTTCACCGCAGGTAATTTACCTTAGCTATTTTTACATGGCCTTACGTCGGCTAATAGGCATTAGAAGCTGTACCCGGAGTTAAGAAGCCGTCGTTCGCGGATCATGAGATGTTAGCTACCCGTCGGTAAAAAACCTCTCATAACCGCGGCTAAACTGGTTAGCCAGAGATGGCATAAAGCCGGCTGATAGGGTGTTAGACGCGATACCCGTCGGTAAGAAGCCCCCCTCAACAATTATGGCGTGACCCGCCGGCGGATAGGCATTAGAAGCTGCACCCGAAGGCGAGAAGCCGCCCTCGCCACGACTAATTTTTACCTTAGTCAGGTTTTTTTTCTTGTGGCAAAATGCCGGCTTAATAGGTGTCTACCACCGTTCAGCAATACGACGCAAAGCGCCGGCGGATAGGCGTTAGAAGCTGCACCCAAAGGCGAGAAGCCGCCCTCGCCGCGACTCATTTTTTGAGCCGGATTTTGTGGCATAATGCCTGGCTAATAGGCACCTACTGTCGTTCATCGACTTCAGTTGATGCATCAACCGGAATATTTTTGAACTCTTGTTGTAAGTCGCTATCTTGTAAACTGCCATCTTGTATAAAGAAACGGCATAAGCTCCAAATGATCATCTAATAAATCTGGGTACCCATGTTTGAATGGTGCATCACGGCAGTTCGTCCTCTCGGGCAACTTTTTAATCTTTCGCCAGTAATGTAATAGCCCCCAGGATTGGACTTTCTCTTACAAAGACCCGGGGTTCTCGCTAAAAATGACCAAATGTGTCTCGCCATGTCTATAGCCCCCGAGTCTTAAGTTGACTCGAAGTGGCGGCTTAAGAATCTCCACTGAAAGTTGAGGTTGGCCGTGGCGGGTTATCGATGATCCCGTATGATTTGTTTCCATAATCTGGTCGATGGTTCGTCCTTGCCATTTTGTTGAAGTGAACCAAACTGCAGTGGCGGCGACTTGCGCGGATGTTCGTTTGGGCGGCTCGTACATGTGAGCACCACACTGATATGTTGATGAAGATCAGACTGCGGGCGGCATCTTGCGCTCGTCCATTGGGCGGCTCGCACAGGCGAGCACTGCACCGATATGTCAATGTAGATTGGCCCACCGGGTGGCGATTCAGAATCGTCTATTGGGCGGCTCGTACTGGTAAATGCGCCCCTGGCGTGTTGATGTTGACGTAGAGGCAAATCACGGCATTGTAAACTGGTGCTGTTTGTGAAAGACGCCACGTCATTGTAAGCCGGCATGGATGACGAGAGACGGCCACGGCATTGTAAGCCGGCGCGATGACGAGGGATGGCCATGGCATTGGTAGCCAGCACGGTGGCGAAAGACGGCCACGGCGTTGTAAGCCAGCATGGTGGCGAGAGACGGCCACGACGTTGTAAGCCGGCACGGGTGGCGAGAGTCGGCTGTGGCGCTGTAATCCGGTACGGACGCTAGTGACAAACGATAGTGGTGCTCCTCCATCTCCGTGATATGATGCCACTTCGGCAATGAATAATTTGTCCTGTGTAGAAAATATTACAAAGACGAAGTAATTTTTATTCGAAGGAATCAAAAATGTATAGATAAAACAAATTGGGTGGATAGCACCTGTTTTGTCTCGACGACCAGCAGAGTCATATACATCGTCCGTGGATCACCTCCCGTAATTTCAACAGCGATTGAGGTGCTCTCTCAAGGCCGCAGCGGAAGGTGACCATTCGACCACGGTGGATCCGAGACGGCGCTAGACCAGGACGGCTCGGCGATGACGGCATTTGCGTCAAAGAAGTCCAGCAAGGCTACTCAAGGCGGTGAAGGACCACGACGTTTTTGACAAGGCGGATCTTTTTTTTCAACCCCTCTCCTCACTCCCTTTCCTATCCAGCCACATCCTAACCCCCCCTCCATCCCCACGTGCAATAGAAGGCAGAGGAGGTGGGCTCGGGGTGAAGCAACAGGGAGCCGGCGGCGCAAAGAGCAAACCGCGGCAGGGGCACGCACGCAAGGAGGAAAAGGAGCTGGGGTGGCTCGGACGTCCGTTGGTGGGTGCAGATGCGCATGGCGGCTCGGAGGCACTACGAGGCCAGGCGGGCACAACAGTGGGGCAGCTCGGACGCGAGGCGATGGTGGGAACCGGAGCCGGCTCGAGGCAAAGGTGAGGCCGGCTCGGCGTCGCACCGGCGGGCTCGGCGGGAACAAAACCATAGTGACGGCGGACGGCAAGCTCCCAAGTGCGCTCGTGAAGCGAGATGGGGTCGCGACTGCAGAGGCGTTTAGGCGTGGTGCGGATGCATGGTGGAGAGTTGATCGCGGCAGAGGCGGAAATGGGGTGAGTCGCACTGAGGCCGCCGCAATGAGGACACGCGTCGGTGAGCCATGGCGGCGGCGGCACAGACGCGTGGTGGAGAGTCGATCATGGCAGAGGCGGACGGCCAGGGTGAGTGGGGCAAAGCCTAACTTGTTCGCGGGGCGAGCGAATAGGCTGATCCAGGGCATCGAGGAGGCCAGCAGATAGCACGGCTCGGCAGAGCTAACCGCCGTGGCAGGCCAGCCGCTCCACCCGCTTGTGCTGAGAGCCGGCTTGATGTGAGGCCTGCCATGGCGTGGGCGGCTCGGACGCTCGTCGATGATTCAAGGCGCTGCGGAGGCTAAGGTGGAATCGGAAAGACTCGGACGTGCGCCAGTGAGTCCGTGCATGTAAACTCCTCCAGCTCATGGGCATGGTCAGGCACGAGCGTGCGTGAGGGTTGGAGCCGGTGCACGGGGGCACAGACGCGAGCGGGCCAAGGCGGCAAGAGTGGCCGGGTGAGCCACGATGGCCGGCAAACTGTGTGCACGTCTGCTTCCGGGACGGGCGGCTCATTCGGATCCTTCTCCCGGTCTTGGTCTTCTTCCGGTACAGTTTGCACTGAATCAGAAAGCGGTAATTAGCCAGCAGCCGCCTGATGATTTGCTTGTTTTCTTCTCCCAGCTACACATTGCCCTTCCCCTTTGGAGACATGAGGTAATAGTAATTTCATGAGCGACGTGAGCAGTGGATTGGACTAGTACTCCTTCTATTTCTTGTGTAGTCAGACCTTTCAACCATGACCTACGTGATGCTAATTCCCTTTGAGCCATGTGCAATATAATAGTACTTTGATTCAGCTAGGCTGCCACAAAAATGATTTCGTTCGCCTAAACTGCAAACATCTTTTTTACTTTCTTTTTCCGTCTGACAGAGTAGATTTTGCTGGAGTCCGTGATTTCTCCTAGTCGTATAAGAAGTAGTTAGAGAGTCGGATTGACATAAACTTGTGCTGCCTCAATTTTGGCTGAGCTGGTGTATAACCAAAAAATAGATCTCTTGGCTCCGCAGAGTTCAGCTCTAATCAATCCAGTAGGCTTCACCAGTTTACGACCTTGCAGCTTGTGCTCGAGGGGCATTATTGATGTCAACCATCAAGCGCTAGCACGCCAAGTCGCCCGTTGTTGTTGACGTTTGCCAATAAAGATTCATCCCATCGGAAGAAAAAATCCATGGTGTACGTAGATCCCTTTAAGTCGGCTTTTCTTCATCCAGTCAATTACGATCTTCTCGATCCCTGTGAGAGGTCCCTCCAAGAGCACAATATCACCGTGCGAGTGGCCCCACGGTGGGCGCCAACTGTCATGGATTTGTCACGGCAGATGTCCGGGTAAATGGACTTAGGTTCGGGGCAGAGACGCAATTACGTGGAGACTTGAAGGGGTTGATCGGAATCGAGAGACACGGGACTTTACCCAGGTTCGGCCCCTCTGATGGTGGTAAAAGCCTATGTCCTGCTTGTCTGATATTGGTGATGATGAACATGTCTCGGTTACAAGGGTGCTAATTGCTACCTCTAATCATGAGAGCCTCTAATCTATCTATCTCTAATCTCTTGTGTTGTCTAAACTTGTGGACTTGTCAATCTTGTTTTTCTAGGGGTGCTCTACTCCTCCTTATATAAGTGGAGAGTGTAGGTTTACAAATAGAGTCCTACTAGGAGTAGGATTAGAACTAGCCTCTCACGAATCCTACTCCGGGTCTTATTTCCTTTAAGGGAACCCTCCTCTCTTCGTGGCCTTCTCTTGTGAGTCGCCAGGCGCCGGCTCACCCGTCGGGTCTTGGGCTTAGTCGTCCTGCGACCCGCCCGCTGGGTCATTAATAAGATGTCATGTCTTTTAACGGGTCTCCTATGAGTCGCCAAGCCGGGTCATACCGCAGGGTATATCCCCGACACTACCCCTACCGGTCGGTATCCGCCATCGGGGTTAACTGTGAAACGTAAATCCGAATCGGGTTCGCGATGATCGATGCGATCGCGGGACTACCGTGTGCGTAGCACCTTGTATTTCGTACACGATCAAACAACCCGGTAGAATGCGATTATGTACATAAGTTTGTTTTGCAGGTTTGATGTGAATAGTATGTCTCATATGTATGTGATGCATGTGTGTAACTGAAGATGACCTGCGTGTCATGATTGTCAGCCGGCAGGAGCCAAAGTGCTGTCATTATATTGTATAATGACCTACGTGTCGACTTGTGATTCTCTATAAATTCATTACTAGTTGTAGTAGTTGGAGGACAGAGATCAAGTTCGAGGTATTGGCGTTGTGGCGTGATGGACAAGATGGAGTTCCGCCTTGGTCATCGGAGTAGGAGCCGGCCATGGAAGGACGCCCATGAAGGAGCCATATTATTTCACATATTTATGTTTATATGTGATTGATATTGCTTCTTGTTTCTATGCATGTTATAATGGTAGAAAGATCCCTCATTAGTATCAATTATATTGCCATTCTGGATGTTGCACCTTCGGACGTAAAGTACGTCTAGTGGTGGGCTCACAAAATTGAGGTGCTACTAGGTGTCCTTGAACTAGAGGGTTCATGTCGGACACAGACATGCACTGCATCGGGTTAACTTGACAAGGCTATCAAAACGGTTTTGGGCCTTGTGGTAGAGAAGGTTGGGAGCCGGGGTATGAGATAACTACCCAACCGACAGGAGTCGTGTAGAGATACGATTAGCAACGAGTTTCTTACCGAATAGGCAAGTTGGCTAACATTGATGCTAAAGCTCACTAGTCGCTCGCGCTAGACGGGTCCTGAATCACTGAGAGTTTGCGGAGGGATTCTTACTTCAGTGGGAGTAGTTCTGTGTAAGGCTTGAATTACTATACATAAACACATTGCTTAGTGATTGCATATTTTCTGTTGTAGATCAATGGCACCACCTGCTCAACCCAACTTTGCATTGAAATCAATTCTAGAAAAGGATAAACTAAATGGAACAAACTTTACCACCTGGTATAGAAATTTGAGAATTGTTCTCAAGCACGATAAAAAGGAACATGTTCTAGGGGATCCACTTCCAGAGGAACCTGTCGAGAATGCTAACGCCACAACCAAGAATGCCCACCAGAAACACATTGATGAATCAAACGAGATCAACTGCCTCATGCTGGCTTGTATGGAGACTGATTTGCAACAGCATTTCGAAAACATTCAGGCTTTCGATATGATCGAGAGTTTGAAGAACATGTTTCAGGTGCAGGCTAGGACCGAAAGGTTCAACGTCTGGCAGTCCTTGACGGATTGTAAGCTGAAGGATGGTGATCCACTGAGCCATCATGCGATCAAGATGATCGGGTACGTGCAAGCTTTGGATTGGTTAGGCTTCCCACTTGGGGACGAGCTGTCCACAGATGCAATTTTGGGTTCGCTTCCACCTAGCTATGGGACGTTTGTCTCGAACTATCATATGCACAGCATGGATAAGAAGCTCACCGAATTGCATGGGATGCTCAAGGTGGAAGAGCAAGATATTAAGAAAGGCACGCATCAAGTGTTGATGGTGTAAAACTCGGCTAAGTTCAAGAAGAGTTGGTCCAAGAAAAAGGGTAAGGCAAAGGGCACGGAAAAGGCTGTCTCCACCGCTGAGCCAAAGTCTGGACCGAACTCAAAGACCATTTGCTTTCACTTCAAGGAAGCTGGTCACTGGAAGAGGAACTGTAGCAAGTGGCTTGCTGAGCATGGCAAGAAGGCCGGAGATGCTTCTTCAGGCAAAGGTACACTTGTTACATGTGTTATAGACATTTACCTTGCTGACATACATAGTAGCTCTTGGGTATTTGATACCGGATCGGTTGTTCATATTTGCAACTCGATGCAGGGGCTCGTAAGAACTGGGCGTGTGGCACAAGGGGAGATTGACATCAGGGTCAGCAACAAAGCAAGAGTTGCTGCGTTGGAGGTCGGCATGATGCAGCTCAAGCTTCCTTCTGGATTTATTTTGGAATTGAATAATTGTTATTACATTCCCGCACTTAGTTAGAATATTATTTCTGCCTCATGTTTGATGAGTCAAGGTTATGAATTCAATATAAAGGACAATGGTTGTCCATTTTATTTGAATGGAATTTTCCATGGCTATGCACCCACAGTAGATGGGTTATTTATTTTAAATCTAGAAACGGAACCAGTCTATAACGTGAATGTCAAGAGGCATAAGCCTAATGAGATAAATCTGACATATTTCTGGCATTGCCGGCTTGGACACATTAGTCTGAAATGCATGAAGAAGCTCCATGATGATGGACTGCTAACCTTGCCCGACTTCGGGTCGTTCGAGACATGCGAATCATGCTTGCTAGGCAAGATGACTAAGTCACCTTTTGGAAAGAGTTGCGAGAGGGCATCTGAGCTGATGGAGCTTATACACAGTGATGTGTGTGGTCCAATGAGCACAACGGCCAGAGGTGGCTATCAGTAGTTCATGACTTTTACCGACAACTTGAGTAGATATGGATATATCTATTTGATGAGGCACAAGTCGAAAACTTGTGAAAAGTTCAAAGAGTTTAAGAATGAGGTTGAAAATCAGCTCGGCAAGACGATAAACTTCTAAGATCAGATCGTGGAGGTGAGTACATGAGCCAGGAGTTTGATAATCATCTGAAAATCCGAGGTATAGTACCTCAGCTCACACCTCCTGATACGTCGCAGAGAAACGGTGTGTCATAATAGAAAAATCGAACCTTGTTGGACATGGTCCGGTCGATGATGAGCAAATTAGATTTACCCTTGTCATTCTGGGGATACGCTCTAGAAACTATAGCTTTCACACTGAATAGGGTACCATCAAAATCCGTAGACAAATGATAAATGTTGGCGCTGCCTTGATGGTGTGGCACACCTTCCATTTGGGCATGCCGTGCCTTGGCATCATCGTGGATGACTCGCCATTGGCCATAGGACCATGCATTCACCAACGCCTCCCAACAACCCATCTTATCCGCACACCATCTTGGGGGCACCTAAGTTAGTAAAGATAAATTCGAGAGCTACGCCTACAAATCAAAGCAAAGGAAACTAAGTACAAGGCCTTAAGAATAGGTAATTACCTTCATGTACTGCTCCTTGTCCAGAAACTTTCGGCTGGACGACGACTTGGCCTTCTTAATACGCTGCAAGGCGTAGTAGTCTCGAACAAGCTGTACCCGAGTCTCGTGCCATAAGTTCTGTAGTAGGCGCCTGCACTCGTAATCGATAAGCTTTGCCGCGGCCTCCTCGTATCCCTCTTCACACCTTTAGAAGGTCTCCAATCAAAAGAGACAACACTTATTAGTACAATTACTAGATATTATTGATTGTTAATTGTGTAAAGGAGAAATTACCCAAAACTTCCTGATGACCATGTCGGCCCTCGTGTGGCACAACACACCATCGATCATCTCCTCCGGCGGGGCCGGGGCAGCCAAGTAGTGCTCCCATTTCAATCCTACCTCTTCTTGCTGACCCTTGCCGGGCAACATGACAAACCACAGGAAGTTATGCCGGAAAATCACACCAACGATGGAGTTGGGTCTGCAGACATCCTTGGCGTGAATCCAACCCCTGGAGTATGACAAAGCCAATGCATTAGATATGTGAAGAAACATGAAGGCAAAAGGTTTAAAAAGAGTAAATGCACTTACTTCAGTGACTCAGGCTTAATCAGCCACCACTGCACGCGGGTTGCCGGCACGGGCGGGAGCCGTGTACACCCACACTGGTAGACGGTGCCCTTAGCCACCTCATCCCTGCTATCAGAAATTCGATCCCCGCCACCATCAACATGGCCACTCGGCTCCGGCTGATGCAGATCCGGCCACATATCCCATCCGGTGGAAGCCTATGGAGTCTCGTAGGTCGAAGCATCAGGCACATGAGTAATTGGTCACCTGTTGAGCCATAATATAGATGTCGGGAACATCTAAATGGGTGCTTTGTTTGATTTCGACTAGCCATATATGTTCATGAGTCCTTCTA
This sequence comes from Hordeum marinum, assembly GCA_022496015.1. NCBI lineage: Eukaryota > Viridiplantae > Streptophyta > Magnoliopsida > Poales > Poaceae > Hordeum > Hordeum marinum. Next base: position 74,783,768 of record CM039672.1, read on the forward strand.
GTTTCCTTCAGCTGGAACCAATAACATTTGAAGACTATGACGTTTGGTATGTTATCACCAAAGAATATAAGTTCATAAATTGCTTCAACTCTTCCATAATACTCGACACCTCCTTCGCCGACAACGGAGACACAACAATTTGTAGACTTTTGATCGGCCATATATAGCTCTTTGCCAAAAGTACGAAAGTGATACCCATTGATGTCGTATTTGTCAAATGAACGGATCTTATAGTCAAAACCATTAGTGACTTGTCTCAATTCGGCGTCCATAGACTCTGAATGAGCCTACAAGTTTGATACGAAAGGATTGTTGCATTAGCCGCAAACTAGACGAAGAAATGAAATGGTCTAATGCAAATTACCATTTGTTTGAACCAAGAGATGAAACCAGGATGGCCGCCTCCATGCTTTGCCAGCAGCTCATACTCTTCGATGGAATCCTTTTGGATCACTGCTCCATCCGAGAATTTGGCGACGTATTGACTGTATCACATATCCGGCAATAAGAGCAGTTCAAATGAATTAGAAGTTGCCAAACAATGTACCAAGAACTTACTCGATGTATGGCCGCACTTCTATTAAGTAGTTGAAGATATACAATGAAATGGTCCGCCATTGTTTGACATCCAACGTTATTCCTTTCGAAGCACCGGCTGGTGCAAGCTTCCCTTGGAATAGGATGAGGTTGGATCAAACTTTTTCACAGTCGCCATCATTGTACCGAGGCTTTGTATTATGGAAATAACGATTCTTGGCTTCGTAGTGTGCTGACACGTAGTTTGCCGCCTCCTCAGTAATGAATGCCTCGGCCATCGATGCTTCAATTCTACATTTATTTTTATATTTTGCTCTAAGCGTCTTCTGCATCCTCTCAGTTGCAAAGCACCAATGATTTTGCACGCCCCCCCCCAATCTTGCCTCGGTAGGGAGATGCAAGATCCAATGTTGCATTGGATTAAAGAAGCCCAATGGAAAGATCTTTTCTAACTTGCAGATCAACTCCGGTGCCAACTCTTCCAGTTCATCTATCACGCCAGGCGATAGTTCGTTCACACAAAGATCACGGAAGAAATAGCTCACCTATGCCAGTACTATCCATTCATCCTCAGGGATAAAGCCACGCAATATCACCGGCACTACTCGCTCAAGCCATATGTGCCAATCATGACTCTTGAGACCAAATATTTTCAATTTGTCAAGAATCGCTCCCCTCTTTAGATTCGCTGCATACCAATTGGGGAACATCAACTGCATTTTCACCCACAAGAGCATTTCACTCATAGCTGGCCTTCCAAGATTGAACCATGCGTTTGGCTTCCTCCAGTTCTTTTTTCCTTTCGGTTGTCGTATGTTTTGTAACGGTCTATCACATAGATCCTCTTGATCAACTCTAGCCTTAGGATTATCCTTTGTCTTTCCCTCTATGCCGAACAATGTACCAAAAAGGGCCTCCGTGATATTATTTTCAGTGTGCATCATGTCGATGTTGTGTGGGCAAAGGAGGTATTTAATGTAAGGTAGATCCCAGAAGCATATCTTGTGAGTCCAGGCGTGTTTTGAATTATACCCTTTGAAATACCCTAGACGATTTGAATCCAGCTCGAGAGCATTTATCTGATCCATGATTTGTTGGCCTGTTTTTGAGAAATCTACCTTTCATGAAATTCTTCTTGTCTTTTCTGAACTTATGGTGAGAATCCAGGAACTATCTATGCAAGTCGAAGCAAGAATACTTGTGACCCGCATGCAGCCAACGGAACTCAAGAGCTGTCTTGCATGTGGGCACGGGAACCTTCCATGTACACACTAGCCAATGAATAGCACATACGTCGGCAAGTCATGCGTCGAGTACATGTACCACACATGCATTTTGAAGTTTTTTTTGTAGCGGCGCCATATGTCTTGATCCCATTATCCCAATATTCTTACAATTCATCCTTAAGGGGCTGCATGTACACATTCGTATTCTTCCCCGGATAGTTGGGCCCTAGAATTATCAAAGTCAAGAAAATGTTCTTTCTTTTCATAATCTCTCCGGTGGGAGATTGAGTGGAATGACAAATACAGGCCGGCAACTGTATTGGGTCGCCGTCATACCAAACACTTGGAACCCATCTGTGCTGATGGCAACTCGATGATGCCTTGGATCTGTCGCTTTATCCTTGTGTATTTCATCGAAGTGCTTCCACGCAAAAGCATCTAAAGTGTGTCCCAACATCAGATTCCCATCTGCATCTAGTTTGGTTATTTTTCCCAATTTATGCCATGTCATCTGTCTGGCCGTCTCTTCGACCATGAAAAGACATTGAAGTCTTGGTACGATTGGCATATACCAAAGAACATTAACTGGGATTTTGGTCTGACTCTTCTCACCCATGCTGTTGTCTACCACAACATACCTAGAAGAGTTGCAAATGGGATAATAGTTCAAGCCCACATATTCAAGCCTAAATAAGGCACATCCATTCTCACAGGCATCTATCTTCTCATATGGCATCTTAAGCGCACATAGGATTTTGTCCGACTAGTATAGCTTTGCTGGAAATACATGGCCTTTTGGTAGAAAGCGTCCAAATATCATCATCATCGCATTGTAGCATTCTCTGCCTAGGTTGAACTGAGCCTTTAGAGCCATTACTTACGCGATGGCAACCAGCTGACAAAGCTCACTGTGCTCGTGGGGAGGACGTTTTGAAGACTCCAACATTTCATAGAAGGCCTTTGCAGATTCCTCCATCTCATCATTCGAATCCCGAGCATCATCAAAGTCTTGCACCATGTCTTCGATCCCGGTACCATGCTCGTTGGTGCGACGATGAACAACCTTAGCTCTGGCACGTTGGGCAGACTCACCATGAAATCTCCACACCGTATAATCAGGCGTAAAACCCCACTTCTGCAAGTGTTTACCCATTTTATCATGTGTCCACTTTTTATGGTTGTCGCACCGGACACAGGGGCACCAAGTTATTTCCTGGCCATTTGCAAATGCGGCGCTCAGAAACCCCTTGGTTTTTGTTAACCATCCAATGGTTATTTCTTTCTGACTAGGGTGACCGGTGTACATCCAAGCACGATCACTCATCTTGCCTACCTACGAAACACACAAGAAATATATATATAATTCATTATCTATATTCATCCATTAATCAAGTTTGTCAATTTTATTACGTCCATGCAACCTACACGCTAATAGGTAGAGATAGGTCCTAATCCCACCCGAGTATGTGTAGATTAGGTTCGTTTTCCCATGCTATGCTCCAGATCCGACGCGGAATTTTGGCAACATCTCCTCACTATTCTCCTGATACATGTCTCGGCAGTAAGTAGAGAGGATGTGTACCCGGAGAACAATAGGGGGAACTGATGAAATTCTGTGTCGGATCCGGAGCGAAGAATACGGGAAAACGAACCCGTCTACACATACTCGGGTTGTCCATGGATAACGTTGGACAATTAGAAAGGACGACGGTTATAAATATACAAAGACATGCATATTTATAGATGTCGTCCTTTCGATCGGGAGATGCATACTGTTCCCGCATATTGTTGAATTGAAGACACCTATAACTAGAAAGTTTCATCAACACGAAGAGCAAAAACAGAGCAAATTAGGGGGTAGATGTCATTTGTGCTCACCCAGGAACGCAGCAAGGGAGCTCGTCCAACGCGTGGGGAGGTCGTCGAACAGCAGACCCTCGCAGCGATGAAACAACTCCAAATTGAAATCCACCCGATTAACACAAATATGATGTTTTTCATAATAGCTAGAATTGGAATATATATATATGACCTAACTCATAATTTACAAAACTATGACCCCATCGGCCTCTGGAAGGCCAAAGAGGTGTCGGGAGTCGAGGGTCAGTGGCGTCGGGGGTCGGGGGTCAGTGGCGTCGGCGGTCGGGTGTCACTGGATTCTTCTTCCACTACTTCTTTTTCTTCTTTTATATTTCTTCTTCTTCTTCTCCTCCTCCTCCTCCTACTCCTCTCTTCTTCTTCTTCTTCTTCTTCTTATTTTTCCTTTTTTCCTTCTTCTTTTCTTTTTTCTTCTAACCTAAACTATCCTAACTAACTGACCTAACTAACTAACCTAACTAACTAACCTAACTAAACTAATTAACTAACTAACTAATTAAAATAAATAAAAATACAAAAAAAGCAAAAAAATCACCTTGGGTGCTACGGGTAGGGGGCGGAGAGGTGGCGGCGCCGCTTGGAGGGGCGGTTGTGAGGGGGTGGCGGGGAGGGGTCGGCAGACGCAGGGGAGAGGCTGACTCCGGCAGCGGAGCCGCAGGGAGGGAGGAGGTGTGTTGGGGATAGAGAGATATGGGGATAGGGGGAGAGAAAGGGGGCCACGGGGAGGGGGCCTCGCCACGGGGCGGCGGGATGGCATGACGGACGGTGGGTGGGCGCGGCGGCCGGTGGGCATCAGGGAGCGGCGGGAGGGAGGGAGAAGGAGGGAGAGGGAGGGAGAGAGAGGGCACCGCAGGGAGGGAGGCTCTCCGCGGGGCGGCGGGGAGGCCGATGGGTGGGGGCGGTTGCCGGTGGGCATCGGGTCAGGGCGGGAGCGACGGGAGGGAGAGACAGAGTGCCAGCACGATGGTGGGGGCGGGATCGAGACCAATGCGGGAGAGTGAAGGGGTGAAGGTCGATTCGTCCGTTATGAGGGGTATCCTCTTTAACGTCTGCTAGCAGATGACAAATAGGGGGGGATACGGGGGTGGGGCCCGGCCATGAATGTTAGTGTAGACATCCTCTTTGCTGCCCTCTCGTGGACGGCAAAGATAGGGGAGGCAGACGGCAAAGCTGGACCCGACGGCAACGATGTACCCAGGGTGTGGTGGGGCCTTCCGTGACCTTTGTCATCTATCTTCCAAATCTTTGTCGTCCGCTAGCCGACGACAAAGGGTAGGCTGATAGCAAAGGCCATCTTTGCCATCTACCTTGCCTTTGCCATCTGTTTTCGGCAAGCTAATGGCAAAGGACTTCTTTGCCGTCTTCCAGCAGACGGAAAAGACCTGGTAGACGGCAAATGTTCTAATTCCAGTAGTGCATGTTCTTTGATGGATCCAAGATGCTCCATGAGTTGGGGGCTGGAGTGGTCCTAGTTTCCCTCAGAGGAGACCGACTAAGCTATGTGCTCCAGGTCCATTTCGACTCATCCAACAATGAGGCCAAGTATGAAGTCCTCCTGTATGGGTCGCGCATGGCTATCTCACTTAGAGTGCGCCAGTTGATGGTCTATGTCTACTCGGACCTCGTGATGAACCAAATGATGACAGAATGTGACATTCGGAGCCCAGCAATGATAGGCTATTGCAACGCTGATACTCATGATCTGCGTTGGGTCCGTGAAGAGGGACGGGTTATCATAGCATAAAGTGGGAAAGTATTTCCCTCGGTTATGAAACCAAGGTTTGTCAAACAAATAGGAATATCAATCCTTGGTTGTCTTCAGCAGATGCACACAAAAGAACAAATAACTTGCACCAACACTGGCAAGAGGGTTGTCAATCCCCTTGATGTCGTTATTTGCAAGCAAATGAGTTATTTAGATAATTGTAAATTGCAAAATAAAATAAAAGCAAATAAATAACAGCAAGGTAACGAAAGTGTTTGTGAATATATAAGTGAATAGACCCGGGGGGCATAGAGTTCTCTAGTGGCATCTCTCATAGAAATAACATACGATAGGTAAACAAATTACTATTGGGCAATTGATAGGAAACCGAATAGTTATGCGATGTTCATGACAATGATCATGTGTATATAGGAACCATGTCCATAAGAAAATAGGCCGATTCTTGCCTACACCTATTACTATTACTCCACCCATCGACCACTATGCAACATGCATCTAGAGTATTGAGTAAAACAGAGTAATGATTGGAGAACATTGACATGATGTTGATAAAGTAAACTCAATAAATATGAATAAACTAATCGTTTTATCCTTAGAGAAGCAACACAAAGATGCAACTTGTCCCCTCCTATCACTGGGATATATAAACTCGCCAGGTTGAACCTACTACAATGCACCGGTCCCACCGAAGAAATATCAATCTAGTTCGGCAGACTATCTCAATAGATCCAAGAGCATTACGAAGCTATGATGATCATGCAAATAAGAATCTTAGTATTCAGATTTGACTCAAATACTTTTCATGAATAATCTGAACATAAACTCACAATTCATCGGATCCCAACAAACACACCATACAAAGGGATTACATCAGATAGATCAAGGCAAAGATGCGATGAACATTGTATTGAAGATCGAGAGAGAGAGAGAGAGAGAGATTGCCATCTAGGTACTACCTACAGACCCATAGGTCTATGGTGAACCACTCACACATCATGGTGAGGGAAGCAAGGTTGATGACGAGGCCCTCCATGATTGATATCCCCATGGGCAGGGTGCCGAAACGGAGTGGTAGATGGCCTCCCGTCGGAACAGGGTCTTGCGGCGGCAGAAATAGTGTTTCGGGAGCGCTCTTGGAGTTTTTAGGGTAAAATAGAATTTATATGCCAGAGCAGCGCATCGGGAGGCGCCCGAGGTAGGCACAATCCATCAGGATGATTGTTTTGGTTTCTATTTCTTGAAAACCAAAATTATAAAAAATAGAATTGTATTAACCATATAAACCAAACGCCCAGCTCACGTCCATAAGCAAATAGGCCGACTCCTGCTTGCACCTATTGGTATTACTCCACCCATCGACCGCTATCCAGCATGCATCTAGAGTATTAAGTAAAACAGAGTAATGCTCGTAGAATATTGACATGATATAGACAAAATAAACTCAATGAATATGAATAAACCCCATCATTTTATCCTTAGTAGCAGCAACACAAATACACAACTTGTCCCCTTCTGTCACTCGCCAGGTTGTACCTACTACAACACCCACTCCCACCGAAGAAATATCAATCTAGTTGGCCAAACTATCTCAATAGATCAGAGAGCATTACAAAGCTATGATAATCATGCAAATAAGAATCTTAGTATTCAGATTTGACTCAAATACTTTTCATGAATAATCTGAACATAAACTCACAATTAATCAGATCCCAACAAACACACCATACAGAGGGATTACATCGGATAGATCAAGGCAAAGATGCGATGAACGTTGTATTGAAGATCAAGAGAGAGAGAGAGAGATTTCCATCTATGTACTACCTATGGAACCGTAGGTCTATGGTGAACTACTCACACATTATGGTGAGGGCAGCAAGGTTCATGAAGAGGCCCTCCATGATCGATGTCCCCTATGGTAGGGTGCCGGAACGGAGGTGTAGATGGTCTCCCATGGGAACGGGGACTTGGGGTGGTGGAAAAGTGTTTCGGGAGCGTTCTTGGTGTTTATAGGGTAAAAGTGAATTTATGGGCCAGAGAGGGGCATCAGGAGGTGCCCGAGGGAGGCACAAGCCATCAGGGCGCACCCCCTTGTGGCGCGCCTTGTTGGCTTGTGGGTCTCTCGTGGCTCCTCTGGCATCCCTCCGAAGCTTCCAGGTCTTCTTTCGGTCCATAAGTTTCGTGGCAATTGGACTTCGTTTGGTACTGTAAACCCAAAAAGCCAAAAACATGCAAAAAATAGCAAATGTCACTTGGCACTGGGTCAATAGGTTAGTGATCAAAAATATTATAAATAGGTAAATAAATACCCAAAAGTATCCTAGAATGATAATATATTATCATGGAACAATCAAAAATTATAGATGCGTTGGAGACGTATCTGCATCCCCAAGCTTAATTCATGCTCATACTCGAGTAGGTAAATGATAAAAACAGAATTTTTGATTCGACATGCTACCCATTATGTAATATTTGGTATGTATGCCCATTGAGAAATGATGAATTAACAAACATCAACATAGTAATATTTATAAGTATAAGAAACAAAATCATTGATTTTCCAAAGTATGCGATCCTAAAAGAATGTTTACCCCTAATCATCTCATTATATTAGCAAGGCATGACTCCGTCTTCACCACATCAATACAATGTTAAGAACCATGGTGTCCAGGTCAGGCAATTGGATAATACATTTTCAAAATGCATCAACTTTTTATTCTTCACGCGATACATGAGCGTGAACCATTGGACATAGCATATAGGTGGAATAGAATATGATGGTAGATATCAAAGGGGTAAAAAGGTGGAGAAGATAGTCTCAAATCAACTAGGCATACCAACGAGCTATGTATATGCTCATCATTAGATGTAAATGCAAGGAGTAGGGATTGTCGTGCAAATGATGCACTATAGGTATAAGTGTATAAAGCTTTACTGAAGCTATGTGGGATGTGCATCCAACTTACTTGCTCATGAAGACCTCACGCATTTGAGAAGCCCATCATCGGAACATACAAGCCATGTTTATTATGAAAAGGCAATTCCCACTAGCATATGGAAGTGTCAACATAGGAGACTCTCTATATGAAGAACATGGTGCCACTTTGAGGCACAAGTGTGGTAAAGGATAGTAGCAAAGTCCCTTCTCTCTCTTTTTTATTTTTTATGGTGGGCTTTTCTCTTTTTTTCATCCCCCATTCATTTTTTATATGGTGGGCTCATTTGGGCTCCCCCATTTTTATTTTATTTTTCGTCTGGAGTCTCATCCCGACTTGTGGGGGAATCATAGTCTCCATCATTCTATCCTCACCGGGACAATGCTCTAATAATGATGATCATCACACTTTTATTTACTTACAACTCAATAAGAAGAACTGATAGGAAGATATGATTATATATGAATACCTCTGGCAGTGTACTAGGATGTGCAATGATCTAGTGTGCCATGTATCAAAAATATGATAAATGGTGGATTTTCCACAAATACTATGTCAAATCTATATGATCATGCAAAGCATTAAATGATGATGAACGTGTTGTAAATATGCCCTAGAGGCAATAATAAAATGGTTATTATTGTATTTCCTTGTTCATGATAATTGTCTATTATTCGTGCTACAATTGTATTAACCAGAAACCATAATACATGTGTGAATACATAGACCACAACATGTCCCTAGTGAGCCTCTAGTTGGCTAGCTCGTTGATCAATAGATGGTCACGGTTTCATGACCATGGACATTGGATGTCGTTGATAACGAGATCACATCATTAGGAGAATGATCTGATGGATAAGACCCAATCCTAAGCATAGCACAAGATCGTGTAGTTCGTCTGCTAAAGCTTTTCCAATGTCAAGTGTCGTTTCCTTAGACCATGAGATTGTGCAACTCCTGGATACCGTAGGAATACTTTGGATGTGCCAAACATCACAACGTAACTGGGTGGCTATAAAGGTGCACTACGGGAATCTCCGAAAGTGTCTGTTGGGTTGGCACGAATCGAGACTGGGATTTGTCACTCCGTGTGACGGAGAGGTATCTCTAGGCCCACTCGGTAAGACATCATCATAATGAGCTCAAAGTGACTAAGGAGTTAGCCATGGGATGATGTGTTACGGAACGAGTAAAGAGACTTGCCGGTAACGAGATTGAACAAGGTATAGAGATACCGATGATCGAATCTCGGGCAAGTATCATATCGATAGACAAAGGGAATTGAATACGGGATTGATTGAATCCCCGACATCGTGGTTCATCTGATAAGATCATCGTGGAGTACATGGGAGCCAACATGGGTATCCAGATCCCGCTATTGGTTATTGACCGGAGAGGTGTCTCGGCCATGTCTACGTGTCTCCCGAACCCGTAGGGTCTACACACTTAAGGTTCAATGACGCTAGGGTTATAGGGAAATAGTGTACGTGGTTACCAAAGGTTGTTTGGAGTCCCGGATGAGATCCCGGACATCACGAGGAGTCCCGGAATGGTCCGGAGACGAAGATTGATATATAGGAAGTGAGGAGTTGGCAACCGGAAGTGTTTCGGGAATTATCGATAACGTACCGGGACCACCGGAAGGGTTCCGGGGGTCCACCAAGTGGGGCCACCAACCCCGGAGGGCTGCATGGGCCGAGGGTGGAGGGAACCAGCCCCTAGGTGGGCTGGTGCGCCCCTCCACCAGGCCCAAGGCATAGGAAAGAGAGGAGAGAGGGGAAACCCTAGACCCAGATGGGCCTAAGGCCCACTAGGGCTGCGCCCTCCCTCTCTCCTCCCACTGGCCGCCGCCCAGATGGGATCTGGGGCTGCCGCCGGCTCCCAAAGGGGAACCCTAGGGTGCAGCCCCTCCCCTCCCCTCCTCCTATATATAGTGGTGGGTTTTAGGGCTGCCAACACACGAGTTTTCCTCTCTCTCGGCGCAGCCCTACTCCTCCCTCTCCTCGTTCTTCGTAGTGCTTCGCGAAGCCCTGCCGGAGTGCCACGTAGCTCCACCGCCACCACGCCGTCGTGTTGCCGGAGCTCTTCCCCAACCTCTCCTTCCTCCCTGCTAGATCAAGGCGTAGGAGACGTCACCGGGATGCACATGTGTTGAACGCGGAGGCGTGGTTGTTCGGCGCTAAGACCAGAGTCCACCGCGATCTGAATCGCTACGAGTACGACTCCACCAACCGCGTTCTTGTAACGCTTCCGCTTAGCGATCTTCAAAGTATGAAGATGCAATCTCTCCCCACTCGTTGCTAGTTTCTCCATAGATAGATCTTGGTGGCACGTAGGGAAATTTTTGATTTACTACTACGTCTCCCAACAGTGGCATCATGAGCTAGGTCTATGCATAGAATCTATGCACGAGTAGAATACAAGTTGTTCTGGGCGTCGATTTTGTTAATTTGCTTACCACTACTACTCTTATATTGATTCGGTGGTATTGTGGGATGAAGCGGCCCGGACCGACTTTACGCATACGCTTATGTGAGACTGGTTCCACCGCCTGACATGCACTTGTTGCATAAGGTGCCTAGCGGGTGTTTGTCTCTCCCACCTTAGTAGGATTGGATTCAATGAAAAGGGTTCTTATGAAGGGTAAATAGCAATTGGCATATCACGTTGTGGTTTTGGCATAGGTAAGAAACGTTCTTGCTAGAAACCTATAGCATCCACGTAAAACTTGCAACTACAAATTAGAGGACGTCTAACTTGTTTTTGCAGCATATGCCTTGTGATGTGATATGGCCAAAAGGATGTGATGTGATGCATTGTGATGTATGAGATTGATCATGTTCTTGTAATAGGATTCGACTTGCATGTCAATGAGTATGACAACCAGCAGGAGCCATAGGAGTTGTCTTATTTTATTGTATGATCTGCGTGTCAATCATAAACGCCATGTAATTACTTTACTTTATTGCTAAATGTTAGCCATAGTAGAAGAAGTAATAGTTGGCGAGACAACTTCATGAAGACACGATGATGGAGATCATGATGATGGAGATCATGGTGTCGTGCCAGTGACAGTGATGATCATGGTGCCGCGAAGATGGAGATGAAAGGAGCAAGATGATACTGGCCATATCATGTCACTATATTGATTGCATGTGATGTTTATCATGTTTACATCTTATTTGCTTAGAACGACGGTAGTGAATAAGATGATCTCTCAATAAAATTTCAAGAGATGTGTTCACCCTAACTGTGCACCGTTGCTAAGGATCGTTGTTCTGAAGCACCACGTGATGATCGGGTGTGATAGGTTTTAACGTTCGCATACAACGGGTGTAAGCCAGATTTACACACGCGGAACACTTAGGTTGACTTGACGAGCCTAGCATGTACAGACATGGCCTCAGAACACGGAAGACCGAAAGGTCGAACATGAGTAATATAGAAGATACGATCAACATGGAGATGTTCACCATGGATGACTAGTCCGTCTCACGTGATGATCGGACACGGGCTAGTTAACATGGATCATGTATCACTTGGATGACTAGAGAGATGTCTATCTAAGTGGGAGTTCATTAAATAATTTGATTATGTGAACTTAATTATCATGAACTTAGTCTAAAAGTGTTTTTGCAAATTATGTCGTAGATAGATCGCGTTGTAGCTCCCTTGTTTTATTGATACGGTCCTAGAGAAAAGTAAGTTGAAAGTTGTTGGTAGCAATAATACGGAATGGGTCCGTGATCTGAGGATTGTCCTCATTGCTGCACAGAAAGCATATGTCTTTGATGCACCGCTAAGTGCACCACTCCCTCAAGTGTTGTCTGTAGATGTTGTGAACATATGACACACACTTTTTGATGACTATGTGATAGTTCAGTGCGTCATGCATTACGGCTTAGAACTGAGGCTCCAAAACGTTTTGAACGTCACGGAACATAAGAGATGTTCTAAGAGCTGAAACTGGGATTTCAGGCTCGTGCCTATGTTGAGAGGTATGAGACCTCCAACAAGATTCTTTGCCAGCAGGATAAAAGAGAATAGCTCAATCAGTGAGCATGTGCTCAGATTGTCTGGGTGCTACAATCACTTGAATCAAGTGGGAGTTAATCTTCCAGATAAGATAGTGATTAATACAGTTCTCCAAGTCACCGCCATCAAGCTACTAGAGCTTCGTGATGAACTATAAAATGCCAGGGATGGAGATAATGATCCCTGAGCTATTCGCGTTGTTTGACACCACAAAGGTAGAAATCAAGAAGGAGAATCAAGTGTTGATGGTTAAGAAAACTAGTAGTTTCAAGAAGGGCAAGGGCAAGAAGGGGAAAACTTCAGGAATGACAAGCCAGTTGCCGCTCTGATGGAAACCCAAGGTTGAGCCCAAACCCGAGACTATGTGCTTCTATTATGAGGAGAACGGTTGCTGAAGCGGAACAACCCTAGATACCTGGTAGATAAGAAGGCTCGCAATGTCTACAAAAGTATATTTGATATACGTGTTATTGATGTGTACCTTGCTAGTACTCCTAGTAGCACTTGAGTATAAGATACCAGTTCAGTTTCTAAATGTTAGCAACTCGAAATAAAAGCTACGGAATGAATGGAGGCTAGCTAAGTGAAAGGTGATGATGTGTGTTGGAAGTGTTTCCAAGGTTGATGTGATCACCATCGCACGCTTTCTCTACCTTCGGCATTAGTAATGAACCTAAATAAATGTTATTTGGTGTTTGCATTGAGCATGAACATGATTGGATCGTGTTTAGTGCGATACGATTATTCATTTAAGTTAGAGAATAATGGTTATCCTGTTTACATGAATAATGCCTTGAATGGTCATGCACCCAATGGGAATGGTTTATTGAATCTTGATCGTAGTAACACATATGCTCATAACGTTGGTACCAAAGATACAAAGTTAATAATGATAGTACAACATTCTTGTGGCACTGCCACAAACGTCATATTGGTGTAAAGCGCATGAAGAAACTCCATGCTGATGGATCTTCGGACTCAGTCGATTTCGAATCGGTTGAGACATGCGGACCATGCCTCTTGGGTAAGATGACTAAGACCCCGTCTTCCGGTATGATGGAGCGGGCTAGTGGCTTATTGGAATTGATACATGTTGATGTATGTGGTCCAATGAGTGTTGAAACACACAGTGGATATCATTATTTTCTTTACCTTCACTGATGATTTGAGTGAATATGAGGATATTTACTTAATGAAACACGAGTCTGAAATGTTTGAAAAGTTCAAGGAGTTTCAGAGTGAAGTTAAAGATCGTCGTGACAAGAAGACAAAATATCTACGATATGATCGTGGAGGTGAATATCTGAGTTACGAGTTTGGTATGCAATTTTAGACAATGTGGAAAAAATTTCACAACTCACGCCTCCTGGAACACCATAGTGTGATGGTGTGTATGAACGTCGTAGACGTGCTCTATTGGATATAGTGAGTACTATGATGTCTCTTATCGTTTTGCCACTATCGTTGTGCGGTTATGCATTAAAGACAAATCCATTCACTTTAATAGGGCACCATCTAAGTCTGTTGAGATAAAACCGGGTGAATTATGGTTTGACAGAAGCCTAAGATATCATTTCTTAATGTTTGGGGCTGCGACGCTTATGTGAAAAGGGTTTTTCACCTAGTGAGCTCGAACCCAAAGCAGACGAATACATCTTCATAGAATACCCTAAGGAGACTTTGGGTATACCTTCTATCTCAGATCCAAGCGCAAAAGTGTTTGTGGCTAAGAACGGGTCCTTTCTCGAGAAAGAGTTTCTCTCGAAAGAAATGAGTGGGAGGAAGATAGAACTTGATGAGGTTGTTGACCAGAGAGTAGCGCGGCACAGAAAGATGTTTCTGTGGAGCCTACGTCAGTTGAAGAGGAAGTTAATGATGGTGATCATGAAGCTTTAGATCAAGTTACTATTGAACCTCGTAGGTTGACAAGGATGTGTACTGATCCTGAGTAGTACGTCAACCCTGTCTTGGAAGTCATGTTGTTGGACAATAATGAACCTACGAACTATGGAGAAGCGATGATGGGCCCGGATTCCAAGAAATGGCTAGGAGCCATGAAATCCGAGAAAGGATCCATGTATGGAAACCAAGTATGGACTTTGGTGGACTTGCCCGTTGAACGGCGGGTCGTTGAGTACAAATGGACCTTTGAGATGAACTCAGACACTAATGGTGAAATGTCACCATTTATAAAGCTCGACTTGTCACAAAGAAGTTTCTGCCAAGTTCAAGAAGTTGACTGCGATGAGATTTTCTCATCCGTAGCAATGCTAAAAGTCTGTTAAAATTATGTTAGCAGTTGCTGCATTTTTTGATTATGAAATCTGGCAGATGGATGTCAAAAACAAGGCTTCCTTAATGGTTTTCATGACGAAGAGTTGTATGTGATGCAACCAGAAGGTTTTGTCAATCCTAAGGATGCTAAAAGGTATGCAAACTCCAGCGATCCTTCTATGGACTAGAGCAAGACCCTCGGAGTTGGAATATGAGCTTTGATGAAGTGATCAAAGTTTATGAGTTTATACGAAGTTTATGAGAAACTTGTATTTACAAGAAGGTGAGTGGGAGCACTATAGAATTTCTGATAAGAATATGTAGTTGAGATATTATTGATTGGAAATGATGTAGAATTTCTGGAAAGCATAAACGGTTGTTTGAAGACAGTTTTTCAAAGGAAGGCCTAGATAAAGCTACCTAATTGTTGGGTGTCAAGATTTATAGAGATAGATCAAGATGCTTGATAATACTTTCAATAAGTACATGCCTTGACAAGATATTGAAGAAGTTCAATATGGATCAGTCCGAGAAAGGGTTCTTGTCTGTATTACAAGGTGTGATATTGAGCACAGCTCATTACCCGACTACAGCAGAAAATAGAGAAAAGATGAGTGTCATCCCCTATGCTTCAGCCATAGGCTCTATATAGTATGCCATGCTGTGTACCGCACATGTGTGTGCCATGCCATGAGTCTGTCAAGGGGTAAAAGAGTGATCCAGGAGTGGATCACTAGACAGTGGTCGAAATTATCCTTAGTAACTAGAGGACTAAGCAAATATTTCTCAATTATGGAGGTGATAAAGAGCTCGTCGTAAAGGGTTACGATGATGCAAGCATTAACACCAATCCGGATGACTCTGAGTAGAAATTCGGATACGTATGGTGGAGTAACCATTTGGAATAGCTCCAAGTGGAGCGTGGGAGCAGTATCTACAGTAGGACATAGAAGTTTGCAAGGTACACAAGGATCTGAATGTCGCAGACCCGTTGAATAAAACCTCTTTCACTAGCAAAACATGATCAAACCCCAGAAATGATTGGGTGTTAATCACATGATGATATGATCACATGGTGATGTAAGTGTTAATCACATGGCGATGTGAATTGGATTATTGAATCTAGTGCAAGTGGGAGACTGTTGGAAATAAGCCCTAGAGGCAATAATAAAATGGTTATTATTGTATTTCCTTGTTCGTGATAATTGTCTATTATTCGTGCTACAATTGTATTAACTAGAAACCGTAATACATGTGTGAATACATAGACCACAACATGTCCCTAGTGAGCCTCTAGTTGGCTAGCTCGTTGATCAATAGATGGTCACGGTTTCATGACCATGGACATTAGATGTCGTTGATAACGAGATCACATCATTAGGAGAATGATCTGATGGACAAGACCCGATCCTATGCATAGCACAAGATCGTGTAGTTCGTCTGCTAAAGCTTTTCCAATGTCAAGTATCGTTTCCTGAGACCATGAGATTGTGCAACTCCCGGATACCGTAGGAATACTTTGGGTGTGCCAAATGTCACAACATAACTGGGTGTCTATAAAGGTGCAGTACGGGTATCTCCGAAAGTGTCTGTTGGGTTGGCACGAATTGAGACTGGGATTTGTCAGTCCGTGTGACGGAGAGATATCTCTGGGCCCACTCGGTAAGACATCATCGTAATGAGCTCAAAGTGACTAAGGAGTTAGCCACGGGATGATGTGTTACGGAACGAGTAAAGAGACTTTCCGGTAACGAGATTGAACAAGGTATAGAGATACCGACGATCGAATCTCGGGCAAGTATCATACCGATAGACAAAGGGAATTGAATACGGGATTGATTGAATCCCTGACATCGTGGTTCATCCGATAAGATCATCGTGGAGTACGTGGGAGCCAACATGGGTATCTAGATCCCGCTGTTGGTTATTGACCGGAGAGGTGTCTCGACCATGTCTACGTGTCTCCCGAACCCGTAGGGTCTACACACTTAAGGTTCGATGACGCTAGGGTTATAGGGAAATAGTGTACGTGGTTACCAAAGGTTGTTTGGAGTCCCGGATGAGATCCCGGACATCACTAGGAGTCCCGGAATGGTCCGAAGACGAAGATTGATATATAGGAAGTGAGGATTTGGCAACCGGAAGTGTTTCGGGAATTATCGGTAACGTATCGGGACCACCAGAAGGGTTCCCGGGGTCCACCAAGTGGGGCCACCAACCCCGGAGGGCTGCATGGGCCGAGGGTGGAGGGAACCAGCCCCTAGGTGGGCTGCTGCGCCCCTCCACCAGGCCCAAGGCACAGGAAAGAGAGGAGGGAGGGGAAACCCTAGACCCAGATGGGCCTAAGGCCCATTAGGGCTGCCCCCTCCCTCTCTCCTCCCTTTGGCCGCCGCCCAGATGGGATCTGGGGCTGCCGCTGGCTCCAAAGGGGAACCCTAGGGCGCAGACCTTCCCCTCCCCTCCTCCTATATATAGTGGTGGGTTTTAGGGCTGCCAACACACGAGTTTTCCTCTCTCTCGGCGCAGCCCTACTCCTCCCTCTCCTCGTTCTCTGTGGTGCTTGGCGAAGCCTTGCTAGAGTGCCATGTAGCTCCACCGCCACCACGCCATTGTGCTGCCAGAGCTCTTGCCCAACCTCTCCTTCCTCCTTGATGGATCTAGACGTAGGAGACGTCACCGGGCTGCACGTGTGTTGAACGCGGAGGCGTCGTTGTTCAGCGCTGAGATCGGAGTCCACTGCGATCTGAATCGCTACGAGTACGACTCTACCAACCGCGTTCTTGTAACGCTTCCGCTTAGTGATCTTCAAAGGTATGAAGATGCAATCTCTCCCCACTCGTTGCTAGTTTCTCCATAAATAGATCTTGGTGACACATAGGAAATTTTTTGATTTACTACTACGTCTCCCAACAGAACGAACTAGTCATGTGAAGTGACGATAGAATTTGCATGGCAATATATATCGAAATGGCTATGGAAATGCCATGATATGTAGATATCGTGGCTGTTTTGAGGAAGATATAATGAGGCTTATGTGCAACAGAGTGTATCATGTCACGGGGTTTGGATGTACCGGCGAAAGTTGCACCGATCCTCTAGATGAGAATAAGCTATGCAAGGTACCGAAGAGGCTAGCAAATATGAGATGGTGAGAACACGTATGCGTCGGCGTTCTGGGACCGGGGATACCCAGACCTGCCTGCGGCCCAGTGCGTGGCCCGCCTCGACGGCCCGGTATGGCCCAGCGGCAAGCCCCCCAAGTCAAGGCCCTTGCAAGAGCCCCTGCCTCGCGAGACAGACAATGCCAAGACCTCCAGAGGATTGGCATCCCCAAGTATTCCTCTCGAGGAGCGGAGATTTCTATGCAGGTACCCGGCCTTGTGAGGTCGGGATGACCTGGGCTCTGATGACTCAAGCCAGGCGAGCGCCAGCAGGCACAGAGGAGGACGGTTTCCTCTTTTGTGCTAAGAAGGCAAGGATGTACGTGGGTTCCTAAGGAATCCCCCAAAGGTTTCCCGTCCAATGCGATAAGACCAAGACCACGAGCTCGGCAAGATGGATGTCATCGCCGAGCCCACAATTGTGTCACGCCCGGAAGCTTTGCAGGCGAAGATCACCTTTAGCCAGGATAGGATGTACCTCCTGTACCCTTTCAAATATGGCTGTTGTGGGATCCCTTCCTGCCTGTGCGATAAGGGAAGAGGACTGAGACCACTATAAATATGGACTAGCTTCCACTGTAGAAGTGGGTCGACGAGAGATCAGTTCATCCCCACCAAGAGCCCTCGTGAGGTCGCTCAACCACTATATTAGTTCATCCTCAACCTCCTCGTGAGGCCAATCCACCAAAAGCAGGAGTAGGGTTTTACACCACAAGGTGGCCCGAACCTGGGTAAATCTCAGTGTCCAGCTTCTTCCCTGTTCGCACGCACTCGACGAGGCTTGGCCGTAGGGCGACGGGCTGAGGCTTTGAGCTGGTAGGATCTTCGTACACACCCCAGAGTTCGAACCTTGTTGGGTCTGCGGAGCCCCGATTCCGACATTATGTCCATGGTGTCACATTAGCCATAAAGAACTCACATACTTATTGGAAAGTTTTATTTGTTTTATCACAAATCAAAGTAATCCTCGCATTCCCCGAGGGAGGAGGTTGATAGGAGTTAACCATCGGACGCCACCAACTCGAAACAACACTAGGATTTCAACTAGGGATAAAAAATGCTCGCACATCATCACCATGACTCTGTAATTTTTAGATGAATAACAAGTTAACAACACTTAATCTCGACACTTCTATGAATCAACAATTATGGACTCACCCCCTTTCTGTATTACCACATCAATGTCATTAACCCACAACTTCTCTATATGTGCTACATGATGGTTTTAATTATCATTCATTGAATACCTAATATTTTTGGTCTAGTATTACGACCTATGCAAATTACCGTCACTATTTATTCAGCTCTCAAACAAATATAAGTGAAGAATTAGAGCATATTATTTCTATAAAATCTACACGCGACCGTGCTCAACAAGATATAAGTGAAGTTCTAGAGCAACTGCCAAGCTCAAAAGATATAAGTGAAGCACATAGAGTATTCTAGCAAATTATCATGAATGTGTGTCTCTCTCAGATAGGTGTGTCCAAAAAATGATGATTGTAACAATATGAAAGTAAAAGAAAACAAAAGCAAACGACACTTGCCGGTGTTCCGGGAATGGGGGTAGCCAGAACTACCTGCCTACGGCCCATGGCATGGCCCACTTCGTCAGCCAGGAACGGCCTGGCGAGACCGCGCCCAAGACAAGGCCCTCGTGAGGGCCTGAGCTCGCAAGGGAAGCATCATCAAGACCAGCAAGGACGGGCCTCCTCAGGCCCCCTCCGGAGCGGCGGACATCTCTATGCAGCACCTCTCCTCGAGAGGCCGGGGATGATGCAAGGCAGGACAAGCGGGCGCCAGCATGCCAGGCGGTGCAGTTTCCCCTTTGGTGCAAAGGGGGGCAAGGACGGACGGGGGTTCCCAAAGCATCCCCCAAAGGTTTCCATTCCGGTGCAACGATACCATGACTAAGAGCCCAGCAAGGAGGATGTCATCGCCGAGCCCATCTCTGCATCATTAACAACTACTTTGCAGACGAAGACCACCTTTCGTCAGGATAAAGATATACTCCTGTCCCCCTTCGAATTTGACCATTGTGGGATCCCTTCCCGTCATAGCGCTAAGGGAAGAGGATCCGGGGGCACTATAAATAGAGGCTACGCTGCACCGAAGAAGAGGCAGAAAACAGAGAGGCAATCGAAAAGAGGCAACACCACCAGAGCCCCCTCGCGAGGCAAGGCACCATTGTACTAGTTCATCCACAAACCTCCTCGTGAAGCAATCCGCCAAAGCAGGAGTAGGGCATTACGCTTCGCAGCGACCCGAACCTGGGTAAATCATCGTGTGCATTTGCTTCCTCGTCATCGTGCGAGTTCGTCGTAGAAATCATCGAGTAGCAAGCTAGGTAGGGCAAGGCTACAGGGGATCTTCGCACACGCCCCTGTTTTCGAACTTCTTTGGGTTTTGCGGAGCCTGAAATCCGACATTTGACGCGCCAGGTAGGGGGCGTGTCGGAGTCTTCCTCAAGCCGTGCTATTTCTCCGCTCCGCCGCTCCGATGTCTGACGCTCGCCGGGCTCGCACCGACCACCGAGCTGTGCATGTCGCCTAGATGGCGCCGTGGGCCGCGCCGCCACGCGCCGGTCCCCCTCTCCTGTAGCAAACGCCGCCATGGGTCCAGAGGCCCACGAACAACAAGACTCCTCCCAGCCGGTCACCGCGTGGCGCGATGGCCGCACCGCCACTCCGTCGATCGTTCTAGCTACCGGGTCATCCTCCTATGTTCGTCCTGGACCGACGCGTGGGTCGGGCGTGCTCGCCATGGCGCACGAGCTGCTGCGCTATCGGCCTGCTCCCGAGCGTCATGACGACTGGCTTGGGCGGAATAAAGTCTGATTTAAACCTCGAAGTTGTAGAGTGCGTCGAAAACAAAACCCCACCTCTGAATCCTTGAAGTCTATACCCTGCCCTCTTTAATCCCAGACGTTTTTAACCTTTTTGCCTTTTGAGAGTGGATTTGCTGACGTGGCTGGGAAGACCGGGATTGGTGACCTATTTAATTTAATAAAGTAGAAATGAAGTGAGTACATGCATGGTGCATGGTAGCGTACATATGTACCGCCGGTCAGTCGTATCGTAGGTAGCATATACGTACGCTAGCTAGCTTAGCAAAGAGACGCAAAGAGGAGAAGAAGAAACGCATGTACTCGTATGTACATGCTTACGAACTGAAAGCCGGCCGGGCTACAAGCTCCACGCTGGCGACGTCGCGGCGCTCGCCGACTTCCGACTGGCCGCCGACCGCTCCGACGCGCTCGCCGGCTGGAAGCTGTTCGCTAGTCCGTCTTATGCACCGGAGAGACAACTGTTCGCTCGCTGGCCGGAAGCTGTTCGCTCTTCCTCTCACACAACGCGCTCTTCGGCAGGATCTTCCCTGCGAATCAACTGTTGTACACGGCTTCCTACACCGGCGAGCTTTCCGGTGTCTCGTCGGCTCCGCGCTGCTATCCATCTACTTCCTAGGACGCCTTCGTGCCGCAGAAGCTCGAATATGGTGGCCGCGTGCCCTGAAACGAACCGAAGCAAACAACCCTGTGGACATGGACGCTGCCGGTTTCCATTTGCAGACAGTGTCGACTCATGACGCGAACAACGACGTCGACAAGATGGTCAGGGTGGTTGCCGCAACTCATGCAGCCCCTATCGCCGCTGAGGCGCGCACGCAAGATGTCCTAAAGGTGGATTTGGACGGCCACGGTCGTCGCCTGCGAGGCAAAGGCCTGCGGCAAGGAGGCGTTTTTCCTCTGTGCATTTTTCAAATATATAGAGCTATGTCCATTTTTTCAATTAAAATGAAACGTCATTAGCACGAACGGTTGGCAGGTGCTGCTGTTTGAGGCTGGCGATCTACGGTTCGAGTCCAAAACCCACATGGCGGTCCTTATCCCACCATCCCTGTCTTTTTCAGTGCCACATAGGAAATCCCTGTTTGGAAAGGACCGCAAGATTAATAATAACCGGGATTTTAAAGGACAGGGTACAAAATTCAGGGATTCAAAGATGAGGGTTTATTTTCGGCGAGGCATACAACATCAAGGTTTAAATCAGACTTCACTCGGCTTGGGCGCATCGCGGAGCTCGTCAGTGCCGCTGGCGACACCTCGACACTCTCCTACTCGTTCTGGCCCCGGCCCTCTCTGGCGGATGACGGGGCCCATGATGCGCCACCCCCACCTTGACGGTGCGACGTCGACCCCGAGCCAAGGCATGAAGCACGCCCGCAAGACCCGTACCGCGATCCGCGGGCGAGAGGAAGAGATGAAGTAAGCTGCCAGGTGGTGCCAAGGCCGCGCGTCGACACGTGTGCACTCCCTACGTCACTGGACCAACACCGTTACCGGGCACCCATCGAAGCGCCCCCCCGGCAGCATCAAGACCAGGCCCTCACCGCGCGCGCGGCACCCTATGGTCCGGTGGGGTGTCGCGCCATCGCCTCAGAGCTCCATCTGGCCGTGTGGCCCTATAAGTTCAAGCCCGACTTACCCCTACGCTACAACGGCACCCTAGATCCTGCTTATTTAATACAGCTCTACTCGTTGAGCATCCATGCGGCAGGGGGCAACGACAATGTCATGGCAAGCTGGTTCCCCATGGCGCTCAAGGGCAGCGTGCTCTCCTGGATCCTCAACCTTCCTGAGGGGTCCATCACCTCCTGGGACGACCTACGCAAGCGCTTCGTGGCCAACTTCCAAGGTACCAGAGACCGTGCACTCATCATGAACGACCTGCGGCGTGTGAAGCAGCATGAGGGAGAGACCCTGCACACGTTCATACAACGCTTCATGATCACCTGCCGCAAGACCCCAAGGGCGTCGGATGAGGTTGTCATCTCCGCGTTCATAGACGGCGTCAGGGACCTCAAGATGAAGGAAGAGCTCGCCATCCACGACGAACTGTGCTCAGCCCTAGAGATGTTCAACCTGGCGAACAAGTGTGCCAAGGCTGAAGAGGGCCGCCTCTCGCTCTGCGAGCTTCCGGCGGCGGAGGCACAGGACAAGAAGACCAAGGCCAAGGAGGCGAAGCGCAAGGCCCCCGAGGTGCTTGCGGCCAAGCCTGAGGTGAAGTGCAGCTGAGATGAGGAACCACCCTCAGGAGGGCGGCCGTCCTGCATCTTCCATGACACCAACAACCACAACACCATCGATTGTGAGGAGCTTAGGATGGTACGCTACGAGCACTTCGGTCGGCGCCCTAGACACGGTGACCGTGGCTTCGGACACGGCGGAGGCCGCGGCGGAGGCCACTAGGACAATCGGGAGCCGTGCCAGGAGTGGTGAGACTGGCCTCAGAAGGACCGCTGGTGCAATCAGGCTCGGGAGGACCGCTGGCGCGACGACCCTCTGGAGGCGTCACGCAGTGGTCAGCCTCGTGAGGTCCATCCTCGTGAGGCCGGCCTACCCCCACTGCAGCCACCACCTAGGAGGAAAGAAGAGGATAGGTAGGACGATGGGGCTGGGGGCTTCCAAGAGGTCAGGGCGATAGCCTGTATCCTGGGCGGCACCCAAGCCCCATCACCAAACCGCATCTTCAAGCAGTTCTCCCGAGAGGTCAACGCGGCCCTCCCGAAGCCCGAAGCCATGCGTACCCTCAAGTGTTCCTAGACTACGATCACCTTCGACGCGAGGGATCAGCTCAGGTACTCAGCCATTGTAGGCACGCTCCCCATGTTGTGCATGTTGACCATCAGCAATGTACTCGGCACCAAGACCCTCATCGATAGTGGAGCGGGGCTCAACGTCCTATCCATTGACACCTTAGAGACGCTCCAGGTGTCGTACGACCAGCTTATGCCGACCAAACCATTCTCAGGAGTCACTAACGGGTTCACCATCCCCATTGGGCAAGTGTGTCTGCCCGTCACCTTCGGCGGGCGCAAGAACTACCGTACCGAGATCATCGTCTTTGACGTCGCCCACATCCACCACCCTTAAACGCGATCCTTGGGTACCCAGCCCTCGCGAAGTTCATGGTGGTGAGTCATCATGGCTACAACGTCCTCAAGATGCCGAGGAGCGTCGTCGTCATCACCGTCACCTGCGATGACAAGGACGTTGTTTGCTCCCTCGAGCTTGCCTACCAGGCAGCAGCAACTGAGTACTCAAACGATGAAGGAGACGCCCTTCCTCGCAAGCATGCCCCCAGAAAGAAGAAGCAACTCCTCCCCGCAGAACCCCAGGGGGTTGGAACCTCCAAGGATGGCGCCTCAGGCTTAGCACCCAAAACCGGGGCCCCTCCCTCCATCGCATAGGAAGGCACGCTTGGAGCCCCCCTTCGGTCGGGCTCGGGGGCTTCCGCCCAGGAAGCTATCGACCTGGCCGGTGAGACGAGGGAGGCGTCCGGGCACAACTTGGAGGTTGTTCTGGCACGCGTCTACCCAAGCCGAGAGCACGTTGCGAGGCGCCGAGCTCGCGAGAATTCATCACCAGAGTGATCGAGGAGCTTCAGGAGGCACAGGCCACACGGGGCGGGAGCTGCCTTGCGCCGCTAAGTGTAGTTGCCCTCGTCGGTTCAGACGACAAGCCGCGCGTTTGCGTCAGCGCCCTCGCGATCAACAGGGCCGCGTCCAAGGGCATCTTCTTGCTGACATGTGCCGACCGCGGTGAGGTCTATCTATGCAACTACGTCTGCATGCCCTTCGGCCTGGCAAACTCGAGCGCCACATTCCAGCACCTTGCCCAGGCCATGCTCATGCCGTATCGGGCGAGGAGCAGCGAGGAGATGGAGGATATGCCCGGGCCGAGTGGAGGTCCCCCGGGAGGCGACAGGCTCATGATGATCATGCCCACAGGGATGCAAGGTCGGGCTACGTCGACCACTTCGACTATTCCGCGGCATGGCCGCCGGGTGATTTTTTGGTTGTGCCAGGTAACCTTTTGGTTTAATCCATTTGAGGGCGCCCACCGGGACACATTATCGTCAGGCTAACAAGGCACACCCCTGCAGTCGCCCCATTTACGCATATTTCAGTAACTTTTCATGCATGTGATCTATTTCCCAACATTCCACCTTGCTTGCACGGCTCTTCGCCAACATGAATTTCGCCATGCCCGAATGATCTTGCCATCAACGGCCTCATGAGAGGACTAGGCACGGCCTCTGTGCTTGGGTTAGTCTTTGTAGCGTCGATAAATCTAGTAGCTGAGCTCTGTCTGGCAGGCCGGCCCCGTTCACGTCACCTCCTGGGGCCACTGGTGCTTGGCCTTCCCATGCGATGGCCCTTGGGAACACATTCGGTGCAGGCTTCTTAAAATTTACAGGACCGTAGATGGCGCTCTCCATAGTAAGATTCAGGCATAACCCGCCTTTGATTTAGGGCCCTCGCGAGGCCAAAGAGGCCTCGCGAGCACCCAGATACACCTCCCAGTTCTACCGTGCAAGCCACGCATACGAACTTAATGGGATGTACATGCCCGGGGGCTCAGGAGCCAGGTTCCCTCATTCCCATGCCCAAGTGGAAGCCCCATGCTCCGTGCTGTCGGACGACACGGTCCATTAATGACTATGCCCATGCAACGTGGAAGCCCTATGCTCCGCGTTGGGGATAAATAACTGAGGGCGCCCCCATGGCTGCATCACACCTCAGGAAGGCTCCTCGCGGCCCAGTCTCACTGCATTCCTTTGGGATGTGCGTGTAAGGGGGCTGCATGGGGGCTTCTACCGTGCCAATCCTGGTACACGCCACCTTCCCAGGTCCACAAAACCTGGTCTTCAGACGCCCCTCTCAGGAAAAGCTGGCGAGCAAAGGTATGGGAGCCCCTCGCACGTCAAGGGGGACTCCTCAGCTTCGCAACTCAGGAGCCTCACTGGCACTGTAGCCCCTCACCCCTTGGAATCGTCCTGGTCATCCGGACGGCCCAACGATAGCTAAGGTATGCGTGGGGTCGGGCCCTGCTAACGCAGAGCTCAAAAGCGCTCAAAATCCCTAAGGAGGACGCTCGAGCTCATACGTCAAGGGGGACTCTTGAGCATCGCGACTCAGGAGCCTCACTGGTCCTGTAGTCCCTCACTCCTTGGCACCATCCTGGAGATCCGGACGGCCCAACGGCGGCTGAGGTATGCGCGGGACCGGGCCCTACCGATGCAGAACTCAAGGTGCTCAAAATCCTCAAATCAATCCCATCTGCACCATGTTCCCTTCATGAGGGTTGATCATACGTCAAGGGGGACCCCTAAGCATCGCGACTCAAGAGCCTCACTGTTCCTATAGCCCCTCACCTCTTGGCACTGTCCTTCTGATCCGAACGGCCCAACAATGACTGAGGTATGCGCGGGGCCGGGCCCTGCCAACGCTGAGCATCACAGCAAGCAAGAAGGAAACAAGGCGAAGAAAGCAACCACACAATTCAACAATTATTACAAGCCTTGAGTGTTTCGGAAATGCAACCAAGTCTAACACCTCCGCCAGGCGCGATGAACATTGCAGGAAGGAAACCAGGAGGAGGAATTAGGAGGAATCGTCGCTGCCAATCGTCTTAGCCGTAGGGAACTCGTCATCAATGTCGCTAACATTGTCTTCTTCACCGCTAACCCTTGCAGCTTCAGGAGGTGGAGGAACGGCAACGCAAGTGAACTTCTTCATCAACGCTTCCACGGCACCGTTCACGACCACTGCTGAGGCGACACGGGCCCTGGGATCGACCGGGCAGATCATGAAGCTGAAGTCAAACCCCGGCTCGTGAAGGTAGAGGTGTATGAAGACGCGCATCGCGGCCTCGAAAAAGAGTTCGCAACACTCACTCTCCAAGACTGCCTCCACCTTGACAATGGCACCTGTTGGAAATATGCCCTAGAGGCAATAATAAATTAGTTATTATCATATTTCCTTGTTCATGATAATCGTTTATTATCCATGCTATAATTGTATTGATCGGAGACTTAAATGCATGTGTGGATACATAGACAAAACCATGTCCCTAGTATGCCTCTAATGGACTAGCTCGTTGATCAAAGGATGGTTAAGGTTTCCTAGCCATGGACATGAGATGTCATTTGATAACGGGATCACATCATTAGGAGAATGATGTGATGGATAAGACCCAAACTACAAACATAGCATATGATCGTGTCAGTTTATTGCTACTGTTTTCTGCATGTCAAGTATATGTTCCTATGACCATGAGATCATGCAACTCACGGATATCGGAGGAGTGCCTTGTGTGTATCAAACGTCGCAACGTAACTGGGTGACTATAAAGGTGCTCTACAGGTATCTCCGATGGTGTCTGTTGAGTTGGCATGGATCGAGACTGGGATTTGTTACTCCGTGTGACGGAGAGGTATCCCAGGGCCCACTCGGTAATACAACATCACAACAAGCCTTGCAAGCAATGTGGCTAAGTGTTAGTCACGGGATCTTGTATTACGGAACGAGTAAAGAGACTTGCCAGTAACGAGGTTGAACTAGGTATGGAGATACCGACGATCGAATCTCGGGCAAGTAACATACCGAAGAACAAAGGGAACGTTATACGGGATTAACTGAATCCTTGACATAGAGGTTCGACCGATAAAGATCTTCGTAGAATATGTAGGAACCAATGTGGACGTCCAGGTCCCGCCATTGGTTATTGACCATAGAGGTGTCTCGGTCATGTCTACATAGTTCTCGAACCCGCAGGGTCTGCACACTTAAGGTTCGGTGACGTTTCGGTAGTGTAGAGTTATGTATGGTGGTGACCGAAGTTTGTTAGGAGTCCCGGATGAGATCCCGGACGTCACGAGGAGCTCCGGAATGGTCCGGAGGTAAAGATTCATATATAGGAAGTCCCAGTTTGGTTTCCGGAAAAGTTTCGGGCTCATCGGTAGTGTACCGGGAGTGCCGGTAGTGTACCGGGAGTGCCGGTAGTGTATCGGGAGGCCTCCGGGAGGGGTATTTCGACCCCAAGAGGTCCATGGGCTGTGGGATAATAATAACCAGCCCTTAGTGGGCTGGGAAAACAGCCACAAAGGCCCATGGCGCAGGAGAGAAAGTCCTAAAGCAAAAAGTGGAAAATCAGCCAATAGGAGGCAATCCTACTCCAACTAGGATTGGAGGTGAAGTAGGATTGCTCCCACCTCCTATTTCGGCTGACCCAAAGGCCTTGGCTGACTCTCCTCTCCTCTCCTCCTATATATACTAGTGGATTGGGTGGTTTTTGGACAGAATTTCCGGCCACGTGCTACCCGTTTCACCGGTGCACAGTTTCTCCTCTAGATCGGTTTTCCGCAGCGCTTAGGCGAAGCCCTGCCGGAATCACTCCACCACCATCACCGGAGCACCGTCACGCTGCCGGTGAACTCTCTCTCCTATCCACCTCCTCTTGCTGGATCAAGACGGTGGAGATCGTCATCAAGCTGCACGTGTGCTGAACGCAGAGGTGCCGTCCGTTCGGCGCTAGATCGGAAGGACCGTGATCGAGATCGCGAGACGGTTCGTGATGAGATCGCGGAACGGATCGTGATGAATTCGCAGGAAAGATCGTGATCAAGATCGTGAGACGGATCGTGATGAGATCGCGGGACGGATCGTGATGGGATCGCGGGACGGATCGTGATGAGATCGCGGGACGCTCGGCGATTTGGATCGCGAAGATGTTCGACTACACCAACCGCGTTTCTTAACGCTTCCCGCTTAGCGATCTACAAGGGTATGTAGATCCACTCTCCCTCTCGTAGATGCTCATCACCATGGATAGGTTTGCGTGTGCGTAGGAAAAATTTTGTTTCCCATGCGACGTTCCCCAACAGTGGCATCATGAGCTAGGTTGATGGTTCGATGAGATCTCGAGTAGAACACAAAAGGTTTGTGGGCGTTGATGCTTAGATTGCTTCCTCCCTTGTTCGGATTTTGGTTCAGCGGGATTGTGAGATGAAGCGGCCCGGACCAACATTACTCGTACGCTTACGAGAGACCGGTTCCCTCGACGCAACTTGTTGCTTAGATGGCTTGCGGGTGACAGTTTCTCTCACTTTAGTTGGATCGGATCCGAGAAAGGCGGTCCTTGAGAAGGTTGAAAAGAAATCTATGTATCACCGTTGTGGTTTATGCGTAGGTGAGAATCATTCTTGCTAGATACCCGTAGCAGCCACGTAAAACATGCAACAACAATTAGAGGACGTCTAACTTGTTTTTGCAGGGTATGTTGTGATGTGATATGGCCAATTACATGATGAGAATATGTGATGTATGAGATGATCATGTGATGTATAGAATTTCACGACTTGCATGTCGTTGAGTACGGCAACCGGCAGGAGCCATAGGGTTGTCTTTAATTATTGTATGACCTGCGTGTCAATCATTAAGCGCTATGTAATGCTTTACTTTATCGCTAAGCAGTAGCAATAGAAGTAGAAGCAGGGCTGGCGCCACAACCCCAATGGCAACACATTGATGGAGATCAAGATGATGGAGATCATGGTGTTGTGCCGGTGACGATGGAGATCATGGCGGTGTTTCGAAGATGGAGATCTTAAACACAAGTTCATGGCCATATCATGTCACTTATGAATTGCATGAGATGTTAATCCTTTTATGCACCTTGTTTTGCTTAGTACGGCGGTAGCATTATAAGGTGATCCCTCACTTGAATTTCAAGATGAACTGTGTTCTCCCCGAGTGTGCACCGTTGCGAAAGTTCGTCTTGTTGAGACACCACGTGATGATCGGGTGTGATAGACTCTACATTCACATACAATGGGTGCAAGCCAGATTTGCACGCGCAGAACACTCGGGTTAAACTTGACGAGCCTAACATGTACAGACATGGCCTCGGAACACGAGAGACCGAAAGGTCGAACATGAGTCATATAGTACATATGATCAACATAATGATGTTCACCATTGCAGCCACCTCAACTCACGTGATGATCGGACTTGAGTTGGTGAATTTGGATCATGTATCACTCAAATGATCGGAGGGATGTCAATTTGAGTGGGAGTTCTTAAGTAATATGATTAATTGAACTCATTATCATGAACATAGTCAAAGTGTCTTTGCAAATTATGTTGTAGATTACTAGCTCGCGTTGTAGCTCCCTTAAGTTTGTATATGTTCCTAGAGAAATAGAGTTGAAAGATGTTGGTAGCAATATTGCGGACTGGGTCTGTGATCTGAGGATTGTCCTCATTGCTGCACAGAAGGCTTATGTCCTTAATGCACCGCTCGGTGCGCCACCCCCTCTAGCGTCGTCTATAGATGTTGTGAACATCTGACAGGCACGTTTCGATGACTACTTGATAGTTTAGTGCGTCATGCATTACGGCTTAGAATTGAGGCTCCGAAACGTTTTGAACGTCACGGAACATATGAGATGTTCTAGGGGCAGAGATTGTGATCTCAGGCTCGTGCCTGTGTTGCGAGATATGAGATCTCCAACAAGATTCTTTGCCTGTAAGATGAAGGAGAATAGCTCAATCGTTGAGCATGTACTCAGATTGTTTGGGTACTACAATCGCTTGAATCAAGTGGGAGTTGATCTTCCAGATAAGATAGTGATTGATATAGTTCTCCAAGTCACTCTCACTAAAGCTACTAGAACTTAGTGATGAACTATAATACACCAAGGATAGAAGTATTGATCCCTGAGCTGTCCGCGATGTTTGACACCGCGAAGGTAGAAATCAAGAAGGAGCGTCAAGTGTTGATGGTTAATCAAACCACTAGTTTCGAAAAGGGCAAGAGCAAGGAGGGAAACTTCATGGATAGCAAGTCAGTTGCTGCTCCAGTGAAGCAACCCAAAGTTGAACTCAAACCCGAGACTAAGTGCTTCTATTATGATGTGAGAGGTCGCTGAAGCGGAACAACCTTAGATACTTGGTAGATAAGAAGGCTGGCAACATTGATAGAAGTATATTTGATATACGAGTTACTAATGTGTACCTTGCTAGTACTCTTAGTAGCACCTGGGTATTGGATACCGGTTCGGTTGCTAAATGTTAGTAACTCGAAATAAAAGCTACGGAATAAACGGAGAACTAGCTAAGGGTGAGGTGACGATATGTGTTGGAAGTGTTTCCAGGGTTGATGTGATCAACATCGCACGCTCTCTCTACCTTCAGGATTAGTGATGAACCTAAATAAATGTTATTTGGTGTTTTGCATTGAGCATGAACATGATTAGATCATGTTTATTGCAATACGGTTATTCATTTAAGTTAGAGAATAATGGTTATTCTGTTTACATGAATAATACCTTCAATGGTCATGCACCCAGTGAGAATGGTTTGTTGAAATCTTGATCGTAGTATTACACATGTTCATAACATTGATGTCAAAAGATACAAATTTAATAATGATAGTACCACATACTTGTGGCACTGCCGCTAAATGTCATATTGGTATAAAGCGCATGTAGAAACTCCATGCTGATGGATATTTGGACTCATTCGATTTCGAATCGGTTGACACATGCGAACCATGCCTCTTGGGCAAGATGGCTAAAGGACCCCGTTGGATGGAGCGGGCAAGTGATTCATTGGAAATGATACATGTTGATGTATGCAATCTAGTGAGTCTTGTAGCGTGCAGTAGATATCGTTATTTTCTTACCTTCACTGATGATTTGAGTAGATATAGTGTATATTTACTTAATGAAACACAAGTCTGAATCGTTTGAAAGGTTCAAGCAAATTCAGAGTGAAGTTTAAAGATCATCGTGACAAGAAGATAAAAATGACTGCGATGTGATCGTGGAGGTGAATATCTGAGTCATGAGTTTGGCATACAACTTAAGACAATGTGAAAGTTGTTTCACAACTAAACGCCACCTGGAACACCATAGTATGATGGTGTGTCCGAACATCATAGTTATGCTCTATTGGACATGGTGCGTGCTATGATGTCTCTTGTCGTTTTACTACTATAATTTTGGGGTTATGCATTAGAGACAACTACATTCACTTTAAATAGGGCACC
Organism: Hordeum marinum; assembly: GCA_022496015.1. Classification (NCBI taxonomy): domain Eukaryota; kingdom Viridiplantae; phylum Streptophyta; class Magnoliopsida; order Poales; family Poaceae; genus Hordeum; species Hordeum marinum. The sequence continues at coordinate 74,815,432 of CM039672.1, forward strand.
ATCTAAATCCGTTGAGATGACACCATATGAATTATGGTTTGATAGAAACCTAAGCTGTCATTTCTTAATACTTGGGGCTGCGGCACTTGTGTGAAAAATGTTTTCACCTAATGAGGTCGAACCCAAGGCGGACAAATGCATCTTCATAGAATACCCTAAGATCAGTTGGGTGAACCTTCTATCTTAGATCCAAGTGCAAAGTGTTTGTTACTAAAACAGATCCTTTCTCGAGGAAATGTTTCTCTCGAAAGAATTGAGTGGGAGGAAGATAGAACTTGATGAGGTTGTTAAACCTTTGTTCAACCAAAGAGTAGCGCAGCGCAGAAAGATGTTTTTGTGAAGCCTACGTTAGTTGAAGAGGAAGTTAATGATGATGATCATGAAGCTTCAGGATCAAGTTACTATCGAACTTCGTAGGTCGACAAGGATGTGTACTGCTCCTAAGTGGTACGACAACTCTGTCTTGGAGGTCATGTTGTTGGACAACGATGAACCTACGAGCTATGGAGAAGCGATGATGGGCCCGGATTCCGACAAATGGTTAGAGACCATGAAATCCGAGATAGGATCCATTTATGAAAACCAAGTATAGACTTTGGTAGACTTGCTCGTTAGACGGCAGGTCGTTGAGTACAAATGGACCTTTAGAATGAAGACAGACACTGATGGTGAATGTCACCATTTGTAAAGCTCGACTTGTTGCAAAGTTGTTTGTGACAAGTTCAAGGAGTTGACTGCGATGAGGCTTTCTCACTCGTAGCGATGCTAAAAGTCTGTTGGAATTATGTTAGCAATTGCTGCATTTTTCAATTATGAAATCTCGCAGATGGATGTCAAAACATCGTTTCCTTAACGGTTTACTTGAGGAAAGGTTGTATGTGATACAACCAGACGGTTTTGTCAGTCCTAAGGATGCTAAAAGGTGTGCAAGCTTCGGTGATCCTTCCATGGACTGAAGCAAGCATCTCGGAGTTGGAATATACGCTTTGATGAGTTGATCAAAGTTTTTGAGTTTATACAAAGTTTACGAGAAACTTGTATTTGCAACAAAGTGAGTGGGAGCACTATAGAATTTCTGAGAAGTATATGTGGTTGACATATTGTTGATCGGAAATAATGTAGAATTTCTGGAAGGCTTAAAAGGTTGTTTGAAAAGTGTTTTTCAAAGGAAGACCTGGATAAAGCTACCTAATTGTTGAGCATCAAAATCTATAGAGATAGATCAAGATGCTTGATGAGACTTTCAATGAGTGCATACCTTGACAAGATTTTCGAAGAGTTCAAAATGGATCAGCCAGAGAAATGGTTCTCGTCTGATTTGTAAGGTGTGAAGTTGAGTGAGACTCAAAGCTTGACAATGGCAGAAGAAAGAGAAAGGACGAACGTCGTCCCCTATGCCTTAGCCATAGGCTCTATATTATGCCATGCTGTGTACCGCACCTATGTGTGCCTTGCCATGAGTCTGTCAAGGGGTACAAGAGTGGTCCAGGAGTGGATCACTGGACAGCGGTCGGAATTATCCTTAGTAACCAGAGGACTAAGGAAATGTTTCTTGATTATGGAGGTGATAAAGAGTTCGTCCTAAAGAGTTACGTCGATGCAAGCTTTAACACCTATCCGGATGACTAGTAGTAGCAATCTGGATACGTATAGTGGAGCAGCCATTTGAAAATAGTACCAAGTGGAGTGTGGTAGCAGTGTTTACGGTTTGACATAGAGATTTGCAAAGTACACACGGATCTGAATATCGCAGACCCATTGACTATAAGACCTCTCTCACATGCAAAGCATGATCGAGCCCCGAAACTCATTGGGTGTTATATTCATAACAATGCGAATCACATGGTGATGTGAACTAGATTATTGACTCTAGTGCAAGTGGGAGACTGTTGGAAATATGCCCTAGAGGTAATAATAAATTAGTTATTATCATATTTCCTTGTTCATGATAATCGTTTATTATCCATGCTATAATTGTATTGATCGGAGACTTAAATGCATGTGTGGATACATAGACAAAACCATGTCCCTAGTATGCCTCTAATGGACTAGCTCGTTGATCAAAGGATGGTTAAGGTTTCCTAGCCATGGACATGAGATGTCATTTGATAACGGGATCACATCGTTAGGAGAATGATGTGATGGATAAGACACAAACTACAAACATAGCATATGATCGTGTCAGTTTATTGCTACTGTTTTCTGCATGTCAAGTATATGTTCCTATGACCATGAGATCATGCAACTCACGGATATCGGAGGAGTGCCTTGTGTGTATCAAACGTCGCAACGTAACTGGGTGACTATAAAGGTGCTCTACAGGTATCTCCGATGGTGTCTGTTGAGTTGGCATGGATCGAGACTGGGATTTGTTACTCCGTGTGACGGAGAGGTATCCCAGGGCCCACTCGGTAATACAACATCACAACAAGCCTTGCAAGCAATGTGGCTAAGTGTTAGTCACGGGATCTTGTATTACGGAACGAGTAAAGGGACTTGCCAGTAACGAGGTTGAACTAGGTATGGAGATACCGACGATCGAATCTCGGGCAAGTAACATACCGAAGAACAAAGGGAACGTTATACGGGATTAACTGAATCCTTGACATAGAGGTTCGACCGATAAAGATCTTCGTAGAATATGTAGGAACCAATGTGGACGTCCAGGTCCTGCCATTGGTTATTGACCGTAGAGGTGTCTCGGTCATGTCTACATAGTTCTCGAACCCGCAGGGTCTGCACACTTAAGGTTCGGTGACGTTTCGGTAGTGTAGAGTTATGTATGGTGGTGACCGAAGTTTGTTCGGAGTCCCGGATGAGATCCCGGACGTCACGAGGAGCTCCGGAATGGTCCGGAGGTAAAGATTCATATATAGGAAGTCCCAGTTTGGTTTCCGGAAAAGTTTCGGGCTCATCGGTAGTGTACCGGGAGTGCCGGTAGTGTACCGGGAGGCCTCCGGGAGGGGTATTTCGACCCCAAGAGGTCCATGGGCTGTGGGATAATAATAACCAGCCCTTAGTGGGCTGGGAAAACAGCCACAAAGGCCCATGGCGCAGGAGAGAAAGTCCTAAAGCAAAAAGTGGAAAATCAGCCAATAGGAGGCAATCCTACTCCAACTAGGATTGGAGGTGAAGTAGGATTGCTCCCACCTCCTATTTCGGCTGACCCAAAGGCCTTGGCTGCCTCTCCTCTCCTCTCCTCCTATATATACTAGTGGATTGGGTGGTTTTTGGACAGAATTTCCGGCCACGTGCTACCCGTTTCACCGGTGCACAGTTTCTCCTCTAGATCGGTTTTCCGCAACGCTTAGGCGAAGCCCTGCCGGAATCACTCCACCACCATCACCGGAGCACCGTCATGCTGCCGGTGAACTCTCTCTCCTATCCACCTCCTCTTGCTGGATCAAGACGGTGGATATCGTCATCAAGCTGCACGTGTGCTGAACGCGGAGGTGCCGTCCGTTCGGCACTAGATCGGAAGGACCGTGATCGAGATCGCGAGACGGTTCGTGATGAGATCGCGGAACGGATCGTGATGAATTCGCGGGAAAGATCGTGATCAAGATCATGAGACGGATCGTGATGAGATCGCGGGACGGATCGTGATGGGATCGCGGGACGGATCGTGATGAGATCGCGGGACGCTCGGCGATTTGGATCGCGAAGATGTTCGACTACACCAACCGCGTTTCTTAACGCTTCCCGCTTAGCGATCTACAAGGGTATGTAGATCCACTCTCCCTCTCGTAGATGCTCATCACCATGGATAGGTTTGCGTGTGCGTAGTAAAATTTTTGTTTCCCATGCGACGTTCCCCAACAGCACCCTCCAGCGCCTCGACAAGCTTTGAAGAGAGCCCCACGAAGCTACTCTCCAAAGCCGCCAGGGGCTCCGTAAACTCATCCCAGCAGAGGGAGTGGAGCACTCGGCGGAGCCGGAGCTCGACGGAGGGGAAGGCGCTGAGCTCTACAGCCTTTTTCTCCTCAGTCGCAGCATGGACTTTCTCCTGGACGTCGAGCAGAGCCTTCTCCGATGCAACTTCCTCCACCTGCGCGTCCAGATGCTGGCGCTCCGCAGCATGGGTGGCTGTAGCTTTGGATAGCGCAGAGTCTCGACCAGCGAACTCGGCCTTGCAGGTATCCAGGGCTTCTTCTTCCTGACGCAACCGCACCGCAAGCACAGACTTCTCCTCCTAGAGATCCTTCAGGCGGGCCTCCTCTTCTTCGCAACGCCTGGTAGCGGACTCCGCATCAGCCAGTGCCACCTCGCGGGCTGCCCTGGCTGACGCGGCCTCCTTCTCGCTCTCCTCCACGGTGGCCTTAGCTTGACCCCAAACCGCCACGGAGGAGGCGTTAGCCTGGAGCCACCTGAAGAGGAGCCCCAAGAGCCCCCTCGTGAGGTGGTCGTTAGCGCCCTTGAGGGCGTCTCGGACCTGGCCCAGAACAGAGTAGGCGTCATCTAGAACACCAAGGCCTCGCGGTGCGGGCATCAAGGCCTCGTCCAGAGGAGGCGCCTGGGGTATCAATGGAGGCACCCCTAGGGAGGCAGAAGCACGAGGAGCAGAAGGCTCTGAAGGTTGTGCCATGACCACGGGCAAAGTGGATACAGATGGATCGGTGGGCGGCTGGCCCTCGAGGACTGGCTCTCCTAACAGCGGAGCCGCCGCGCCCCCAAGGGCAGGAGCGGCCATGCCAATAGACATCGGGGGCTCGGGGGTCTTCACGGAAGCGGCCAGGAGGGTCGCCTCGTGAGCCCCCACTCCCGCAGCGACACACGCCTCGTCAGGAAAACGGCAAGGCAACAGGAGCGGCGGCGCGTAGGAAAGCACCCTCTGCTTGATGCCAGCTTTCTTCTTCCTCATCTTCGGCATGGCAGCATGCCTGGGTACCAAGCAAAGGAGGACTCATTAGCGCGCGAGCTACCGGCAGACGACCAAGGTTAGGCAGAACTACTTACTCTTCAACACCGACTCACTTCCTCTTCCTCTCCACCTCGGCAACGACGGGAGCGTCCACACTTTTCTCCGTGGGGGTGCCGTCGCATGGGGAGGTAGGATCACTATCTATGAGGACAGTGGTCGGAGGAGCTACTCCAACCTCGGACCTGTCCAGCTCGCCCGCGAGCTACGATTCGGGCGGAGGCGAGACAGGCGCTTCGACCGCCTTGCCGGCGGAAGCATGACCCACCAGAGGAGACTCCGCCCCGCACTTCTTGGGGTTCGCTAGGCAGGCAGACCATGTGGCACGAGGGGCCGGTCCCGGCCCCCTGAGGACCTTGGGGCACACGAAGAACCTGCAGCAGAAGCTTCACCTACATCATCGTCGTCCTCAACGTCACGCAAGGGCATGCTTTACGACAGGGGAGACGCCTCTGCCAGGTCATCGTCCATTGTCTTCTCCGAATCTTCCCTGCTTGTGGTGTCACTGGAGGACACCATCGCCTGGGAGCCAAGGCCATCAACTGGGGAGAGCCCCAATTCGTTAAAGACAGGCATCACGGCAACCAGATCGGCTCCATCGTCGCGACAGTACAATGGTGCGCAGTCGTCGGGAAAATCTCTGGGGTCGCCGTTGAGCAGGGTCGTTACAACTCTGCTCAACTCCTAGGAGTACATGGGAGCAAACCGAAGCTTGAGGTCGTCGCCGCTGACCCGGTATTCCCACAAGGTCCTCGAATGCGACCGGAGGGGTGCCAGGCACTGCTTAAAGAACTCCTTCACTATCATCCCCCCAGTCACCTTCTTAGCGCTGATATCGCAAGAAGTCCGCTCTAGGACGGGCCTGGCCCAGGGGTTGGAAAGCTTTGCGGAGCTCCACGCGGGGGTCTTTGCCGGCAGCCCCTTCGACAGATCCAAGCGGGGGTTGGTGCTCTTGAGATCCATGAAGAGCCAGCGGTGCTTGAAGTTCCCCACCTTCTTCCCGGCCTTTAAGAGCATGTTATCACTCTGGACCGCGATGAAGGAGACGCACGCCAACCTGTGAGCGCCGTTGTGCACACGCAAGCTGAAGATGCTGAAGAGGGCCACCAAAGGCTTCACGCCAATGAAAGCCTCGTAGTAGAAGGCGAAGACGGACAAGAGAGGGATGGAGTTGGATTGGAGATGAAGGGCTTGGATCCTGTAGTGGTCAAGGACGGCAGTGAAGAACTTCGAGAAGGGCGGGATGATCCTAGCGAAGACGCTATGGAGAAAGAAACGATAGGCCGACCTGGATAAGGGTCGCCTCTCCGAGGATCCGCCCTATATCAAGGTCCGCCCCCACTTGTTGGTCCCGTCCGCTGTCAACGGAAGCACTGGGACAAGATCTCTGTCCTTGGCTATGGTGGACTCCGACAGCGCTGGCGATATGGGAGCGTAGGCCGATCTTTGGGCCTTTGGCTTCGACTAGCCGGAAGGAGCCATCGTGAAGTTTGCAGTGCCGACGCAGCAAGGAGGAGGACGGAGCGGTGCCAGGATTTGGAGAGGTTTCTGCTAAGGCCGGGGATCTGGAAGTAAGATCAAGTGTGTAGAAGAGGAAAGCAGTAATGGCTCGGCGATGGAAGTCAGGCTTTTGTCGATTCGAGCAGTGGCCGAGGAGGCGTTTGACACCGGGCACCGACCGCATGACACGTGCCAGTCCTGGACCACACGTGTTTGGGGCCCTCTGTGCTTCGGGACTCCCTCAATGGCTTCTCCTGGAAGTAGGCCCGAGCACGGCTTGGGCCCGGGGGCTACTGTCGGCGTTCTGAGAACGGGGTAACCAGAACTGCCTTCCTGCGGCCCAGGGCATGGCCCACTTCATCAGCCAGGCACGGCTTGGCGAGACCATGGTCAAGTCAAGGCCCTTGTGAGGCCCTAAGATTGCGAGGGAAGCATCAACAAGACCAGCAAGGACGGGCCTCCTCAGGCCCCATCCGGCGCGGCGGAGATCTCTATGCATCACTTGTCCTCGGGAGGCCGGGGATGACCCAAGGTTGGATAGGAGGGCTCCAGCATGCTATGCGGTCTAGTTTCCCCTTTGGTGCAAAGGGGGGCAAGGACGGACGTGGGTTCCCAAAGCATCCCCCAAAGGTTTCCATTCCGGTGCAACGAGACCACGACCACGAGCCCAGCAGGGAGGATGTCATCGCCGAGCCCACCTCTACATCATCAACAGCTACTTTGCAGGCGAATACCACCTTTCGTCAGGATAAAGATGTACTCATGACCCCCTTCGAATTTGGCCATTGTGGGATCCCTTCCCTCCATACCACTAAGGGAAGAGGACCCCGGGGCACTATAAATAGAGGCTAGGCTGCACCGAAGAATAGGCAGAAAACGGAGAGGCAACCGAAGATAGGCAACACCACCAGAGCCCCCTCACGAGGCAAGGCACCACTATACTAGTTCATCCACAAACATCCTCATGAGGCAATCCACCAAAGCAGGAGTAGGGCATTACGCTTCGCAGCAGCCCAAACCTGGGTAAATCATCGTGTGCATCTGCTTCCCCGTCATCGTGCGAGTTCGTCGTAGAAATCATCGAGTAGAGAGCTAGGTAGGGTGAGACTGTAGGAGATCTTCGCACACGCCCCTGTGTTCAAATTTCTTTGGGTTTTACGGAGCCCGAAATCCGACAACGCTCCAATAAAAACACATATCATGTGATGAATAAAAATATAGCTCCAAGTGACATACCAATGGATTGAGACGATAGAGGGGATGCCTTTCGGGGCATCACCAATCTTAGATGATTGAGTATCCTTATAATTGTACTAGGGGTGTCTTGGGCATCCCCAAGCTTAGGCTCTTTCTACTCCTTATTCCATAGTCTATCGTGATCGCACCCAAAACTTGAAAACTTCAATCACACAAAACTCAACAAAACTTCATGGGATCCGTTAGTATAAGAAACATATTGCATACTTTAGGTATTGTGATAAAAAAAATATTAATTAACTTTTGCATGATAGGTACTGTATTATAACTTCCCCATGGCTCACCCCCCCTCTATATAGTCCATTGCATAATCAAAACAAGCAAACTATGGAAGGAAAAGAGAATATGTTTAAAACAGAACAGTCTGTAGAATTCTGTAAAGAGATCATACTTCTGTAACAACAAAAAATTTGAAAAATTAGGAAAACATAAATAATTTGTATACAAAAACTCTGAAAAAATTTCATATCATTATCACGCTCCAGTAAAAAATTACAATTCCTTCACTGGAGTCAAAGCTTCTGTTATCTTTCAGCATCGTTTCTACTCATCTCGTGAGTCATCCCAAAGGCTTTACTTGGCACAAACACTAATTAAAACTTTAAAAAACATAATCATTACAGAGAGATCAATCATTTTATAACAAAATGACAGAAAGGAAAAAAATAAACATACATATTGGGTTGCCTCCCAACAAGTGCTATTGTTTTATGCCCCAAGCTAGGCATAATGCATAGTTTCAAGTGTTGTCATCTATGACACTCAACCCATAGGTAGATCTCATGATTGATTCATAAGGTGGTTTAATTCTCTTCGTAGGGAAGTATTCAATCCCTTTCTTTAATGGGAATCGGAATCTTATGTTTCCCTCTTTCATATCAATAATTGCACCTATAGTTCGTAAAAATGGCCCTCCAAGTATTATGGGACAAGAAGGATTGTAATCAATATCAAACCCAATGAAATCTATAGGCACATAATTTTTGTTTGAAATAATAAGCACAACATTAATTCGATCCAAAGGTTTCTTGATGGTAGAATCCGCAAGATGCAAGTTTAGGGAACACTCTTCAATATTAGTGAGACCAAGCACATCACATAAAGTCTTAGGTATGGTTGAAACACTAGCACCAAGGTCACACATATAATTGCTTTCATATTTATTTATCTTTATTTTGATAGTAGGTTCCCACTCATCATTCAATTTTCGAGGAATAGAAATTTCAAGCTCAAGTTTCTCATCATAAGCTTTTATCATAGCTTCTACTATGTGTTCGGTAAAAGCTTTGTTTTGTTCATAGGCATTGGGTGAGCTAATGATGGATTGCAGAAAGGAAATACATTATACTAAAGATATTTTACCATAATTAAAGTCCTTGTAATCCGAGATAGTGGGCACATCACTAGTTAAAGTTTTGACCTCTCCAAACCCACATTTTCAATTTTAGCATTAAAATCATCACCCTCCAAGCAAACGGGACGCTCCTCAACTAAAGTTGACTCATCTCCAGTCCCTTTATCATTCATATTCAAAGAAGTAAACAAAGATTCAATAGGGAGAACACCTATGATTTTAAGATCTTCATCATGATTCGTAACCGGGAAATATTCCAGTTTAGCGGCCATCCTATTTACTAGAGTGGTTTGCTTATCGGAGATTTTTCCTAATAAATCTTCAGTGTGAGAAAATTGTGATTGAAGGTTAGACACCTCTTTATTGATTTCATCAAGTTGCATACTAATAGCATCAAGCAAAATTGAATGTTCCTTTATTTCAGAAGCAAAGAATTTATTATGCTTAAATTGTGAAGTCGTGAAGGTTTTCAACTTTTCATAGATCCCTCTATCTCCATCATTCTTTTATAGAAATAAATATTGTAGAATCTATCTTGCGACATGGTTACCGGACAAGCAAAGCAACAAGCAAGACAAGTAAACTAGCAAGTAGAGCAAACTAGGAAGTAAACTAGTAACTAGCAAAGATAAATATTTTTCTATTTTTGATTTTTATGAGATAAACTAAATATAACAGAAAATAAAAGGAAGAACAAGTAAATGAAAATTTGTGTGAAGTTACTTGATAGTTGGTGATGGTATTCCCTGGCAACGGTGTCAGAAATCCTTCCTGATACTCATGATCTGCGTTGGGTTTCCTATGAAGAGGAACAGGTTATCGCAGCACAAAGTGGGTAAGTATTTCCCTCAATTATGAAACCAAGGTTTATCAAACAAATATGAATACCAATCATCAACCATCTCCAGCGGATGCACACAAAAGAACAAATAATTTGCACCCAACGTCGGCAAGAGGATTGTCAATCCCCTTGATCTCGTTATTTGCAAGCATGTGAGTTGTGTAGATAATTGTAAATTGCAAAATAAAATAAAAGCAAATAAATAACAGCAAGGTAAAAAAATGCTTGTGAATATATAACTGAATAGACCCGGGGGTCGTAGAGTTCTCTACTGACATCTCTCATAGAAATAGCATATAGTGGGTAAACAAATTACTATTGGGCAATTGATAGAAAAGTGAATAGTTATGTGATTTTCATGACAATGATCATGTGTATATGGGCATCACGTCTAGGAGTGGGTACTGTAAAACCAAAAACCAAAAAAACGAACCGAACCGAACCGTATTAACCGATTTGTTGGTTAATTTGGCGGTTCAATTTTTGGTTCGGTGGGAAATTTTAAGGTTGTTCGGTGTTTTGTTGTTGTTCGATTTTCAGTGCCTAGAAACTCAATAGATCAAACAAACCGATATGTAAGATACCCCATGTAATACCTTGCTTCCAAAAGTGCAATAGTTTGGAGGCATCACATATTTTTCCGCACATTATTACTCCACGTGGTTTTTTTCTTAATTATGTTTAATAGTTTGCTTGACCGAATATACCATAGAATGGTATTAAGGTTGCTAGCTCTTGTGATTATTTTATGCATATTATACAATCCAAATCAGTGCTGTCGAGTCATTATACTTATACTAACAAGTGCATGCATTTCGGGTTTTTGGTTAACCGAACAAACTGAATCGATATATTATGGTTAATACTGACAAGTCCCAGCGAAGAAATATCAACCTAGTTGGCCAAACTATCTCAATAGATTCAAGAGCATTACGAAGCTATGATGATCATGCAAATAAGAATCTTAGTATTCAGATTTGACTCGAATACTTTTCATGAATAATTTGAACATAAACTCACAATTCATCGGATCCCAACAAACACACCATACAAAGGGATTACATCGGATAGATCATGGCAAGAATTTCAAGGGCTTGGAGCTACATCACATGCCCCGAATCAAGAATCGGCCGACAGATGCCTTAGCTAACACTTGTTCCACTCGGCAGGCCATTCCGAAAAATGTGTTCCTGGAGCAACTGCATGCCCCAATGTCGGGACCCCGATCCTAAGCCATAAGAATCCAGCATGTAACACATCACATCACTTGGCGGTCTCACGCACGGTTATCTCCACGGCTGCCACCTTACCTAGGCCGGGACCGTTTGCGTCTTTTGACTCACGTATGTAAATGTGTTGCTAGCATTCAAATCTCAAAGAACCCGGGCCGACATGACTAGTCGTGGAACCCAAGTGGCACATCCATACAGGGACAGGCATACGTAACCCAGCAATGCAGGTGTCGATCTCTAGCGTGTGTAGACGAGTCATAGTAAGCTACAAGGACTCCATTACGCCATGGGACATAAATGTCATCACTGCACGTAGACGAGTCATAGCAGGCTACAGGGACTCCATTACACTACGAGACATTTCCCCGAAGGGACAGACACAGCAGCAAAGAAGGATACATGCTGGTCAATCAATGTGTCTGGAGCAGTAACAAGCTACCAAGGCTCGATGGAGGCCCAAAGAGGCATTTCCCCGTAAGGAGTACTACTAAAGGCACACAACTAGGTGTCGGATCCCATACATACCGTTGCACGTCACACGTACGCATGACAAGCCCGATATGCATAAATACAACTATGGCGTCACAACATAACCATACAACATTACAACATTTATTTGGAAGGCTTGGAAGAGCAAACACAATAAGATGTTACAAGCAGCGGTCACAAGACCCAACATTCAGAGCATTCAAGCAAACAAGCGGAAGTTAAACATGTCTGTGTACAGACATCCACAAAAGTGGCTAGAGGAGCCTAAAAAGCTACAACGACCCTACCAACAGAACCAGATCTCTGTCTGGGATTCCCAAGCTAATCCGGTCAACATCGAACTTCACGTCATAAATACCACTAATGACACTGACGTCTCCTCTCTAAAAACATAAATTAAGCAAACGTGAGTACAAGGGTACTCAGCAAGACTTACATCGGAACTAACTACATATGCATCAATATCAATGAAGGGGGTTGTGGAGTTTATTGCAGTAAGCCAGCTTTGACTCTTGGCTAACCTGTACTACGACTACAAGTGCCTTATTTAAGGTGGGATAGCGCACACGAGTCCACATATTCACCAAATCAATACACCACTATGGATCCACTTCCGTCTCCCTACGAGAAGGCCATTGATAACCCACAAGTATAGGGGATCGCAACAGTTTTCGAGGGTATAGTATTCAACCCAAATTTATTGATTCAACACAAGGGGAGCCAAAGAATATCCTTGAGTATTAGCAGTTGAGCTGTCAATTCAACCACACCTGAAAGATTTAGTATCTGCAGCAAAGTTTTAGTAGCAAAGCAGTATGATAGTAACGGTAACAATGGTAACAGTAGCAGTAGTGATTGGTATAGCAAGTGTGACAGCAGTAGCGGTTAAGTAACTAAGCAAGGAACAGTATAGGAAAAGCTCGTAGGCATTGGATCGGTGATGGATGATTATGTCGGATGGCATTCATCATGTAACATTTATAACATAGGGTGATATGTAAATAGCTCCAGTTCGCCAATGTAATGTAGGCATGTATTCCGTATATAGTCATACGTGCTTATGGAAAAGAACTTGCATGACATCTTTCGTCCATTCCTCCCGTGGCAGTAGGGTCCTAATGGAAACTAAGGGATATTAAGGTCTCCTTTTAATAGAGAACCGGAGCAAAGCATTAGCACATGGTGAATACATGGAATCCTCATACTATGGTCATCTCCGGGAGTGGTTCCGGCTATTGTCACTCCGGTGTTGCCAGGTCATAACACATAGTAGGTAACTACAACTTGCAAGATAGGATCAAGAACACACATATATTGATGAAAACATAATAAGTTCAGATCTGAAATCATGGCACTCGGGCCCTAGTGACAAGCATTAAGCATAGCAAAGTAGTAGCAACATCAATCTTAGAACATAGTGGATACTAGGGATCAAACCCTATCAAAAGTAACTCGATTACATGATAGATCTCATCCAACCCATCACCGTCCAGCAAGCCTACGATGAGAGTACTCACGAACGATGAAGAGCATCATGAAATTGGCGATGGAGGATGGTTGATGATGACGATCGCTTCGATTTCCACTCTCTGGAGCCCAGAACGGACTCCAGATCTGCCCTCCCGAGGAAGAACAGGTGGTGGCGGCGGCTCCGTATTGTAAAACGCGATGATTTCTTCTCTCGTAATTTTTTCTGGGCGAAAGATATTATATGGAGCTGGAGATGAGGTTGGAGGGGCCACGTGGGACCCACGAGCCTGCCAGGCGCGGCCTAGGGGGTCGCGGCTCCTGGGCTCGTGGACCACTGGCAGCTCCTCTCCGGTTGATTCTTCTTCTGGTATTTTTTATATATTCCATAAAAAATCCTCATAAGTTTTTAGGTCATTCCGAGAACTTTTATTTCTGCAAAAAAACAACACCATGGCAGTTTTGCTGAAAACAGCGTCAGTACGGGTTAGTTTCATTCAAATCATGCAAATTAGAGTCCAAAACAAGGGCAAAGGAGTTCGGAAAAGTAGATACGTTGGAGACGTATCAACTCCCCCAAGCTTAAAGCCTTGCTTGTCCTCAATCAATTCAATTGATAAACTGAAAGAGACAAAAGAAAAACTTTTACGAACTCTATTTGACCTTGTTGTTGTAATTATATCTAACTCATATTCAGATTTTTAGCAAGATCATAAGCTAACCACATAAGCAATGACAATCAGGTCTCATGGTATACTCATATCAATGGCCTAATCAACTAGCGAGTAATAATAATAAGTTTCAAACGTCAACACTTCAATCAAAACAATCACGATATAATATGAATAGATGGTGTCTCGCTAGCCCTTTTTGAGATCGCAAAACATAAATGCAGAGCACCTTCAAAGACCAAGGGCCGACTAGAAATTGTAATTCATGGCAAAGAAGATCCAGTCATAATCATACTCAATATCAATTAATAGCATAGCATACAAATGACGGAGGTTCTCTCTAGCTGGTGCTTTTAATAAGAAGAGGATGACTCTACAGAAATGTAAATAGATAGGTATTCACAGAGGGAAGCATTGATTCACAGAGGTGCCAGAGCTCAAGCTTTTTAAAATAGAGATAGATAATTTTTGGGGCGGCATGCTTTCATTGTCAACGCGATGACCAAGAGTTTTCACCATCTTCCATACTACACGTATTATAGGCGGTTCCCAAACAGAATAGTAAAGTTTTGACTCCCCCACCACCGATCAATCACACTCCACGACTAGCCAAATCCTCGGGTGCCATCCATACCAACAACAATCCAGGGGGAGTTTTGTTTGCAATTATATTTTTATTTGATTAGAGCATGGAACTGGGCATTCCGATTACCGGCCCCTTTCTCGTGAGTGATAGTGAATAAACATATATCGAGGATAACGCGCCTAGCATGGAAGATACTGACCGCCCCTTGTCACAACATGAGCGGTTCGGGCATACAAAACAGATTATTATTTGAAGGTTTAGAGAATGGCACATGCAAATTTACTTGGAACGGCAGGTAAATACCGCATATAGGTAGGTATGGTGGACTCATATGGAACAAATCTGGGTTTTGGAATTGGATGCACAAGCAGTATTCCCGCTTAGAATAGGTGAAGGCTAGCAAAACACTAGGAAGCGACCAACTAGAGAGCGACAACAGTCATTAACATGCATTGAGATTAACCAACATTGAGTGCAAGCATGAGTAGGATATAAATCACCATGAACATGAATATCGTGGAGGCTATGTTGATTTTGTTTCAACTACATGCGTGAACATGTGCCAAGTCAAGCCACTTGAATCATTCAAAGGAGGATACCATCCTATCATACTACATCACAATCATTTTAAAATTCATGTTGGCATCCAAGACAAACCATTATAAGCTCCTAGCTAATTAAGCTTGGCATAAGAAACTATGATCTCTAAATTGTCATTGCAAACATGTTTCTCTCATAACAATGCTGAGTTAGGAACGATGAGCTAGTCATATTTACAAAAACAAAATAGGTCAAGTTCGTACCAGCTTTTCCAGGCTCAGTCACTTCATCATATATCGTCATTATTGCCTTTCACTTGCACGACCGAATGATGTGAATAATAATAAGAGTGTTCGTGCATTGGACTAAGCTGGAATCTGCAAGCAAACTCAGAGGAGAAGACAAGGTAATATGGCTTTTTGACGGATGAACAATAATGCATATGAGAGCAACTAATCATTTTAATCATGGTCTTCTTCCTCGACCCAAAGAAAAAGAAAACTATTTACACGAGAAAGCTCCCAACAAGCAAAAGAAGAACAGGAAAATCTTTTTGGTTTTATTTTTAGTGACTACTAAGCATGCAAGAATGTAAAGTTACAACTAATTTTTTTTGTTTTTTCTCATTTTTAAATTTTTTTGGATTTTCTCAAGTTAACCAAACACACAAGAAGAATGCGAGAGAAGAAAATAAGCTAGCATGGATGATATAATGAAAAAGTGTGAACACCGACTATCAAAGTGAATGTGTGAACATGAATATAAAGTTGGTGAGAAACACGTACTCCCCCAAGCTTAGGCTTTTGGCCTAAGTTGGTCTACTCCCAAGGAGGAAAGTAGCCATCTCCGGGGTACTCCGGAGTGTACTGAGGGTGCCACTTCTCGGTGAGCTCCTCCGGCTCCCACTGATAAACTGTTGTCTGGTACTCGACTGGTGGCTCGGGCACGGGTGCCTGAGGTGGTGCCATACCCCAGTGTGCGTAGATGTCCGAGGGCATAATAATGTACCTGCCTAGATGAAGGTTGAACAAAGAAGGAGCAGGCAGGGTAATGACCTCACGAGTACCCTGGCTGAATACCAAGTTATAAATTAGCCTCCCATCATCATTTTTATCAAGAAAGTCATGGCGAACCATGCTATGATAATCTAAATATCTCTCTGGAAGAAGCATCTCTCCCTCCTCATGCAGCCTAGCAGGTATCTCAAAATGATTAGCTAGACGAGTAGCATAGATACCTCCATACACCGTGCCCTTGGAACGGTTTGTGTTCAACCGTTGGGCAACAATAGCGCCCAAACTATAAGTTCTATCATTATGTAAAGCTGAGCGTAGGACTGCGATATCTGGGGAACTAAGACCCCCCCCCGGCCTTTCCATGGCCAATCAAATATTTTCCTACAAATAAAGAGAAATAACGAAGCACAGGAAAATGCACGCTGGCAATTCTGGCACCAGACACCCTCTTTCCTCTCCTACGGCAATAGTATCAATGAAAGCCTTCAAGTCCCGTGGGCGAGGTTCATGAATATCCCCAACATAAGGTAACTTGCAAACATTGCAAAAATCCTGAAGTGACATGCGCTGGGGGATATCATATAACATGAACTCAACCATAGGAGGACTCTTCCTCAGATAGAAATTAAAGCTTTACACGAAAGTATTAGTGAGGAGGAGGTATTGTGGGCACTTATCTTCGACAAATGCGGTAAGGCCGGCATTCTCCAACAAGTAATAAAAATCCTTATGAATACCGGTAGCGTGCAAGAACATATCGCATGGCCACTTGCATGCTCGAACTTCTGCAACTTGGGGGACCGGATACTTGGGTTTCTTCCTCTCATTTTCATCTTCCATGGGGTTATGGCTCGAAGAACCCCTTAGAAACCTCCTCATGATCCCCTTTCTTCCTCTAAAAAATTCTGAAATTTTTAGTGACTCAAAATAAAAGTGAACAAAACTTAACAAAACTCATAGCAACTACTCCTACAAGTGCCTAGAGGCTATATCTTGCATCAAAACTACTTGGGACCAAATATTAACATGCAAAGCTCAAGAATAGGGTCACCAAGGCAGCAATAATATGCAATGAATAAAGCACTAGAACAAAAACTAATTGTACCAATGGATGATTCGCATACCAAGGAACAATTCCCCAAAACAGTTTGGTGAATGGGGCTTTGCACAAGGAGATCGAAAAATGCAGCAAAATGAGCAAGAACACGGGTTTGAGCTGTGGGATGATTTTTTCTGGAGGTAGAAGAAGGAGATGGGAGCTGGAATAAGTGGAGGGGGGTCACGTGGGCCCCATGAGCCTGCCAGGCCCGGCCAGGGGGGTGGCTGCGCCTCCTGGGCTCGTGGCCCACTGGTGCATCTCCCTGACTAGTTATCTATCTCGGAAATTCTTAAATATTCCAGAAAAAATCATACTTGAATTTCAGGGCATTTGAAGAAATTTTATTTTCAGATCATTTTTATTGGACGGATAATGCAGAAAACAGGAAAATAATGCTATTTTTATTGTTTTTCTACTAAGTAACAGAAAGTAAAAGTTGGGAACAGAAGATTGTGACTTCTAGATTCATCCATCTCATGGTCATCAAAAGAAATCCATCAATGAGGTTGATCAAGTCTCCTTGACAAACTTTTTTCAAATCACATGAAACCGGAGAATTTTCGAAAAATCACTAGGGTACCTCAATGGGGATATGCATATCCCCAACAATAAGTATATCATATCTCATCTTGACAGTAGGTATAGGAAAGTCAAAGCTTCCAATAATAATGGATGAAGATTTTTCAATAGAATTTATACAATGAACCCGATATTGTTTCTTCGGAAAGTGCACCTTGTGCTCATTACCATTAACATGGAAAGTGACATTTCCTTTGTTGCAATCAATAACAGCCCCTGCAGTATTTAAAAAGGGTCTTCCAAGGATGACTACCATGGCATCATCCTCGAGAATATCAAGAATAACAAAGTCCGTTAAGATAGTAATGTTCGCAACCACAACAGGCACATCCTCGCAAATGCCGATAGGTAAAGCAGTTGATTTATCGGCCATTTGCAAAGAAATTTTAGTAGGTGTCAACTTATCCAATTCAAATCTACGATATAAAGAGAGAGGCATAACACTAACACTAGCTCCAAGATCACATAAAGCAGTTCTAACATAATTTCCATTGATGGAGCAAGGTATAGTGGGTACTCCAGGATCTTCTAGTTTCTTAGGAGTCCCACCCTTAAAAGTGTAATTAGCAAGCATGGTGGAAATCTCAACATCAGGTATCTTTCTTTTATTTGTCACAATATCTTTCATGTATTTAGCATAAGGAGACATTTTAAGCATATCAGTCAAACGCATTTGCAAAAAGATAGGTTTAATCATTTCAACAAAGCGCTCAAAATCCTCATCATCCTTTTTCTTGGATGGCTTAGGAGGAAAGGGCATGGGTTTCTGAACCCAAGGTTCTCTTTGTTTACCATGCTTCCTAGCAATAAAATCACTCTTATCATATCTTTTGTTCCTAGGTTGTGGGTTATCAGGTTCAATAGCAGGTTCAATCTCCACATCATTATCATTACTAGGTTGAGCATCAATATGAACATCATTATCAACATTATCACTAGGCTCATGTTCATCACCAAATTGTGTCTCAGCATCAGAAATAGATATATCGTTTGGATTCTCAGGTGTAACAACAACAGGTTTACTAGCATGCAAATTCCTATCATCTTTCTTTTTCTTCCTATTACCAGGATGACTAGGTGCATCAATATTAATTCCTTGAGAATCTTGCTCAATTCTCTTAGGATGGCCCTCAGGATACAAAGGTTCCTGAGTCATTCTACCACCTCTAGTAACAACTTTAACAGAATTATCATTCAATTCATCAAGAAAGTCATTTTGAGCCTTAAGTACTTGCTCTACTTGAGTAGTGACCATAGAAGCATGTTTACCAATAAGCTTAAGATCATTAACATTTCTATCCACACAAGCACTTATATGATTAATCATACGAGCATTTTGTTCCAGTTGTCTGCTAACATAATCATTAAAACTTTGTTGTTTGGCAACAAAGTTGTCAAATTCATCTAAGCATAAGCTAGCAGGTTTATCATAAGGGATATCACTCTCATTGAATCTATGAAGGGAATTTACCTCTACTACCTGTGTCGGGTTATCAAGACCATGTATCTCTTCAATAGGTGGTAGATTCTTAACATCTTCAGATTTAATACCTTTCTCCCGCATAGAATTCTTCGCTTCTTGCATATCTTCAGGACTGAGGAATAGAATACCTCTTTTCTTTGGAGTTGGCTTAAGAGGTGGTTGGGGAATAGTCCAAGCATTATCATTGCTCAAGATATTATTTAGTAGAATTTCAGCTTGTTCCACAATTCGTGCCCTGAAAACACAACCAGCACAACTATCTAGGTGGTCCTTAGAAGCATTGGTTAGTCCATTATAAAAGATATCAGGTATTTCATTTTTTAAGAGGGTGATCAGGCAAAGCATTTAGTAACTGGACAAGCCTCCCCCAAGCTTGTGGGAGACTCTCTTCTTCAATCTGCACAAAGTTATATATATATATCCTGCAAGGCAGCTTGTTTCTTATGGGTAGGAAAATATTTCTCAGAGAAGTAGTATATAATATCCTGGGGACTACGCACACAACCAGGAGCAAGAGAAGTAAACCAAGTTTTAGCATCACCCTTTAGTGAGAAAGGAAACAACTTAAGGATATAGTAATAACGAATGTTTTCGTCAGTAGTGAATAGGGTGGCAATGTCATTCAGTTTAGTAAGATGTGCTACAACAGTTTCAGATTCATAACCATGAAAAGGATCAGATTCAACCAAAGTGATTAACTCAGGATCAACAGAGAACTCATGATCCTTATCAGTAACAAAGATAGGTGAAGTAGCAAACTTAGGATCATATTTCATTCTAGCATTCAAAGATTTTTCTTTCCACTTGCGTAATAAATTCTCAAGATCATAACTATCCTTACAAGCAAGAAAGTCTTCAGCTACCTCTCCTTCCATAACATAACCCTTAGGTATATTAGGCAATTCATATCTAGGAGGGCTAAGTCTAACAGGTGTAACAGCAGGTTCCATTTCAATAATTTCATCAGTTTCGGAAGTATCATTTGATTCAGTAGTAACTCTAGAAATTTGTGCATCAAGAAATTCACCAAGTGGCATATCATTACCAAGCAAAGCATCATCATAATTATCATGTATAGCAGAAGTAGCAGCATCAAGCACAGGCGACATATCAGAATTAATAGCAGGTGGCGGTGTCGCAAATTTACTCATAACAGAAGTTGAATCAAGTGCAGAGCTAGATGGCAGTTCCTTACCTGTCCTCGTAGTTGAGGGAAGAACTTTAGTTTTTGGATCTCGCGAATTCTTCATAGTGATCAATAGATATAAATCCCAAGTGACTCAAAGAATAGAGCTATGCTCCCCGGCAACGGCGCCAGAAAAAGGTCTTGATAACCCACAAGTATAGGGGATCGCAACAGTTTTCGAGGGTATAGTATTCAACCCAAATTTATTAATTCGACACAAGGGGAGCCAAAGAATATCCTCGAATATTAGCAGTTGAGTTGTCAATTCAACCACACCTGAAAGATTTAGTATCTGCAGCAAAGTTTTAGTAGCAAAGCAGTATGATAGTAACGGTAACAATGGTAACAGTAGCAGTAGTGATTGGTATAGCAAGTGTGACAACAGTAGCGGTAAAGTAACTAAGCAAGGACCAGTATAGGAAAATCTCATAGGCATTGGATCGGTGATGGATGATTATGTCGGATGGCATTCATCATGTAATAGCTATAACATAGGGTGATATGTAACTAGCTCCAGTTCGTCAATGTAATGTAGGCATGTATTCCGTATATAGTCATACGTGCTTATGGAAAATAACTTGCATGACATCTTTCGTCCATCCCTCCCGTGGTAGTGGGGTCCTAATGGAAACTAAGGGATATTAAGGTCTCCTTTTAATAGAGAACCGGAACAAAGCATTAGCACATGGTGAACACATGGAATCCTCATACTATGGTCATCTCCGGGAGTGGTTCCGGCTATTGTCACTCCGGGGTTGCTGGGTCATAACACATAGTAGGTGACTACAACTTGCAAGATAGGATCAAGAACACACATATATTGATGAAAACATAATAATTTCAGATCTGAAATCATGGCACTCGGGCCCTAGTGACAAGAATTAAGCATAGCAAAGTAGTAGCAACATCAATCTTAGAACATAGTGGATACTAGGGATCAAACCCTATCAAAACTAACTCGATTACATGATAGATCTCATACAACCCATTACCGTCCAGCAAGCCTACGATGAGATAAGTCACGAATGATGAAGAGCATCATGAAATTGGCGATGGAGGATGGTTGATGATGATGATGGCTTCGATTTCCACTCTCCGGAGCCCAGAAGGGACTCCAGATCTGCCCTCCCGAGGAAGAACATCTGGTGGCAGCGGCTCCGTATCGTAAAACGCGATAATTTCTTCTCTCATAATTTTTTCTGGGCGAAAGAGATTATATGGAGCTGGAGATGAGGTCATTTCGAGAACTTTTATTTCTGCACAAAAACAACACCATGTGAGTTCTGCTGAAAGCAGCGTCAGTCCGGGTTAGTTTCATTCAAATCATGCAAATTAGAGTCCAAAACAAGGGCAAAAGAGTTCGGAAAAGTAGATACGTTGGAGACGTATCAGCCATCCATAGCACTCATGCTTATCTTGCGTATTTTAGAGTATCCACTTCAAGTTTTCTATGAACCACATAAGTTCTCCAAGTAGTCCATATCCGAGGACGTGGCTATTCGAATAGATTGATTACCCTGCATGGGTGTACTTCGTCACACATGCTCCCGCCACTTACCGCCATGTGCTCATAAAAAGGCACCTCGGCAACCTTCAAGCGGAAGCACAGCGAGGGAGTTGGACACGGCCTGACTAACCATACAAGTCTCTAGTCCAGGTTTATCGCCTATTTGAGACTAAACCCGCAAGGAAGTCCGGCCGAAGTTTCCTCTACGGTCCCAAACAATGTGTATAGGGTTCCCAAGCCCACCTCGATGAATGGTACTATGCTTGGTACACCGGGCCACAATGCCTAGTCTGTCTGAAGCTCACCTGTACGGGTGCCACTCGGTAGACTACTAGCATGTCCTACAAACACCAGAAACTAATTGCAACTCCTGGACAGAGATCAAATCGATTAATAAGTCGAGAGAGTCATTTAAGGATCCAAATGTGTGGTATTAGCTAGTCTTGGATAACATACACAGAACTCAGTTCTTAAGGACGGTCCCAATGAGACAACTCGCCATGTACTCCTACATGACCTCTCATCGCTACCTTTACCAAATCGTGTTCACACACTTAGCTCTCACACAGTAGGACATGAACACTTCCATTCCGATCCATCACCCAGATGTATCATACCCGACACGACATGACTCTAAGCATAGCAGGCACAGTAAGTAAGCAAGCATGGATGAGTAAG
Source organism: Hordeum marinum (assembly GCA_022496015.1). Taxonomy (NCBI): domain Eukaryota; kingdom Viridiplantae; phylum Streptophyta; class Magnoliopsida; order Poales; family Poaceae; genus Hordeum; species Hordeum marinum. The sequence continues at coordinate 74,837,835 of CM039672.1, forward strand.
CACAACAAGGCTCAAGGAGTTGCTACTCATGCTAAGTGGTTTCACCTATTTACTGTGACAAAGACAGGTCATGCAAATGAATTGTTTCAACTACCGAGAACATATAACAGTTGAATCGTTGTTGTCCTAATGCATTAAAAGAGAGCAAGAGCGAGAGAGTGGGTTCATATCAGTATGCTCAAGGGTTTTTGCTTGCCTGACAGTGCTGAATATAATACTTCTCTTCATTAGTGTCAACGGTCACATCATTGGAACCATCGTCTACCGAGAACGAACAAACACCGGCAAACAAGAAGAACCAGCAATCAACTTATGCAATGCACAATCATGATGTATGATATGACCAGTTAAGGTACTGAATGGCCTAGAGGAATAATTAGCCAAGTTAATTGACATGGAATTCAAACAAGTTTGAATTCCAACTCCAAATGATATTTTCTATATAGCCCTAATCATAAAATTTCTTACTTGGTGATGTTAACATTCTCAGACATGCATGGTCATGTCATAAACATATTCATTGAATTTTCCTGATCATTTTTCATATATAAATTATTTTCATCTAAGTTACCCATTATTTTCTATGATTTTTAGAAGTTTTCAATATTTCCTAAAATATAATAAATCATTTAATATTTATTTCAAAACCAGAAATGAATTACTACGTGAGCATGAGGTCACAGTGACGTCATCGGTCAATAGAACCAGTCCAGGTCAAACCTGGCGGGTGGGACCCGTGTGTCATAGGCACACTGGCTGACCCCATTTAGTTAAACTAACCAGGGTTTAATTAGGGCGCATGGGCCCGTGTGTCAGCCACTTAGGGTAAACTAATTATGTGATTAATGCTAATTACGCAGGCCACGTTAGCACCGGCCGGAGTGAGATCGCCAGTGACCATCCAACACGGCGGAGGCACACCAGGAAGCGCTACGGGCGGCGGATGGACGCGCCGAGGGCACCAGGGCGTTGCCCAGGATCGCCCGCGTGCAGGGGGCGTGCAGCCAGCCGTGAGGGCCCCGAAGAAGATGCCGGCGAGGTGTGCGGCGGAAACGGCTTGGCCTCATGCGGTGCGAGAGCTACAGAGCATGGGGAACCCAATTGTGGCCATCTACGGATCCAAAGGAACGCTCTTAGTGCGGCTGCACTATCGGGAGCAAGCCTTGCTTGCTCCTACCACGACGGCGCCATGGCCGGCGGCAAAGAGCTTCCGACTCCGATGGCCATTGGGCCAGAGGCACAAGAGATTTGGGACAGGGGGTGGAGAGGAACTCAGTGGGAGGCTTTGGGTGCAGCAGGCGAGGCCAGGGAGGAGCTGGAGCAAGTAAATTGGAGGCGGGGAGCTTCATCGATCGGCGGTGGAAGCGGCAAGGGCGAGGGGGAGAACCAGAGAGGGGAGGAGAAGGGAGAGGGGCTCTGGGGATTTCTCAGGTAGGGAGATAGGCTCGAGGGGGGCGAGGAAGCAGGCAGAGAGGAGCTGGCCTCCTCGGGCACGCGCGTGCAAGCACACAACTGCTCCTACTGGCAGAAGGTAGGAAAAGGCGCTTGATGGGCTGGGCTTCTCTTGTGCTGGGCCGGCTATACGTAAGTGGCTAGGTAAGGTTCTTTATCTTTTGTTTCTGTTTTCTATTTGCCCTCTGTTTTATTTATTTTGGACAAAAATTCCTTAGCACAAAAATCCTGAAATTATTTATGGGATATGTTTGGAATATTTCCAAGCTCCACAAAAAGTTCTAGCATTTTTGAAAGAACTAAAATATTTATAGTGCTTTATTGGTCATTTTTAGAAACTTTGCTGATTTATTAAAATTGCCAAAATAGTTGTGAAAATATAGTTCACGCCTGTTATGTTGTTGCCAACATTTATCAGAGAGGGGAAACATTTTTTAATAGTATTTTGGAAAATTCAAAAAAAACTATTGGAATTTGTTTACTCAGTGAAGTGCTAGGGTTTGTCATCCCCATTTCAGGTTTCAATTGAATTTAAACATGATGCACATGCAATGACAAGCAGATCCTAAGCTAGGGCTGTGACAACTCACCCCCACTAAACAAGAATCTCGTCCCGAGATTCAGGCGTAGGGTATGAGGACAAAGGGGACACAACTACCACAATCTTCACGATCCAATTGCTTTTCTCGAAGATGTTGCTTCACTTCATCATCTTGATTTTGACGTCTTTGCTTTCAAGATCTTCATCCAATAGAAAGACAACAAGGATAGAAAGCTCTACAAGAATCGATCTTTACAAAGATCGAGCGACTCATGACCAACTCATGGAATGAGACGTAATAACATCTCTCGAGCTGGGACACAAAACACACATCGAGAACAATTAATGGGGCAGATGACGGAGGTCCAATTGGTAGGAAACAATCCCACGATAAAACATATGGTGATGGGGTTTCAAGGTAGCATGGAGTTAGTTGCCCTTCATACCATAACGGGCACCTTAGAGAAGGTGACTCGTAGGATTATCCCTTAAGTGGAAAAAAGAATTACTTTTGATACAAAGATCATTGAAACTCTTCATACAAGCCTAAGGCAATTCGCAAACGATCATTGGAAGGAATTCAAAGTAATGGCATACTCAGATTGGAGGGAAACTAGAGTTGTAGAACAACTCGGCAACGGAAGGCACATTCCAATTGATACCGAGGATATAACTCAGTGTCTGAGCGTGCTCTCAAGAACTTGAGCATCTCCATATCCATCAGGGTATTACCAATATCCATGCCAAGGATCCTGGTGACACATCATACTACCATGATGAATACAATGGACGATGCAAATGCAAAGGAAGACAACACTTTCCCAGATTTCACCTTAGCTATGCCAAGGAAGCAAAATCTGGATGATGGACCGAAGACATTTAGCACTCCGCTTCTAATGTTCTCCTTGATGCACTAGCATAACCAAACAAATAACGTTTGGTATGTATAACATCAAGTATAGGTCGGACTTCGGGAGCATGAAAAGTTCCATGAGGAACAACTTCTAGAATAAGGAAAAAAATCCTCATGGGGAAGTGGCTAATGCTGCTGATACTAGATATTACAACAATAGGTCTTCCGGCTAGGTGTGTTATCCATGACATCACCTTACCGGGGTACAATGAGACCAAAATTATAATTCTTGGGAAAGTTTCCAACCATCATATCTGTCTGAGATTCAGATCTGGTTGCGGATAGGGTGTTTCAGACTCAGCATATCTGAAAAGAAAGCTTGCAACATAAATCGACAAGATGGCGTTGCGAGATTCTCGGGAGATGAACCATGGTAGCCAACTCCAAAACATGAGCTGGATTGCAAGACACATGTGAACACATTGTCCAAGACAATTGTGGCCACATGGCAATCTTACAACAAAACACTACCAAGTACTGGGTGGGAACCATCATTGGAGGTAACAAAGTCTTGTGCATTACCATGGATTGTCACTTAACTTCTTTTCCTTGAACAACTCAATCAGTGGCTTGGTGTGCTAGGAGATACATCTGGAATGGAGGCGGCCAACCTATCAAACCATAGCATACTTCGCACATGCATGACTGACTTGAGATGATTCCAGAGGAGGAAAAATTGAGCTTCTCTCAATTCACGGCGGCAACTTGCATCTAATGCACATGAACTAAGAGGGGGTCACTTCGTACACCTACATATGCTTCATGAACAGAACGTGAAGTTATGCCTGCAAAGTTTCCACTGCTAGCTTTATGTTCATCATGAATCATGGAACACGTGAAAAATGTTGTCGATGGGCTCAACAACAATTCATCAAGGTATCCATATAAATGTAATTCCACAACTATGAGAACAAGGTGATAGCCTTGGTCAGACAAAAAGATATAACGGTGTATGCTCGAGGATACATCCACAAGAAAAAACAACATTAGGAGGATCTTTGGTTCTTATTTCGATTTGACAATAACCCACACTCAAATCAAAGGTCGGACAAGACAATGGGCGCAACAATTGATCACAAGTATCAATTGATGAAGATATCATCTTTCTTCTACAAATGCAAGCACAAAACACAAGATATCCCTTTAACATGAGCTAAATTAGATCAAGCTTCTATCTTCCAACTCTCCAAGTTGTTATTTAGCTTAACCAACTAGTTCAGGGATATCCAACACAGATTCTTAGAGAAGGGGTGATTTATAGAAAAACCATCATGATCACGAACTCAACATAATGGTCAAGGAACACCTTGGTAATACTTCCGAGAAGATATTCGGAAAATCATGACCCACCGATATGTTATCAAGCTGGAGAACAATCTTGATTTTCAAGGCAAGACGATATGCTCAACAGAGCGAAGGATTGACACAATCCTATCATTGATCGAAAAGTGCACCATGGAAAATGGACTAGGTAGCACGATCAATCTTAGTTGACAATTCAATGTCCATCACACCAAGAGTGAGATTATTGTCCATTAACTACCAAGCAACAAAGTTGCTAGGAGTATTGATTACTCACATCACGATTCTCTTGTCGATATTCTGGTTGCAGACAACACAGAGACCGGTTAACGAATGATGATGGCGAGAAGTATCACTACATCAAGATTTCATAAGAGGGAGTGTAGTTCTCATGACAAGCTTGACATGAAGAGGGTAATACCTCAAGGTAGAACAGAGCAAAAGCTTAATTAGCATTTCGATCTGCGGAATACAACTGCTTTGACCAAATCCAAGAATGGATGAGGTACAGGAGTTTGTTTCTCCTAGTCATTCTGGAGTAGAATGGCTTGTCAGACCACAAGAATAGTCGACATCGATAAGACAATGCATGACATACCCTTGACTATCCATTGATAGATAAAGGTTAGAATGCAATTGAAAAAGGGCAACTCAAGAGCACCTGATTTTTCCTGAGTTGTAGATGCATGGATTGAATATATCAAACGGAGTTCAACATGTTTCTTCCAGATAATCCATGCAAAAATGTAGGACTGATAGAGTCACAACCATGGGATGGAGAACTCATCAAGAGCACTCATGTTGTGATCTTTTGTTCACGAGGAACTTCTGCCATGATGGTTCATGGTATTGGAAGAATGATATACCAAGAACCTTGAAGACTATAACAAGGTTACTAATATCCTAAAGGAATGATCAAATACTATCAACAGAAGTAAGCAAAATGATTCTTGGGTTCAGGAACCCAGATACAGAATACCTATTGACTAAGTAGCATCAGAGCATGCTTTTGATAATGATGGCCAGAATTACCACACTGGAAACAAAAGACACAACTAGACTATTGGGTGGTTCACTGAAACAACATGGTTTCCTAAACACCTTCATCAAACACGTCGAGGTAATACAGTACCTCAACTCAACAATCAGTGTGCATTGTCTGGCCTGAAAGACATTGACTCAAGATGAAGGAGTGTTGCAATTGCATCAGATAATTTAGAAACCTTGGATAACTCGGACAGCATAACGGTTGTACTGGCATGAAATATGAGGCAACCTGCAAGACAACTGACAAAAAGACATTGAATTCTTATGGAGACACTAATCCAGGAAGACAACAACTTTCCTATAGGTCTTCAGCATAGTAACCCGTCATCCTAATAGATAGATGAGAAGGCCTAGTTCTTAACCCCGTAGAAAAGAAGAGGGTGACTCAGAATTAGAATGACACGAGGAAAGGACAAAAAAGAGCCTTACGTTCCCTTCCACAATCAATTCCCTTATATAACTAAAGCAGTTCTAGACTCAACATCGACCAGTTTGGCTTGGTAATCCTACAGTCAATCGGCTCTGATACCAAAGTTGTCGGGACCTCGATCCTAAGCCATAAGAATCCAGCATGTAACACATCACATCACTTTGCGGTCTCACGCACGGTTATCTCCACGGCTGCCACCTTACCTGGGCCGGGACCATTTGCATCTTTTGACTCACGTATGTGAATGTATCGCTAGCATTCAAATCTTAAAGAACCCGGGCCGATATGACTAGTCATAGAATCCAAGTGGCACATCCGTAAAGGGACAGGCATACGTAACCCAACAATGCTGCTGTCGATCTCTAGCGTGTGTAGATGAGTCATAGTAAGCTACAAGGACTCCATTATGCCGTGGGACATAAATGTCATCACTACACATAGACGAGTCATAGCGGGCTACAGGGACTCCATTACACTGCGAGACATTTCACCGAAGGGACAAACACAGCAGCAAAGAAGGATACATGACAGTCAATCAATGTGTCTGGAGCAGTAGGAAGCTACCAAGGCTCGATTGAGGAACAAAGAGGCATTTCCCCGTAAGGAGTAATACTAAAGGCACACAACTAGGTGTCGGATCCCATACATACCGTTGCACTTCACACGTACGCATGACATGCCCGATATGCATAAATACAACTATGGCATCACAACATAACCATACAACATTACAACATTTATTTGGAAGGCTCGGAAGAGCCAACACAATAAGATGTTACAAGCAGGGGTCACAAGACCCAAAATTCAGAGCATTCAAGCAAACAAGTGGAAGTTAAACATGTCTGGGTACAGACATCCACAAAAGTGTCTAGAGGAGCCTGAAAAGCTACAACGACCGTACCAAAGGAACCAGACCTCTGTCTAGGATTCCCAAGCTAATCCGGTCAACATCGAACTTCACGCCGTAAATACCACTAATGAGACTGACGTCTCCTCTACAAAAACATAAATTAAGCAAAGGTGAGTACAAGGGTACTCAGCAAGACTTACATCAAAACTAACTACATATGCATCAATATCAATGAAGGGGGTTGTGGAGTTTATTGCAGCAAGCCAGCTTTGACTCTTGGCTAACCGGTACTACGACTACAAGTGCTTTCTTTAAGGTGGGATAGCACACACGAGTCCATATATTCACCAAATCAATACACCTCTATGGATCCACTTTCGTCTCCCTACGAGAAGGCCATCCATAGCACTCACGCTTATCTTGCGTATTTTAGAGTATCCACTTCAAGTTTTCTATGAACCACATAAGTCCTCCAAGTAGTCCATATCCAAGGACGCGGCTATTTGAATAGATTGATTACCCTGCAGGGGTGTACTTCATCACACATGCTCCAGCCACTTACCGCCATGTGCTCATAAAAAGGCACCTCGGCAACCTTCAAGTGGAAGCCCAACGAGGGAGTTGGCCACGACCTGACTAACCACACAAGTCTGTAGTCTAGGTTTATTGCCTATTTGAGACTGAACCCGCAAGGAAGTCTGGCCGAAGTTTCCTCTACGGCCCCAAACGATGTCTACAGGGTTCCCAAGCCCACCTCGACGGATGGTACTTCACTTGGTACACCGGTCCACAATGCCTAGTCAGTCCCAAGCCCACCTGTATGGGGTGCCACTCGGTAGACTACTAGCATGTCCTACAAACACCAGAAACTAATTGCAACTCCTGGACAGAGATCAAGTTGATTAATAAGTGGAGAGTCATTTAAGGATCCCAATGTGCGGCAGTAGCTAGTCTTGGATAACATACACATAACTCAGTTCTTAAGGACGGTCCCAATGAGACAACCCTCCATGTAGTCCTACATGACCTCTCATCGCTACCTTTACCAAATTGTGTTCACACACTTAGCTCTCACACAGTAGGACATGAACACTGACATTCCGATCCATCACCCAGATGTATCAGACCCGACACAACACGACTCTAAGCATAGAAGGCACAGTAAGTAAGCAAGTATGGATGAGTAAGCACAACAAGGCTCAAGCAGTTGCTACTCATGCTAAGTGGTTTCAACTATTAACTATGACAAAGACAGGTCATGCAAAGGAATGGGTTCAACTACCGAGAACATATAATAGTTGAATTGTTGTTGTCCTAATGCATTAAAAGAGAGCAGGAGCTAGAGAGTGGGTTCATATCAGTATGCTCAAGGTGTTTTGCTTGCCTCACAGTGCTGAAGATAATACTTCTCTTCATTAGTGTCAACTGTCACATCATCGGAACCATCATCTACCGAGAAGAATTGAACACCGGCAAAAAAGAAGAACCAACATTCAACTTATGCAATGCACAATCATGATGTATGATATTACAAGTTAAGGTACTGAATTGTCCTAGAGCAATAGTTAGCCAAGTTAATTGAAGTGGAATTCAAACAAGTTTGAATTTCAATTCCAAATGATATTTTCTATATAGCCCTAATCATAAAATGTCCTACTTGGTGATGTTAACATGCTCAAACATGCATGGTCATGTCATAAACAGATTCATTGAATTTTCCTCATCATTTTTCATATATAAATTATTTTCATCTGAGTTATAGATTATTTTCTATGATTTTTAGAAGTTTTCAGTATTTCCTAAAATATAATAAATCATTTTATATTTATTTCAAAACCAGAAATGAATTACTGCGTCAACATGAGGTCACAGTGACGTCATCGGTCAACAGAACCGGTCCAGATCAAACCTGGCCGGTGGGACCCGTGTGTCATAGGCACAGTGGCTGACCCCATTTAGTTAAACTAACAAGGGTTTAATTAGGGTGCATGGGCCCGTGTGTCAGCGACTTAGGGCTAAACTAATTATGTGATTAATGCTAATTATGTGGGCCACGTTAGCACCGGTCGGAGTGAGATCGCCATTGACCATCCGGCATTGGGAGCAAGCCTTGCTTGCTCCTGCCACGATGGCACCATGGCCAGCGGCAAAGAGCTTTCGGCTCCGGTGGCCATGGGGCCCGAGGCACAGGAGAGCGGGGACAGGGGGATGGAGAGGAACTCACTGGGAGGCTTCAGGTGCAGTAGGCGAGGCCGGGGAGGAGCTGGAGCAAGTGAATCGGCGACGGGGAGCTTCATCGACCGGCGGTGGAAGCGGCAAGGGCGAGGGGGAGAACCAGAGAGAGGAGGAGAAGGGAGAGGGGCTCTAGGGCTTTCTCAGGCGGGAAGATAGGCTCGAGGTGGGCGAGGAAGCAGGCAGAGAGGAGTTGGCCTCCTCGGGCGCGCGCGTGCGAGCACGCAGCTGCTCCTACTGGCAGAAGGTAGGAGAAGGCGCCTGATGGGCTGGGCTTCTCCTGTGCTGGGACGGCTACAGGTAAGTGTCTAGGTAAGGTTATTTATCTTTTGTTTGTGTTTTCTATTAGATGCCCTTTGTTTATTTTATTTTGGACAAAAATTCCTTAGCACAAAAATCCTGAAATTATTTATGGGATATGTTTGGAATATTTCCAAGCTCCACAAAAAGTTCTAGCATTTTTTAAAGAACTAAAATATTTATAGTGCTTTATTGGTCATTTTTAGAAACTTTGCTAATTTATTAAAATTGCCAAAATAGTTGTTAAAATATAGTTCACCCCTGTTATGTTGTTGCCAACATTTATCAGAGAGGGGAAACATTTTTTAATAGTATTTTGGAAAATTCAAAAAAAATCAACTATTGGAATTTGTTTACTCACTAAAGTGATAGGGTTTGTCATCCCCATTTCAGGTTTCAATTGAATTTAAACATGATGACATGATGCACTTGCAATGACAAGCAGATCCTAAGCTAAGGCCGTGACACCCAACCATAAAAGAAGATCCTTTCATAGAGGAGCCCCCTCTACTAGTCGGTCCATATGATCCGAGTGAGGTTAACGTCCCAGCGATAGTTGACCTGGTCCATGGAGTACTGGTGATCATTCCCGAGTGGACAGAACCCTACAAAACATACTTGCTCTGGCAAGAGCTCCCGAAAGATGAAGTGGATGCCTGCCACATCGTCCGTCGATCCAAGTCCTTCACGATGATGGGAGACCAACTATACAAGAAGAGCACCACCAACATCAGTCATAGTTGTATCTCCCTAGAGGAAGGGCAACAAGTGCTATAGGAGATCCACTCGGGAACTTGCAGACACCATACATCCTCTCAGTCATTGGTCGCCACGGCTTTCCATGCAGGTTTCTACTGGCCCCGTGGCAACGAAGCAGCGAGAGACATCATGGAGCTATGCGTCGAATGTCAGTTCTACGTGAACCAATGCCACAAACCCGCATCCGCGCTGAAGAAGATTCTGCTCACCTGGCCATTTGCTATTTAGGGATTTGACATGGTTGAGCCCCTATGAACTTGGTCAAGTGGTTTCACCCACCTGCTAGTGCAGTGGACAAGTTCACCAAGTGTATTGAACCAAAGCCGATAAAGAACCTGCATTTGGTGACTGGCATCAAGTTCGTCAAGCATATCATCTTCAAGTATGAGTCCCCCACAATATCATCACTGACAACAGGCCTAACTTTGACTCGGACGAATTCTACGAATTCTGCTACACCCAAGGCACTCGGGTCGACTATGCCTCCGTTGCTCACCCGCAGTCGAATGGTTAGGTAGAGAGGGCGAATGGGATGATTCTGCAAGGATTGAAGTTGCGTCTCATGAGAGATCTAGGGCATGCCGTGGGAGCTTGTGTCAACGAACTGACATTGATACTTTGGGGCATGTGGATGACCCCAAATTGCCCTGCCAATTGAACCCCTTTCTCCATGACGTATGGTTCCGAACCTGCCTTGCTGAGTGACTTACTTCACAACTCCCCCGAGTGGAGCTATACTCTGAGGCTGAAGCCAAACAAGCATGTCAGGATAACCTAGACCTCTTAGAAGAGTAAAGTGAGCTAGACCTCATCAGATCAACCCTTTTATCAACAAGATTTGAGTCTCTATCTCGACAGACACGTTAGAGGGTGCGCCTTTCAGGAAGGTGACCTCTTCCTCCTATTGGATCAAGAGAAGAGTCACAGGCTGGCACCTCCGTCGTAGGGGCCTTTTGCAATATCCAAAGTTCTTAACAATAGAGCCTATCGGCTCTATAACTTCAAGAAAAATGTGGAAGTTCCCTGAGCTTGGAACGCGAACCTGCTCCGCAAGTTATTAACTTAGATAAAAATAATTTCATTTATGAATGAGTTCCACAGTGACATTCATTGATAAAAGTCTTAATTTTTTATATTTCATAAAATTCTGTCCAAAATTTTAATTCACTCTAGTGATTTCATATCCCAAAAATTCCATTACCCCCAGTGGATGAAACGACTTAGCCGCGAACCAGATTAGCCTAAGTTCGAAAAATCTCGAGTGTGAAAGATTTCCACACTCGAGGGCTTAGCGGCGATCCAGCAATCAACTAAGCTAAAACATTCTGAGTGTGGACGATTTCCTCACTCAGGGTGCTTTGCCGCGAGCCAGACTTCGGCTAAGCTCTAAAAGTTTCCGAGTGCAGAAGATTTCTTCACTCGGTGACCTCACCGCGAACCTGATTTTGTCTAAGTCCTAACAATCCTGAGTGTGGAAGATTTCCACACTCAGTATCTTAGCAGCGATCTAGCAATTGTCTAAGCTAGAGCGTTCAGTGTGCAGAAGATTACCTCACTAGGGAGTTTTGCTACAAACCGGACTTTGCATAAACTCTAAACGTTCCCGAGTGCAGAAGATTTCTTCACTCGGTAACTTCCCTGCGAACTGGATTTTGACGAAGTCTTAAAAATCCTGAGTGTGGAAGACTTCAACACTCAAGGGCTTAGCTGCAATCTAGCAATCGCCTCCGCTAGAACGTTTCGAGTGCGGAATATTTTCACACTCGGGGTCTTCGCTGTGAGCCGGAGTGGAGAAAACATGACTTCTCCAATGTTAAATAAAAGTTCATAATGTCCATCATATTGTTTTGAGTTCACCTCATTTATTTTTCAATTTCATAAACTCCAAATGTTTTTGTATTTATTTTTGCAATGCTTTTGTGTGGCCCTTTTGCATAAAATTTATTTCCAAAGCAACCTCGTTAGGTTTGGAACTATTGTTCTTCTAGTATATTACTAGTTATAATATTTTGGTGTGTTATTTAGTTTTTAGGAATTATTCTGGTATTTTTTAGCCAGAGTACATATATTTTTTGTATTGTTTTCTATAGCAGTTTTGTTTCTAAAAAACGAAAACCGCACTATGCAGTTAGGCTGCACAGCGGCCCAACAGGGGCTTCGCACCCGCCCGCGCGCAGCATAGCCGCCGGCAGGCCGGCCGCCGGCCCAACTACAGCCGAAGTGATACGTTGCCCTCTCCCTCGGTCGCTGTCGAGTGGACCCCGCCTCACCTTCTTCCACCCCAAGCCGGACTCATCCGCACCGCATGCGAACCCGAGCGCTCGAGCGCGAATCAAACTCGAGGGCTCGAGCCATCCTGTGCAGCCCTGGGCCACCCCACGCGAGGAAAAGACCTCGAGGGACTCCGGATCCCTTCTCCATATCTCTCCATCCGCCGCACGCCTTCTGCCAAGGGGATTTGGTCCCCACTCAACTCTGCCCCTGCTGACATCGTTTCCTGGCCGGGACAGCAGCCGAACGACCACTCAACGCCGAGTCGAAGCACCGGAGCACGCCGGAGTTCCCATAGTCGCCGCCAGCCACAGAGGGCAGCCCCACCGCCATTCTCGCCACCCTAGCCACGACCAACGAACACCGCATCCATACCCCACCTCCACTTCGCTGGAAAGTCGCCGGAGGAGCGCCACCGCTGACGCCCGAGCCGCCGTCGTTTTCCCCTGTTCAAGTGAAACCGCGTGCATGCATATGACCCTTCGCCAATCCTGTCACGCCAAGTGGCAACTGCTATAGTAACCGCAGTAGTTTGTTTTTGATCTATTTATTTTTGGACAGATTCTCACCAAAATTTCAAATTGCTCTAACTTTTAATCTGTATGCTCAATTTAATTAATTATTTTCCCTGTGTTTTCACAAAGACTAGTAGAATATGACAGCACCAAAATTTTATATGTTTGCATGTCTAGATTTGAATTTGATAAAAAAACCTTCTAAAGGCCATATTTTGCAAACCGTTTATTAAAACTTATTGATTCTTTTTATGTTATGTTTCTATTGAATTATAGATGTTTTATACCTACTATTATGCTACTATTTTGTGATTTAAAAAAATGATTTATTGTTGTTGGTTTTATTTGGTGTTATTTGAGTGTGATGACTGATGTGTTGTGTTTGAAACATGTAGATTGTCCGGAGTGTGACGCATAGAAATATCAGGCTTGTGAGTGCGATGATCTTCATCAAACGTACCAGGCAAGTTACACCTTGATCATCCTTCACCTATCTTTCTATGCATGTAGTTCTTTACCACTATATGATATTATGCATGTGTAGGAACACTGTGGTTGCATGTTATTGATATTGAGTTTCATCTTAGTAGAGCCTTATGTAGATCGTGGTAGTGTATTATTGCTATGCTATGTAGACATGGGTTGGTTCATGTATTCATCGAGATTTTTGTGAGGACTATTATATAACTTATGATGAAACTTAATATATATAATTCACCTCTGGGTGGATGTGGTATTGCTAGGTGGTTTCAAGAACATCATGGTTTAGACCCTCTGAATGTAAGTGGATTAACGCCCAGGTTCAAAAAGATCAGACGGACTTAGTGACTAGTAGCTTCCATGCACAACCACTAGCTATATGGGCTCTGGCTTAGTTGAGTAGATTGTGGGAGCCTCGCCTGGGCAAGCTCGCAGATGTAGATATGAGTAGGTGTACCGGCTGCCGTTGGGTGGAGGTGACTGCTTCTGAAAGACTTCGTCTCAACCTTCGAGTTGGATCTAGTGGGTAAAGTGTGCAAAACTCTACAGAGTAATAAAACTAATCATGATTAGCAGTGTCCCCGGTTATGGACAATTTTGAGCAGCTAGACCATTACAGTTGTTGGATGATCTTGATGACATTGGGTGGGAAACTTAATAATGGGGATAGGATGGAATTGGAGCGCCCAATTCAACCATATATGTATTGACTGTAGCAAGACAAAATTAAAATTTCACTACTATGTAGTTATCAGGGAAAAATTAGCTTTCCGCAAAACAACCACCAAAATTTCCTCTTGACATACCTTGCATATAGATGTAGGTCTGTTATATCATTCCATGTGTGACTTGCCAGTACATTCAACATACTCACCCTTGTGGCTGTAACTTATCATGTTGCATGTTTTATACGACGAGTGAGTGATACGATGTAGGGTTACGATGCCTATACTCAACATTTGCCTGTGGTGTTGATGAATTCATGAAGAATGTATTTGCTTTTCCGTTGTATTTTGTTTGTATTGTAGCCTTGAGCTACGAGGTATGTATTATATTATAATTCTGGGTCTGCGATGTAATATTATGACATGTGGTTTATTCTTGATATTACATCATGTACTGTGTGTGCTAGTTATTGATCCAGGGACTAGCACGGTAAGCACAGAGACATCGAATCTTATCAGGTTCGAGTACATAAATCACTCGGGTAGACGGATTACCTTTGAGCCTCTCGGTCATATATGTGTTGAAGTCCTCGACGTACTACTCCAGATAGTTCTTGTTGGCGATGAGCACGTTGTACTTGGACTACCACTCGGCATAATGCCTCTTTAGCTTGGCGATCTCTATCTGGGACTTATCTGCTGCAACCTTGAGGGCTTTGTTATCCTCCTCTAGCTTCCCGACTACCTTGAGCTTCTCCTTGGCCACCTTGGTCTTGGAATTGGCATCCTTCTGCATCAACGCCAGCTTGTTGTCCTTCTTCTCGAGGGTTTCCTTCATGGTTTCTAGAGAAATAGAAGTACAAAACCTCATTACAAGTGGAAGATTTTCACTACGAACATCTGATGAAGCGAGTTTAGTAGGATTAGGAGGAAACTAAAGTACAAAGGACAATTGGATGAAATTTTCTCACCTCCTAGTGAGCGCTTCTCCTGCTCCTAGCGGGAGCTCTTGGCTTCCTCAGCCTCTAAGCTTATCTAAAAGTCCAGCACCTCCTTCTCAATGGCATTGTACTGAGTCCCGAGCTCGCAAACACTTTGCTAATAAGAAGTAAAATCATACAAACATTGTCATTTAGATACAATGGAAGAAATAATTTGATTAGTCGAGTGGAGAAAAAAATGGCTCTAAGACTATCGCCGACTGCTACAGTCAATGATAGTCTCGAGGACTACACCCAATGGGTGCACTTAGGGCGCCCCCATTGGAAGGTAAAATGGCAAAGTTATATGTACCACCCCAGCTACTTCGGCAAGGTGGGTATATGCTACTTCCACAAGCTCAATCGGCTACTCCAGCAAGGTGGGTATGCGCTACTTCCACAACCTTAGATGGCTACTCTAACAAGGTGGGTATGTGCTACTTCGACAAGCTCAGTTGGCTATTCCGGCAACGTGGGTATGTGCTACTTCCACAAGCTAGCTAAGAGCTACTTATACAAGCTCAGAAAGCTGTACAACTATGTTGCAAACACAACAACATATCAAGAACCTAAGACTACCGCCCACTGCTTCAGTCGGTGTCAGTCTCGGGGACTACACCCAGTAGGTGCACTCAACGTGTCCCCCACTAGAAGAGGAGAACACCCAGTGGGTGTGTCCCGTGCAAACCCACTCGAGAACAAAAATAGAAAAAAATTACATGCAAAAATCAAGATTACCCACTAAAGTTGGTACTTACGATGCTACTTACTAGAACATTGGTCTTCAAGGCTTCGCTGGCATCGTACATCTCTCTTAGTCGAGTGTTCATCAGATCCACTTGGATCATGGCCTCCTTGCCCGCACCCACTTAGTCCTCCAGGATATGGTGCAGCGCAAAGAGATTGGACTTACCTAGAACCGAGGGAGAGGCAGATGTGGTGGTCCCAAGTGCGGCTCCGGCCCTAGGGGTGGTGCTCTGACCGCTATTCTTGGTGAGACTCTTGACTGGGGAGACCCTAGGAACCAAGACAGAAGGGACGTCATGCATCACAACATCTGTGTCGACTGGAGGGTTCAACGGATCGACCTTGTTGTCATTGTCGAGCTCGACCACTTCACTCGGCCCTACAAGCAATTGAGCATTAGAACACGGGAGGTACATGTCAAGTGAATATAACCAAGCCGAATGCAAAGATTACCTTTTGAGGTCACGGCGTCCGCCTCGGCTTGGCTCTTCTCCGTAGCCTTCGGGTCGGGCGAGGCACTAGAATAGAGAAGTCATTTGGAAAGGCGTCATTCAAACAAAAAAACAGAACTCGAGGAGAAAAGGAGCAAGTGACCAAGGTTCCTACACAGACGCCATGGGCATGTCCACTTTAATCCACGACAGGACCGCCTTCCAGAGCTTGACTACTAGTATTTGGGGTTGTTTGGTTGCCTTCTCACGCAACCCAGCAGACTCGGCTCGCTTGAGCTTCGAGCTACGGATCAAAAGAGCCATCACAGTCGGCCTGGAACCACTCGATACTTTGGTGCTGATGACGAGCAAGCCTGGTTCGTGATGCGCCTTGGAGCGGCCTTCAGTTGGGACGTTCTTCGATGGGGAGGACTCCGCCTCATCTCCATCCTCGGGGGTGTCATTGTCATCCTCTGATTCGTCATCCTCATTGCCATCGTCGTCACCATCGTCTCTCGAGCCCTCCTGGAGCTCGGTTTCACTTGCCATATCTACATGTGCGTGGTTAGCAACCGACACCACGCCAACCATCTCCATGAAACTCTGCCAGAAGAGGGAAGTGACAGAGTCAACAACAGTCAAACAATAACATCAAATCACTCGAATCAAGAAGATTCAAGATTACCTCAATCTGTGGGTTCTCCTTATCAAAAGGGGCGATAACTCTGGTGCCTCGAAAGTTGTCGCATGCTGAGGTGATGGCCATGAGCTTCGCCTCCAGCATCTTTGTGTCAAACTCCTCCGGGTGAACGCACATGTTGTCACTCGGCCCCGCATACTCTCACATGGGGTGTGCCCTTGCCTGCAAGGGTTGGATCCTCCATTGAAGAAAACGTCTAGTAGGTCCATCCCGTTGAGTCCCTTATTGATTATGGCCACCAGGGCCATCACTAGGATCTCCACGTCAGTCTTCTCCTCCTTGGACACAGTCAAGGACGGAAGGTACTGCACCCGCTCTGCCAAGTACAGTGGAAGGCCCGACTAACCGGCGGTGTCAGAGACATCCTTGTTATAAAACTAGGTGTCATGCCACCCCTTCGCCAAGTTGGGAAATGACATGGAAGGAAAACTACCCTCCCCCCTAAGCTAGATACCTAAGCCCCCACAAAGCTAGTTCACGTTAGTCTTCTCTCCACTCGTAGAGGCCTTCTTCACAGTCATAGTGCGGCAGATGAAAAGATGCTTAAAGAGATCCCAATGGGGTGGATAACCTATGAAGTTCCCATAGAGGGAAACAAAGGCAGCAAGGTACGAGAAAACATTTGGGGGAAGATGGTGGAGTTGAGCTCCGAACTAGTCACGGATCGCATGGAAGAAAGAATGCAGGGGCATAGAAAAACCTCTTTTCATGTGGGTGCAGAGATCGATAGAAGAGACGTCTAGAGGGGGGTGAATAGACTACTTGCAAGAATTAAAACCTAACCTCTTCCCAAGTTAATTGGTTGGTAGATTTTCTCAATTATGACAAGTCCAATGGACCCTACACATGCTAGTCAACAAGTATGCCGGCGGAAAGTAAGACAAGCATATGTAAGAGAGTAGAGGTAGGAATATCAAACGCAATTGTATACACGAAGATTTTTCCCGTGGTTCCGATAGGTGGCGCTATCATACATCCATGTTTATGGAGTCTTCAACCCATGGAGGGTAGCGGTCGTGAGAGTCCACGAAGGGCTCCACCCATAAGGGTCCACGAAGTAGCAACCTTGACTATTCCATAACGGCTTCCATCCACGAAGGACTAGCCTCACTATGGGTAGATCTTCACGAAGTAGGCGATCTCCTTGCCCATACAAACTTCTTGGTTCAACTCCACAACATGTAGTAGGAGGCTCCCAAGCAACACCTAACCAATCTAGGAGGCACCACCCTCCAAAATGTAATAGGCGTGATAGTGATGATGAACTCCTTGCTCTTGTGCCTCAAGATGATAGACTCTTAAACACTTAAGCAATATCTCATATATTTGTATTGGTAAAAGAGATTTATTGGGTGGAAAGCAACTTCGGGATACTAGAAATCAAGATCCATATAGTTGGAGTGGATGATCTTGATCTCACCACAAGGGTAGGTGGTTCTCTCTCAGAAATTTGGATATGACAAGTGGGGAACTGTTCTGAGTTCTTCTTTTGCGAGTGGGATGTGGTGGAGGGGTATATATAGGCATCTCCAAAAATCTAACCGTTACAACATTATTGACCATCTTGGTGAAACCAATGCAAAACTCGGTTATACCGATCTGTTCAAAATGTGGCAACTTTCAGAATCTCGGTGAGACCAATATAGGAATCTCGATGGTACCAAAGTCAGTGGTCGAGGCAGTTTCCAAGACACGGTGAGACCAAAACACAAAACTCGGAAATTCCGACTTTATGAAAACAGCCAATAGAATCGTGGTCACTGTTTCTCAGTTGCACCGATGTGAACTCGGTTGCACTGAAGAGCTAGGGTTTGGCTAGGGTTCTGTCTTAGGTTTTGACTCGGTGTAGCAGATATGGAATTCTTCGTAGCACTGGTTTTGAGTGGTAGGGTTTAGACAAAGTATTTTGTGGGAGAGCTTGTGGGTGTTTTTGGTGGCTAGCACTTGTGCATGTGGAGCAATTTGTTCACCAACAATACCTTATCCCCTTTTAATAGGATTGGCTTTCCTATGGACTCAAAGTGATTTCTCACAAAGTAAAAAGAGAGTCTTCTAGCTTGAAGCTTTGCCAATCCATTCCTTGCATCTTGGGGTATATCCTCACAATTTATAGCCATCCTATCATTGGACTTTTCCTGAAATACACTAGGTAGAAATATTAGTCCAAGAGACAACGCATGTTATCATGAATTATCAAAATCACCAAGGGAGCATATGTGCTTTCAATCTCCCCCTTTTTGGTAATTGATGACAACATACAATCAAAGCTTCAAATAAAGATATGCATAGACATAATTAAGACTTTGAGAGACACATGACTAAAACCTGCTCCCCCTAAATGTGTGCAATCCCTTTGAAGGATAGTTTCTTTGGAATTAATGGACACACACATAGTAGAAGGGATATGGTGAGTCATGTGTATTGTGGCTATATGCATCAAATATATGTGAATGAGATTTGTCCTTGTTCAAGACTTCACTCTTCAAACAATATGTGCAATAAGCAAGGGATCATCCAGAGCAGAACCCAGATGCTACCGGAAGTATTGTGGAGTGGGCTTTGGAACTATCAAGCTTTGGTCTCAAGTTTAAAACTACTTCGACTATCAAGAGCAGAGCCTTGGCGGAGTTCATTGCAGAATGGACCCCAACACCAGATGAAGAAGTTCTAGAGTCAACTCTCCCCGGCAAGGAAACAAATCAAGAGTGGATCACGTATTTTGATGGGGCTTTCTTGCTGCAAGGCGCCGGTGCCGGAGTGCTGCTTGTCGCACCCACCGGAGAGCACCTCAAATGTGTGATTCAAATGCACTTTCCCCAGGAGAGGTCAACGAATAATACTGCAGAATACGAAGGGCTGCTTGCCAATCTCAGGATTGCGACAGACCTTGGGATTAAGAAACTTATTGTCCGGGGTGATTCTCAGCTTGTTTTCAAGCAGGTGAATAAGGATTATCAGAGTCCATTGATGGAAGCTTATGTAGATGAAGTGATAAAGTTGGGAGAACATTTTGACGATTTGCAAATGGAGCATGTTCCGCGTGCAGAGAACAGTATTGCTAATGGCCTGTCAAAGTGTGCTGCCCTTAAGTTGCCTGTGGAACCAGGAACTTTTGTGCTCCGGCTGACTCAACCGTCCGTGACACCATCAATTGGACAAGAGAAAAGAAGAAACTTGAGTTCTGGCAAGTATTTCCCGGCAGAGCTCCCAGAAGCCGTCGACGAGGAAGTTGTCAGGAACGACGTTATGCTTGTCGGTGAGTGTCACACTCCGGCAGGGCCTCAGGCTCTTGCCGTGGAAGCACACGCTCCTGTCAAGCTTGCCGGGGGGGCAACGGGCTCCAACAGGGCCTCGATCCCTTGCCGTTGAGACAAATGCTTCCCCGGCAGAGGATATGCCTTTAGTACTTGTTGTCGAGCCCCAGGATCCAGCATGGGCACAACACATCATCCATTTCCTTCAAACAGGAGAACTCCTTGAGGAACAAGAAGAAGCAGAGAAAGTAGCCCATCGTTCTAATATGTACCAGTTCATGGATAACGTCCTGTACAGAAAGAGGCCGACTGGTGTGAAACTCAAGTGCATTTCTTGGGAAGATGGACTAGAGCTGTTGGCGAAGATACATGGAGGCATATGTGGCTCCCACATAGGATCAAGAGCGCTTGCCAGTAAGGCATTCTGGCAAGGTTTCTTTTGTCCCACTGCCCTCCAAGATGCAACTATGCTAGTAACCAAGTGTGAAGCATGTCAGTTTCATTCGAAGAAAATGCATCAACCAGCTCAAGCTCTTCGGACAATCCCTCTCTCCTGGCCATTTTGGTCTGGGGGCTCGACATCTTGGGTCCCTTTCCCCGTGCTACCGGGGGCTTTGAGTACTTGTAGGTCGCAATCGACAAGTTCATAAAGTGGCCAGGAGTGGAAGCAGTGAGAAAGGTGATAGCACAATCAGCCGTCAAGTTCTTTAAAGGATAAGTTTGTCACTTTGGTGTACCAAACAGGGTCATCACCGACAACGGCACACAGTTCACGAGCCGCACCTTCATCCAGTATGTCCAAGACCTTCGCGGCAAGATCTGTTTTGCTTCTGTTGCCCACCCAAGGAGCAATAGCGAGGCAGAAAGGGCTAATGCTGAAGTGTTGTGAGGCCTCAAGACAAGAACTTTTGACAAGTTGTGCAAGTGCGGAAGTCGCTGGATTGATGAGTTGCCGGTGGTTCTTTGGTCAATCACGACGAGTCCAAATCGAGCTACTGGCCAGACACCCTTCTCCCTAGTATGTGGGGAAGAAGCAGTTCTCCTCACGGAACTCACATACGGGTCACCTCGAGTGCTCGCTTATGATGAGCTTGAGCAAGATCAGTTGTGGCAAGATGACGCTATGATCCTTGAGGAAGATCGTTTGCAGGCTGTTGTGTGAGTTGTGCACTACCAGCAAGCTTTGTGCCGCTATCATAGCTGCAAGGTTCACGACTGAAGTCTTGAGGAAGGCGACCTTGTTCTTTGGCGCGTTCAGTCCGCCAAGAATTCCAACAAGTTGACGCCGAAGTGGGAAGGCCCTTATCGAGTAGTGCGAGTCACCAGGTGATACGTCTCCAACGTATCTATAATTTATGAAGTATTCATGCTATTATTTTATCATTCTTGGATGTTTTACAATCATTTTATAGCAACTTTATATAATTTTTTGGGACTAACCTATTGACCCAGTGCCCAGTGCCAGTTGTTGTTTTTTTGCTTGTTTTTACATCGCAGGAAATCAATATCAAACGGAGTCCAAACACCACGAAACCTTTTGGAGATTTTTTAGACCAGAAGGAACCCAATGGGCAAGAGCTGCACCTGGGGGGGTTCCCCGAGGAGGCACAAACCACCTGGGCACGCTAAGGCCCCTGGCGCGCCCAGGTGGGTTGTGCCCACCTCGGTGGCCTCCTGCACCCCCTCTTTGCACTATAAATACCCAAATATTCCGAAACCCTTCGGGGCAGCCCTAGATCGGAAGTTCCGCCGCCACAAGCCTCTGTATTCACCGAAAACCAATCGGGAGACCGTTCCGGCACCCTACCGGAGGGGGATCATCACTGGTGGCCATCTTCATCATCCCGGCGGCCACCACGCTGAGGAGGGAGTAGTCCACCCTCAGGGCTGAGGGTTTGTACCAGTAGCTATGTGTTTAATCTCTCTCTCTCTCGTGATCTTGAGATGTAACGATCTTGATATATCATGGGCTTTGCTAACATGGATGGATCATATGATGTTTCTCCCCTCTATACTCTTCTTGTGATGAATTGAGTTTTCCCTTTGAGATTTCATTGTTATAGGATTGAATACTTTAATGGATTTGAGAACACTTGATATATCTATTGCAATTGAATACTCGTGGTGACAATGGGGTATCGTATTGATTCACTTGATATGTATTTTGGCATTCAACTTGCGGATTTCCGTGGTGACATTGGGTTAATCTATGCATAGGGGTTGATGCACGTTCTTGTCTTTGTTTCTTCGGTAGAAATCTTGGGGCACTCCATGAAGTTCTTTGTGTTGGATTCAGTATTATGAATCTAAAATTATTTGGTGTTTTTTTAGTATGAACTCTTGATAGATCGATCGGAAAGAATAGCTTTTGTTATTTTAGTACGAACTCTAGGATAGATCAAACGGAAAGAATAGCTTGGAGGCGGTTTCGTACCCTACAGACAATTTCTTCTTATGTTCTCCGCTAGATAGGAACTTTGGAGTGATTCTTCATTGCACGTTGAGGGATGGTTATATGATCCAACTATGTTAGCATTGTTGAGAGATTGCACTAGCGAAAGTACGGACCCTAGGCCTCATTTTCAATCATTGCAATATCGTTTGTGCTCACTTTTGTTATTTTCTACCTTTCTGTTTTTATTTATTCAGATTATAAAAATATATTTCTACCATCCATATTACACTTTGCCGAACTAGTGCACCTATACAATTTGCCATTGTATTGGGTGTGTTGGGGACACAAGAGATTTCTTGTATTTAGTTGCAGGGTCGTTTGAGAGAGACCATCTTCATCCTACACCTCTCACGGATTGATAAACCTTAGGTCATCCACTTGAGGGAAAATTGCTACTATCCTGCAAAACTCTGCGCTTGGAGGTCCAACACGTGTCTACAAGAATAAAGTTGCGTAGTAGACATCAAGCACTTTTCTGGCGCCGCTGCCGGGGAGGTGAGTGCATGAAGGTATATCTTTAGATCTTGCAATCAAATATTTTAGTTTCTTGTTTTATCACTAGTTCGGTTTATTAAAGAAAACTACAAAAAATGGAATTGAGGTTGCATCATATTATTGAACATCTTTATAATATCTTTCTTGAAAATCATGGATCAGAAAACTGTGCTCAATTTTTAGAAGAAGAAGTCAATAAAATGTTTGGCACAAAATATTTGAATGATGAGCATGATTGCAATGTTGTTATTATGAATTCTTTGATTATCAAAAATGTTAATGATGATTGCACAAGTCATGACAAAAATGTTTCTTATAAGCATGAAATTTTTGCGGAGTGAATTGGGAGTGCAAATGCACACCAAAAAGGGGAGATATATTTTGTAAGAAGCATAAATATTTAGAAACGACAAAGTTGCAAGAGAGGCTAGATGATTGTGCTGAAAGATGTAATTTCTTTCGCCATCCTTTTGAACTTTGCAATGAACGTGGTCATTTAAATCTCCAATGCAAATTATTTCATGATCAAATCGTGCCCAAAAATTGTGACAACTTGATTACCCTTGAGCATCATAAAGAGCTTAGTCTTCTTTTGGGGTATGAAGAAATGAAACGTATAACTAAGGATTTTCCAAATCCCGGGAGATTTCTTAATTTTTATCTAGAGGAAATTTATATGTTTTGTGCGGTAAATTGCATTGATAATCCTTATATTGCCAACTATCTAAAGACGAGAAAATAAATGGAATATGAAGAGAGTACTAATGAAAGGGAAAATATTTCCCAATACCCTCCTAATGTTTATTATGATGAATCAGGTAACGATAAGGAGCTTCCTATCCAATCAATCTCTTCAAAAAGAAGCTTGAAAAAATTAATTAAACCCATACATGATGTGGTGAAGAAGAAAAGAAGAAAGAATATAGGTAAAAAGGTATCTCTCCCAAATAATGTTGCTCCTATCACCATTGTGCCTCGTGAAAGTGAATCGAATATGTTGATGGAGGATGGTGATATTGAGTATGATTTTGTGATACCTACTACTTGTTGTAATGATTATTATTGGGAAGGCAATGATGTCCCTTATGATCTTGAGAATATTTTTAGCACTTTATTGGAAGAATATGATAATAATGTTTGCTATACTATTGGTGCCATGCATGCCATTGATAAGAATGATTGTGATGATATGCAAAACCACAAGCTTGGGGATGTTATGTTTAATGAGTATGATATGTTTGAAGATTTATTTGGTGGAAATAATGCTTGTACTAAACTTGGGGATGATTTTCTTAATGAACATGATCCTTTGATTCCTTCTACTTTCGATAAGACAATTTATTATGATGATAGCATGCCTCCTATTTATGATGATTACATTGATGAAAGTGGGTTTGGAAGAGTGTCAACTCTAGGTAGTAGTGATCCAACTATTTTGTGGATGTTGAATCTTATTACAATATTTATGAAAGTGGATTTGGAGAGGTCATGACTTTATTTAGTGATACATCCACTATTTTGGAAGAGGTTTCAATTGACTATGACAATAAAGTTGCTATCTATGATGATTATTATGATGACATGTATGCCATAAAGAGTAATAAATTTTCTATGCTTGTGCCCCATGAAAAGAGTGTTGTATGTGATAGTTATATTGTTGAATCCATTCATGATGCGTCTGAAAATTATTATGAGAGAGGATCTTATGCTCTTACAAATCTCAATAATATCAAGTTTCTTCTCTATGTGTTGATTGTTTTGAACTTGTACTTGTTTTGCCGTCCTATGCTAGTTGGTTCTTGTTCTCATGGGTTGCTTTATAACAAAATCCCTATGCATAGGAAGTGGTTTAAACTTAAATGTGCTTTACATGTGTTTCATGATGCTCTCTTCATGTTTCAGTTCTTTTCTTTTATGCGATCATCATTGAAATCATCATGCCTAGCTGAAAGGCATTAAAGAAAAGCGCTTGTTGGGAGACAACACAACACTTTTACCTACTGTTTTTGTGTGTTCAGATGATTAGGCTACTGTGGTAATCATGTTTTATAGTTTTTGTTTCAATAAAGTGCCAATTAAAGCCTTTGGGATAGTGCGGATGATAGTTGACTTGATTCTGTCCAAAAACAGAAACTTTTGCACCTAGTCTAGGAATTTCTATAATTCACTGGAACGTGATTTTGACCTGAGATTTTTACATATGATTGATACACAAATTACCTATGCTTTCCTAATTTTTCATAATTTTAGAGTTTCAGAAGTATGAGAACAGTTCAGATCTTTATAGACTATTCTGTTTTTGACAGATTCTGTTTTCAATGCATAGTTTGCTTGTTATCTAGTTTCTATGGCTTATATTACTCAATATAAATTGTGGAAATTATATTATACAGTAGTCATTGTGTGATAAAAATTATGGATCTTTTCTTGACAGTACCAAAGTGAATGGTTTGCTCTTTATCATACTAACTCATCTCACGAAGTTCTGTTATGTTTTGTGTGATTGAAGTTTTCAAGTTTTGGATGAGATATCGATATGAGTAGAATAATGAGGGACAAGGCCCTAATATTGGGGATTACCAAGGCACCACCAAGGTAACATTCAAGGAATATCCAAGCAACTAAGCTTGGGGATGCCCCGGAAGGCATCCCCTCTTTCGTCTCCAACATTATCGGTAACCTCACTTGGAGCTATATTTTCATTCGTCACATGATATGTGTTTTGCTTGGAGCATCAGTTTACTTTACTAGTATTTGATTTATGGTATTTATAATAATGTTTTGCATCTTTATTTTCAATAAAAATGTCAAGGATAGCCTTTACCATACTTATTTTGCAAGTCTACATGTTGCTGTTTGAAAACAGAAAGTTTGTCGCTGTTGCAAAAATTCCCTAGAAAATTAAGTATGTGATAAATTGTTGAAACTTTTTGAAAAATAAGCTATGATAAATTTTATACAGTGTTTTAAATTTTCATAACTTTGGAAGTTGAATAAGTATGGATACTCTTGCATTCTTTCGGACTGTACTGTTTTCGCAGATTGCTGTTATGTTTGCATTGTTTGCATATGTTTGCTTATTTAATGATTCTATTTGAGGATAGGAGTATTAAATATGCATATGAATTTAGTATGAAATGTTTAATAATAATTTTAGTGATTTTCTACAGTATATAATGATAAGGTTTTGGCATTAGTTTATACTAACTTATCTCACGAGTTCTTGTTGAGTTTTGTGTGGATGAAGTTTTCAGTATTAGGTAAACCGTGATATGAAAGGAATTAAGGAGACACAAAAGCTCAATCTTGGGGATTCCCAAGGCATACCAAGATAATATTTCAAGAAGTATCAAGCATCTAAGCTTGGGTATGCCCCAGTAGGCATCCCACCTTTCTTCATCAACAATTATCGGTTAGTATCGGTTGATCCTAAGTTTTTTCTCCTTCACATGATGTGTGCTATTCTTGAAATGTTATTTTTTTTGTTTTGCTTGATGTTTTAATAAAATAATTATATCTTAAAGTTTTTAAATAAAATGGCGTCCTCAATTAATTGCCAAGGAGGCTAAGTAAGCGGCATTCACATCCCGTCAACGAAGCTCTTTTCTATGTCATTTACTCTTGTGCTTCACTTATATCCTATGAGTAAATTGTTGAATAAATTGAATGTCATGAAGTTGAAACCATATCACTAGTGGTAGCTTCACATTGGGTTTAGAAAGTGAAATCTTTTGAGGTTTGACAATCAAAATATTGGCCATACAAGCAATTCACAAATAATTAGTATAAGGAAGAGAACTTTCACATGCAGATACACTATCCTGGAAATCTTTTGTGATTGTGAGCCCCCATAAAAATATTATATGCCAAAATTGTTGACGTTGGACAAGGAAGACAATGTAATGATTTATGTTTTTTCATATTCACATAGAAGTTATATTGTCATAGATCCTTCAACAGGTGGTGCTTGCCCCCCATCTTTGCTAGCCAAAAATTCCGCACCAAGTAGAGATACTACTTGTGCATCCAAAAACCCTTAAACCCAAATCTTATTTTCAAGAGTCCACCATACCTACCTAAGGATTGATAAAGATCCTTCAAGTAAGTTGTAATCGGTGCAATAAGGCAATAAAATTGCTTCTAAAAGTGTTAGATCATTTAGTATAAGAGAAAATTGAGCGTTGTACGAACTTGTGATGGCAAAGTAATAAAAGTGACGGACTGCATAATAAAGGTTGCTATCATAAGGGGCAATATAACGTGATATTCTTTTGCAATAAGGGGTTGAGCATACAAACAAATAAGCGCATGGCAACCTCTGCTTCCCTCTGCGAAGGGCCTAGCTTTTACTTTTCAATATTTACTTTTATGCAATAAGTCAAAGTTTTCTCTCTATTCCTTTTTATTTTTCTCCTTTGGCAAGCATCATGTGGTGAGGAAAGATCTAGGCACATATGTCCAGTTGAATATGGGTAGCATGAGTTATTATTGTTGACATCACCCTTGAGGTGAATACGTTGGGAGGCAAAACAATAAGACCCTATCTTTCTATGTGTTCGGTTGAAACATTTTGCTCATGTGTACGCAGTGAGTGTTAGAAATCATAAAAGACTATATGATGGTTGAGTATGCAGAGCTCTTACTTAAACTCTGTTGAATAAGTTGAATTGCAATTGCTTGGTGACTGAGAACATAGGTTGTTGAGTTTCAAGATAATTCATGGTGTGAACCTTAACATGGGAATTGGTTGCTACTTTAACATGAGAAGTTTTATAAGAAAGAATTGCTATTATGATGCTAGGAAAAGTGATTGAAATTATCATTGATCAAACTTATGCACTTTCCTAGCATTCACACTTCATAAATTATTTCTTTTATCATTTACCGACTCGAGGACAAGTACGAATTAAGCTTGGGGATGCTGATACGTCTGCAACGTATCTATAATTTATGAAGTATTCATGTTGTTATTTTATCATTCTTGGACGTTTTACAATCATTTTATAGCAACTTCATATCATTTTTTGGGACTAACCTATTGACCCAGTGCCCAGTGCCAGTTGCTGTTTTTTTGCTTGTTTTTACATCGCAGGAAATCAATATCAAACGGAGTCGAAACACCACGAAACTTTTTGGAGATTTGTTTGGACCAGAAGGAACCCAATGGGCCAGAGCTGCACCTGGGGGTGCCCCGAGGGGGGCACAACCCACCAGGGCGCGCCCAGGTGGGTTGTGCCCACCTCGGTGGCCTCCCGCACCCCCTCTTTGCACTATAAATTCCCAAATATTCCGAAACCCTTCGGGGTAGCCCTAGATCAGATGTTCTACCGCCGCAAGCCTCTGTAGCCACTAAAAACCAATCGGGAGCCCATTTCGGCACCCTACCGGAGGGGGAGATCATCACTGGTGTCCATTGTCGTCATCCCGGCGGCCACCACGATTAGGAGGGAGTAATCCACCCTCGGGGCTGAGGGTTTGTACCAGTAGCTTTGTGTTTAATCTCTCTCTCTCTCTCGTGATCTTGAGATGTCATGATCTTGATATATCATGGGCTTTGTTAACATAGATGGATCATATGATGTTTCTCCCCTCTATACTCTTCTTGTGATGAATTGAGTTTTCCCTTTGAGATTTCGTTGTTATTGGATTGAATACTTTAATGGATTTGAGAACACTTGATATATGTCTTGCAATTGAATACTCGTAGTGACAATGGGGTATCGTATTGATTCACTTGATATGTATTTTGGCATTCAACTTGCGGATTCCCGCGGTGACATTGGGGTAATCTAGGCATAGGGGTTGATGCACGTTCTTGTCTTTGTTTCTTTGGTAGAAATCTTGGGGCACTCCTTGAAGTTCTTTGTGTTGGATTGAGTATTATGAATCTGAAATTATTTGGTGTTGTTTTAGTACGAACTCTTGATTAGATTGATCAGAAAGAATAGCTTCTGTTATTTTAGTACGAACTCTAGGATAGATCGAACGGAAAGAATAGCTTTGAGGTGGTTTCGTACCCTACAAACAATTTCTTCTTATGTTCTCTGCTAGATAGGAACTTTGGAGTGATTCTTCGTTGCACGTTGAGGGATGGTTATATGATCCAACTATGTTAGCATTGTTGAGAGATTGCACTAGCGAAAGTACGGACCGTAGGCCTCATTTTCAATCATTGCAATATCGTTTGTGCTCACTTTTGTTATTTTCTACCTTGCTGTTTTTATTTATTCAGATTATAAAAATATATTTCTACCATCCATATTACACTTTGTCGAACTAGTTCACCTATACAATTTGCCATTGTATTGGGTGTGTTGGGGACACAAGAGATTTCTTGTATTTGGTTGCAGGGTCATTTGAGAGAGACCATATTCATCCTACACCTCTCACGGATTGATAAACCTTAGGTAATCCACTTGAGGGAAAATTGCTACTATCCTACAAAACTCTGTGCTTGGAGTCCCAACACGTGTCTACAAGAATAAAGTTGCGTAGTAGACATCACCAGGCCTGGCGCAGTCCGCCTAGAGACCGAGGATGGCATCCCAGTGAGCAACTCCTAGAATATCAAACATCTTCGTAAGTTCTACCCATGAGGCGCGGTTGCCGGGTCTCCTGGCAACCACCTTTTGTACAAGTCTTGCCTCCAAAGCATGTAATCCTTTGTACAAAGCCAGGCGCAGACCCTGTGCATAGTTGAATAAAGCTAAGTGCTCTGCAAATCTTGTTGGTTATCATGTTTACTTATGTACATGTTTGTCCGAGATATTGTATTGCGCTTACTCCCGGCAAGAGCTAACGGGCCGCCAAGGTTCCATATCCATATTTTCTCTCCTTTATTTTTCTCAAAGGACAGAAGGTTACCTCGCGTGCAGCTTTTCCAGGGGGAATGGTGGTAACGATTCAAGGAAAACATCTTGTAGCGACGTTCAGCGAAAACCTAAGTTGCAGAAACTTTAGAACATATGTTTGTTTTGTTATTCTCCTTGAACAGTTTCAACTTTTTATGGAAAACCTACACGCGAAGGAACCTTGTTGCGATTGGTTATGCTCTTACTCTGTTTTGAGTCCGCTCAACAGTCTAGGTGGCTGCACTAAAAAGACCAAGGTCTCTTACTGATAGCGGCCCCGCCAGCAGGCTGCTGAAGTCCCGCACCTAGTGCTCGCGACAAGGGTGTGCGCGTTGGCAAGTCTCCAATCAAGCGTAGGGTGAATGCATACATAAAGAAATTAAGCAAGGGGAATAGCATAGCATTTGTTCAAAGCATAGCAAGTTATATTACATCAATCTCTCCGTGATTCTAACATAAGATATACTGTTCTTGGCGTGGATGGCGGCGAGAAGTAAGGCAGCTAATCTCGGCGACCGCCTTCAGCCCGCTTGACTTGGCTTATGTTGTAAATGATGGGCGCGACAAGTTCCTCAAGCGCCTTGACGTCTACATCCCTAGGCAAGCGGTTGACGGCCTGGCAGAGTTTGCGCGATTCGCTGGCTAGATAGGATGTTGGGTTAGAGTGAAGCTGCTCTAGGGATTCAAGCATGCAGTCAAAGAACATGCTTAGCTTGGCGCTCGTGGACACTCTGTTGTCGGAACAGTACCTAAAACCTTCCAGGCCCATGGTGGACAGTTGTGTAGCAAGCTTGTCCGCAACGTCGGCGAGCTTCTCACTTCAGACTTGTATTCCCTGCACATAGTCGTTGTGGGCGGCAGCGACACTCTTGACCAGCTCCTCCTCATCTCGGAGATCCTTGACCAGAGCCTTCTCGTGGGTCCTGGCGGTCTCAAGAGTCTCGGTCAGCATAGCCAACTTCATTTTTAGATCATCAATGGATTCACTGGCTGAAGAGAGTTTTTTGGTCTTGTCAGATATGGTGACCTGCATCTCCATCAGGCTGTGGAGGGCTTTGTCTCTTTCAGTCTCGAGTGACGAGATCTTCTTGCCATGATCCTCAAGAACAGCCTCCAGCTTCTTCACCCTCTCCTCTAGTAAGTTCTTGGCGGCCTCTACAGCTTTGGTAGCATCGACGGCCTCCTTCAACTTACTAGCGTGATCTACAGTTAGAGCTTCGAGCGTCTCCTTGTGTTTCTACTCCAGCTCCTGAGTCCACCGCACGACAAGCCCTTCGATCTCTGCTTCCTTGTTGTGAAGCTTGTCGGCAAGCGCCTTCTCGCAAGCGACAAGGTTGTCCCCATGGGCATCAAGCCTGATACGGCGCTCCATCAAGCGAGCTTCTTCTACAGCAGCTTGTTGCTTAGCCTCCTCCTGTGACTGCTCGACATCGGACTGTTTCAAGAAGAGTTTGCTCCAACCTTGGCTCAGTTGCTCTTGACCAGACTTCAACTCCTGGAAATCTTGGGCGAACCAGGCCTGTGTTTCCTTGACGTGCTTCTGAAATTCTACCTCAGTAGCTCCCATAACTGTTGTCCTAGAGTCTAGTTTCTCCTTTCGGGCGCGGTGAAGCGCTTGAAGCTTCCGGAAGTTGTCGCCCATGGTTTGGAGGAGTTCCTATTCTTGGGATTTGCTATTGCTGGCACTTGGTTCATCAACAATCTCGAGCCCGGCAGCAGTAATGATCTCCTCATCAAAAACTTCCCCTTCAGATGGCACCCCAGTGCTTACTGTGTCGAGGATGCTGACGAACAAGTTATTGCCAACCCTGAGGTACCTGCTTGATGAAGGGGCTTTGGATGTAGACGGCTGGTCCTCGACGGCCGCCTCCTTGGCAATTGGGGGCTCCGTGGCCGGCATAGCGCCTGACGCTCCTGCGGTAGGAATGCCGTCAGTACGGTCACTGGCCTCTTTGTTGGCCTTCTCGGCAGACTTCTTGGCGGCCTCCTCCTGTGCAGTCTTGGTGGCCTCGGCATTGGCGGCCTCAACGGTAGCGTTCTTGGCGGCTTCGGCGGCGGCACTCTTGGTGGCTTCCTCAGCAGCGATCCTGTCGGCAGCATCCCTGGCGATCTCCTCGATGACGATGTCAACATCCATGCGCTCCGTCAAGGGAATGTCTGAAGGCCAAGAAAACAAACCAAACGAGATTGAGGTGGAAGTTCAAGAAGACAAAAAAGAAGAACATAATAACGAGTACCTGTGCCAACATCGGTTGCCGGTGTAGACCTATCGGTGCCCATGCTTGTTGGCCCTTCCTCGTCACGATAAAGCGCACTAGAGGAAGTCATTGTCGGAGATCCATCTCTCGGCGACGGAGATGATGGAGGCGGCATATCAGGGACGGCCTCTGATGGTTCTCCTTGTCGCTGCTCTCCTCTTGCACGTCTGGTGATGTCAACAGCAAAGATGCACACCCCGACACTTGCTAGCGGGAAGTGAGTAATGGACTCATGTTGGGGGCTGCGTCGGGGCTGAGTCGAGGGTTGCATCGCGGGCTAGCCTTTGGGTTGACGATGGTCGTCTCTGGCATACCTGAGGTGCTTGCCAGAGGCTCCTCACCCGTCGAGGTCTTCGCCCTCTTCGCTACCCTTTGCGCTAATGTTTATGCATCCCTCTAGAGATAAGCCAAAGCAAAGCAAATGAGTTAAGTAAAACCAAAAATTCGAAAGGCAAAAGATGCGACAAGATCCTTACTCCTCATCTTCTTCTCCCAAGCTAAGGGTAGAGAGGTCGAAGGTGACTTCCACCATAGTGCCCGTGGGGGAGGTGGAGAGGTGCTCCTGGGTCGCTTGGCCGCGGCAGATGCAGGTTGTTGATGAGCTTCTTGCCACTGCGTGGCCTTGCCAACCGCCCCCTTGCCGGGGTCTGCACTACTCGAAGAAGCTTGGTGGACCGGAATCCTAGAAGTAGCGCTCCAAAGGATACGCCTCTTCCTTGGCTCAAGAGTCGGGGCCTCCTCGAGCAGTTCTTCCTCGGCTATGTCTTCGGTAGGACGGCCCCCAGCAGATGTGCCGCCCTGCTCCTCAGCGGCCCCACCCTACCTGGCAAGATTCTCGTCCGACAGCATTTCCCCTTTGCCGGTTTCCTCTTCCAAGAAGCCGGTGCTGCCGGCCTCCGCAGCAAGATTTCCTTCCTCCGCCCTGCTGGCAATGTATGCCACTTCTTCCTCAGTGGTGTCATGGACGAAGCTCTCTTCTTCTTCGCGGATGGCCCTCTCCGTCAGGTTATCAAAGAATTGATGTGCCTGCTCTTCAGGTGGTTCGATCCAGGTCGCATCAAGGCTATGAGCATCAAACGCCGGCATCATGGCGATGATTGGAACTAGAGCAGAGTTGTTGCACAGAGGGATTATGCTTGCCGACAGCTTACATACCACCTCACCCCTAAACAATTGCTAGCAGAGAG
The DNA here is from genome assembly GCA_022496015.1 of Hordeum marinum. Classification (NCBI taxonomy): domain Eukaryota; kingdom Viridiplantae; phylum Streptophyta; class Magnoliopsida; order Poales; family Poaceae; genus Hordeum; species Hordeum marinum. The sequence goes on from CM039672.1 coordinate 74,870,950, forward strand.
CTGTGTGCTGCATAAATGTCAGATTGTTGTTCAACCCGGGGCGCAGCCTCATGATGTATGCCGTGTTCCGGAATTCCCAAGCTAGCCTCCCCTTGTTCTGTAGAGGGGCGATGCACCGGCGAAGGAAATCGGAGCCTATCATCTCTACTGTGAGACCGGCAGTTCTGAGGTGGTGAATCCTGGTAGTTGCGACTGTGAGCTTCCCATCCTTAGGGTCGAGGGCACTCCAGTCATTGTCATGCATCATCTTCGTTTGTCGCGGCGAGCAAAAAGGCCGAAAGTTCTCCTCCCGAATCCAGCACCATTTTCCTCGCCACTCCTCCCACTTCTCGCGGTAGGCCCCATCTGGGTAAACCTCCTTGGTTCTTGGCCGTGGAATCCAAGAAATGGAAACAGAAAGAGCTTCGCCTTTTTGGATGCGGGGAATGAAGTAATGGCGGAAAAGGGCGGTGCTAGGAACTACTCCGGCAAAGTTTTCGCAAAGGTGAGCGAAAAATGACATGCACGTCACGGCGTTCGGCGTAAAATACAAGAGTTGGAAGCCATAGGTGAGCATGATGTCGTTGAAGAAATCCAAGAAAGGGGGGCAGAGCCCGTAGTAAAAATAGTCGGCAAAGAAGTGATATTTATCTAGCCGCCCTGGAATAACCTGGACTCATGCAGGTGGCGGGATGCGCCTTTGTCTTCATCGCCCACATGTTCTGGTATCGCTCCCTCAGAGCGCCCGCGCCAAGCACCAGAGGAAAGACGGCGTGCTCCTTCCGCATCCTCCCCAGCTTGTTCTCCGAGACGGCGGTTTCCACATCCTTGCCCTTGCTGGCCTTGGGCGGCATGGTGGCTATGGAGGCGAAGGCTGAGGACGGAGAGGGTGTGGAGGCGTGGATGAATGGGAGGAGCTCTATTTCAGGGCTTGAGGAGGAAGATGATGGCGGTTCTCAGATTGGAAAAGACAAGAGGTAAATGAGCAGCGCCTCTGCGATTTCCTTTTTATGGGGAAGGTGCAGAGCAGCCTCTTTACTAGATTAAATATAGAAACGCTTCGCGGGCACGTTGTTCTAACGGTTGCACCACGCATGTCCCTCACCTCCCACATTCAATGGGTGTCATGGGGTGGCGGAGTAAGCAGAATGATTACAACCGCAGACTCCTGCCACGCGTACCCGTGCACTGTTTGGGCCTAGCCCAACAATGTCTCGCGCCTGTGTGTGGCCCAGGCCCGAGGGCTCCTATCGGTGCACTAAAGTTTGGGCCCTTTAGTACCCCTTACTTGTGCACAGGCAGTTGTAGCCGCACCAGCGGCAAGGCCCGCCAGGCGACTGCTGGATGCAAGCACAAGGAAGTCAAGAAAGCATTCAAGCCAACAATCAGGACCGAAGACTGAAGGTTGGGACCCCGGCAAGATCTTGTCGGGATGGCCTACGGAGCCCCAACAAGAAGTGCACCCAGCAAGGCCTCGCCATCCTGCCAGTGCAGAGACCAGGTGTCATCCCACCTGGGTATGTGTCGAGACGCCAGGGATGGAAGAGGATAAGCGGTGCTGATGGGACAGGCTCCTGTCCCATCCCATAGAAGGTAAAGGACGCATGATGGAGCATTAAATGCATTTGTCTTACACCGTCAGTGTTAGGTACGGTAACACTGTAGCACTTTACACCTCATGTATGCATTGTACGCCACTATTGGTGACCCCTTCAAGAGTATAAAAGGAGGCCCAAGGCACAGCTATAGGGGGATCTTCTCTGGCCCATTCTGCATGAGTAGCAGCTGTGTGCTATAGCGCTCCCAGAACCTGAGATAGAACTCACCCAATACAACCAAGCAGGAGTAGGGTGATACGTCTCCAACGTATCTACTTTTCCAAACTCTTTTGCCCTTGTTTTGGACTCTAATTTGCATGATTTGAATGAAACTAACCCGGACTGACGCTGTTTTCAGCAGAACTGCTATGGTGTTATTTTTGTGCAGAAATAAAAGTTCTCGGAATGACCTAAAAATTGACGAGGATTTTTTGTGGAATATATAAAAAATACTGGCGAAAGAATCAACGGAGGAGGAGGAGCCAGTGGGCCACGAGCCCTGGAGGCACCCCCCTGGCCGCGCCTGGCAGGCTCATGGGGCCCACGTGGCTCCTCCGACCTCCTCTCCACTTCCATATAACCCTATTCGTCCCAGAAAAAATCAAGGAGAAGAAATAATTGCATTTTACGATACGGAGCCGCCGCCACCACCTGTTCTTCCTCCGGAGGGCAGATCTGGAGTCTGTTTTGGGCTCCGGAGAGTGGAAATCGAAGCCATCGTCATCATCAACCTTCCTCCATCACTAATTTCATGATGCTCTTCATCGTTCGTGAGTAATCTTATCGTAGGCTTGCTAGACGGTGATGAGTTGGATGAGATCTATCATGTAATCGAGTTAGTTTTGATGGTGTTTGATCCCTAGTATCCACTATGTTCTAAGATTGATGTTGCTACTACTTTGTTATGCTTAATGCTTGTCACTAGGGCCCGAGTGCCATGATTTCAGATCTGAACCTATTATGTTTTCATCAATATATGAGTGTTCTTGATCATATTTTGCAAGTTGTAGTCACCTACTATGTGTTATGACCCGGCAACCCCGGAGTGACAATAGCCAGAACCACTCCCGGAGATGACCATAGCATGAGGATCCCATGTATTCACCATGTGTTAATGCTTTGTTCCGGTACTCTATTAAAAGGAGACCTTAATATCCCTTAGTTTCCATTAGGACCCCGCTGCCACGGGAGGGATGGACGAAAGATGTCATGCAAGTTCTTTTCCCTAAGCACGTATGACTATATACGGAATACATGCCTACATTACATTGACGAACTAGAGCTAGTTACATATTACCCTATGTTATAACTTTTACATGATGAATATCATCCGGCATAATCATCCATCACCGCTCCAATGCCTACGAGATTTTCCTATACTGGTCCTTGCTTAGTTACTTTACCGCTACTGCTGTCACACTTGCCATACCAATCACTACTGCTACTGTTACCATTATTACTGTTACTACCATATTGCTTTGCTACTAAAACTTTGCTACAGATACTAAATCTTTCAGGTGTGGTTGAATTGACAACTCAACTGCTAATACTCGAGGATATTCTTTGGCTCCCCTTGTGTCCAATCAATAAATTTGGGTTGAATACTTTACCCTCGAAAATTGTTGCGATCCCCTATACTTGTGGGTTATCATAGGGTTTTACGCATTTTGCAGCCCGAACTTGGGTAAAATCTCGCGTGTTAATCATCAGATCTGCTCTGTGTGCGAGCCTTCTTCCCTGCCAAACTGTAAAGGGATCCTCCCAATCCCATAGGTGTCGTTTCCCCGGCAGTGGCGGAGGGGTATATATAGGCATATCCAAATATCCAACCGTTACAACATTGTTGACCATCTTGGTGAAACCGATGCAAAACTCGGTTGTACCGATCTGTTCAAATGTGGCAACTTTTGGAATCTCGATGAGACGGATATAGGAATCTCAGTGGTACCGAAGTTAGTGGTCGAGGTAGTTTCCAAGACTCGGTGGGACCGAAACACAAAACTCAGAAATTCTGACTTTACGAAAATATCCAACAGAATCATGGTCATTGATTCTCGGTTGCACCGATGTGAACTCAGTTGCACCGAAGAGCTAGGGTTTGGCTAGGGTTCTGTCTTAGGTTTTGACTCGGTGTAGCCGATATGGAATTCTAGTTGGCACCGGTTTTGAGTGGTAGGGTGGGAGAGCTTGTGGGTGTTTTGGTGGCTAGCACTTGTGCACGTGAAGCAATTTGTTCACCAACAATACCTTACCCCCTTTTAATAGTATTAGCTTTCCTATGGACTCAAATTAATTTCTCACAAAGTAAAAAGAGAGTCTTCTAGCTTGAAGCTTTGCCAATCCATTCGTTGCATCTTGGGGTATCTCCTCACAATTTATAGCCATCCCATCATTGGACTTTTCCTGAAATACACTAGGTACAAATATTCGTCCAAGAGACAATGTATGTTGTCATGAATTATCAAAACCACCAAGGGAGCATATGTGATTTCAGTGGGTCACCAGGAGGATTCGCTCGTCCCCCTGCGGCGATGGCTCGAGCTCGCCTGAGGAGGAGATAAGAATGAAATGTGATCTAGCTCTCCCTCTCCCTCCGCCCGGCACGATTATACCACAGAATAGCAGATCTCTAGCTGTCAACCCTAGGATGTGGCAAGATCCTCAAGATCTCGCGCTCAGTGTAGTAAAGGCACGTAGCAAAATCCCGGGGCAGAAATCGAGGCGCCGTGCCCACTTTCGCCACTATTGCGACGCAACCACTTCTGCGCGCGCCGCCCACGTTTCAAACCCATAGGAATTTCGCCCCAAATCAGCCCGAGTGGCCTTCGTGCCTGCTTACCTAAAATAATGCATTTCGGTCCGCTGAATACCCTCTGCGGGTCTCCGTACACTTAGACGCATGCAAAAGTGAGAGAAGGAGGAGTTCCTAGGAACCCAGGGAGGACCAGTCCTCACTCATACTCAATCACCTGGAATTCATGGCATGCACACACATGGGCCACTAGTCTATCTCTCCTAAGAGACAACCGGGTGTCAATGGATTGTGCATGGTGGCCGATTCAATCCAATCATTCAGAAATTTTTAGTCCTGAATCCGTTTTTGGAATCGAGTGAAGAAGGCCCTGAGTTGGATTCTAGACGCCCTCGAGGTACCATGGCCACTCCAAAGTGTCGTCCACTCATCCATCTAACCTTCAACCGGATTGGGGGCTAATGATGGGGTCACCTACTAGTGTTAGGGTCATGAACCAGACATCTAGGGCCCACCTAGGGCCCCACATGACTGTAGAAGTCTAAGCACTATAGTTGCATTCGGATGCATATGTCAGATCCACTCGGATCCGCAAAGTCACTCGGATGTCTCCCCACTAGTTGCCCAGGCACCAACATTGGGACATAGAGTAGGAATGGACGACGTGCGAGCCAAAACGACTGAAGGACTTAACACCACACATAAAGTACAGTCAAAGCTAGCGTCAGTTTTGATCCGGACCTGACGGTGTTGACCTGCTAACATCACCATGGCATCATGCTGACGCATTAAACCTTTTCTGGAATTAAAATAAATCTAAATGATTTATTATTTACATAAAAAATCCTAAACTTTGAAAAATCATAGAAATTAATTTCTAAATCAGATTGAAATAAATTATATATGAAAAATGATCATAAAAATCCATTCTTTCCATATGTATCATTTTCATGCATGTTTGAACAACCTAAAGTTGTTGCATGGGACAATTCAATTAAATGCATTTAATGCTTAAATTGTCAAGTCTGAATCTGATCTATATTGATCAAATGGCTTCAGTTTAACTTGTGTTCACTTGCATAAGGTAAATCCAACACCATGTGAACATGTCATTCTCATGTATCATTTCGAAGCATTTTCCGTGTTTAAGTTGTTCCTTATTTTTCATTGTCGATAGACTAGCGAGACGTAGTTATCGAAGACATCGAAGAACAACAATGTTCTTCCAATCTTTCAGGAAAGCAAACCCCCTTGAGCATTCGATAGAATCCCACTCTCTCGCTCTTGTTCTCATTTCAATGCATTAGGACAACATGATTAAACTGTTACTAGTGTTCCAGTAGTTGAACCCATTCCTTTGTATGACATGTCATTGTCACAGTAAATAGCTAAACATTCCTAGAATGAGTAGGAGTTGCTTGAGCCATGTTGTGACCCCTCGTCCATGTCATGCTTGATATGCTTAGAGTTGAGTTGGTCTGACCCATCTAGGTGATGAGTTGGGATGAACATGTCCTACTGATGAGAGTTAAGCGTGTGAACCTATTTTGGTAAAGGTAGTGATGAGAGGCCATGTAGGAGTACATGGTGTGTTGTCTCATTGACGCCGCACTTAGGACCTGAGATCTTGTGTTGGTGTTCCAAGACTAGCTACTATCGCACATTGGGCTCTGGTAACTCAAGCTCTCTGGACCTATTAACCTACCTTGTTCTCAACCCAGGAGTCGTAGTAGTTTGAAACATTGATAGGTGTGGCCGGGCCTGTGAAGTGGATGAATGGCCCAGTCGGCACCGACTTGGGGCCCTGCTCAAAACGTTTTAGGCCATGTTTGAAACCTCGGGCGGACTTCCATTATGTGTTCCAACTTAGATAGGCGACTACCTTGGACGTGAGTCGTTGTAAGTTAACGTCCGTGGGTGATACCCTCATCGAGATTCCTCTTGAAGGTTGTCGAGTTCATGTCGTCTAAATGGTGATAAGTGATGGAGGTGTGTGTGACGAAGTACACCCCTACAGGGTAAACTATATATTCGAATAGCCACGTCCGCGGATATGGACTACTTGGAGACTTGCATGGTTCATATACAATTTAAAGGGATACTTTAAAATGCGCAAGATAAGCGCTAGTGCTATGGATGGCCTTCTCGTAGGGAGACGGGAGATGATCCATGGTGGTGTATTGATGTGGTGAATAGGTGGACTCGTGTGCACTCTCTTGTAGGGAGACGAGAGAGGGAAGATACATTGTCGTAGTCTAGATTAGCCAAAGGTCAAAACTGGCATTTCTGCAGTAAACCCCACAACCCCGTTCATTGATACATGATGCATAACTAGATAGTTCTGATGTAAGTCTTGTTGAGTACCTTCGTACTCACCGTTCCATATTTACAGTTTGCAGAGGATGTTGTTCACTTTATGGTTTCTTCTTGATGTTGATATTGACGATTAGGTTGGGAACCTAGATAGCAGTCTAGCTCCTTTGGTAGGGTCGTTGTAGCTTTTCAGGCTCTTCCGGCCATTTTCAGTAGATGTCTTTACTCAGACATGTATAACTTCCGCTTGATGTTTGTATGCTCTGAATGTTGGGTCATGTGACCCCCCTGCTTGTAACATTATACTAGGTTGGCTCTTTGGGGCCTTCTAGATAAATGTTGTGTTGTAGAGTTATGTTATGATGCCATGTTGTATCTACACATATCGTGCATATTGCGTGTATGTTTGAAATGCATTAGTATGTGTGGGATTCGACACCTAGTTGTGTGCCTATGGTAGCCTTCTTTACACGGAAATGCCTCTTTGTGCTTCTGTTGATCCATGGTAGCTTGCAACTACTCCAGACACATTGATTGACCGACTATATCCTTCTTTGCTGTTGTGTCTGTCCCTACGGGGAAAGGTCACACAATGTAATGAAGTCTATGTAGCTCGCTATGACTCGTCTACACATGCTGCTGACACCTGCATTGCTGGGTTATGTATGCTTGTTCTTGTATGGTTGTGCCACTTGGGTCTATAACTAGTCATGTCGACCCGGGTTCTCTGACATATGGATGCTAGTGAAATAATCATATATGTGAGCCAAAAGGTGCAAACCATTTGGCCAAGGTAAGGTGGCAACCATTGTGTATCATGCCTGACGCCGCAAAGCTATATGATGTGTTACATGCTAGATTTGTGTGGCTTGGTATCGGGGTCCCAACACCAAGTATCCTGCCAGCCCTTCACTGAACCGGGAAAAGATATGGCACAAAATCTATCCTTCCCCCTAAGCTGGATATCTAAGCCCCCGCACTGCTCGTTCACATTGGTCATCTCTCGACTCGGAGAGACCTTCCTTACAGTCATGGCGCGACAGGTGGAAAGATGCTCAAAGAGCCCCCAGTGAGGAGGACATCCTATGAAGTTCTCACAGAGGGAAACGAAGGCAGCTAGGTAGGAGACGTCATTTGGGGGAAGGTCCTGGAGTTGAGCTCCGAAGTAGTCAAGGAATGCTCGGAAGAAAGGATGTGGGGGCAAGGAAAAACCTCTTTCGATGTGGGTCACCAGGAGGACTCGCTCGTCCCCCTGCGACACTGGCTCAAGCTTGCCCGCCTCCGGCGGCCTCCAACTCCCAGTGACCAGGAGCCCTTGGCTCTAAGGCTGCAGCAGGAAGCCTCGTGAGACCCGCAGCGCAGCCCAGTCGCCCTAGAGTCAGATTGACGAGGCACCGACACTCGATGGAGACCCCCGTGATCCCTTCTTCGCCCACTCGTACTTCGCACTCGAGCCCTTTGCCATCTTCACCGGGCTAATTGGCACTAGGAGCCGAGTCGTGGAGTGGACGGGTGTGGTGGAGCATGGCGGAGTCATAGAGGGGGAAATGAGGAAGAAGGGGGATCTGGATTTCTTTCCCTCTCTGTCCCGTCAGAATTTACACCTCAGATTTGCAGATCTCCAGCCATCAATCCCTGGGTGCGGCAAGATCTTCAAGATCCCGCGATTAGCATGGACAAGGCACGTGGCGAAATCCCGGTGCGGAAATCAAGGCGTCGTGCCCACTTTCCCCACTACCACGATGCAACCGCTTCTGCGCACGCCACGCGCGTTTCAAACCCACGGGAATTTCCCCGTGAATCATTCCAAATGGCCTCTACGCTCGCTTGCCTAAAATAACGTGTTTTGGTCTGCTGAATACCCTCTGCGGATCCCCGTACACTCAGACGTACGCAAAAGTGGTTGATATGTCTCCAGCGTATCTATAATTTTTGCTTGTTCCATGCTGCTATATTATCAATCTTGGATGTTTTACAATCATTTTCTAGCAACTTTATATCATTTTTTGGGACTAACCTATTGACATAGTGCCAAAGTGCAAGTTGGTGTTTTTGCATGTTTTAAACTTCTCAGAAAATCAGTACCAAATGGAGCCCAAATGCTACGCGAATTTTTGGAGAGAAGAGCCAGGATGGGCCAAAGAGCACCAAGAGAGGGGGCCCAGGGTGGCCACCCTCCACCAGGGCGCGCCAGAGGCCCCTCGCGCAGCCTGGTGTAGGGTGCCCACCTAGAGACCCCCCCTCAACCGACTATCAAGCTTATAAATTCCCATATTTTGGGGAAACCCTAGAGGAGTCGACGAAACACAATTTCAACCGCCGCAAGTTCTAGAACCTCGAGGTTCAATCTAACACCATCACGGAGGGGTTCATCTTCATCGTAGGTGCCTCTCCTATGATGTGTGAGTATTTCACCATAGACCTACGGGTCCATAGGCAGTAGCTAGATGGCTTCCTCTCTCTCTATGATTCTCAATACAATGGTCTCTTGGAGATCTATTTGATGTAATGACTTTTGTGGTGTGTTTGTTGGGATCCGATGAATTTTGAGTTCATGATCAGTTTATATCCATGAATATGATTTGAGTCTTCTTTGATCTCTTATTTGCATGGTTACTTATATCCTCGTATTTCTTCTTTGAATCTTTGGTTTATTTAGGCCAACTAGATCGGTTTTTCTTTCCATGGGAAGAGGTGCTTTGTGATGTGTTCGATCTTGCGGTGTTCTTTCCTAGTGACAGAAGGGGCAGCAAGACATGCATGTATCGTTGCCATTAAGGATGACAATATGGGGTCTATTCCTACATGAATAGATCTTGTCTACATCATGTCACCATTCTTATTGCATCACTCTGTTTTCCCATGAACTTAATACACTAGATGCCTGCTAGATAGCGGTCGATGTGTGGAGTAATAGAAGTAGATGCAGAATTGTTTCGGTCTACTTATCTTGTACGTTATGCCTATATAATGATCATTGCTTGGATATCGTCATGATTATTTGATATTCTATCAATTGCCCAACGGTCATTTGTTCACCCACCATGTGCTATACTCATGAGAGAAGCCACTAGTGAAACCTATGGGCCCCGGGTCTACTTTTCCAACAAATTGCTTTCCGATATACTATTTTGCCCTTTTGTTATCAGATATATTAATAAAAAACAAAAATACCTTGCTGTAATTTTTGTTTACTTATTTTATTTAGTGTTTTTGCGTGATCTATTTGACAAAACTATCATTACCTAATCTATCTTATTACCGTAGAGAGCTTGACAACCTCTCTTTCGCGTCGGGTTGCAAGTATTTGTTATTTGTGTGTAGGTGTTATTTACGTGGGTGCGCGATCTTCCTCTATGGATTGATACCTTGTTTTCATAACTAAGGGAAATGCTTATCGTCGTTGTGCGGCATCATCCCTTCCTCTTTGGGGAAATACCGACGCGGTCTCAAGCCACGTCAAAGAAATTTCTCGCGCCGTTGCCGGGGAGGAAGCAATCTCATCTACCAGGTTCCTAATCACAAATCTCATCTCCTTGAAATTTTCATTATTTTCCATTTTCCTCTCGTTTTCCTCTCCCCCACTTCACAAATTTGCTGTTTTATTCTCCCTCTCTTTTTCGTTTGCCTTTTTCTCGTCAGATCTCTTGTTTGCTTGCAATCTTGTTTGCGTAGGCATGATGCCTCAACGAAGATATTATGATGTTGCTTACCCCAATATTTTTCTTGAGATTGAAAAAATTACCAAGGAATATATCACTACGCAATTTGAGCATAATAAGTATTTCACTGAGGAGCTTAAAGAACACTCTACCGCACTAGAGGCTATAACAAAACAACTTGATGATATACTAGATAAGTTGCTAATCTTGAAACTAGGTATGCTCATGTTGAAACTTTGCTAGGAAAAATACCTGACGCACAAGCCACCTTAGTGAATCAAATGGCTGCTAAACCAGTTTCTCTAGAGGATAAAAATGATGAAGATCTTAAAATGATTGGTGTTTGCTCTATTAATTCCTTGCTTAGTAATGTTAAAATTGATGATAAAGGGACTAAAGAATAATCAACTTTAGCTAGAAGGCATCCCAATGATTTGGAGGGTGAAAATCTTGATGAAAATTTTGATAAAAGTGGGTTTGGAGAGGTCAAAACTTTACCTAGTGATGTGCCCACTATTTTTTATTACAAAGACTTTAATTATGAGAGTTCCTCCTTGGTTGATTGTATTTCTTTGCTGCAATCTACGATAAATTCAACCCATGCTTATGAACAAAATAAAGCTTTTTCTAAACATATCGTTGATGCCATGATGAAATCCTTAGAAGAAAAGTTGGAATTAGATATTTCAATCCCTAGAAAATTGCATGATACGTGGGAACCTACCATCAAAGTCAAGATTAAAAATTAGGAATGCTTTGCTTTGTGTATTTGGGTGCTATTGTTTCCATAATTCCGAAATCTCTATATGATGTGCTTGGTCTTACCAAAATTGAAGAATGTTCTCTTAATTTGCACTTGGCAGATTCTACTATTAAAAAGCCTTTAGGAAGAATTAATGATGTTCTTATTCTTCCAAATAGGAATTATGTGCCCACTGATTTTATTGTTCTTGATATTGATTGCAATGCGTCTTGTCCCATCATACTTGGTAGACCGTTTTTACTCACTGTAGGTGCCATGATTGATATGAAAGAAGGCAATATTAAGTTTTAGTTTCCTCTTAGAAAGGGTATGGAACACTTCCCTAGAACAAGAATTAATCCACCATATGAATCAATCATGAGGGCCTTTTATGGAGTGAAAACCAAGGATGACAATACTTGAATCTATGTGTTATGCCTAGCTAGGGGCGTAGAGTGATAGAGCTTGTTGGGAGGCAACACTTCCCTAGAACAAGAATTAAGCCACCATATGAATTAATCATGAGGGCCTTTTATCGAGTGAAAACCAAGGATGACAATACTTGAATCTATGTGTTATGCCTAGCTAGGGGCGTAAAACGATAGCGCTTGTTGGGAGGCAACCAATGAATAAATTATTTTTATCCTTTGCTTTCTGTTTTTGAGTGTTTTGCAAAATTATGATTCTGTTATTATTGTGTTTTTTATGTTTTATTTGGTGTTTGTGCCAAGTAATGCCTTTAGGATGATCCATAAGATGAGTAGAAACAATGCTGAATCTGATACAGAAACTTTGTTCCCAGTTCAAGAATTTTAATTTTTTACTGGAACGTGATATTAAGATCACGTTTTAACACAGTATTTATATACAAATTATTTACGTTTTCCTAATTTTTTGGAATTCTTAGAGTTCCCAAAGTATGGGTAGATTACAGATTACTACAAACTGTTCTGTCTGAAACGGATTCTGTTTTCGTTGCATTGTGTGCTTGTTTTGATGAATTTATGGCTTGTATCGGGGGATATAAGTCATGGTAAAGTTAGAATACAGTATATATAATTTGATAATAAAATATTAATGGGTTTACAACAGTACCTAAAGTGGTAATTTACTTTATTATGCTAACGGGTCTCGCGAGAATTTTGTCAAGTTTTGTGTGATTGAAGTTTTCAAGTTTTGGGTGAGATCACGATGGATGAAGGAATAAGGAGTAAGAATATCCTAAGCTTGGGGATGCTACAGAATCCCAAGGTAATATCCAAAGAGTAACAAGCAACTAAGCTTGGGAATGCCCGAGTGGTATCCCTTCTTTCTTCTAAGAACCATCGGTATTTTACTTGGAACTGTATTTTTATTCGTCACATATCATGAGTTTTGCTTGGAGCGTCTTGTATATTTGCTTTATTTGATTTTATCCTTGATGAACACACCTATTTGAGAGAGCCAAAAATATTCTATGATTTTCTAGAATTGCTCTTTATGCTTCACTTAAATCTATTGAGCAAAGGAATTGCTCTTATGCTTCACTTATATCTGTTTGAGCACGACGTGCTTTTACATGTTTGAAGAAATGCTCTCATGCTTCACTTATATTAATTTGAGAGTTAGTAATTTTGAAGAAATCCTCTCATGTTTCACTTATACTATTTTGGGAGATGAAACTTTTATGCTCATGTTCTTCACGTATATCCATGTGAGCATGTCAAAAGCAATTGCAATATATGAAACTAGTCCAAAGTGACAGATATTCAAGAGGGATATAATAAAAACTTTCATGAAGATCATTAGAAAAATTAAACTTGACTCTTTGTAATAGTTTTTAGAAATGACAATAGTAATATGTGAGTTATGTTGGTGAGTAATTATGCTTAGTAAGAATATTGGTGTTAAGGTTTGTGATTCCCTATGCAAGCACGAAAGTCAATAGTTGTGTGACGAAATTACATCCTACTTATGCTACATTATTCAGTGTTAGTTATGCTTAATGCTCGCTTATGTGATTTTTTGTTTCTTGGTTGGATGCTTCTCAATCTCTTGCTGGCCTTCACTTGTACTAAGTATAAATACTACTTGTGCATCCAAAATCCTTAAAACAGTTTTGCCATATGTGTCTACCATACCTACCTATATACGGTATTTCCATGCTGTTCCAAGCAAATTTGTATGTGACACCTCTAAATTTCAAAATAAATTCTCCTTTTTGTGTGCTCGTACTGCTCATGAAACCGTGGATTCAGCTAGCCATGGGAATTGAAAGTATGGTGGAAATGGAATAAACTTTATTTTCTCTTTGTGAACCGCCTATGGTGTATCTAGCATGGAAAAGATATTGAAATCTCTCGGTCATTTTCGTTGACAGGAAAGGCATGCCACCCAAAATATTTTTCTCTATCAATTTAAACACTTGAGCTCTGGCACCTCTACAAATCCCTACTTCCCTCTGCGAAAGGCCTATCTATTTAGTTTATGCCATTTTTATTTTTCAATTTGAGTCTCCATATTCTCTTATAAAGCACCAACTAGGAGGCACTATGATCGTACTTGAGCATTAGGTGTATCTAATATTTGAGTGTGTATTGTGAATGGATCAATGATTGAGCATGATGGGCTAGGGATAACTTGCTTTAGCTTTGATATTTTGAAAGGCATGGTTGCTTGTTGATATGCTTGAGCATTAAAGTTTTCATGTCAAAACTAGACTATTGCTTTGAACCATTTAAAAGTCCAAATGCCCATGGTACAAAGAAAAGAATATATGATGAACATGTTAGGCAATATTCCACATCAAAAAAATCTTTTTTTATCATTTACCTACTCGAGGATGAGTAGGAATTAAGCTTGGGGATGCTGATACGTCTCCAACGTATCTATAATTTTTGCTTGTTCCATGATGTTATATTATCAATATTGAGTGTTTTACAATCATTCTATAGCAACTTTATATCATTTTTTGGGAATAACCTATTAACATAGTGCCAAAGTGCCAGTTGTTATTTTTGTTTGTTTCTTACTTCACAGAAAATCAGTACCAAATGGAGCCCAAACGCTACAGGAATTTTTGGAGAACTTTTATGGACCGGAAGAGCCAGGATGGGCCAAAGAGCACCAGGAGAGGGGGGCTAGGGTGGCCACCCTCCACCGGGGCGCGCCAGAGGCCCCTGGTGCAACCTGGTTGAGGGTGCCCACCTTGGGACCCCCCCCCCCTCAACCGACTATCAAGCCTATAAATTCTCATATTTTTGGAAAACCCTAGAGGAGTCGGTGAAACACAATTCCAGCCACCGCAAGTTCCAGAACCTCGAGATCCAATCTAACACCATCACGGAGGGGTTCATCTTCATCATAGGTGCCTCTTAGATGATGCATGAGTAGTCCACCATAGACCTATGGGTCCTTAGGCAGTAGCTAGATGGCTTCCTCTATCTCTATGATTCTCAATACAATGGTCTCTTGGAGATCTATTTGATGTAATGACTTTTGCGGTGTGTTTGTTGGGATCCGATGAATTTTGAGTTCATGATCACTTTATATCAATGAATATGATTTGAGTCTTTTTTGATCTCTTATTTGCATGATTACTTATAGCCTCGTATTTCTTCTTAGAATCTTTGGTTTAGTTAGGCAAACTAGATCGATTTTTCATGCCATGGGAAGAGGTGCTTTCTGATGGGTTCGATCTTGCGGTGTTCTTTCCCAATGACAGAAGCAGCATCAAGACACACATGTATCGTTGCCATTAAAGATAACAAGATGGGTTCTATTCCTACATGAATAGATCATGTCTACATCATGTCACCATTCTTATTGCATTACTTCATTTTCTCATGAACATAATACACTAGATGCATGCTGGATAGCGGTCGATGTGTGGAGTAATAGAAGTAGATGCAGAATCGCTTCGGTCTACTTACCTGGATATCGTCATGATTATTTGATCTTCTATCAATTGCCCAGTAGTAATTTGTTCACCCACCATGTGTTATACTCATGAGAGAAGCCACTAGTGAAACCTACGACCACTAGATCTACTTTTCCAACATATTGCTTTCCGATCTACTATTTTGCCCTTTTGTTTTCAGATCTATCAATCCAGAAAACCAAAATACCTTGCTGCACTTTTTGTTTACTAATTTTATTTAGTGTTCTTGCAAGATCTATTTGCCAAAACTATCATTACCTAATCTATCTTATCACCGTAGAGAGCTTGACAACCTCTCTTTCGCGTCGGGTTGCACGTATTTGTTATTTGTGTGTAGGTGTTGTTTACGTGGGTGTGTGATCTTCCTCTACGGATTGATACCTTGGTTCCTTTCATAACTGAGGGAAATACTTACCGTCGTTGTGCTGCATCATCCCTTCCTATTTGGGGAAATACCGCCGCAGTCTCAAGCCACATTAGTGGTCGAAGGAGGAATTTGCAGGAACCTAGAGACGACCAGTCCTCGCTCCTATTTGGTCACTCAAAATTCATGGCATGCCCGCACGTGGGCCACTAGTCTATCTTTCTCGAGAGACAACCAAGTGCCATCAGATGGCATGTGGCAGTCAATCCAATCCGATCATTCTGAAAAATTTCAGTCCTGAATCCATTGTGGTTCCATCTTGGAATCGAGTGAAGAAGGCCCTGAGTCGGATTCCGAGCACCCCCGAGGCGCGGAGGCCACTCCAAAGTGTCATCTACTCGTCCATATAAACCTCAACCGATTTCGGAGCTAATGATGGGGTCACTTACTAGAGGTAGGGTCATGGACCAGACATCCAGGGGCCACCTAGGGCCCGACATGACCATTAAAGTGTAAGGATAATAGTTGCATTCTGATGCATACATTGGATACGCTTGGATTCATAAAGTCACCCAGACGCCTGCCCGCGAGTTTGCCAGCCACCAACCCTCGGACAGAGAGGAGGCATGGGCGACATGGGAGCTGCAATGGCCGGAGGACTTAACACCACACAAGAAGTGTAGTAGTAGCTAGTGTTACCAGTAATGGTCGTAGTTAGGACCACAGTTCCCAGTAACTTGTACTTATTCACATTAAATGCCCTTGTAATGACGCTCGGTAGGTCCTAGCAAACTCTATATAATCCACCCCGAGCTCCTGGACAAGGGTTCAACACTCCACGTAATCAGACACCCCCAGAGAAAACACAAGCCTCCGTACACGAGACGTAGGTCTTTACTTCTCCGAGAGGGGACCGAACTCGCTAAATCCGAGTGATACACTTGCGCCGTAGCTAGGATCCTCCCCTCATTCGTACCCCTAGTATTCATTGTCAGGCTCGTTACCTTGACAACAGGCACCGCACACCACCTCCAACCTATGCTCACGACCACCCCTAGCCGCAAGATCTAGCCGCCCCTTGCAGATGCCACAACCGAAAGCATGCCGCTCGCCTCCACTTCATAGCCAGGCATGTCGCCCAAAGGCCCTGTGCGCCACTTCCAGAGAAGCCTCTATCACACCATTGTGACCCACAACTGCGCTACGCCGGCCCACATTAGAGCCCTTTCATGAGGAAGCGAGTAACCCCCACCCCCGACCTCGCGTCGACACTAGCTGGGTTTCTCCAAACCACGTCCTCTAACGGCAGTGATGAGGAGGAGGGCCGGGAAGGGAGCTAATGGTGATGGCAGCTACGAATCCTCCCAGTCACCCACGAAAGTGACACGGGAGTAAGAGGATAAGGTTCCCTTGCCATTATCGTGTTTGAACCATTTAGATCATCTACAAACGGACTCCTCAAGTCCTCCTCAAATGAACATGGACACGACCAGACTGGAGAGAGAAGGAAAAGACTGACCCAACCAGATCCCCCATATCATCCTCATCCCTATATGCCCGCGAACCCTCATATTGAGGAAAAATGTAGGGAGGATATGAGGTCTCATAGACACACCCGGTCAGTCCATTAGGACGCGGTCCCACCCTAGACCATCTTTTCTCTTTCTTTATTCATGTTTTCTCTTTTCATCTCCACCAATCATGTACACGTGAGCGGACATATGAGAAAGAAAATGAGGATTGAGGCCGCACAAGTGGACAAATAGAGGCTTAAAACAAACACACCTGCTTACTGACCGGACGTGTCCACACATGTTTGAGGGGCGAATTAAAAGTTTACAGCCATAGATGCTCTCACAATGTAGAAGTGGTTTCAGCTAAATTGATTCCAGTGTTCTATACCTCTAAGAAAACACTAAGACGAACTCATACAAACATAAAAAAGGAACGAACCTACTCTAATAAAATGAAATCATGTCATTACATTCCACTTGGTTCCCAAACCAGACGCGCCTTTAAGTGACATGGTTGGATGACCAGTGTTGGGCCGAATGTCCATGAACAATGGCTTGCCATGCTCGCACACATTTGGGGGCGTTAGAGCATCTCCAATAGGTGCCCAACATGCGGTGAGCAAAAAGCGGGTTTACAGCGCGCGACTAGCAAATTTTAGCACGCAGCTGAGCGCTGGCTCTAGCGGCTGCCGCAAAATATAGCGCGCGGAGCTCCAGCAGACGCACTAAATTAGCACGCGCAGAATGCATTTTGAACATTCATAGATTTTTCAAACGTTCAACGATACATAGAAATAAAAACATAGATAGTTCAAATGTTCAATGATACATAGAAATAAAAGCATGCATAGAAATAAAAACATGCTAAACTACTCATCATCCTCTTCCTCCTCCGACTCCTTCTCTGACTCGATAGTAATGTCCTCGTCCGATGTCTCGATGAAGGCATCAAGATATCGGTCATCATCGGCGTCCCAGGTCGACCCTGCTCCAAGCTCGATGTTGAATTACGCAACTGCCTTTCGTGTACGCTTGTCCTCGTGATAGTCGGCTTGCTCCGTCCTCCTCTCCACCCTCCTCTGCGCCCTTCTCTCCGCCCTCCTTTGCATGAATAACTTGCCTCATCGATGACGTCCGGTGGGAACCTTTCATGCCACGCTGCCATGGCCACCTCGTCCATCTTGGCGATGCCGAGGCGGCGCTCATGCCTCTGGTTCTAGCGATGGTCCTTGTCGGTGACAAGGCGTGGGGGAGGCGCGAGACGCTTCACCCACTCCCGCAACATCACGTTGGGAAAATTCATTCCCCTACGAGGCCACCGGAGGCACCATGCCTTCGCATCATATGCGCGGGCAGCCTCATGGGTAGTCTCGAAAGTGCCGAGGCCGAGGCCCATGTCGTCGGACCGTATCTCGGCGGACAAGGTGCCGGAGGGTGATGGCCCACAAGTATAGGGGATCTATCGTAGTCCTTTAGTTAAGTAAGAGTGTTGAACCCAACGAGGAGCAGAAGGAAATGACAAGTGGTTTCTAGTAAGGTATTCTCTGCAAGCACTGAAATTATCAGTGATAGACATTTTTGTGATAAGATAATTTGTAACGAGTAACAAGTAACAAGTGTAGCAAAGGTGCAGCAAGGTACCCCAATCCTTTCTGTAGCAAAGGAAACACCTGGACAAACTCTTATATAAAGCAAAGCGCTCCCGGGCACATATGGGAATTTCTGTCAATCTAGTTTTCATCATGCTCATTTGATTCGCATTCGTTACTTTGATAACTTGATATGTGGGTGGACCGGTGCTTGGGTGCTGCCCTTACTTGGACAAACTTCCCACTTATGATAACTCCTATCGCAAGCATCCGCAATTACAAAAGAATAATTAAGGTAAACCTAACCATAGCATGAAACATATGGATCCAAATCAACCCCTTACGAAGCAACCCATAAACTAGGGTTTAAGCTTCTGTCACTCTAGCAACCCATCATCTACTTATTACTTCCCAATGCCTTCCCCTAGGCCCAAATAATGGTGAAGCGTTATGTAGTCGACGTTCACATAACACTACTAGAGGAGAGACAACATACATCTCATCAAAATATCGAACGAATACCAAATTCACATGATTACTTATAACAAGACTTGTCCCATGTCCTCGGGAACAAACGTAACTACTCACGAAACATGTTCATGTTCAAGATCAGAGGAGTATTAATTATGATAAGGGATCTGAACATATGATCTTCCATCAAGTAAACCAACTAGCATCAATTACAAGGAGTAATCAACACTACTAGCAACCCACGGGTACCAATCTGAGGTGTTGAGACAAAGATCGGATACAAGAGATAAACTAGGCTTTGGAGAGGATATGGTGATGGTGAAGATGTTGATGGAGATTGACCCCCTCTTGATGAGAGGATCGTTGGTGATGACGATGGCTTCAATTTCCCCCTCTGGGAGGGAAGTTTCCCCGACAAAACAGCCCTGCTGGAGCTCTAGATTGGTTCTGTCCAAGTTCTGCCTCGAGAAGGTGGCGCTTCGACCCGAAATCTCTCCTCTAATTTTTTCCATGTCAAAATGCTTCATATAGGATAAGATGGGTGTCAGAGGAGCCACAGAGGCCCCACAAGCCTGCTAGGCGTGGCCTAGCAGGCTTGTGGCCTATGGGTGCCCCCTCTAGTTGATTCTTGCGCCAGTATTTTTTATTAATTCCAATATTCTCCGTAAATTTTCAGGACTTTTGGAGTTGTGCAGAATAGTATCTCAGATTTTCTTCTTTTCCAGACCAGAATTCCAGCTACCGGCATTCTCCCTCTTCATGTAAACCTTGTAAAATAAGAGAGAAAAGGCTTAGGTATTGTACCATAACGTGTAATAACAGCCCATAATGCAATAAATATCAATATAAAAGCATGATGCAAAATGGATGTATCAAACTCCCCCAAGCTTAGACCTCGCTTGCCCTCAAGCGAAAGCCGAGATCGATGAATGTGTCCACATGTTTAGAGATAGAGGTGTCGAAAAAATAAAATACGGACATGAGGGCATCACGATCAACTTTAGAACATCAATACTCATTGTATGGGATTCTTTATACTAGAGTAACAATTCATTCACAAGATAAAGTATGAACCAAGAACTCTATTGACAACTAACAAACTATGGCTCAGTCATTGAAGCAATTGAGAATTTATCATAACATCGGAAAGAGTCAATATAAGAGCTCGTAAAGCAAATCCACATACTCAATTATCTTTAAGTCTTTCACAATTGCTAGCACTCACGCGGTACCCACAATGTCAAAGCTTCAATCGAACACAGAGAAAGATAGGGGATTATAATTTTGCCTCCCGACTATTCACCTCAAGGGTGATGTCAACGATAATAACTCATGATCACCCATGTACGAGTGGATATATAAGTCTGTATCGTTCCCCAACACATAATGCTTGCCAAGAGAGACGAAATATAGGAAGTGGTGAAAACCACCATGACTCTTGCATAAAGGTAAATACTAGAAAGTAGAAGTAACAGATAGGCCCTTCGCAGAAGGAAGCAGAGGTTGTCATGCGCTTTTTGTTTTGGATGCATAAGCTCTTAGTTAGAGGAATGCCACGTTGTATTGCCCTTTGTGATAGCAACCTTTATTATGCAGTCTGTCACTTTTATTTCTTTACTATCACAAGTTCGTACAATGCTTATTTCCCTTACTATAAAAGATCACACATATTTAGGAGCAATTTTTATTGCCTTTTTGCACCGATGACAACTTACTTGAAGGATCTTATTCAATCCATAGGTAGGTATGGTGGACTCTCATGGCAAAAATGGGTTGAGGTGTTTGCATGCACAAGTAGTACCTCTACTTGGTGCGGAAGTTTTGGCTATTATAGGTGGAAGCAAGCACGACATGTTGGAGGATCTAAAACCATATAACTTCTATCCGGATGCAAGAAAACATAACCTATTATGTTGTCTTCCTTGTCCAACATCAACTTCTTGGCATGTAATATTTTAATGAGTGGTCACAATCATAAAAGATATCCAAGATAATATATTTATATGTGAATCTCGCTTTATTTATCACTTCCTTTCAATTGCACCAATGACCAATTACTCTGTTTGTTAACTCCCAACAAATTTCAATCACCATACTTTTTATATGTGAAGTCATTACTCCCCATAAGATCACTATGTATTCCTTTTTCTTTTGTTCTATTATTCTTTATTCATTACTTTCAACAGCATAGTGATCTAGCAAAGCCCTCTCATCAAAACTACTTTTTATTATATAACTCTCGGACTTGCTTACATAAGGGGAGGAAAAGCAAAAACTAAAAGGGTAGATCATACTAAAAACTTTTAGTCTACTAGATCAAAACAAAAAGGATCGAACTAGGAAAGATAATGAAAAAACAAAAAGGAAAAAGGTGTGATGTGATACGATACCGAGGCACCTCCCCGAAGCTTGGCACAATCCAAGGGGAGTGCCCATACCCATGTGCTCAGGTGTCCTTCTTCGGAGGTGATGGTGGTGGAGTTGTTGATGAGGTTGGAGGCTTGTCCTCCGTCTTCCAAGGCATAGGCTCACCATCCTAAAAAGATGAACGAGTCTCCGTAATCCTCAAATCTGCAGCCAAACTCATTCTCTTAAATATGTATTCATACTCACAGTTTTGGTTTTGCAGATCATAGATCTGGCTTGGAGATGCTCAATTTTCTCATAAATCTTGAAGATGTGCTCTACGATGTCCTTGGTGTCCGGCTTGTGTTTATGGGTAAACTCCGAGATCATCATATGATTGGCATTGAGTCCACGTCCCACCATCGCTTGGCACTTGAAGACTTGTTGCTCCATTGCTTCGAGCCTTATTTCCACGCTTCCGGTCTTCTTTGGCCCCTCAACGTCACGGATGTGCAGCACCCCCTCACGCATCTCAATGGTTTGAGGGTGTTGCAGTACCTCTACAAGGTAAGGGTTGATGACCTTCTCGAAAAACTTGTCCTTCGAAGCACCGGGGGACGCCATGACAATCTAACTCTACTGTAGAAACAACTCAAAACAAAAACAGGAGGTATTATCGTGATACGAAAGGCGAAACACTCGGGAGATTATATAATGAATTTTTGTCGACTCGAAGGGGTGTTCCACAAGAAAGCGGAGTCCGGGGGGGCGCACGGGCTGGTGACAAGCCCCCTAGGCACGACCAGGGGATGGCCGTGCCTAGCAGGCTTGTCGCCTCCCCATGCGTCCTTCAGACTGCTTTTAATTTTCCTAAATTTTTAAATATTTCAAAACTGAATAAAATTGCTATTGGAAAACTTTTGGAGTCGGTTTACTTACCGTACCACGTACCTATCCCTTTTTAGAGTCTGAAACGTTCTGGTAAGTCTCGCTAATATGCTCTTAGGAGTTATGGTATTGATAGCATTGGTTTCAACATTAATGGGAGTACCTGAAATATAGTGTTTGATTCTTTGCCTGTTTACCACCTTTGGATTTGTGCCTTCGGCGTTGTTGATCTTGATGGCACCGGAACGATATACCTCCTCGATGATGTATGGTCCTTCCCACTTAGAGAGAAGTTTTTCTGCAAAAAATCTTAACCGAGAATTGTATAGCAAGACATGATCACCTACATTAAATTCACGCTTTTGTATCCTTTTATCATGCCATCTCTTAACTTTTTCTTTAAACAACTTGGCATTCTCATAGGCCTGGGTTCTCCATTCATCAAGTGAGCTAATGTCAAATGACCTCTTCTCACCAGCAAGTTTGAAATCATAGTTGATCTCTTTGATTGCCCAATGAGCTTTATGCTCTAGCTCTAGAGGTAAGTGACATGCTTTACCATAAACCATTTTATACGGAGACATACCCATAGGATTCTTGTAAGCAGTTCTATAAGCCCATAATGCATCGTCAAATTTCTTAGACCAGTTCTTCCTAGATCTATTAACCATCTTTTGCAAGATCAATTTAATTTCTCTGTTGCTTAATTCTACTTGACCACTAGACTGAGGATGATAAGGAGATGCAATTCTATGATTAACATCATATTTAGCAAGCAATTTACGGAAAGCACCATGAATAAAATGTGAACCACCATCAGTCATTAAATATCTGGGGACTCCAAATATAGGGAAAATAACTTCTTTAAGCATCTTAATAGAGGTGTTGTGATCAGCACTACTAGTTGGAATAGCTTCTACCCACTTAGTGACATAATCAACAGCAACTAATATATGAGTATACCCGTTGGAAGTTGGAAAAGGTCCCATATAATCAAAACCCCAAACATCAAATGGTTCAATAACAAGAGAGTAATTCATAGGCATTTCCCGATGTCTACTAATATTGCCAATTCTTTGACATTCGTCACATGACAAGACAAACTAACGAGCATCCTTGGAGAGAGTAGGCCAATAAAAACCAGATTGTAATACCTTATGTGCAGTTCTGTCTTCAGCGTGGTGTCCTCCGTAGGCCTCGGAATGGCACTTCCATAGGATCTGTTCATGTTCATGCTCAGGTACACAACGTCTAATAACACCACCTACTCATTCTTTATAAAGGTGTGGGTCATCCCAGAAGTAACGTCTTAAATCATAGAAAAACTTTTTCTTTTGCTGGTATGTGAAACTAGGCGGTATAAATTTAGTGACAATGTAATTAGCATAATCATCATACCAAGGAGTATTATGCGAAGCATTTATGACAGCTAATTGTTCATCAGGGAAGCTATCATCAATAGGTAGTGGGTCATCAAGAACATTCTCTAACCTAGACAAGTTATCTGCTACAGGTTATCAGCACCCTTTCTATCAACAATATGCAAATCAAATTCTTGTAGCAGAAGAACGCATCTGATAAGTCTAGGTTTAGCATCTTTCTTTTGGAAAAGATATTTAATAGTAGCATGAGCAGTGTGAATAGTTACTTTATAATCAATGATATAGGGTCTAAACTTATCACAAGCGAACACAACTTCTAAAAATTCCTTTTTAGTGATAGCATAGTTTCTTTGAGCATTGTCTAGAGTTTTGCTAGCATAATAAATAACATTTAATTTCTTATCAACTCTTTGAACTAGAAGAGCACCTACGGCATAATCACTAGCATCACACATAATTTTAGGATTCAATCGTCGTTGGTGATCAACAACTAGTTTAGATCAGGCTCCATTTTAATTTTATGCTGACATAGAGTGGGACTAATGCTCTTAAGATCATCAAGAGTATATCAAATAGCAGCACGATGCTTCTTCAGAGTTTTCAATAATCTCTGTTCTTCATGCTCTGAAAGGTTAGCACTAATAATAACAGGATATATCTTCTTTTCATCAAGATAAGCATATTTCGAAGTATCTGGTAATTGTTCAAGCTCAAACACGGGATCACCCTTGGGTGGAGGAGGATCCCCAAGTATTTCAACAGGCAAGTTGTGTTTCAGGATAGGATGCTGATCAAAGAAAATCCTATCTATTTCATTTCTTTCATTCATATTCATGTCATTTTCATGGTCTAGCAAATATTTCTCTAAAGGGCCAGTAGGAGGCACTACAATAGAGGCAAGACCAATTATTTCATCCTTACTAGGCAATTCTTTATCATGGGATTGTCTACGAAAATTAGAGAAATTAAACTCATGAGATGCATCCCCAAAACTTATGGTAACCGTTTCATTCTCACAATCTATCCTGGCATTAATGGTATTCAAGAAGGGTCCACCAAATATAATGGGACAGAAATCATCTTGTGGGGAACCAAGAACAAGAAAATTAGTAGGATATTTTATTTTCCCACACAAGACTTCAACATCTCCTCGTGATATAGTATCTCTATTAACAAGTTTAATTGTAACATCAATTTCCTCTAACTCAGCTAGTGCAATATCATTCATAATCTCTTTATATAAGGAGAAGGGAATTTCACTGACACTAGCACCCATATCACATAAGCCATGATAACAACGATCTCCTATTTTAACAGAAACAACAGGCGTGCCAACAATGGGTCTATGTTTATCTTTAGCATCAGGTTTATCAATTCTAGCGGCTTCATCACAAAATTGAATAACATGCCCATCAATATTATCAACCAAGAGATCCTTAACCATAGCAATACTAGGCTCAACTTTAATTTTCTCAGGGGTGTAGGTGTTCTAGCACAGGCCTTACGAACCACAGTTGAAGCTTTTGCATGATCCTTTATTCTAATAGGGAAAGGTGGTTTCTCAATACAAGTAGTGGGGATAACAGGATCAACATTATAAGTAATAGTTTTCTCTTCAACTTTAATAGGTTCAACTACTTTCACTTCAATGGGAGGATGATATTTAGACCACTTCTCCTTGGGGAGATCAACATGAGCAGCAAAAGATTCACAAAAAGAAGCTACTATCTCAGAGTCAAGTCCATATTTAATGCTAAATTCATGAAAAGCATTAGTGTCCACGAAAGATTTAACACAATCAAATTTAAGGTTCATACCTGACTCCTTACCTTCGTCAAGTTCCCAATCTTCAGAGTTGCGTTTAATTCTTTCCAATAAATCCCATTTGAAATAAATATCTTTCTTCATATAGGAACTAGCACAAGAATTATCGAGCATGGATTGGTCATTACGAGAAAGCCGAGCATAAAAATTCTGAATAATAATTTCTCTCGAGAGCTCATGATTGGGGCATGGATATAACATTGACTTAAGCCTCCCCCAATCTTGAGCGATTCTTTCTTCTTCACGAGGCCAAAAATTATAAATACAATTTTGATGACGATGAACTAGATGCATATGATCGAACTTCTGATGAAATTCCATCTTCAATCGGTTGTAGCTCCGTGATCCAATATCATCACATAGCCTATACCATGTCTATGCCTTCTCCTTCAAAGATAAAGAAAAGACCTTCTTCTTGACGTGATCCTCGGGCAGACCTGCAAGCTTAAATAATCCACAAACTTCATCCACATAGATTGGATGTAAATCAGGATATAGTGTTCCATCTCCTGCATAAGAATTAGCCAGCAGTTTCTCTATCATACCCGAAGGAATTTCATAATGAATATTTTTAGAAGGTTCAGTAGGTTGAGGGACAACTCTTTGTGTTTCTGGTCGAGGTGAAGATACCCCGAACAAAACCCTCAAAGGATTACTTTCCATAGTAACAAGTGACAGTAAATTTCAGCACACTATATAAATTTTCCCTTACCAAATTCCACTTACCAAAGGCGCTTCACTCCCTGGCAACGGCACCAGAAAAGAGTCTTGATGACCCACAAGTATAGGGGATCTATCTTAGTCCTTTCGATAAGTAAGAGTGTCGAACCCAACCAGGAGCAGAAGGAAATGACAAGCGGTTTCTAGTAAGGTATTCTCTGCAAGCACTGAAATTATCGGTGACTGATAGTTTTGTGATAAGATAATTCGTAACGAGTAACAAGTAACAAGTGTAGCAAAGGTGCAGCAAGTTAGCCCAATCTTTTTTGTAGCAAAGGATGGGCCTGGACAAACTCTTATATAAAGCAAAGCGCTCCCGATGACACATGTGAATTTCTGTCAAGCTAGTTTTCATCATGCTCATTTGATTCGCGTTCGTTACTTTGATAATTTGATATGTGGGTGGACCGGTGCTTGGGTGCTGCCCTTACTTGGACAAACCTCCCACTTATGATTAACCCCTGTCGCAAGTATCCGCAACTATGAAAGAAGAATTAAGGTAAACCTAACCATAACATGAAACATATGGATCCAAATCAGCCCTTACGAAGCAACGCATAAAGTAGGCTTTAAGCTTCTGTCACTCTAGCAATCCATCATCTACTTATTAATTCCCAATGCCTTCCCCTAGGCCCAAACAATGGTGAAGTGTTATGTAATCGACATTCACATAACACCACTAGAGGAGAGACAACATACATCTCATCAAAATATCGAACGAATATCAAATTCACATGATTACTTATAACAAGACTTATCCCATGTTCTCGGAACAAACATAACTACTCACCAGGACGACGCTTCTCTAAGGACGATGTTGAATTCCGCGGCCGCCTTCCACGTACACTTGCTGTCGCCATAGGCGACTCGCTCCACCCTCCTCTCCTCCCTCCTCTGCGCCCTCCTCTTCGCGAAGAACGCGCGCTCGTCGATGACGTCTTGCGGGAACCGTTGGTGTCACGCTGCCATGGCCACCTTGTCCGTCTCGTCGATGCCGAGGCGACACTCCAGCCTCCAGTTCTCACGCCGGTCCTCGTCGGTGACAAGCCGTGGGGGAGACGCGAGTTCTTTCGCCCGCTCCCGCGTCGTCACCTCGGGGAAGTTCATTTCCCTACGAGGCCGCCGGAGGCACAACGCCGTCGCGTCGTACGCGCGGACGGCCTTGTGGGCGGTGTCGAAGGTGCCGAGGCCGAGGCGCATGTCATCGGACCGTATCTCCGCGGAGAATGCACCGGACAGGCGCTCCCGGACGCCGCAGAAGTCTGGCGATCCCCGGTGGCACGGCGACATGGTGGTTCGACGACGGCGGGGCGCGTGGCTGAGCGACGGGATGAGAAGAGCGACGACAGAGCGGCGGACGGGCACGTGACGAGTGGAGAGCGCTCCGTAAACAACGGATTTTGTAGAGCGCGCCGGACGTGGCGTGTCAAATCTAATGCATGGAAAGAAGTTTTGTCGCGCGCGCGACTTTTCCGCGTCTGTTAGAACGCGCGAAACCGCTCGACACCTGATAAAACACGCTTTTACACGCTTTTTTTCACCGCAGATGCTATTAGCTTCGTTGATTACAGCACGGGGAGTGCGAGTCAAACAGCACTGTTGCACGTCACGCGCTTCAAGGCAAAGCAATGGACGCGCCCTCTATTTCTCTCGCCATGACCTTTCTCCGCTCCGGTGGAGCCCGCTGGAGGGGAAAGTGCGCAATTGTTTAACCTCTGGCAGCTCCACCAAACTTCACTACCAGCTGCTTGCCCACCTTTCCTTTTCTTCTTCTTGTTTATCTTCTTCCTCCCCTGCTCTGGTCACTTATTTGGTAGGGGCGAGCTCGCATTGCCTCCTTTTGCTTGCTGCAGTTCTTCGAGGGGGCATGTCGACAATGAAGGGCGTCGACGACGAGTTCCTCGGCGTCGGCGACAAGCCGTACGTCCCCTCTCCTGCTCCATAACCCCCCACCCTCTTCGCTGTTCCTTTTCTTGCTTTTCAGTTGCTCTCTCGGACTAGATTCCGGGCAAAGCTTGGATCAGCATTTGAATATGCCTCCCTGATTCCGTCTCTTTCCCCCTCTCATCTAATTTACCTTTTCCCTTGAGAAAATGCCGCTGTTAATTTTGGCTTTTTTACCGGGGAGCAGCAGTACTGCAATAACACTGCTTTGCTTCTTAAGATTTGTAAGAAAAGATAATTGATTGGAACTCTCAAATCAGGGAAGGAACCTGGAAAATAATTTCGTGGCTTCAGAAATTCTGTATACATTTAGCCATACTATTCTTCATTTTACCTCGGTGCTGTAACTGTTAGGCAGTATAAATCTAGCTTAGGCTGTAAATGTTTGGCAGTATAAACAATTTTTTGTTATAATTTTAACTTCAAATCAACATAATGTTCCAGAGGGCTGGACATCTGGTGTATTATGGGCTCCAATGTAGTTCCAATTGCAAAATCCTTGCATGGCAAGTTCTACACCGGGAACTGCTATATCATACTCCATGTAAGTCCTTCTCCAGGGTAGGCTGGTTCAGCTGTAAAATCGTACACTACATTTTATTAGCCTATTTACATCACTGAGTAATTCCAGATGTTGTACAATGTTTCAGACAGCTGAAGTCAAGAGCGGAACTCGAGGGCATAATGTGCATTACTGGATAGGGGAGGAGGCCAAAGAGGTGTGGTGTGTGTGTGTGTGTGTTACGGCCACATCATTTAATCGGGCCCTCTTGTCACTCTTTTCTTAACAATGCCCTTTGCTTATGACTTAACTTTGTGTCCTGCTGTCCATCCTGCATTGCGGTGACCTAGGAAGATTGTATGATGGCCTCTGACAAGGCCGTTGAGTTGGATGCGGCGCTGGGCTCTCACGCGATCCAGTACAGGGAAACACAAGGCGAAGAATCCGACAAGTTCTTATCATACTTCAGACCATGCATCATCCCGATACAAGGTAGTAGCTTCTCTTCGCACTGGAGAAGATCTGGGGATGAATGCAACGGGACCACGATGTTTCGGTGCGAAGGAGAGCATGTAGCTCGTCTTAGAGAAGTAAAAAGTGCTACTTCAAAGAATTTCCAGCACACCTCAGTGAGTCAATGTAAGACTACTAACGACTGAAAATCCTGATGATGTTTGTAGGTTCCTTTTTTGAGGTCCTCTCTGGATCATAAGGCGGCATTTATAGTGGACACACCATCGAAGATTTTCCTTTTCAGCGGTTGTAGTTCTTGTATACAAACAAGGGCTATGGCACTAGATGTCATAAAGCATCTGAGAGAAAACCGACACTGCAGCAGATGCGAGATCGGGATAATAGGTAGTGTGCAATGAAATTACATCTTCCATTAGCAAGGAGGGAATATTCTTAGGTTTTTATTTTTGTTTGTTACTGATTGTAGAGGATGGAAAGCTTGCTGGCGATTCAGATGCTGGTGAGTTCTGGAACCTCTTTGGAGGCTATGCGCCTATTCCTTGTGATGCACCATACGCAGCCAATGGGGAACCGATGACTACCTCACCCAAGAAACTTTTTTGGTGACTACCCCCAGCTTAATGCAGACTCCATTTGTAACCTTGAGTTAGTATGTAAAATTATTTTTGTGCACTTTCCTGTATGTAGGATTAACAAGAGAAATCTTGTTCCCATGGAGACACATTTTTTAGAAAGAGAAATGCTTAAGTCCGACAGAAGTTACATACTGGACTGTGGAGCTGAAATATTCTTGTGGATAGGGATGACAACACTAGTTTCAGAGAGGAAAACATCTGCTACTGCATTAGAGGTAAGCAGAGGTACCTGATTATTTTCCTTTTTGCTATTATTGCATATCTGCTAGTTGTTTTATAGGCTAACTTGGTAGGAAAGTTCCTACGGGA
This sequence comes from Hordeum marinum, assembly GCA_022496015.1. Lineage (NCBI taxonomy): Eukaryota > Viridiplantae > Streptophyta > Magnoliopsida > Poales > Poaceae > Hordeum > Hordeum marinum. Next base: position 74,900,877 of record CM039672.1, read on the forward strand.
ACCACAATTTTTTTAATATGCTCGTATGCAGGTATTTGTTATCTTCAGGAAAAATAATAGTTCAGATGAGTTACAAACATACAAAAACAAATGAGGGGTGCTAACATGCTTGATTAGTGGTATCTACTTAAGTCTCTTCATAAGCTTGAAACAAATTCTTTTTTTTGTAGGAATATGTACACTTACAAGGCAGATCATCAATTGGTCGTACTGTTATAATGACCGAAGGTCATGAAATTGCCGATTTTAAGCTGCATTTTCAGCATTGGCGCAAGAATGTTGTGCAGAAGTTATATGAGGCGGGGAGGGAGAAAGTGGCAGGTATGAGGGCCGTAGTAATTTTCTGTACCTATTGGTTCTATTAAATCTGCTAATATAATGACAAGGTCTAACGCAGAATCATGTTGCAGCAATTTTCAAGCATCAGGGCTACGATGTTGCAGAAATTCCAGATGATAAACCTCGGCAGCTCATCAGTAGTAATGGATGCCTGAAGGTAAAATTCATTTCCTAGATGTGACGGATATGCGTGAATCCGTCTTTAACAGAATATAAGATGTACCACAGGTTTGGCTGGTGGACCGTGGTTGTGTAACCCTCCTTTGCACCGAGGAGCAGGAGCAACTTTACACTGGAGACTGCTATATTATACAGTACAGCTATGTTGAAAATGGAAAAGATTATCATCTGTTCCTCGCTTGGTTTGGACAAGATAGTGTACAGGTTTACTCTTTGCTACTCTTGCACTCTTTCATATTTTCAGGAACACTTGCACCAATCAGAAATTAAAGCCATTAACTACATGGCCAGCTGCAGCCATGCTACCGAGATAGTGATTGTTTCTGTTTACACGTATAGCATGTTGTCAGTAGTCTGCATGTTACTTAAATTAGTTTGTGAATTTGGCTGCAGGAAGATAGAGTTGCCACAGTTTCATTGATGTCAAGCATGGCTGATTCAGTCAAAGGGCGTGCAGTTGTGGTAAGCAAATTCACCTCTTAATCCCACTAAATCATGGCGTTGACAAACAAAAACAAAGTCTCTGCCATGCCTATTCAATAGTATCACTCAATTGTGAAATACAATTTCAGGGGCAAGTACTTGAGGGCAGAGAACCGGAGTTGTTTTTCCTAGTATTCAAGTCATTGATTATATTCAAGGTATACTTCTTGTGTTGCGTGGTTCATGTACTTGGATGTTAATTAAGGCATGCATACTTGGATACGAAAGCTGGAGTTTCTCATCTTCGTTCGCAGGGTGGCAGGAGTACTGCATATAAGAACTCTATTCTACAGAAAAGCGATGGAACTGAACTGTACCAGAAAGATGGGGCCGCATTATTCCGGGTTCAAGGGCTGAGACCTGATTGCATACAAGCCATTCAGGTTCATCTGGTGAGTTTGGGCAAAACCAAAATACGAATGCATATTCAGAGTTAGCCTTTTATGCCGAATCACACTTAAATATCACTTAATCCTCTGCTGTTCTAAATCATCCAATGGTTACTGGATTACTTACTGAATTGCAGGCCGCAAGTTCGCTTAATTCATCACACTGTTACATTTTGCAAGACGGTGCTTCTTTCTTTACCTGGCTAGGAAGTCTATCTTCACCAAGTGACCATGTTCTGCTTGATAGAATGATGGATAAGTTGTGTGTAAGGATAACACTGCAAACAAACCCCTTCGTGTCTTCTTATTACAATATTTCTAAAGACTGTAATGTATTCCCCTTATGGACTATATTTAGCTCTATTTTGCAGCCACTGAAGCAATCATTGTTAGTAAGAGAAGGTTCTGAAACTGACCGCTTCTGGACAACATTAGGAGGAAGATCAGAATACTCCAAAGAGAAGCGTGTCAAGGGTTGGCCAACAGACCCACATCTGTATACGTGTACTTTTCAACAATGTATGCAACAATCTTGCGTATTTTTTCTTCCAATAGCCTCTGCACATAAGATCATTACTGACGCTGCTATATGATTGTTTTCAGGTCTGTTCAAGGTTAGTGCTATTTTAGGATGAACCACAAGAAATGAAGGATACATCCGACTCGTACCTTGTGCTTTCTATTGAAAAGGTTGAATAGTTTCTTCTGGGATTCCATTCTTCCAGGCAAAGGAGGTATTCAGCTTCTCGCAGGATGATCTGGCAACGGAGGAGACGTTGATACTGGATTGCGGCGAAGAAATCTACGTCTGGGTTGGAGTTCACTCAGGGGTCACGTCCAAGGAGCACGCCCTTGACTTCGGCAAGGTCATAGTGTTTCCAACTTGTGATAATGTTACGGGGAATTCACAAAACTCAGTGTGTTTCTCCATTGCCTGCAGATGTTCCTTCAGGCAGGCATTGCTCGGGATGGACCACGGTCGATCACTGACACAAGCGTGTATGCTGTCGCGGAAGGGGATGAACCTTCATTTTTCACCAGCTTCTTCAACTGGGATAACTCGAAATATGCTGCAGCTGTAAGTGCTTAAGTGCACATCAATGCTGGCTTCATTTTTTCGTTTTTCACAAATCTCATAAAATGAGGCTGCCCACTCGATCAATTCAAGATCAATCTAATGACTAGTTTCTGTATTGGTTACATGTAGATGCTGGGAAACTCATTCGAGAGGAAGCTGGCAATGCTGAAAGGGCTTTCACCAAAATTGGAGGTTATGATTTATTACCTTATCTCGCTAATTTTCTTCAAAACAACCTGTCTTTGCCGGAAGACAAATAGTTTAACTATCAGCTGAAAACTGTAAATACTCCATGGAAACCACATTTATAAAATTTGGAGAAAATCTGAAAGAACATTTTATACAAGGGGATGATATTCCATAAACCTGTTAAATGCCGGAATAAAATTTAACCCCATTTTGACGATTTAAAAAAAAGCTACGCGAATAGTGATTTACTACTGTTTAGCAGTGTTTATTTCATTGCGTGCCAATTCCATATCTTCCAAAATGAAACTGTTATCCCTTTAAAAACTAAGAAAGTCAAACATAGTTTCAGTTTGACGTTTGCTAACTGTTTTCAATCTTGAAATGGCCCCAACTTCTGTGACAGTCACCGGACAGGAGCTTGCGCAAGTCTTTGTCGCGAAGACAGGGGATATCGACAGAGCCGACGACGCCGGAGCAGCAGCAGCAGCAGCAGCCGGCGGCGGCGAGGAGGACGTTCGGGTCTGCCTCTGCCGGGAGGACCGCTAGGGAGAGACTGCCGCCATCTTCATCCGCAGCGTCGCCGTCGCCGGCAACACCATCCTGGTCTCTCAAGAGCCGCGCGTCGTCGTCGTCACCGTCGACGCCAGCAATGGCGCGGCGGCTCTTCCCTTCCTCCTCGCTGCACGCACCGGGGGCAGCATCCACGCATCTCCCCTCCCCTGCGGCGGCCGTAGGGAGTCCTGCTCGACAACGTTGAGCAGAGCTCGCAAACCGGAGGAGTATAAGGCCGCGTTCGGAATCCCTCCGCTCCGCGCCGGAGCGGAGTAGGATCCAGCAATGATTTACGGAGCTGCTAATAGCCCGTTCCGCGGAGGGCCGCCGAACAGCTCCTAAGTAATAACAGTAATGATAACTGTACCTGTACCGTAATATACGCCGGATATTTGCTTGCCCTAGAGGATGAACTGCAGTCGAGACTCGTGCACAGATCTGGTCAAACGGGATATGCTTTTCGGGCCTGCCCAGAAGCACGGCACGACATTAAGGAGTTGGGCCCAGCACGCGGCACGTCTTGGGTCATGTCTGGCCTGAAGGCTAGACAGGCGGGACGGCATGGCACGATCAATTTTTTTAATGTTTTTAGATTTTTTTAATATATATTTAAAATACTGCCCAATAGGCTTAAAAATGAGCCCACGGGCTAAAAATATGTAACCCAACGTGTTAAACATGCCAACGTACCGGCCCATTTAGTAAACATGCTATGCCTGGCTTAGGGGTTGAACATGTGGGCCGGCATGACACGATCCAACTAATATTCATGCTTGGACGGCCGTGTCATGCCGGACCCGTTTACGACGAGCCGGGTCGTGTCGTGCCAGGCCGATCCGTTTGCGTCGTGTAGCACGTGGTATGAACGGACCTGGCCAAACGAGCCAACACGACCATGGGCAGGCCGTGTCGTGCCGGACCCGTTTACGACGAGCCGGGTCGTGTCGTGCCAGGCCGGTCCGTTTGCGTCGTGTAGCACGTGGTATGTACGGACCTGGCCAAACGAGCCAACACGACCTGACCTGTCGTAAACGGGCATGTCACGTCATGACCCGGTCGTGCTTAGCCGGGCCGTGCATGTCGGCTTACGTGCCCAGCCTCAAGGCCTAGACATGACATGTTTACTAAATGGGCCGGCATGTTGGCTCGTTTAGCATGTTGGGCTGCGCGCGAGCATACACACACATATTAAAAGAAATCTAAAAATACATATATATTAAAAAAAATCTAAAAATAAAAAATTAGGTATATATATATTAAAAAATTCTAAAAATGCATTAAATTTTTTGTTGGGCTCATTTTTAGGCTTGTTCGGCTGTATTTTAGGTATATATATTTTAAAAATAATCTAGAAATACATTAAAATATTTGGCCATGCCATGCCGTCCAGCGTGCCTAGTCTTCAGGCCCAGACACGACCCAAGACGTGCCGTATGCCAGGCCCGGCCCATTTATGTCATGTCGTGGCTGGCCCATGACGTGCTGTGCCGCCGTACTTCTGGACCGGCCCGAAAGGCATGGCCCGTTGGGCTAGGTCACGACCCAAGGCGTGCCGTATGCCAGGCCCGGCCCATTTATGTCATGTCGTGGCTGGCCCGTGACGTGCTGTGTCGCCGTACTTCTGGACCGGCCCGAAAGGCATGGCCCGTTTGGCTAGGTCTGGGTATGACTGAAAACATCATGTTGCCTTAAACAAGGGGTCACCAGTTCGCCACACGTGAATGTATCAGTATGGCGATACTGACGACAGGCACGAGTCTGACAGGAATACTCCAGCGAAAGGAGAAGATGTGAAGTAAGATAACGCGTGAGGTTTAAATGGTTAGTGGGCCGGAGGCCGATATGTGTAATGGGTCTGAGGCCAGTGAGTGGGCTACCCACCGAGTGAGTCGAGGTGTGTTGTTAGGGAGCTCCTATTCGACGCATTTTACATCAAAGAGCCATGCGACGCACGCATGGACACCACGACTGGGCTGGCCTAATAGTGGGCTCTATAGAGAGCGGCTGAGCACGTCTGTTTTGCCTCTACTGTACCGCAGCGACGTTAAAAAAGGGAGCGCAAAAAGTCTCGCTAGGATTCGAACTCCGGACTTCCATCTTGCTTATAAGAGCAGCTATCCAATAAAGATAACAAGCGTTGGTGTACAAAATGGAGCGCACTAGTATAAGAACTAATTCCAAGGATTTTTTCTGAATTTTCCTTTGGAAATTGTGATTTAAAAAAAATCCAAACAATTTTCCAAAGAATGAAAAAAATTCGAGTTCTCAAAACATTTTTAAGGATTTATGATTTGTTTTGAAGATTTAAACATATTTTGAGAAAATTGGACAATTTTTTGAAACGTGAACATTTATATATTTGTGAACAAAATATTTAATACTCGAACAATTTAAGGAATCTCAAAACATTATATTTTTAAAATAGGAACAAAATGATAAAATTTATTGAAACCGCGAGCAAATTATAAAGTTATGAATTTTTTTCGAATTGTGAACAAATTTTGAAACTCTGAACATTTTTCAAATTGTGAAGAAATTTTGAAACATGAACAAATTTCAAATTCGTGAACAAAATTATAAAATTATGTTTTTGAACTATGAATAAACTTTGTAACCGCAATTATTTTTTGAATTGTGAGCACATTTTGAAACATGAACAAATTTCAAATTTTTGATTTTTTTTATTTTTTTAACATTTTTCAATTGTGAACAAATTGTGAAACCGCAATCATTTTTTGAATTGTGAACAAATTTTGAAACATGAACAGATTTCAAATTCATGAACAAAATTATAAATTGTGAACAAATTTTGAAACCGTAATCATTTTTCAAATTGTGAACAAATTCTGAAACATGAAAAAATTTCAAATTCGTGAACAAAAATATAAAATTGTGAACATTTTTTGAATTTTGAACAAATTTTGAAATCATACATTTTTTTGAATTGTGAAGAAATTTTAAAAAACATGAATAAATTTCAAATTCATGAAAAAAATTATAAAATTGTGAACATTTTTGAATTGTGAACAAATTTTGAAACATGAACAAATTTCAAATATGTGAACAGAATTATAAAATTGTGAAGAAATTTTGAAACCGTAAACATTTTTCGAATTGTGAACAAATTTTGAAACATGAACGTTTCGAATTGTGAACAAATTTTATTAAAAAAATTTGAACAAATTGTGAAACAATGAAATTTGTTAAAAAATAAACTAGACAAAAATAATATATAAAAATAAAAAGGAAAAAAGAAAGAAAAAAGAATGCAAAACAAGAGAGAAAGAAAAAAGAAAGAATAAAAATAAACAGATAAATGAAAAAAAGAAAAACCAAATGGAAACCGGAAAACCGGTTCAGGGAAGGTTCCCAAAACCAGAAAAAAACATCTTGGAAACTCTAGAAGGTTCCCAAAATCGGGATCAGAGAAACGCACTAACTGGACAACCCATTTAAATCGCTTGCCTAGCGATACATGTGCGTTTGTCCGACACTTTGATGCAACGAGTGTCAAATAGGATATTACGTGTTGTTATAAGCACCAATCGTGTGTAAGTGAGTTAGCTATTATGAACGAGAACAATTTGAACCTTCTCAGTCTCTCTTCTCTTGTTGTCTCCGATCTTCTACCCCTCTCCTTACATCTCTTCCAAGTATCTAGGGTTGCTTCCCGTTCCGATGACTGAACCTCATTGACGGCAAGGGTGTGACAATCTGGTATCAGAGGCTTTCGATTCAGGGCGTGTTTCCCTCTCCTATCAAGCATACCTAGTAAATCCGAGGCGAAGGTAGCAGGTCACCTATGGGTTTGATCGGCGTAAATCCGGATGTGAGATGGGTTGTTTGTATGGATCTCGTGACGGCACCATTCAAGGTCAATGCTCAGGCCCACTACATCACGGGCAAGATGAAGGCATCCGAGGCACGTATGCTGAAGGAATTCGCGGTACTGCGGGCGGAGCAAAGCAAGCTGACGGTGGTCGCGGGGATCTGTGAGTGGCTGGAGGCCATGGATGCGAAGCTGTCTCAGCAAGCACTGCGATTGGATCAAGTCCAAGTTAAGATAAATCTCTCATGTGACATGCTCGGCAGGGTGCAACAGCAACATATGAAGGCCAATCGGGCAAGAGAGCAAGGAGGTGATCAATTCACCGTGTCTAGTAAGTCTGATGAGTTGTTAGGAGCAGCTCCAGGGCCGGTTACGCGTAGTCTAGCGCTGGGTCACCAGGCACCAAGTGCAGGGCTTGATATTACAATATTACCCTTAAGGATTTCCCTATTCACCATATTGCCACTAATGGATATTTTGGGGATTAGAGGCACTTATGGTCTTTATATGTGAATCCCATCTGCATTGGGCGACCGACCATGGAATGGGCTTTTCTTTCCATGTGTCTGGCCCAAATTCGTATTTTAAGTAAACATCACTTGCATGCTTGGGCTTTGACTTCCTTTTAACTTTCAGAAATCATTCACTCCTTAGAAACAAATTTTGCAAGCTTAGGATGCCTCTCCATGGAATGGGCTAAATGTTTAGGTGGTTGGCCCGACTTTCAGTTTTTAGGCTCGTCGGTTTCAAAAACTTGAGTTTTCACTTCTTCAAGTTGTCTGGGTCTTGTCTTTGGCTCTTTCCAGTAACAGGGGTCTTGCCTAGGTCCACAACCGTGCATTAGCGAGGAGCCGAGGAGGACCTGGGATTTGACTATCGAAATTTCAATATTTTATTGTCTAACACATGGTTAGTCAAACGGCTTGATAAAAACCAAGTGTGAGGATACATAATCGTCTAGAGTATTCATCGCTATAACCTAAGAAGACACACTTAACTGACTGAGCGAATAGTTTGGTGTGTTCATGACGGGCAAGAAGAACATAGCAAACACAACCAACCAAACGAAGCGTCGAGTAATCGGGAGAACGATCAAAGAGACGCTCGAAAGGAATGCCACCCTGCAAAGCAGTGGACGGCTAAAGGTTGATGAGATAGGTGGAAGTCGAGACAGCCTCAGCCCAAAAGTGAGGTGGTGATCATCATCGCATGAGCCATCTCAAGAAGGTGACGATGCTTGTGCTAAGCCATGCCATTATGACATGAGCACCAGGACAAGAGAACTGAGCAAGAAATCCACGCAACATCTTGGAGATATACTCTCCAGCAGAGTCAGTAGGAACACACGAATAGGCGTAGAAAACTGAGTGTGAACCATGGCAGAAAAACTCTTATAGATAGATAAGACCTCACTACGAGAATACATGAAATATATCCATGTGTGTCAAGAGAAATCATCTATAAAGATGGCCTCCCTTCGAGGCAAAGGGAGCTGGACCCCAGACATCAGAGTGAACAAGGTCAAAAGGACGCCAAGACACAGTCTCACTATGAGGTTAAGGTAACTGAACCTGTTTACCAAACCCGTAACCATGACAATCTAAAGACACACCACCGGAGACGGATGCAAGAAGACCACGTCGAACTAAGAATGAGAGACGAGAGCCACATAAGTGACCCAGGCGATGATGCCAATGCTGAAAAGAGCAAGGCAACATAGGTGGAGAGACTGACGGCGGTGGCAGCGGATGGAAGATGAAGCCAGTCAAGCTCCCAGAGACGCTAAGAGTCGCGGCGTTGAGGGCCAGCACCAAGAAGAGCACCCGTGTGACGGTCTAGAACACAACATGAGTCAAAGTAGAGAATGACCCTACAACAAAAGTCAACAATCTGACCACTAGAAATGAGCTGCATGGTAAGCCGAGGAACATGAGCAACATTGGGAACATGAAAAGTGAAATGCTAAGAGTGCCTCGGCCAGTAACCGGGAGAGAGGTACCATCAGTAGTAAGAACATGAAAAGGAGAATCGAGAGGTCGAGTAGATGATAGAGTGGATGAGTCACGAGTCATATGAAAAGATGCTCCAGTATCAAGAATCCATGGAGATGTACCTACTTGTGTAGAAGGTGGACTTAGAATGCCAGAAGAGTCCATAGCAGAAGCACCAAAACCTGTCGATAGAGAACCAGAATATGGAGCTAGCAGGCATCACAAGCACACAATCTCCTGCTTAGTTAGGGGCACAACTGAAGATGTCGATGTAGATGCACTCGACAGTAGGGCACGAAGTCACGCAATCTCATCCTTCATAAAGGACACACCTGAAGTTGGCGTCATAGTGGCACTAGGACGGAACCAACCACCACCACCTGTGGAAGCTGCAAAAGTGGCGGTGCAACATGACTAGTATCGTCCACAAAGGCCGATGAAGACGATGAGATCGTATGCGGAAAAACACCAATCACCGAGGGAAGACATGTGTGCAATGTGCAGTCGATGAAGTCATAAGCACCAGTACAACTGGTGAAAGTCGCGAGTGGTGTTGGAAGAGCGACAGTCACCGATGAAAGTCGTGAGAGGAGTCGGTGTAGAGCATCAATCATCATATGTGGAGCTCGCAAGAGGAGCAGTAGAAGAGCTAGCAACACAGTCTGCGGAAGATGCCGAAGGGGACGACAGTAAGACGAACGAACATCAGGCACCGAGAAACGGTCCATATGCGAGACGGGAGTAGTGAAGAAAACACCGTCAAGAGTCACCAGGCAGCAAGAGGCATGCGGACCCAATGGAAACATCTCTTTTTTCTGCGATCAACATGTAACAGCTGTAGTACAGAGAAGAAACAGACCAAGTCATCCCTCCCGGCGGCAACGGATGCCCACAGAGGCGACGAGAACCAGCAACAGGGGCCGGATCATGTGGGGGAGATCCGAGATGGGCGGAGTTCTAGCAAGGGCCAAAGGTCCGGCGAGATCTGGCAGCTGGCAGTGAGGCAGAGGAGGCTAGCGGCTTCAAGCCAGGCCACGGCTGGATCCGACAGCGTTGGAATGAGGAGGAGGAGACCCGACGACTGGCGACTTCGAGGCAGAGGAGATCCTGCGGCCGACGGCTTGGAGGAAGAGGAGACCCAGTGACCGGCAGCTTCGAGGCAGAGGAGACCCGGCCGCTCTGCTCTTCGGGGCAAAGGATACCTGGCTACAGGCGGCTTCAATTCAGAGGAGAGACGACGTAGTGATGCTTCGATTGAGAGATGACCAGGCGGCTTCGATCAGGACGACAGGAGCGGCTCGATCCAGACAACAGGGATGGACTGAGAAAGAGAGAACCGGTTGTGGGTGACCGGCAGTAGAAGCGGACGTGGGAAATCGGCTACGATGGGGAGAAAAGTAGCGGCGGTGCCATGGAGGATCAATAGCACGAGTTGCAGCATGCAAAAAATTGACCTAGCTCTTATACCATGTTAGGAAATATGCAACTTGTATTTTCAGGAGGCCATAGGCCAGTACAATACATGTACAGGTGTGGAATATATGTAGGAAACCCCTTATAGAATGGGGGTAAATACGAATGGTTACATGGCTATATATATAATACTCTAACATTTATCACTAGAGTTAGGATGCTGCATTAGACATCTAAAGTATCGTACTCATGGTGAACTGCAGTATAGTGATTACGTAAGCGTATGACATCAGAGGCACTTTCAATTAAAGGAAGACACCGGAGGCATGGAGAAGCGGAAGGAATACAAAGTTGTTGTAGAGAGAGATGATGGGAATGGAGTAGCTCCAGTGCCTAAAGGAGAAATCATAAGTTATAATGCACAGCTCCCCTCGACCCTCAAGTTTGGAGGAGATGAAACCAGTGCATATGAATCTCTTAAGCGAGTTGAACTAGAGAAAATGAAGAGGGCAGACAGTAGTGGAGGAGATAAAGGATACCATCAACAAGATGATGCTATGGAAAAATGTAAAAAATAAATAATGAAATGGAATTACAAAATTGCAGAACAAAGTTGATTGTAAGTATATACGCAAGCGAAATGCTAACTCATAAATGTTTAGCCAGTAAGATACTACTATACACTTTATATAGTTGATTCAAGTGCATTTAACAACTTCATCATGTGTTTCAACTGTGTTTTCCATGTGTTTCCACTACATATATCATCCGTTCAACAATAATATTTCAATTGCATCACGTGTTTCAACTTCACTTATTAAACCAACTCGTCTATTCCAGCTACATGATCTTGCTACCTCTTGAGCTTGTGTTGGTTTTCCCATGAAGAGGAAAGGGTGATTCGGCGAAGTAGAAAAGTATTTGCCTCAGTTGTTGAGAACCAAGGTATCAATCCAGTAGGAGGAACAAGCAAGTCACCAATGGTTGCACCTACACAAAACAATCAAACTCTTGCACCCAACACTATAAAGGGGTTGTCAATCGCTTCACGATTATTTGCAAGGATTATATCCGAAAGAGATAGATGTAAACGAGTGCGGAAAGTAAAAGATAAATAAATTGCAGCAAGGTATAGATCTGAAAATATATGATGGAAAATAGACCCGGGGGCCATAGGTTTCACCAGAGGCTTCTCTCTTAAAGGCAAATATCATGGTGGGTAAACAAATTACTGTAAATCAATTGATAGAAAAGATAATAATCATGTAGTTATCCAAGGTAATGATCATGCATATAGGCATCACGTCCGTGACAAGTAGACCGATACTTTCTGCATCTACTACTATTACTCCACACATCAACCGCTATCCAGCATGCATCTAGTGTATTAAGTTCATGATAAACGGAGTAACGCTTTAAGCAAGATGACATGATGTAGAGGGATAGATTCATGCAATATGATATAAACCCCATCTTTTTACCCTTGATGGCAACAACACGATGCGTGCCTCGCTACCTTTTCTGTCACTAGGTGAGGACAGCGCACGGTATGAAACCAAAACCAAGCACTTCTCCTATTGCAAGAACTATAGATCAAGTTGGCCAAACGAAACCCATAAATCGAAGAGAATTACGAGGATATGAAATCATGCATATAAGAATTCAGAATAGACTAAAATAATATTCATAGATAATCTGATCATAAATCCACAATTCATCGGATCTCAACAAACACACCGCAAAAGAAGATTACATCGGATAGATCACCATGAAGATCATGGAGAACTTTGTAGTTAAGATCAAAGAGAGAGAAGAAGCCATCTAGCTACTAGCTATGGACCTGTAGGTCTGAGGTGAACTACTCACGCATCATCGGAGAGGCAATGGTGTTGATGAAGATGGCCACCGGCGATGAATTCCCCTCCAGCAGGATGCCGGAACGGTCTCCCGATTGGTTTTTGGTGGCTCTGGAGGATTCTGCATCTACTATAATTACTCCACACATCGACCGACTCCTGCCTGCATCTAGAGTATTAAGTTCATGAAGAACAGAGTAAAACACTAAGAAAGATGACATGATGTAGAGGGATACACTCAAGCAGTATGATGAAAACCCCATATTGTTACCCTTGATGGCAACAATACAATACATGCCTCGCTACCCCTACTATGCCATTGGGTGAGGACACCGCAAGATTGAACCCAAAACCAAGCACTTCTCCCATTGCAAGAATTACCAATCTAGTTGGACAAACCAAACCAATAACTCGAAGAGACTTGCAAGGATATGAAATCATGCAAATAAGAATTTAGAGGAGATTCAAATAAGATTCATGGATACTCTGAACATAAACTCACAATTCATCGGATCTTGACAAACACACCACAAAAGAGGATTACATCGGATAGATCTCCATGAAGATCATGAAGAACATGGTATTGAAGATCAAAGAGAGAGAAGAAGCCATCTAGCTACTAGATATGGACCTGTAGGTCTGTGGTGGACTACTCACACATTATCGGAGGGGCAATGGAGTTGATGTAGATGCCCTCCATGATCAAAACCCCCTCCGACAGATTACTGGAAAAGGCTCCAAGACTGGATCTCTCGAGAACGGAGGCTTCTGGCGATGGAAAAGTATTTGTGTGGCTCTCTTTAATGTTGGGGGAATATTTGGGTATTTATAGGCCAGAGAATAGGGTTAGGAGACCTGCGAGGGAGCGACAAAGAGAGCCACACAAATACTTTTTCGTCACCCTGGCACCTCCCCTAACATTAGGGGGGCCCGCACCTAGCAGGCTTGTGGCGCCCTGGCACCTCCCCTGACGTGCACTCCAAGCTTGATCGACTTGTTTCCTTCCAGAAAAATTCCTTCCGAAGGTTTTATTCCGTTTCGACTTCGTTTAATATCCCATATCTATAAAACTCAAAAACAAGGAAAAAACAGAAACTGACAATTGGCTTTAGATTAATAGGTTAGTCCCAAAAATAATATAAAATAGCATATTAATGCATATAAAACATCCAAAACATATAATATAATAGCATGCCATCATCAACAATTATAGATACGTTGGAGACGTATCAGCATCTTCAAGCTTAATTCCTGCTCATCTTCGAATAGGTAAATAATAAAAACAAATTTTTTATGTGGAGTGCTACCTAACATATTTATCAATGTAATATTGTTTATTGCGGCATGAATATTCAGATCCATAAGACTCAAAACAAAAGCTTAATATTAATATAGAAACAATAACATTTCAAGCATACTAGCAAGGAAATTGTATCTCTTCAAAATATAATGGCAAAAGAAAGTTATCCCGACAATATCATATGGTCTGGCTATGCTCCATCTTCCCCACACAAAGTATTTATATCATGCAAAACCCCGATGAAAAATCAAGCAATTGTTTTCACACCTTTATTTTCTCAAACTTTTTCAACTCTCACACAATACATAAGCGCGAGCCATGGATATAGCACTATAGGTGGAATAGAATATGGTAGAGGTTATCAAGGAAAGGGAGAAGATAGTCTCACATCAACTAGGCATATCAACGGGCTATGGAGATGCCCATAAATATATATCAATGTGAGTGCATAGGGATTGCCATGCAAAGGATGCACTAGTGCTATACGTGTATGAAAGCTCAAAAGGAAACTAAGTGGACGTGCATCATGAAAAATTCCACTAGCTATACGAAAGTGACAAAATAGAAGACTCTCTATCATGAAGATCATGGTGCTACTTTGAAGCACAAGCATGGAAAAAGTTAGTAGAAATGTCCCTTCTCTATTTTCTATCATTTTTTATGTGGGCATCTAAGGCCTCTTTTATTCATTTTTTATTTGGTCTTCGATGGCCTTTTTATATATTTTTATTTTTTTTAAAAGTCCGGAATCTCATCCCCACTTATGAGGGAATCATAGCTTCCATCATCCTTTCCTAACATAGGACATGCTCTATTAAGGATAATCATCACACTTTTATTTACTTACAACTCAAAAGAAAATTACAAATCGATACCTATGAGAAAATATGATTCTATATGCAATATGGAAGTGATGGTGCATGTCATAAAAGGAAACAGTGGAAGTTGCATGGCAATATATCTCAGAATGGCTATGGAAATGCCATAATAGGTAGGTATGGTGACTGTTTTGAAGAAAGATATATGGTGGCTGTTTTGAGGAAGGTATATGGTTGCTTTTTTGAGGAAGGTATATGGTATACCGGCGAGAGTTGCGCGGTAATAGAGAGGCTAGCAAAAGTGGAAGGGTGAGAGTGCGTATAATCCATGGACTCAACACTAGTCATAAATAACTCACGTACTTATTGCAAAAGTCTATTAGTCATTGAAGCAAAGCATTAAACGCATGCTCCTAGGGGGGAGGTTGGTAGGAGTTAACCATCGTGCGCCCCCGACCCTCACACAAAGGTCGACAATCTATAAACAAGTCATGCTCCGACTTCCTTACATAACGGTTCACCATACGTGCATGCTACAGGAATCACAAAACTTTACACAAGTATTTTTACCAAATCACAATTTACTTCCTAACATGTCTCTTAACATTACCATCTTTATATCTCAAAACTTTATGCAAGGAATCAAACTTCTCATAAATACTCAATGCACTTAATATGGAAGTTTTTATTATATCCCTTTTGGATGCCTGTCATATTAGGACTAAATTCATAACCTAGACCAATTACTATGCTGTTTTAGAAACTCTCAAAATAATATAAGTGAGGTACGATAGTTCAAGTATTTCTATAAAACGCAAACACCACCGTGCTCTAAAAGATATAAGTGAAGCACATAGAGCAAAATTGCCCAACTCAAAAGATATTAGTGAAGCACATAGATTATTCTAATAAATTCAGGATTTAGCGTGTCTCTCTCAAAAGATGTGTGCAGTAAGGATGATTGTGGCAAACTAACAAGCAAATACTCATATCATACAAGACGCTCCAAGCAAAGCACATATCATGTGGTGAATAAAAATATAGCCTCAAGTAAATTTACCGATGGATTGAAGACGAAAGAGGGGATGCCTTCCGGGGCATCCCCAAGATTAGGCTCTTTTGCATCCTTCAATATGACTTGGGGTGCCTTGGGAATCCCCAAGCTTAGGCTCTTGCCACTCCTTATTCCACAGTCCATCAAATCTTTACCCCAAACTTGAAAACTTCACAACACAAAACTTAACAGAAAACTCGTGAGATCCGTTAGTATAAGAAAATAAATCACCACTTTAGGTACTATTGTTAACTCATTATTTATTTATATTGGTGTTATACCTACTATAATATAACTTCTCCATGTCTCATACCACATGATACAACCCATAGATTCATCAAAATAGGCCAACAACTCAAAGAAAATAAAATCTGTCAAAAATAGAACAGTCTGACGCAATCTGAAAACTTTGCATACTTCTGTAACTCAAAAAATTATTAAATATTAGGAAAACCTGAGAAATTTATATATAAATCCTGTGTAAATTTTATATATCAATTCGAAGCTTTGAAAAAATTAGAAAATTCCTGGACTGAGCGCAAAAGTTTCTGTTTTTTAGCAAGATCAAATCAACAACTACAATAGATCACCCCAAAGGTTTTACTTGGCTAAAACACTAATTAAAACACCAAAACACAATTACTACAGAAGTAATAATGTGGGAAACACTAAAAACAGAAGTAAAAACAGAACACAAAAATAAAATTGGGTTGCTTCCAACAAGTGGTATTGTTTAACGCCCTTAGCTAGGCAAAACACAATAGATCTAGGTATTGCCATCTTTGGTATGCAATCAAAAAGTAGCTGTCATAATATATTCATAATGAAATATTATTTTCTTTCTAGGAAAGTGTTCCATGCCTTTCCTTAAGGGAAATTGGAATCTAATGTTTCATTCTTTCATGTCAATAATTGCACCAATCGTTCTAAGGAAAGGTCTACCAAGAATAATAGGACATGTAGGATTGCAATATATATCAAGAACAATGAAATCTACGGGCACATAATTCCTATTTGCAATAATAATAACATCATTAATCCTTCCCATAGGTTTCTTAATGATGGAATCCGCACGATGCAAATTTAGAGAGCAATCATCAAGATCATGGTAACCTAGCACATCACATAAAGTTTTCAGAATCGTGGAAACACTAGCACGCAAATCACACAAAGCATGGCACTAATAATGTTTGATTTTAATCTTAATAGTATGTTCCCAACCATCATGAAGCTTTCTAGGAATAGAAACTTCAAGCTCAAGTTTTTCTTCAAAAGATTTCATCATAGCATCAACTATATGTTTAGTAAAAGACTTATTTTGACTATAAGCATGTGCAAAATTCATCATAGATTGCAACAAGGAAATAAAATCAATGAAAGATCAACTATCATAATTAAAGTCCTTGAAATCCAAAAGAGTGGGTTCATTTCTATTTAAAGTTTTGACCTCTTCAATCCCACTTTTATCAATCTTAGCATTAAGATCCATAGACTCCGAATCATTGGGACGCCTTTTATATAAAGTTGCCTTATCTCTAGTCCCATCATTATGAAGATTTATATTGGAAAACAAAGATTCAATAGGAGCCACATCAATCACTTTAAGATCTTCATCATTATTATCGCGAGAAAACACGTTTTCAAGCCATTCACGCTTAGCACAAATTCTAGCGGTTCTTTCCTTACTTTCATCAATAGAAATTCTCATAGATTTTAAAGATTCATTAATATCATGCTTGGGTGGAGTAGATCTAACTTTCAAAGAATCAATCTGAAGAGAAATTCTACCAACGTTCCTAACCAAATCATCAATCTTAAGTACTTTTTCTTGAATAGAAGCATTCAAAACTTTTTGCGAACCAATAAATCCTTAACAATATTCTCAAGATAAGAGAGCATATTATTATAATTTCCATAAGAATTTTCGTAGGAATTACCATAATTATGAGAGGAATTACTAGGAAGCGGCCTAGGGTTGAAATTACCTCTATACGCATTGTTACCAAAATTGTTCCTACCAACAAAATTCACATCCATAGATACATTATTATTTCCAATCAAAGAAGACAAAGGAATATCATTAGGATCAATACGATTAATCTTACTAGCAAACAATTTCATCAATTCATCCATCTTTTCACTCAAAGTATTTATTTCTTCAATAGCATGCACTTTTTTTACTAGTAGGAGATCTTTCGGTATGCCATTGAGAGTAGTTTGTCATGATATTATCTAGGAGTTTAGTAGATTCTACTAACGTGATTTCCATAAAAGTACCACCCGCGGTAGAATCTAAAAGATTTCTAGATGCAAAATTCAATCCCGCATAGAAAATTTGTATAATCATCCATAAACTCAAACCATGTGCGGGACAATTCCTAATCATTAATTTCATTCTCTCCCAAGATTGTGCGACATGCTCATGATCAAGTTGCTTAAAATTCATTATATCATTCCTAAGGGAGATGATCTTAGCGGGCAGAAAGTACATGGCAATAAAAGCATCTTTACACTTATTCCATGAATCAATACTATTTTTGGGCAAAGATGAAAACCAAATTTTAGCACAATCTCGTAGCGAGAACGGAAATAGCTTCAATTTAATAATATCATTATCCACATCTTATTGTTTTGCATATCACACAACTCAATGAAAGTATTTAGATGGGATGCGACATCTTCACTAGGAAGGCTAGAAAATTGTTCTTTCATAACAAGACTTAGCAAGGCAGCATTGATTTCATAAGATTCCGCACTAGTGGCGGGAGCAATAGGAATACTAATAAATCATTATTATAGTATTGGAAAAGTCACACATCTTATTATTCTCAGACATCTTGACAAAGCGAGCAATTAGGCACACAAGCAAACGAAAGGCAAGCGAAAGAAGGGCGAACAAAAAGGCAAATCTTTTTGGTATTTTCTGAAATCATCTTAGAAGTGGGGGAGAGGAAAATGAGAGGCAAATGGAAAATAAAGTAAATGCAAGAGATGAGTTTGTGATGGGTACTTGGTAGGCTTGATGTGTATCCTCCCCGACAATGGCGCCAGAAATCCTTCTTGCTACCTCTTGAGATTGCATTGGTTTTCCCTTGACGTGGAAAGGGTGATGCAACGAAGTAGATAAGTATTTCCCTAAGTTGTTGAGAACCAAGGTATCAATCCAGTAGGAGGTACCAGTAAGGCCCCAATCTATGCACCTACACAAACAATCAAACTCTTGCACCCAACGCTATAAAGGGGTTGTCAATCCCTTCACGATTATTTGCAAGGATTAGATCTGAAAGAGATAGATGTAAACGAGTGCGGAAAGTAAAAGATAAATAAATTGCATCAAGGTATAGATCTGAAAATATATGATGGAAAATAGACCCGGGGGCTATAGGTTTCACTAGAGTCTTCTCTCTTGAAGGCAAATATCATGTGGGTAAACAAATTATTGTCAAGCAATTGATAGAAAAGCGAATAATCATGTAGTTATCCAAGGGAATGATCATTCATATAGGCATCATGTCTGTGACAAGTAGACCGAAATGATTCCACATCTACTATCATTACTCCACACATCGACCGACTCCTGCCTGCATCTAGAGTATTAAGTTCATGAAGAACAGAGTAACGCATTAAGAAAGATAACATGATGTAGAGGGATAAACTCAAGCAATATGATGAAAACCCCATCTTGTTACCCTTGATGGAAACAATACAATACATGCCTTGCTACCCCTACTATGTCACTGGGTGAGGACACCGCAAGATTGAACCCAAAACCAAGCACTTCTCCCGTTGCAAGAATTACCAATCTTGTTGGCCAAACCAAACCAATAACTCGAAAAGACTTGCAAGGATATGAAATCATGCAAATAAGAATTTGTAGCGACCCGACCTGAAAGGTCGAATCTCCGCTGTTTCCGTACCATCCTAAGATCATTCTGGTACACACACGGTACATCAACGTATATATAAAAGGGAAATCACACAACATTATATTAACGAAATCTCATATCAAGTCCTTTATTACAATAATCATTACAATAAAGTGGCCGAAGGCCAACTCATGAGAATAACTAAGTTTTGCGGAAGCGTCAAAGGTAGATGAGTCCATCTGACTCCAAGGGCATCTCACCGAGCGTAGAGCGTATCCTCACTCCTGGTCGGAAAAGTACTCTGCAACATGATACATTGCAGCCAGGTAGGTCAGCATATGGAATATGCCAGCAAAGTCACAAGAGAGGGGTGAAAAGATAAACATCTAATCTATATGCATATATGGCAGGTGGGGTGGTAAGTTTTTGCGTAAAGCCAAGTTTTTCCTACATCAAGAGAAGGGGTAAGCAAAAATTATTACTAAGTTGGTTGATTAATGAGATGGTTCCACCAACCAATTCTCATACCCAAGTTATTAATAACCACATCATCATATTAATTGTGTTGAGAGTTTCCGGAAGTTTCAGTTCCTCTGGCTCAAGTCGTCCATGACCGTGGACACGGCTAATCGATTAGGTTTGAGTACTCTGCAGAGTTTTGCACACGTTCCCCACAAGATTTGGTCGCCTCCGTTTGATTTCTCCCACTTCCGGGTGTTTGAGAAATGGATGACCAAAACATGGTCTTCCAAAGGGTTTCCCTGCGACTCTATCGGTGCCCATCCTTTCCTACCGTTCTTCTACATCTCGTAGCACCGCCTGTCCAGGGTCACCATGATATCCAACCAAGCCAGAGCCCATAATGACTTGTGGCTGTGCAGGTAAGCCTTGGGTCTTGAAGCATCCATCCATCTCTTTGTGCCTGGGTGGACCTTTCCGCGTGAATACTGGCCATCTCCAGCATCACCTAGGCAAATCCACTGGTTTCTCCAGGGTGCCGTTCAACCATCATCTATTAACTCTCTCAACTCTCATGAATCACACAACCAACCCCGTCTACTAATAGCATAGCAAAAAGTAAAACAACATTTCCCGGGGCCAATGTGTCAAGGGTTGAGAGGGATCCTACCACATGATACTACAACAAGTAACCAAGTTTCAAATTACCTACTTTGCATGCAATTGGGGGGAATGGTAGAACTAATGCAAATAAAAACATTGGTAAAAATGATCAAAGTGACTTGCCTGATTGATGATCTTCGTACGTGAGTGACTCTAAGTAACAAGCTTCGCACTCCGGATAATCTAATGAAGCAAACAAGCACTGAATAAGCATACAACAAAATATTTCAACTCACAAACATCAACCATGAACTAGTAAACAATCAAGACAAAACAATGCACAAATCACAAGCAAGAAAACACACAAAGTTTTGTTTTCAAAAAGGTGATGGATAAAACATTACTAACAAAATGAAACCATTTGTATTAACCAAAACAATAGTTGACAGCAAGAAAACAATAATTTTTTTATTAATAACATAATTAAATAAATTTAAAGTTTGTTGAGAAAAACTTTAGTAAAGTTTATAAAAGTTTTGATAAACACTATATGAAACAACTATAGTTTTACTAACAAAAGAGCAAAAACAAAACTTATTATTTATTAACAAAACATGTTCTTAACAGAAAAGAATTTACAAAAAACTTGTCTTAGAAAACAGAATTAAGTTATATAAAACTTTGTTGAAAGAAAAACTATCACTAACTAGTTGTTTTAATCAAATTAAACCTATTTGAAAAGGGGTTGAGATTCCTATGTTAACAAAGAAATAAAACTAAACAATTTTATATTTTTATTAACAGTAAGTAAAACACTAAATGTTCAAGTAACAGAACCTACTAAATCAAATTAAAACTAAATCTAATTGAAACTAACTAAAACTAAGTAAATAAAACTATACTAACTAATAGGCAGAATCTGTTTATAGCTAGAACACTAATCAAAATCATCCTAAAAATCCACAAGCTAAGCAATAAGATAGTCCTAACTAATACCAAGCAGTAGCAAAAAGATTCATATCAAAATCTATTTTTAAACTCTAGTTATTCAGATTTGAGTGATTTGAGCAAATTTGACTAAATTCAAATTTTAGAGTTCAATTTGAAAATCTAAGACTACAGGGTGAAACTACATGAAAAATTTGATCTAATGCAAAAAGAATCAACTCAAATCATTAAATAGTTTAAAAGATATAAGGAAAACAAATTCAGAATAGTTTCTATTAACTAAAACAAAACAGAAAAGAAAAAAATAAACTACCGACCGGTCAGTGCTATGTGGCAAGATCCTATTGGCGGATAGGGAGAGCGCTGAGTGATTTTGGGCGGTCGACCGAACCGAAAAGAAAACGGTTCGCGGAGTTAATATGTTATAATCTGGATCGTCAGATCCAGATCGAACGGATGGTGTGCTCACCGTGAGGTGGGTTGCCGGCGAGGGCTTCTCCGGTGAGGCCGAGGCGATGTGGTCGTCGAGGCGCGTCTCCGGTGGTCTTCCGTGGCAGTTGAGTGGTCTAGACAACGGCGGCGAACGTCGGGCATCGAGTGGTGGGGTCGGAGGAGCGAGGGGACGTCCGAGGCGACGGGCATGAGTGGAGAGAGCTTCGGTGGTTGGAGCAGCTCCGGCAAGGTGTTTGGGCAGCGTATCGGCGAGGGAGAGAGGGGATTCGGGGGGGGAATGGAGAGAGGAGGGACATGGGCTACTTATAGGGTGCTCGGGTGGGTGCGGGGAGGAGAGAGGAGGGAGATCCGGGGAGAAAAAACCCTGCCGGCGAGGTCGTCGGCGCGTGCGGGAGGAGAGGGATGACCGCGCGGGTGCGAACGGTCGGTCGGGGTCGGACCCGGTGTCAGTGAGAGAGGGAGTGGTTACTGCGTGTCGGTCGACCGGCTCGTAGTTAATTCGCGAATAAATGCCCGTGGGCCGGCCCGTTTAATTACAAAACCGTTACTGTTTTTAATAACCAGAGCAATAAAACGTCTTTAAAAACATTCAAAACATTTCTAAATATAGGAGTATTATATATCAAAATTAACAGAATAATAAATTCCATTTGTTGAACATTTTTATTCTGTCATTTGAATACTTTGAAAAAAATAATATTTTCAGAAATTGCCTAATTGTTTTTAAATCCTTTTTGCAAATATTTTCAAAATAACTCCTGGTTGTTTTTGTTCAAATAAATCACCAAATGGTCCCTGGTGTGGAGTGTCATGTTCCTCCCCTCATATTTGAACATTATTTCCAAGATTTTCAAATAGGTGAAAGCCACACATTGAAAGTAGAAAGGGGTTTCAGAAATTCAGAGAAGGCATTTCAACTAATACATGTATTCAAGCAATGATGATGATAGATGCATAGCTATATTTCATCAAATTCCAAAATGAAATTTTGGGATGTTACAAAATTCAGAGGAGATTCAAATAAGATTCATGGATAATCTGAACATAAACTCACAATTCATCGGATCTTGACAAACACACCACAAAAGAGAATTACATCGGATAGATGTCCATGAAGATCATGAAGAACATGGTATTGAAGATCAAAGAGAGATAAGAAGCCATCTAGCTACTACCTATGGACCCGTAGGTCTGTGGTGGACTACTCACGCATCATCGGAGGGGCAATGGAGTTGATTTAGATGCCCTTCGTGATCAAAACCCCCTCTAGCAGATTACTAGAAAAGGCTCCAAGATTGGATCTCTCGGGAACGGAGGCTTCTGGTGGCGGAAAAGTATTTGCATGGCTCTATTTGATGTTGGGGGAATATTTGGGTATTTATAGGCTAGAGAATAGGGTTGGGAGACCTGCGAGGGAGCAACACGCCTGCTAGGCGCGGCCAGGGGGAGCTCGTGCCTACTAGGCTTGTGGCGCCCTGGCACCTCCCCTGACATGCACTCCAAGCTTGATCGACTTGTTTCCTTCCAGAAAAATTCCTTTCGAAGGTTTTATTCTGTTTGGACTCCGTTTAATATCCCATATCTCTAAATCTCAAAACAAGGAAAAAATAGAAACTGGCACTTGGCTATAGATTAATAGGTTAGTCCCAAAAACAATATAAAATAACAAGATAATGCATATAAAACATCCAAAACAGATATATAATAGCATGCCATCATAAAAAATTATAGATATGTTGGAGACGTATGAGATCTTAACTACAATGTTTAGAACACTGATGATATTGGATCACAACATGGGATAGGCAGATATGTGACATTGAAAGATTGCTTTCATTGACAACAAGACTCTCTTCTTGATTGGGATTGGTATGTGCAGGATATCCTTCCCTATGAGACTCTTGATTCCCTTTGAAAGGGGCAGACCTGTCATGGATTTGACTCGATAGAAGCCTTAGTGAAAGGACTTAGGTTTGAGGCCATCGCTACGACGGTTAACTCGAAGGGATTGATCAGGACGAGAGACACGAGTTTACCCAGGTTCGGCCCCTCGAAAAGAGGTAAAAGCCTACATCCTGCTTTGTGTAGTTTTTTTAGAAAAGGAGGTTAAACCCCCGGCCTCTGCATCAATTGATGCATGCAGCCATCTTTATTAATTATTCCACTAAGGCCTGACAAGAACATACATCAAGCCACCCGAAGCCTCCACTCACACCTACAAACTTGATAATGTGGAGTGCTCTCACTCCCCATATCTATAATCGATGTCGTTGCCGATCCATCCATATAACGTATCGGAACGTACAACCGGTGCAGCAGACCTAAAGCATACACCACATGCACAAGTTTTAGAAGCCGCCATCATCATCGAACCGCTGTCCCATCTTTAAGAGAGAAATCCGCATCATCCTTGCCATTCCGGCCATCCATCGACGCCACCACGGTGCCCAACGACTCTACCGCCCTGTGCTCGTCCATCCCGACGCGGAGACTCTAGAAGATCTGTTGTGTGTAGCACCTACCGACCAGGCATGACATAGCGAAGCACCTGTCGGCTAGGCATGACTTGACATCTCCACCGAAGCTCCATTGAAGACGGCCGCTCCGCCTCTTGCCTCTGTCTTCTAGCGCTGCTCCACAAACGATGCTCCCAAGAGAGAAATCACACCGTAGTGCCGTTATCATCCGATCTGGAACACCAGATCCTAGGGTTTCCCCTGGAGCAGCACGAGTGGGTCGACAGAAGTTACACGACGATGCCTTCATCAAGGTAACGATGCAGAACGTCGCCATCGCCTGCCGTCGGCTCGGTTTTCACCGAAAACTCTGTCTCCCCAACTCACAGCCGGGACTAGATGACGGATCTCGAGATCCGACCACCTAGCCTCTGGCCGGCCACCTCCGACGAAGAAGATGACCGCCGGTGCCTGACCGGTCACAGCACCACCACGATACCTAGGTCGGCGCCGCCAGGCCCACCATGCCCGCCTGAAGCCGACCTCCAGATCTGCCAGCCCGCCGAAACCCATCTGGGCACGGCAAGGGCCGCAATCTAGGCCGTTGCCAGAGATGCTCCTCAGCCATGGATAGGGCGCCTGCGCAGTCGCCGTCGACGCACTCACTACCGGTCACCTTCTGCGCCTTGCCGCTGGTGAACCGTCGACCCATGAGCCGCCACCGCCGCTAGGAGGACACCACCACCGCGCGAGGGGGAGAGCCCTGCCGCCGCCATCACTTGCCAGGCTACACCGGCGCGACCTCAGGCGGTGGCAGGAGGGAGGATAGGAGCGAGGGCGCATAGGGCCGGTGGCGAAGAATCTCCCCCGTGTCGCCTAGGGTTGGCGACGCGGGGCGGGCCGTTTGATTGGGTATCGATTACAAGGGAGCAGATTTGCTTAACCTAGCTCTCGATAGATTGTTTCGTACCTAAGACGTCCAGGGAACACACCTTTATATACACAGGTCGAGGCCCTAGGCTTAAAAGAGTCCGGGCCGGGTTACATCTAATAACCGACCTTAGCTCTAAATCACCTTGTCTTATCTGGCAAGTCATGTCTGGTCGCTTATGCCTCAGGGTCATATGTTGTCTTCTGGCTCTGGGCCTCCGCCCGACCCATCTAGTAACGGCCAACGGGCTCGTCTTTGTCTTCCGGCCTGCCTAAGGGCTTACTGTGTAAGCCGCCAACTTCCTAACCCGACCCCTTCTTGGCGGGTCTCACCATGGGGTTATATCCCCAACGTTAGGCCCCATATTGATTTGAACTTGTTCATGTCAATCTTCAAGTATTCTGGTTGGCGAGTCTTGTGTTCTTCATAATGACTTGACATGAAATAAATCCTCATGACCTGCCATGTAAAATGGATGACGTCATCCTAGATATCCGACAGATTTTAATGACATCACAAGGATCTTTGCATTAACCGGTCAACCCAAAAATCGAGGCATTTCTTTGGTCAATCATTATCACGTCTCCTTGATCCCGCACTGGACTGTTGTTGTTCCACCTTCCCCTCATAAATAGGCACAGGGGGGTCCCATCCCTTTTCACTTTCCCTCATTGCCACTTCTCTCTTCTTCTACCTCCAGACACTTGTGCAACCGAAGCTCCATCGCGCCATCCAGACATCGCGGTCGTCATCAACAACGACCGCTGCACCACCCTGATTGCGACCAAAGCTCGTCGTCTCACTCCCACATCCCCTGCGTCAACCAGGTTCTACTTTTCTTCCCCTCGTAGATCCGCATTTTGTACGTCGGAGTTCTTTGGTGTCCGCCGCCGTCCGTCGGAGTTCATGCCCTTCCCTAAGGATAGATTCACTATTTACCTTGGGAACATTAGTAAAATTTTGCGGTTCCTTGCTCGGCATCCGTTTTGCATCTGGAGTAAATCGTCTTCTTCACCAGAATCTGCGCATTAGCTATCCGTTCTTCTATCACTGTTTTAAGGGTTAGTAAATATTTCCCTTTTATCTTCATCTGTAGATCTCTAATGGAAGCGTTAGTCGTCGAAACTTGTTTGCCCACACTTAGCAGTATTTCAGTATTCATTGTCTAAGTGACCCGCCATCACGTTGCCGGTTCACCCTTGAAAAAGTGCGATCTGTCTCATACTTGTAGTTAATGGCGATCCATAATTTAACCATGTCCCGTCAAGTATCATTGTCATCTTAGAGTCATAGCTGTCTTTGTCATGTTGCATTCTTGACCCGCCACATCTTTATGTATTTACATAGTATTTAACCTGCCACTATGGCGAAAGCCCCTGCCTCTTGCGATTGGGTAGGCTCCAGGGTTATTGAGGAGATACTGAATGATTTCGTAGTCATGGGAGTTTACCAGCTCAAGACGTCATCCACTGGCAGGTTCCCGGTGCTGAAGTCAGACCCAAACCTAAGGAAGGGGAAGTGGTTGTATTCACAGATCATCTTCTTCACGACTTCTCGCCACCCGGGTCAAAAAATATTCGGGACGCCCTGCACTTTTATAAACTCCATCCTCAAGATATCGGCCCCAACTCCATCACCATTTTGTGCCAATTCCAAGTTCTCTGCGAGGCATATCTGCAAGAAGAACCCGCCATTGACCTTTCCGGGACTTCTTTTATATCAACCGCCAGACCGAGATATCAGCCGGTCCAAGTCTTGAGCTCGGAGGCGTTTCAATCCAGACGTGAAGAGATTTGGCTTTCCCTTCAGCCACTCTGCTAAGTCATCCCAAGGACTGGAACCGAACTTGGTTCTACTGCATAGATACTTCTCCGGATGGAGAAAAACCGCTGCCAGGTTATCGTACCACCCGACTCTACACCACTACCTAACTCCCAGACCGGATGCTGGACGCAGAGAGCGCCCAATATGCTCCAGCATTTTTAAAGATCAAGGCCTTGTTAGCCAATGGATTAACTGGTGTTGATCTCACCCGATGCTGGGTCACTTGGAGAATTTTACCGGTGAGAAGGCGCGATAGATTAATCTGTCAACACACCGGTGAAGTGGACGACCCTATGCATTTTGACCAAACGCCTTTGATGGAGAAAGACCTCAATTTGATTGTTAAATCACTTCTTGGAGAACCTCAAGAAGTTTGCAACAAGATCGGGTTGAACCCCTTCTACGTTCATAACCCGGCTCCAGAGGTAAAACCATTTTGAGAAAGTTGTTTGTTTCGTATGAATTTTGTGTTTCATACTCTTTTCTAATCCTTCTGTAACTATATGCAGACCAACTCCTCCATCTGGAAGAAAAAGCCAATTGCAGCTTCCAAGAAGAAAACTAAAGCTATGAAAGCCCGGGTTCCAGTTCGTAAGAAGAAAACATCCGCTCAAGAACTGCTTGAACTTGATGACTTAGAGGTAGAACTTGACTCCCTTGGCCTTCTTTTTATGCAATTTATTGACACCGATTTCTCTCGCTCACTTGGATCCCGACTTTCTTTTGAAGAAGCAACAAGATGACAATAGACGCCGGACTCAGAGCGGCGACTCTAAAGCCTTGTCACCCGGCTTACCTAACACTCCGGCTCCTCAGAGGCGCCGTACTGAGGTATTTCATAGCCTAAACTTTCATTTCTTCTATATATTGAACTTGTGATGTAAGTTAGTCACATTACCCAATTTTGACTTTCCAGGAAACACCTCCTTCTTCTAGCGATTCAACCGCCTAGAAGTTACCTCCTCTTGTTATTAACATGGGGTAAAACTTGTTTGCATCCCATACTTCTTGTTAATACTCTCTCCTTGCATATAACTTATAGTGCAAACTTTGTTCACAGGGCCCAAGATAAAAGGAGGAAGCTATGTGGGCCATCCGCATGTCCTGATACCCCAGAGTCAGAGAATCGAAAACTTGGCACTTCTAAAATTCATGTCGAGCCATCTGAAGCTGATCAAGGCGCCCATAATGATACTCCTCAGCCTAGCGAGCTGGCGGATGTTGATGTAGTGATCCCTGAAGATAATCCAGAAGTTGACCCTAAGCTACCAAGCCCTCAGTCGATCGCTCAAGATGTGATTTCTCATGAAGAAGAGGTAACGATCACTGGGACGACTTATAAATCCCCAGCTCCCTCCAATGTGCCGACCAAGCACACCAGCAAGGATGAGGTGCCTTCACTTGATAAAGAGAAGGCTAAACTTGACCTTCCTAATCTGGAGAAGCTTAGTGCTAACGAGCTGCACTCTAGATATCTGAAACGCCTTTCCACAAGCCGGGATATGGAGGCCAACCTAGTTGGTATGCTGAAGAAGAAATATGAGGTACTCAACCTCCTTTGCCTTCCATATATCCATACATAGCCCCCAAGAGCCGGCTTACTTTCTCAAAAAACCAGCCGGCTCTTCAACTAAATTGATAGAGTAAGAGCCAAGTGTAGCCCCCAAGGGCCGGGTCATTATGTAAACTTGATAAAACCCCATGCGTTGCTGTGGGACGTGTAGTTAATAATTTTTAACAGATTGCATGAAGTGCGGATGAGATTATTTTGACCACATTAAGTAGGTTGATATCTTGTGCAATCAAAACTTAAGTATAGCTCATCCACGATCAACAAATTCAGTTGTTTATGAAATTCAAAATAATAGTTGTGTCTATAATGATCAAACGGTAGAAGTTATTGTTGTGCAATTTTCCCTTGAAATATATGTGAACCAAATCCATAAAAAAGTCACTAGCCATAAACGGTTTCTTTCTTATCTAGTTTTGGCTAAATAGTACAACTACTTAATAAAGAATGAACTTGGTACTCAGTTTGTTTCTGCTTGGACTCAAATAAGCCAAATATCGTGATAAGATGAATACCAAAAGAGAAACTACAACCCTTTAGTGGAATTAGCATGGAAACATAACTTGAGAAGGACAAACATTATCTCTGGGTTGCAAAACAAATACAACATGAAGTGACTACTGCCTACAAATCTTTGCATGTGGTGGCTTAAGACACCATCATAATAAAAAGAATATCATATTCGTAGTTCAATGATACCTACTTACAAATCCTACTATCGGCACCGGAGAATGCAAATAGCAACCGTCATTATCAAAAGAAAGTGAACTGAATTACTAATACTCTACGAACATGCACGTGCAACTAACGTTTTTTTGCATATGTGGTGCAACTAACATTGTCAAGACATAACATCTAAACCTCCCTCCCTCCTAAAGAACATATATATCAAGTCAAATTAAGACGTATTTTATGAAATGCAAGAGAATGGGAAACATGCTTAACAAAAGTATATAGTGTAATTCCTCCAATAAAAAAATTCATTAAGAGGTCTTCAGAGTTAAAAATAGCATACCTCTCGAAGTTATTTAAACATGCTTAGAATTTCTAAAAACAACCATGTATAGAAGAATCCTTACACTATTATATCTCACAATATAAACTTTCCAATGTTGAACCGTCCACAGGAGGCGAATATAGATGCATATTCAGGATATACATGACAATCTAACTTTTTAAGCACAGGGATGTTCATATGTGACATGAATCACCCTTCATGGATTTGTATAAAAAAAGGTGGAACAAATGATGATAAAATAGCTAATAGCAAGGTGAATATACTAATTTCGTCCAATGATAAGAAGAAAACCGAACCCATGCCCTCGAACGTCACCTTGGTCCCCTTCTTCCAACCAGGCTTCATCCGAATGGTCTGCGTTACCTCCTTCCTGGGGATCAGCCTGTCAGTTAGGAAACAAATCATCTAGGTGATGGTCACTGATTAGTACCGTAAAAAATGTGAGCTTGATAATGCGATCAGGTGGTATGAATAGTGTCACTGTCTCTGGTACCAGCTAGGCAGCAACCTCACATGCAGGCAACACACATAAATTGCAAACCACCTAATGTCCCGAAGGACCACACCACACATTTCGATAGGTGATAGTCTCTAAAATAGAGGTATTCAACCAAATGCATGAATTACTCCACTGAAAAGTATGCTACTCACGTCCAAAAAAGAAAAGCATGCTACGTACCTCTTATTAGCTGTCCAAGAATCTTTTTCTAATTATGTTGATGTCGTCCAAAATCCCATGATGTTATTTTTGAACAAAACACTTTCAGCAAAATAAGCTGTGTGATCTCTCTCTCACCTTATTGAACTCTAGATGCTCACAATTCAAGAACAAATTTGGATCAAATCTTCCAATGCTGCAGCAGGAAAAAATCATTTTGCCCAAACCTTTTCGGCACAGCTCGGTTGCAAAAAGGGGCCAACCATCATTGCAGCGGTGGCAGGGGCCAGATATTGTTGCGCCGGGTCATGCGATGCCGCTGCCGTCGGTAGCCATGCCGCAAAACGGGCCTCGTCGTGAGCAATGAAGGGTCGAGAGCCGCCAGGCCAGACGCCGCGCGTCGTGAGCGGCCATGGACGTTGGCCATCTGAGCCGTGGACACATGCCGAGGCGTAGCGGCCGTTTGCCATAGACCATACTGCATAGAAGTCGCCACCAGGCCGAGATTGCTATTCGCTACCGCTACAGTCGACATCCATGTGGCAGGTAAATACGCCGGAGGGAACCGCGTCAACGCGTGTCGGGGAGCGCAGCTCTATTGCTATCGGGTTGCACTTCGTTTGGAGGTGGGCTTCATCAATAGTGGGAATGCAGGATGGCTCAGGCCGTGTACCTCATGTCGAAGTCGAACTGGGGCGCCGACATTGTTGTTGGTCTTGTGTGATGGAGAATCGCTGGGGGAGGGGAGGAGACGCTAATGTATTGAAGCTTTGAGTGGGGGGAGCTGTGGGATGCCTACTCGGAGGTTGAAACAGAAAGATTGTGAAGATGTCATAATTGCTTCATAAAAGATGCGAAGAGATGGAATGATTGGATTTTGTTGGGCTTCTTCTTCTTGGTTGTAGACCGTCTCGTCTAGGTATCTTTGCTTCCCACAAAGTTGAGTCACACTATTTTTTTGAAGGCTGACGTGGTGAGTTGCATGAGCAAAATAATTAAGAGTAATTGATGATGTGGCAAGGCTGATGAGGTGGATAGCCAACATGTTAAGAGAAATATGTTAGTGAGGATAAACTATTTAGGTATTGTAGATAATGAGTTGGCACTTACAATATTGATAGCGTAAGAGCCAAATGTAGCCCCCAAGGATCGGGTCAATATGTAAATAATGAGCCGACACTTACTATATTGATAGAGTAAGAGCCAAGTGTAGCCCCCAAGGGTCGGTTCATCTTTATGAAGATGATCTGGGTCTTATTTGGATTGTAAACCTTGAAAGAACTGATACACATTAGCCCCCAAGTGTCAAGTATATTACCCGCAATCTACTTGAGACTTGTAATAACTTTCTTTGTTGCCCTCAAGTGCTATCGTACACTGTTCTGGTGGCTTTTAAAAATGGAAGTAAACTTGTACTAGACAATTTGTATTGTGCAGGAAGCCTTAAATGTGGCAGAGTCTAGCTTGACCGACCTTGAGAAGGATCTGGTCTTGCAACAAGACACCTGTGCTAAAGCCGGGGAAAAGTGGAGACTCTCCTCAATAGAGCTGGAAAAAACGAAGGCAGATTTGGAAGCCTTCAAACAATTTGCTGAAGACGAACAAGCCGCCTTAATCAAATGCGCACAAGACACAGAGGGCCAACTTAAGCCCATTAATGAAGAGTTGATTGTCTGAAATGCCATATAGCATGGATGACTAAGGCTGTCTTTGGTAAGTGTCATTTGATTATGAGCATTCTTTTTGAAGAGTCTTATAAAGACTCGCCTGGCGATTTACAAAATTTTGACTCTTTGTAGGCCGACGAACTTGCCAGCTTCCAGATGATAGATTACTGAAGCTAAAGTCTTTATATACATTGACTGAACGGCTGTAAGCTAGAAGTCTTTTCACCAGCAGAGCTTTTGTGTGTGAAAAGGGTGTTCCAAAGCTTATTAAAGGTGTTTTCGATTGCCTCTCCACCATCCCCAAGCAGTTAGAAGAAATGAAGAAATCAGCCGCCCGTAAAGGCGCAATGTCTGCTTTGAGCTGGTCGCTGGCTTATGCTCCCGAGCTTAACCCGGAAGAGATGAAGGACAACTTTCCACAGCTGAAGGACAACGACTCAGAGTTCACTCAAGAAGACTACGCTCGTTGCTTGAGGGCATCACGAGCATTGGCTAGCCGGCTTGCCGCCGAAGCTGATCTAACGAAATACCAGGCAGCTTGTGATGACGACAACGTGCGACTTCGGCCGCTGACTTTTGAAACAAAGGACTTACCTCCTTGACGTCATAAGCACCTCTTTGCCCCTGATGTTGACCCCTCTCCAATCTTGAATTTGAAGCCAAATTTGAAGCCTTAATCAACTGCAATTGGGATGTGGACAACCTTCAAATCCAGGAAGACCAGGCAAAAGATGACCCATCAACGGGCTAAACGAAGAGTCGACCTCAGATGAAATTAACCCGGGGTGCTACCGTGCCAGGTTATAACTGTTTGTGAAAAACTTGATTTCCATCATTTTCAGCTTTACATAGCCTTGTAATAGCTATAGAAAAGACTGATTGCCTAAACCGTGCCTTCATGCATGTTTGGAGTTTGAACAACTCATATTCCAACAACTTTGGTGCTATCCATCTATCTATGTTTTGCTGTGACCAGATTTCCTGATGCCCATTGGCGGGTCATAACAGCAGGAATCCTTTGAACAATAAACAACACCGAGTCGGGGTAAACTATTATCCCAAGACTTTTAGAATCTTATCATGAAAGAAACCCTGCAAAATAACAAGGCAGAAAATATATGTATATTCTCTATCATTGCTGTAGGAGGCTTTGAAGACACAACCCAAAGAGGTAAACTCTTGTTTTATATTTTTGAGAAAAAACTAAAGTTTGTTGCTTCGAAGAAGCTAGGCATGACTGCCCAAAATATCATAACCCGACTCTCACATGACATAAATCCGTCGTTTTAACCTTAACCAGTCTAGGGTCTTAAGAAGATTGACTGTTAAGAGTATGAACGAGCCATATAGCAGAGAGACTAAAACTGGGCACGAGTACCCCAAAATCCCATAAGCCGGCTCTCACGTGACATAAATCCGTCGTTTTAACCTTAACCAGTTCAGGGTCTTAAAAAAGATTGGCCGCTAAGAGTATGAACGGGCCACATAGTGGAGAGACTACAACAGACGGGTGAGTTTATCCTAGCTCTCTGTAAGCCGGATCTCTCTTGACATAAACCGCCGTTTCAACCTTAACCAGTTTAGGGTCTTATTGCAAGATTGACTGTCAAGAGTCTTGACAAGTTCAGGGTCTTTATTTCAAGATTGACTCGTAAGAGTTAGGCGGATCACATGGTGGATTAGCAAGTTGCAAACAGGCAGGTTTAACCCATATATGGCGTGGAAGCCGGTCAAGAGGGTATGAAAGCTAAACCCAGTTGGTTGGAAGCCCCCAAGTGACCTGTTTAATGGTTAACTCTTTTGCACAAACCTTGTTGCACGGAAATGACAGAGGCCCTGAATTGTGAGGATGCCAGCTTTATTATATTTAAAAGGTATATACAATGACAAATGTATGTACATTGATGAGAGTCAGTAACTCAAGTATAGTAAGGCCGGAGATGAGCAATATTCCACGACCTGCTGGTCTCTTGTCCTGAAGTGCATGACTCGTCGCTCTCCTGTATATCAATGAGGTAATATGACCCATTGTTGAGATTCCGCTGACCATGAAAGGTCCTTCCAAATGGGGAGATAACTTATGCATATCTTTCCGATCTTGAGTCAGATGTAGCACTAAGTCGCCTTCCTGGAATGTCTGGGTCTTGACTCTATAGCTATGATAGCGACACAAATCTTGCTGATAAATCACTGATCGTGCTACTGCAAGATCCAGCTCCTTATCCAAAGCATCTAGTGAATTCTGACGTGCCGTCTCATTATAAGTTTCAACATAATCCACCACCCTGGGCGAGTCATGGCAGATATTAGTTGGGAGAACAACTTATGTGCCATAAACCATGAAGAAAGGCATGTAGCCTGTTGACCTGTTGGGGGTGGTTCTGATACTCCAAAGAACTTAAGGTAATTCCTCCACCCAACAACCCGACGTTCGTTCCAAGGGAACCATGAGCTGGGGTTTTATCCCTCTCAAGATATCTTGGTTAGAACGTTCTGCCTGACCATTGGACTGCAGATGAGCCATGGAGGAGACATCAAGGCGGATATCTTCACTTTCACAGAATGCTTTCATAGCCCCCTTGGACAGATTTGTACCATTGTCAGTAATGATATTTTGAGGGTAACAAAAACGAAAGATCAACTTCTTGACAAACTTAACTACCGTTGTTGCATCACACTTGGTGACCGTCTCTGCCTCAACCCACATGGTAAATTTATCAACCACCACCAAGAGGTGGGTCTTATCTTTAGACCTCTTAAACGGCCCAACTATATCAAGCCCCCAGACTGAAAACGGCGAGGTGATTGGAATCATTCGCAGTTCCCGAGCCAGTGCATGGGCTCGTTGTCCGAATTTATGACATCCCCTGCACTTGGTAACTATGTCCTCTGCCTCTTTATGAGGCATTAACCAGAAAAAACCATGCCAGAAAGCCTTGGCCACCAAGGATTTTGAGCCCTCGTGATGACCATAGTCACCGGCGTGTATCTCATGTAAAATTTCCTGGACCTCCTGTGGGAAAATGGAGCGCTGAAAGACACTAGTCAAACAACATCTGTGCAACTCGCCATTGACGATAGTCATGGACTTGGACCGCCTCACGATTTGTCACGCTAAGGTCTCGTCCTTGGGTAACTCGTTGCAAGTTAGATACGCCAGATAAGTTAATGTTCAATCAGGAATAGCACGGAGAGCCTCCACCAACTGCCCCTCCGGGTCAGGTATAGCAAGATCCTCCTCAGAAGGTAATTTGACTAACCAGTGATGCAGTACATCCAGAAACACATTAGGCAGCGCCGGCTTGCGCTGAGACCCCAGTCTTGACAATGCATCAGCTGCCTTGTTCTTTCGACGATCAATATGATCCACCTGATAACCCTTTAAGTGAACGGCAACAATGTCAACCGCCTGGCGATAAGCCGCCATACGAGGATCCTTAGAATCCCACGTGCCTAAAACTTGTTGAGCCACTAGGCCTGAGTCGCCCAGGCACCTGACCCGGCTCAGATTCATCTCTTCGGCCACATTTAGTCCATGAAGTAAAGCTTCATACCCAGCTGCATTGTTAGTACAAGGAAACATTAACCTTAACACATAACAAAACTTTTCACCTCTAGGGAAAGTTAAAACAACTCCAGCCCCCGAGCCTTCCAACTGTCTAGATCCATCAAAGTGAATCGTCCAATATGTATTCTCCGGCTTATCCTCAGGCGCTTGACACTCCGTCCAGTTATTTATGAAATCCACCAAGGCTTGATACTTGACAGCTGTTCGAGGCACATACCTCAAATTAAGAGAACCAAGCTCTAGTGCCCACTTAGCAATCCTGCCAGTGGCTTCTCTATTTTGATGATATATCCCAAAGGAGCAGAGCTAACAACCGTGATTGGATGTGCAAGGAAATAATGCTTCAACTTGCGATTTTCCATGAACACTCCATAT
Source organism: Hordeum marinum (assembly GCA_022496015.1). NCBI lineage: Eukaryota > Viridiplantae > Streptophyta > Magnoliopsida > Poales > Poaceae > Hordeum > Hordeum marinum. Next base: position 74,936,744 of record CM039672.1, read on the forward strand.
GTCAGCTTTTGCCAATGCAGGTATCTTTGCTTGGACTCTATTAAAACCTCGCCGACATAGTAAACCAGCCTCTGGACAAGGTACTCTTTCCCTGCCTCCTTGCACTCCACAACAACCGCAGTGCCGAGGACCTTGTTATTAGCCACCACATACAGGAGCAGGTTTTTTTTCTCCACAGGAGCGGCCAAAACCGGCGTCTCAACCAACTATTTTTTGAGCGCTTCAAACGCATAATTGGTAGCATCACTCCAGACAAAATCATCTACCTTTTTCATCATCTGATATAAAGGGATAGGCTTCTCGCCCAGGCAGCTTATGGACCGGCTTAAGGCAGCGATACAACCCGCCAAGCGCTGGACGTCGTTAATACACACCGGCTTAGATAATGAGGTGATGGCCTTTATTTTATTTTTGTTAGCTTCGATCCCCTTTATGAGACCAAAAATTCCAGGAGCTTGCCTGCAGGGACACGAAAAACACACTTAGCCAGATTAAGCATCATCTTGTAAATCCACAGATGATCAAAAGTCTCCTTCAAATCGTCAAGAAGAGTCTCCTTCTTCCTTGACTTGACCATGTAAGCATGAACATTGCGCTCAATTTGGCTACGAAGACAGTTCTGCACACTATGTTGATAAGTCATCTGCGCACTTTTAAGTCCAAAAGGCATGGACACATAGCAGAAAGCTCCAAAAGATGTGATGAAGGATGTGTTCTCTTGGTCTTTAATTGCCAACTTGATCTGAGGGTAACCCGAATAAGCATCCTATGCGGGGTCGCCCCGAGAGTGAACTGCTTCGATGAGTCGCCAGGAGCAAAATCCACCAACTTGGTATCTTGTGCCACAAACTTTAGGGGTGGCTCAGACTCTGTGCTAGGTTTCTTCAAGGGAGTCATATCAGCCGGGTCAACATTATCTGTATAAAACTTGAGCTCCGCCTCAGCACAACTTGTCTCCGCCTAAGCAGCATCACCTTCCTCACACTCAAGAGAAATTTTATGATCACCATGCACCGTGATCGTCCCTTTCAGACCCGACATCTTGAGCTCCAAGTAAACATAACATGGTCGGGCCATGAATTTAGCGAAAGTCGGTCGCCCAAACAAGGCATGATGCGGGCTCTTGATTTTGACTACTTCGAACCACAAATTTCCACTCTGTAATTGTAGTCATCCCCAAACGCCACCTCAAGGGCAATTTTCCCCACTGGATAGGTGGACTTGCCCGACATGACGCCGTGAAATAATGTAGACGACGACTTAAGATCCTTGTCAGTCAGCTCCATCCGGTGAAAGGTGTCATAGTACAAGATGTTGATGCTGCTGCCGCCGTCCATCAGTACCTTGGTGAATTTATAGCGTCCTACCTGAGGGGCCACCACAAGCACCAAGTGTCTAGGGTTATCAACCCGTGGCGGGTGATCCTCCCTACTCCATGATATCGTGTACTCAGACCACTTCAAATATTCCGGAAGAGCCTGCATTGTGGTGTGAATCGCCCTCTTGCGCAACTTCTGATCTCATTTGTCCAGACTTGTGGTGAAGACGTGATATTGGCCTCCATTAAGATTCTTAGGGTTACTCTAATACCCAGGCTGGTTGTTTTGCTATTGACTACCATTGCCATGCTTCTGATGGTGGCCACCTTGATTAACTTGACCCTAATAACCTGAATTTGAGCCACTTCCTCCGAAGGCTGACCCATGAGAGCCGGATCCTGACCCGCCAGCTGGTCCATTGCCGTTACCATGTTGCTGATTAAGGCTGTAATTCCGGAATTCCCGCATGATATAACAATCCCTCCAAGAGTGAGTGGATGGCTTGCCGGGTTGATCATTCTCCGGGCAGGGTTTGTTGAGCATTGCCTCTATGTTGAAGGGGTTTTTCGCCTTGCCAAAAGGCGGTTTACCATTGCCCTTAGCACGATTGTTTCCAGTGTTGGTGTTGGCTACCAGATCTGACCCGCCGTTTGAGTGCTTCCGCCTGCCGCTATTTCCTGGGTTATTATTTCCTGTCCCATTCTGCTATTGACCCTTGCTGCTTCCATTATTATTACCCTTAGCCGACTTCTCCTCATCGTAACCCGGATCCTTTGTGGTATCAAAATCTGCATATTTCGTGAGAGCCGACATGAGCTCTCCCATGTCCTAACAGGAACGCTTGGGCCGTCCAACCTTCTGCTTGAGGGGTAAGAAGTGACAATTCTTCTCCAGAATCAGGACCGCTTGAGCCGCCGAGATATTATTAGATGAATGAATGACGGTCGAAACCCACCGGACCCAATGATGGGCCGACTCATTGTGATAGCCTGGCTTATTAGGGATGATAGACTACTCATATCAATAAGGAATTCCTTCTTTTCCGGGAGCCCATTCGAACAGAACTCCCAGGTTAAGCGTGCTTGGCTTGGAATAGTTCTAGGATGGGTGACCGACCGGGAAGTTGGTCCCGGGTGCGCATGAGTGAGGACAAAGTGCGCAGAAAAGACTAGTATTGATCTGTGAGGCCAGTCTAGATCCCGTTAGGAGTAACGACTACCGGTGGGTGTGTCTGGGGCGTTACAGGTTGGTATCAGAGCCGACCCTCGCAGTTACACGGCTGTTTGCCGACAGGTGCGCATTCATGTTGTTCACGAAGTTGGTGACCCGTCGTGGCACACGGAATGACACATGTATCGGACTAGAAGCACAGACGTTTGTGCCAAGAGCGAATGTTCCTGTGACCCGACGTGGTGTATGTGATAGCCTGGCTTATTAGCGATGATAGAGTACTCATATCAATAAGAAATTTCTTCTTTTCCGGGAGCCCATTCGAACAGAACTCCCAGGTTAAGCATGCTTGGCTTGGAGTAGTTCTAGGATGGGTGACTGATCGGGATGTTGGTCCCGGGTGCGCATGAGTGAGGACATAGTGCGGAGAAAAGACTAGTATTGATCTGTGAGGCCAGTCTAGATCCCGCTAGGAGTAACGACTACCGACAGGTGTGTCCGAGGCATTACAGGTAAACACTCTAATACCAACTTGTCATGCCCAAGATGCGCGCCCATCCATTTAAGGAACGGGGGCCTTGTAAGGGATAGATGCGCATCTTGCCGTTCGCAAGTATAGTATCATTGCACCATACATACAGAAGAGAAGAGTATACAAGCCTGGCTTACACTCGCCACATACTAAATTACAATTCCACATAGAGTTCAAATCATCAAGATGAAGACAAGGTCCGACTACGGAAGAAATCAAACGATACAACTGATGCAAATGACACTATCTCTCTATCCCAAAGATCACGACCATGGTCCCCTACTCATCCGGGTATGTCACGTACATCCTGCCTCTTTCCTCGTCATATTCCTACTGGAGCTGGGTGATGACCCACAAGTATAGGGGATCTATCGTAGTCCTTTCGATAAGTAAGAGTGTCGAACCCAACGAGGAGCAGAAGGAAATGACAAGCGGTTTTCAGTAAGGTATTCTCTGCAAGCACTGAAATAGTCGGTAACAGATAGTTGTATGATAAGATAATTTGTAACAGGTAGCAAGTAACAATAGTAGCAAAGGTGCAGCAATATGGCCCAATCCCTTTTGTAGCAAGGGACAAGCCTGAACGAACTCTTATATAAAGTAAAGTGCTCCCGAGGACACATGGGAATTACTGTCAAGCTAGTTTTCATCATGTTCATATGATTCGCATTCGTTACTTTGATAGTTTGATATGTGGGTGGACCGGTGCTTGGGTGCTGTACTTACTTGGACAAACATCCCACTTATGATTATCCCCTCTCGCAAGCATCCGCAACTACGAAAGAAGAATTAAGAAAAAGTCTAACCATAGCATTAAACTAGTGGATCCAAATCAGCCCCTTGCGACGCAACGCATAAACTAGGGTTTAAGATTTTGTCACTCTAGCAACCCATCATCTACTTATTACTTCCCAATGCCTTCCTCTAGGCCCAAATAATGGTGAAGTGTCATGTAGTCGACGTTCACATAACACCACTAGAGGAGAGACAACATACAACACATCAAAATATCGAACGAATACCAAATTCACATGACTACTATTTGCATGACTTATCCCATGTCCCCAGGAACAAACGTAACTACTCACAAAGCATGATTATGTTCATGATCAGAGAGGTATTGAATAGCATTAAGGATCTGAACATATGATCTTCCACCAAGTAAATCAACTAGCATCAACTACAATAAGCAATTAACACTACTAGCAACCTTACAGGTACCAATCGGAGTTGCGACACGGAGATTGGATACAAGAGATGAACTAGGGTTTGTAGATGAGATGGTGCTAATGAAGATGTTGATGACGATGAGTCCCCTCCGATGAGAGGAGTGTTGTTGATGACGATGGCGACGATTTCCCTCTCCGGGAGAGAAATTTCCCCGGCAGGACGGCCCTGCCGGAGCTCTAGATTGGTTCTGCTCAAGTTCCGCCTCGTGGCGGCGGCGTTTCTTCCCGAAAGCTCCCGATTGATTTTTTCTGCGATGAAACCCTTCATATAGGAGAGGATGGAGGCTAGAGGAGCTGCAGGGGGCCCACGAGCCCCCCAGGCGCGCCTAGGGGGGTAGGCCGCGCCTGGCAGGCTCGTGGCCTCCTGGTGGCTCCTCTCTGGTATATCTTTGGCCCAATATTTTGTATATATTCCAAAATAATTCCTCGTTGATTTTCACGACTTTTGGAGTTGTGCAGAATAGACATATCAAACTTGCTCCTTTTCCAGCCCAGAATTCCAGCTGCCGACATTCTCCCTCTTCAGGTAAACCTTGTAAATAAGAGAGAGAGAAGGCATGAGTATTGTACCATAATGTGTAATAACAACTCATAATGCGATAAATATCAATAGAAAAGTATGATGCAAAATGGACGTATCAACTCCCCCAAGCTTAGACCTCGCTTGTCCTCAAGCGGAAACCGAGATCGATAAATATGCCCACATGTTTAGAGATAGAGGTGTCGATAAAATAAAATACGGACATCCAGGCATGATGATCATATTTAGAACAGCAATATCGTCATATAATCCCTTATGCTAAAGTGACAATTCATTCACAATGTAAGCATGCATCAAGAACCTTATTGCGAATTAACAACCAATAGTCTTTAGTCATTGAAGCAATTGCAATTTATCATAACATCGGAAAGAGTCAAATAAGGGCTTGTAAAGCAAATCCACATACTAAATTTAGTCTTCTACAATTGCTAAAACTCACGCGGTACTCACGAGATCAAAGTTTTAGTTGGACACAGAGAAAGATAGGGGCTTATAGTTTCGCCTCCCAACTATTTACCTCAAGGGTAATGTCAACAATAATAATTCATGATTACTTACTTCCAAGTTGATATATGAATATAGATCTTTCCCTAGCACATGACGCTTGCCAAGATGATGGCAAAATAAGGAATTTGTGATGATCACCATGACTCTTTTAAAGATAAAAAGTAAAGGTACGAGATAGGCCCTTCGCAGAGGGAAGCAGAGGTTGTCATGCGCTTTTGAGGTTTGGATGTGTGATCTCTTATTGTGAAGGAACGTAACTTTATATTGCCTCCTGTGATAAAGAGCTTTATTATGCAGTCTGTCGCTTTTATGTCTTCCTCATCACAGGTTCGTACAAAGCTTATTTTCCACACACTAAAAGATCATACATATTTAGGGAGCAATTTTAATTGCTTGCACCGATGACAACTTACTTGAAGGATCTTATTCAATCCATAGGTAGGTATGGTGGACTCTCATGGAAAAACCAGGTTGAGGGTTTTTATGGATGCGCAAGTAGTATCTCTACTTAGCGCGGAAGTTTTGGCTAGTATGAGGTGGAAGCAAGCGTCACATGCTAAAGGATCCATAATCATATAACATTGTTCGGAACCAGGAAAACATAATTCATTATGTTGTCTTCCTTGTCCAACATCTACTTCTTAGCATGTAATAGTTTAATGAGTGTTCACAATCATAGATGGTGTCAAAGATGATATATTTATATGTGAACCTCTCTTTCTGTATTATTTCCTATTAACTGCAACAATGACCAAAGTCTACGTTTGTCCACCCACAACAAGTTTCAGTCAACATTCTTTTTATATGTGAAGCCATCACTTCCCATAAGATCATCACATGATCTTTCATGCTTTTGTTCTCTTATTATTATTTTCTTTCGATCATGGCAAGAAGCAAAGCCCTTAACTAAAACACTCTTTATTATATAACTCACGAACTCGACTACATTGGGGGTAACACAAAGCAAATCTCAAGCCTAAATCATACTAAGAACTTTATTCTACTAGATAAAGATATTACCAAAATGATCGAACTAATATATATAAAGGTAAAGGCAAAAGATGTGATGGTGATACGATACCGGGGCAACTCCCCCAAGCTTGGCACAAGCCAAGGGGAGTGCCCATACCCGTGTGTTTAATTGTCTTCCTTCGGAGGTGATGGTGGTGGAGTTGGGGTGCTGGTCAGCTTGCCCAAGCTGGCCTTCAGATCCAATAACTCACTGAGCACACGCTGAATCATAATGGTGTTCCTCTGGATTTCTTCCAGAAGGTGTTTGTTGGTCGGCCCCCATGAGCTTTCTCCTGCATTACTTTCACTCGGACAGGATATATCCCAATTGGAGGGTATGTGTGTGCGGGGTGTATTTTCAACTCCATAGTTATAAATCAAATTGTGGAAGTTGTTCCGATGTAACCTGTGTAACGACCTCCTAGAAGGGAGCCCTTCTTGTGCTTGCTGGCCTTCACGATTATTGATAGTGCCCATGGCTTGATGAGGATTTGGAATAGTGGAGATGCCAGCCAAAGTTCCCCGCTTTGAAGCCGGAGGGTGCACCTCAGAGGAATCCCCAACATCTTCCTCCATGTTTGTCTCTCCGACTTCTGATCCTGGAGACTCCATCCGCATCAACCAGGCATCATCATGCACTTGATTGGAGGCGGAAGACGACATGATGCTTGACCTTCGGAATCCTGGCAAAAAACAGCTCGAAACGAAAACAGAGGATATTTGCGTGGTACGAGGGTCAGACCTGTCGGGAGATTTTATAATGAATTTTTATCGACCATAAGGAGTGTTCCACCAGAAAACGGAGTCCGGGAGGCACACGAGGTGCTCACGAGCCCCCTAGGCACGCCCAGGGGGCAGGGCCGTGCCTGGCAGGGTCGTGGCCTCGTCGTGCGCTTTCCGGACTACCTTAAATTTTTCTATTTTTCTAAATATTCCAAACGGGGAAAAATTGCTATTGGAAAAGTTTTGGAGTCGGTTTGCTTACGGTATCACGTACCTCTTCGTTTTCAGAGTTTGGAACAGGCTAATAAACATCCCTTATGTACTCCTCCGGGGTTATGGTATTAATTATATTGCTTTCAACATTTATGGGAGTACCTGAGATATAATGTTTGATTCTTTTCCCATTCGCAACTCTCGAAAAAGTACCTTCCGCGTTGTTGATTTTGATGGCACCGAAACGATATACTTCCTCGACAATATAAGGACCTTCCCATTTAGAGAGAAGTTTGCCTGCAAAAAATCTTAACCGAGAATTGTATAGCAAGACATAATCACCTACATTGAACTCAAGTTTTTGTATCCTTTTATCATGCCACCTCTTAACTTTCTCTTTAAACAACTTGGCATTTTCATATGCCTGAGTTCTCCATTCATCAAGGGAACTAATATCAAATAACCTCTTCTCACCAGCAAGTTTGAAATCAAAGTTGAGCTCTTTGATTGCCCAATAGGCCTTATGCTCTAGCTCAAGAGGTAAATGACATGCTTTACCGTAAACCATTTTATAAGGAGACATGCCCATCGGATTCTTATCAGCAGTTCTATAAGCCCACAGTGCATCATCAAGTTTCTTAGACCAATTCTTCCTAGACCTATTAACAGTCTTTTAAGAAATATTTTAATTTCTCTATTACTTAATTCTACTTGACCACTAGACTGAGGATGATAAGGAGATGCAATTCTATGGTTGACATCATACTTAGCAAGCATTTTACGGAAAACACCATGAATAAAATGTGAACCACCATCAGTCATTAAATATCTAGGGACTCCAAATCTAGGGAAAATAACTTCTTTAAGCATCTTAATAGAGGTGTTATGATCAACACTACTAGTTGGAATAGCTTCTACCCACTTAGTAACGTAATCAACAGCAACTAAAATATGAGTATACCCATTGGACTTTGGAAAAGGTCCCATATAATCAAAACCCCAAATATCAAATGGTCCAATAACAAGTGAGTAATTCATAGGCATTTCCTGAAGTTTACTAATATTACCTATTCTTTGACATTCATTACGAGACAAGACAAACTTACGAGCATCCTTAAAGAGAGTAGGCCAATAAAAACCGGATTGCAATACCTTGTGTGCAGTTCTATGTCCGGCATGTTGTCCTCCGTAAGCCTCGGAGTGGCACTTCTGTAGGATCTGTCCCTGTTCATGCTTAGGTACACAACATCTAATAACACCATCTACTGCTTCTTTATACAGGTGAGGATCATCCCAAAAGTAATGTCTCAAATCATAAAAGAACTTTTTCTTTTGCTGGTACGTGAAACTAGGTGGCATATATTTAGCAACAATATAGTTAGCATAATCAGCATACCATGGTGTACTGCGTGAAGCATTGATGACATTCAATTGTTCATCAAGAAAGCTATCATCAATAGGTTGTGGGTCATCAAGAACATTCTCTAACCTAGACAAGTTATCTGCTACGGGGTTCTCAGCACCCTTCCTATCAACGATATGCAAATCAAATTCTTGTAGCAAGAGAACCCATCTAATAAGTCTAGGTTTAGCATCTTTCTTTTCCATGAGATATTTAATAGCAGCATGATCAGTGTTAATAGTAACTTTAGAATCAATAATATAGGGTCTAAACTTATCACATGCAAACACAAGTGCTAAAAATTCTTTTTCAGTAGTAGCATAATTTCTTTGGGCACCCACAAGTATAGGGTATCTATTGTAGTCCTTTCGATAAGTAAGAGTGTCGAGCCCAACGAGGAGCAGAAGGAAATGACAAGCGGTTTTCAGTAAGGTATTCTCTGCAAGCACTGAAATAGTCGGTAACAGATAGTTGTATGATAAGATAATTTGTAACGGTTAGCAAGTAACAATAGTAGCAAAGGTGCAGCAATATGGCCCAATCCCTTTTGTAGCAAGGGACAAGCCTGAACGAACTCTTATATAAAGTAAAGTGCTCCCGAGGACACATGGGAATTACTGTCAAGCTAATTTTCATCATGTTCATATGATTCGCATTCGTTACTTTGATAGTTTGATATGTGGGTGGACCGGTGCTTGGGTGATGTCCTTACTTGGACAAACATGCCACTTATGATTAACCCCTCTCGAAAGCATCCGCAACTACGAAAGAAGAATTAAGACAAAGTCTAACCATAGCATTAAACTAGTGGATCCAAATCAGCCCCTTGCGACGCAACGCATAAACTACGGTTTAAGCTTCTGTCACTCTAGCAACCCATCATCTACTTATTACTTCCCAATGCCTTCCTCTAGGACCAAATAATGGTGAAGTTTCATGTAGTCGACGTTCACATAACACCACTAGAGGAGAGACAACATACAACGCATCAAAATATCGAACGAATACCAAATTCACATGACTACTATTAGCAAGACTTGTCTCATGTCCTCAGGAACAAATGTAATTACTCACAAAGCATGATTATGTTCATGATCAGAGAGGTATTGAATAGCATTAAGGATCTGAACATATGATCTTCCACCAAGTAAACCAACTAGCATCAACTACAATAAGCAATTAACACTACTAGCAACCTTACAAGTACCAATCGTAGTTGCGACACGGAGATTGGATACAAGAGATGAACTAGGGTTTGGAGATGAGATGGTGCTGATGAATATGTTGATGGAGATGAGTCCCCTCGAGGAGTGTTGGTGATGACGATGCGACGATTTCCCTCTCCGAGAGAGAAGTTTCCCCGGTAGGACGGCCCTGCCGGAGCTCTAGATTGGTTCTGCTGAAGGTCCGCCTCGTGGCGGCGGCGTTTCTTCCCAAAAGCTCCCGATTGATTTTTTCTGCGATGAATTCCTTCATATAGGAGAGGATGGAGGCCAAAGGAGCTGCAGGGGGCCCACGAGCCCCCCAGGCACGCCCAGGGGGGTAGGCCGCGTCTGGCAGGCTCGTGGCCTCCTGGTGGCTCCTCTTTGGTATATCTTTGGCCCAGTATTTTTTTATATATTCCAAAATAATTCCTCATTGATTTTCACGGCCCAGAATAGACATCTCAAACTTGCTCCTTTTCCACCTCAGAATTCCAGCTGCCGGCATTCTCCCTCTTCAGGTAAACCTTGTAAAATTAGAAAGAAAAGGCAGGAGTATTGTACCGTAATGTGTAATAACAAATCATAATGTGATAAATATAAATATAAAAGTATAACGCAAAATGGACGTATCACTGGGTAAGATCATCCTGCATGTACTCATCTGAACCTGTACCTGGAGTGTTGTAGTAAACTGTGAGCCACAAGGACTCAACAATTATGCGCCCGGGTACCGAGACTATTCAAGCTTAAAGGTTGAGATGTGGTAAGTGTTTAGTTTGCAGCAGCACTAAGCATTTATGGTGGCTAACTTACGTAACATGAAAAAAAATATGAGTGGCCTATGATGAGCGATCGAATCTAGCATGATCTCTATGAGATCCTGAACACTTACTTACGTCAATCATAACCCCTCCGTGTTCTCTCTAGGATCATGTTCACAAGCAGAGACAATCATGGTTACTCACACAGTTGGTGTATTTTAGTTAGAGTTTACTTCAAGTTAACTATAACCGGGTGTTAAACAAATATCCAAGTTGCCACATAACCGCGGGCACAGCTTTCCGAAAGATTTAACCCTGCAGGGGTGCTCCAACCAGTCCATCACAAATAACCATACTCCGTAGGAATAGCCTTGAGCACGGATCTCGTGTTCATCATCGGTAATGCCAAAGGAATTCCAACACCTCGAGAAAACCCGAAGAAACTCAGAGTCCACACGCAAGACACCCGATAAAGGTAAAACAAATCCAGCAAGACCACTCAACGTGTCGACGAACCCGATAAGAGCCGCATATCTCGTTCTCAAGACACGATGGATAAGCACAGCGTACAGTGGCCTGATAGAAATCTCCTGAGTTGCCCTAGGTTGGACCCGCACACGGCTCTAGTTTGGACCAACACTCATGAGGAGCACTGGCCCGGGGGTTGATTAATTATCCACGGGGTTGCAAAGCCCTATGCAAATTTTATTAAGTTATTAGCAAATGTAGTACCAAAGTTGGGTCTTGCCAGACAAGTTTTAATCTCAACCGAATAAACAAGGGGGTCCCCATAACAACCCCGAGCATATTAGGAGCGCAAAGTATGGAAAACATAACACCGGTAACAAGAAACTATGGCGGTAACAGCGGAACAAAACACTTAGCAAAAGGCCAAGCCTTCCACCAATACCAAGATATATATATATATGTGCATTAAATTAAATAACAGATAAATATTATGATATCCAAATCCATGTTATCACATGGAACAACTTGCACCTGCAACTAAGAATGCTATAAGAGGGGCTGAGCAGCGGTAACTTAGCCAATCAAAGGTTTGCTAGGATGTGGAGGGTTAGAGGTTGTCATGGCAATTAGGAGGCTGATATCAAGTGGTAGGTAGCGCAATTATAACGACAAGAGGGAGAAGCTAGCAAGCGAAAATAGTATCGAGATCCGGGTACGATCATCTTGCCTGTTGGTTCTTCAGCGGAACAAGTAGCGGGATCCTCGTAGTGGTACTCTCCTGGGTCCTCGTACTCAGTATCAACACTCGCATCTACCCAAGAGAAACAACAACAATAAACATCCAACCAAGGTTCAATGCACAGCCAAGATGATGCATGATTCATTTATGAAGAATTAAACATGGCAATCCAAAACTAGTCATGTTTCACATGCAAAGTTTGTTTATTAATGAATCTGGACAGAACCTCATGTTAAGTTATTTAAACATGCATGAACATGGCAAATATGAATGCATCATGCAAAATCGATAGAAATGCATATAAAGAAGGCAAGGAACGGAGTTACGGTTCTAACATTACGCTCACGACAAGGTACAGAGGCAAATACACAAGACAACCAAGCCATGGGCTAATTCTTGGCATTCCAAGGTAGCCATTGGTTAGGTAATGAAAAACCAATCACAATAAACTGAAATATCAATCAATTATATGGAGCATAGCTCCCACAAGTCACAAAACGATAAAACTAACAATCTGCCACAAAACAGCAACATAACAACTTACACAACCCACAACTTGAGCTACATGAATCCTACAACCACAAACAAGATGTTGAAAGAAACTACATAACATATACATCAACTTATCCAACTACACAATATTTAAAGAAGGCACACATCAATAAGCATGAAGCTATCAAGTTGACATGATGAAACATTTTTCTGGGACTTACTGAAAATTACAGTTTTTTGGAATCTGAGTTAATAAAGTAGCAAGTTGACAGCAGTAGCTAAATGTTCTAGAGACCACCTATTGGCATGTAAATTAACAGGATGGTAGTAGACAACATCTACTTCAAATATCTAACACTAAGCATGAGCTAATTCTCAACACAACACAATATGTCAACCACTGTTCATGGCATAAAAATAACAGCAGATTCTCAAACTTGGTAATTTTAGCATGCTGAAACAGAAACATCAAGTTGGTTACTTTACCGCAAGTTTCCCACTTATATGGGTGATTCTCATGTTAAACAAAAATACCATGGCATAATAGACATAAAATATTAGAACTTCCTAGTTGTCACATGCCCCAAAGCAAGCAAGGATTAAATCATGCAAAAATGACAAAGTAGCATCACAGCTAAAATGACAGTTTTATAAACTTTCATAAAAGTGAAATCTGAAAGCTCCAATGAATTCATTGGCTCTTTCTACCCCAAAAGCATGTGTCACACTCATATGATCATGTGAAGCAACAAGGCACAACTAAACTAGCAAACTACCACCTATTCTTGTAAGTGAAATATGGCTCTAGTTGGACATAAGCAATACATGAACATAAACATATTTGGTAACCTAGATAGCATGGCAAAACCCATAACCTACTAACAAACATAACACAAAGGGGTATGTCAAGTGGGAAACCCACTAGTCCCCTACACAGACATACACCATGATCAATCACCACCATGATCATGCCACCCAAGAAGGGGGTTTTCACCACACACACAGACACACAATCACCATATTCATAACCATATGGCACATACACCTCTCACATGCACAAGTGCACATGACACATACACTCACCTACACAAGCTCATGCGTGTGGGTGGACATCCACACACATATGCATACATATATGCACAATGCATATATGCATATGCATATGTATATGGCAACACACACACTCACATACACACATGCACACAAGGACACATACATACACTACACACACATCTATATAGACATACACATGTGCATACTCAAAAGCACACACACATATACTACACATGCACAAGTGTATGTATGCATAAACACACACACACACACTCACCTGTCATGCATATATACATACACATACATACACATACATACACACCTACGCACACACACAAGCACATGCATATATGCACCTCACATGCACATACCCCCCCCCCCCACAAGCATATAACATGTTAGAAAAACACATGCTAGAATTAAACTACACACACACACATATATAGCAAGGAAGAAAAGCAAAAGATAAACAAATAGGAAAACAAATAGGAAAACAAAAAAAATGGGGAGGGGTTCGGATTCGAACCCACAACCTCCTAGTTGTTTTCCCCCGAGCCCTACCACTCTGCTACGACGACAACTGATAATAGAGGGGGGTTCGACTGCACTAGTACACACACAAGTTTACTGACGAAACTGACAAACACAGCAACCGCGGCGACAGGCAAACGGCGGCGGCAATTCCGGCTAGCGCACGACAGATACGGCGACGCCAACGGCTCTCACGCACAAGGGAACATCCACGGTCCCATTCCCCTGCTCTTGCCTTGTAACCGGCGGCGACTGACGCGGTGGCGACCACCCGATGAGCTACGCGGGGAGAAGGGGGCTACGGGGACCGGTTGCTCACCTTGGGGAAGGCAACGACGAGCCGGTCGATAAGAAGACGACGGAGGGGGGAGGGTCGGGGACGCGGCGACGTCGGAGAGGAAGGAGACGGCGACGACCTGCTCCTTGCGGGCGGCAGCGACGCCAATTGCCACCGCGGGGAGGTGCTCCTCACCTCCTAGCGGCGGGAATGGAACGCCGGGAGAACCCCTTAGCTCCACGCCAGCACCGCCATGGACGCGACCCACCAGAGACGCGACGACGGCGGCGACGACAACATGCGACACTCTCTGAACCTCTGAATTTTCTTACCTGGCAGGGAGGAAGAAGAGAGGGAGGAGGGAGAAGGAGGGGGAGATGGGAGCTGTGGCGGCGGAGGGGAAGAGAGGAACCCTAGCGGAAGGGCACGCATGCCGAGGAGGGGGGGACTATAAACCCACAGACTGATGGCGACGACCGACCGAAAAGGCGACGGCGGAGCTGCCTCTCTCAAACTGTAACATCCCAAAAGTCCATTTTGGAATGTTATTAAATATAGCTATGCATCATCATCATCATTGCTTGAATGTATGAATTAGTTGAAATGCTTCTTCTGACCTTCTGAAAATCCCTTTCTATTTTACCTAAGTTGCTTTCACCTATTTGAAAACTCTTGGAAAATGTTCAAATAAGAGGGGAGAAACATGACACTCCACACCAGGGACTTCTTGGTAATTTATTTGAACAAATAAAACCAGGGGGTATTTTGAAAAATATTTGCACAAGGATTTAAAAGCAAATAGACAATACTTGAAAATATTATTTTTTCAAAGTATTCAAATGAAAGAATAAAAATGTTTAATAAATGGCATTTATTATTAAGTTAATTTTTATATATAATATTGCTATATTTGGAATTATATTGTATGCATTAAAGGCAATTTATCTCGCTGTTATTTGAAAATTAGGAAAGAATTTAAAGCAAATTGGGCCGGCCCACTGCAGTTAATACCCGACCTTCCTAATTATCGGCCACCGACGTGCCCGCGTTTCCCTCTCCCTCGCTGATAGCGGGCCCTACCCCTACCGACTGCTGGATCAGCGCGGTCGCCTTCCACCTCGCGCGCGCGCCGCCGTCACCGGTGATCTCGCCGTCGCGGATCTCCCTCTCCTTCCTTCCCCTCGCTCCGCCCCGGCCCTATATAAATGCGTCCACCCTCCGCACTCCGTTCCCCCCCGAACCCCTCTCTCTCCCTCGCCAGAACGCCCACACCACCTCGCTGGACTTTGGTCAACGCCCGAACCCATCCAAGCTCCTTCCTGTCGCCCCTGTCATCCCCACGCCTCTTCGACGCCACCTATCGACGCCGGACGCCAGCCACAATCGCCTGGACCCCTCCACCGCCTCCCTCGACCACTGGAGCAACCTCCGACGACCTTTTCGACCACCGGCCGCCGTCATCCTCACCGGAGACCTCCTCCCTCCCCTTTGTAAGTCACCGGACTTCTCTGGACCGTCGGATCCGTAGCCAACGTATAGGATTAGATCGTTTTATTTCCCGAACCGTTATGTGCTAAGCTTCGGTCGCCCGGCCGCAAACGCCCGCTCGCCCGCTAGCTCAGCCAACCAACGCTTGCCACGTAGCCTTGACCGACCGTTAGTTTTGTTTTTCTTTTCTGTTTTGTTTTTCAAAAACAGAATGTCTTCTGTTTTTATTTTTGTTGTATCTTCTAAACCATTTAATGTTTTGAATTGATTCTTGTTGCATTAGCTCGAATATTTCATGTAGTTTCACCCTGTAGTCTTAGATTTTAAATTTGAACTCTAAAATTTGAATTTAATCAAATTTTCTCAAACTACTCAAATCTGAATAACTAGAGTTTAAAAATAGATTTTTATACGAACCTTTTTGCTACTGCTTGGTATTAGTTAGGACTTTCATCTTGCTTAGTTTGAAGATTTTTAGGATATATTTGTTTAGTGTTTTAGCTATAAACAGAATTTGCCTAGTGTTTTAGTATAGGTTTATTTAATTTGTTTTGGTTAGTTCAAATCAGATTTAGTTATAATTTGTTTTAGTAGGTTCTGTTCCTTAAACACTAGGTGTTTTACTTGCTGTTAATAAAAATATATTTTGCTTAGTTTTATATAGGAATCTCAACTCCTTTTCAACTAGGTATAATTTGATTAAAATAAACTAGTTAGTATAGTTTCTTTTAACCAAGTTTTAAATAATTAAATTCTGTTTTCTAAGAAAGGTTTTAGTAAATTCTTTTCTGTTAATATAGTGTTATGATAATAAATACTAAGTTTAGTTTTACCCTTTTACTAGAAAACTCTAGTTACCTCATGTAGTAGCGTTTATTAAAAGTTTTAAAATCATGCTAAGACTTTTTCTTAACCAAAACTTTAAATGGATTTTTAATTCTGTTTATTAATAAAATATTTTATTGTTTCCTTGCTGTCAACTATTGTTTTGTTAATACAAATAGTTTTATTTAGTTAATAGTGGTTTACCCACCAACTTTTAGAAAACAAAACTATGTGTTGATTTCTTTTCTTGTGATTGTGCCTTGTCTTGTCTTGAGTGATTCTAGTTCATTCCTGATTTTGGGAGTTACATTATTTTGTTGTATGCTTATTGAGTGCTCTTGTTTGATTCGTTAGATCATCCTGAGTGCGAGGCTTGTTACTTAGAGTCCCTCGAGTATGAAGATCATCAATCAGGCAAGTCACTTTGACCATGTATACCTATGTTTTATTGTATTAGTTCTTCCATCACCCCAATTGCATGCAAAGTAGGTAAATTGGAAACTTGGTTACTTGTTGTAGTATCATGTGCTAGTTACCCCTCAACCTTTGACACTTTGGCCCCAGGAAACGTTAAATTAATTTTGCTATGCTATTAGTAGACGGGGTTGGTTGTGTGATTCATGAGAGTTGTGAGGTAATAATTTCAAGACCTACAAGATGATCAAGACTTCAAGAATCTGAGTTTTTTTAATATACCTCTGGGTGGATGATGGTTGAACGGCGCCCTGGAGAAACCAGTGGTTAGCCTAGGTGATGCTGGAGATGTGCCAGTATTCACGCGGAAAGGTCCACCCAGGCACAAAGAGATGGATGGACGCTTCAAGACCCAAGGCTTACCTGCACAACCACAAGTCATTATGGGCTCTGTCTTGGTTGGATATTGTGGTGACCCTGGACAGGCGGTGCTACGAGAGGTAGAAGAACGGTAGGAAAGGATGGGCACCGACAGAGTCGCAGGGAAACCCTTTGGAAGACCACGTTTTGGTCATCCGTTTCTCAAACACCCGGAAGTGCGAGAAATCCAACGGAGGCGACGAAATCTTGTGGGGAACGTGTGCAAAACTTTGCAGAGTACTCAAACCTAATCGATTAGCCGTGTCCACGGTCTTGGACGACTTGAGCCAAAGGAACTGAAACTTCCGGAACTCTCAACACAATTAATTTGATGAGGTTGGTATTAATAACTTGGGTATGAGAATTGGTTGGTGGAACCATCTCATTTATCAACCAACTTAGTAATAATTTTTGCTTAGCCCTCTCTTGGTGTAGGAAAATTGGCTTTACGCAAAAACTTACTACCCCACCTGCCATAAATGCATGTAGATTAGATGATTATCTTGTCACCCCTCTCTTGTGACTTTGCCGGCATATTCCATATGCTGACCTACACGGTTGCAACATATCATGTTGTAGAGTACTTTTCCGACCAGGAGTGAGCATACGCTCTACGCTCGGTGAGATGCCCTTGGAGTCAGATGGACTTCACCTTTGAAGCTTCCGCAAGATTTAGATATTCTCATGAGTTGGCCTTCAACCACTTTATTGTAATCTTTATTGTAATAAAGGACTCGATATGAGATTTACGATTAATAAATGCTATGTGATTTCCCTTTGATATATACATTGATGTACAGAGTGTTCACCAACATGATCTTGGGATGGTACGGAAACACCGAAGATTCGACCTTTCAGGTTGGGTCGCTACAGAGATGGTATCAGAGCACACGCTGATCGTAGGACGTAACCTCCGGGATTGGAAAAGCCTTAGGATTTATTTCTCTTTTGTATTTAAAATTCTATTACTCTCATCTACTCGTTTCTGACTTCCTTCCGATTATTTCAAAATTTATAGATGGCCACCTTCATCCCCATTTTGATCACGGAGTTTTGCTAGCCTGACGCCACGATGCCTTTTGGTAAGGAGCTGATGATGATCGTCAAGGACGTGAGGATTGCTTTGCCGAGAATCACCGGGACTCCTAGCATGTCTTTTCCACAAGACGGACACTACATGATCGAGGTGCACATTCCAGGGAAGACCTTTGGGAATCGGAAGGAACCCATCGACTTCAAGTTTGTGGCACCCAGCTGGATACTTGGGAGAGACATGGCCATTCATCGTGCCCTTGGACGTATTCAGGAGGAATACAGAGGTGGAACCATTTCACCAGGACTCAGTGTGGTTTGTCGTAGGGATGCCAATGGAAACATCATAACCACTCCCACTGCAGACACCACCATTTCCTATATCAAGACCTTGGAGACTCACATCAGGACTCTGGAGCTTCGAGTTCGTGCCGACACGAAGACGATCAAGAGGCTGATGAACCAAGAGATTGACATCGAAGCTGACTTACGGGAAGCCGAGTACGAGCATGATTATGAGGTGAAGGATTTCTTAGAGAGGATCGACAAGCTGAACACTCGCATCGCAACTTTGGAGGAACAGCTGGACATGGGGGAAAATCTTCACCCCGAAGGAGACATGGCTCCCTTCATCAGCGACGATGATGACTATGAGGAGAGCACCACTGGAGGAGGCTTCGTCACCATGTACTTCTGAGGACAACTTTAGTCATGCCCCCCCCATGTATCTTTTATTTTCAACGTTAAAGCGTAGGTCAATGCTTGGTTTGAATTGAGACTTGTATCCCGATGTTTGAATCCTGGAGTTGAACTAATGAATGAGTGTTTGATGTGATATGTTTGTGCATTGCATATGGGTAGTGATTTCTTTCTAGGCCCTTGTTCTATTCTAATTCTCACCCCTCTGAAAACAGCAAGATGCCTCCATGACGTGAGTCCGACTTCACCTTCCCGCCGGAACTCACGCAACTCCTCCAGCAGCAGAATGCCCTAATGCAGCTGTTGATTCAGAATAAGACCAACAACCAGAACAACAACAACAACCCTCCACCTCAGGCTGACAACCTCACCCGTTTTCTGAGGTTGAACCCTCCAACTTTCTCCAGCAGCACTAAGCCCATTGTGGCAGATGACTGGCTCCGTAAGATGGAGAGAGAACTCGTCACCGCTGGATGTACTGACGCTGAAAAAGTGCGTTTTGCCGCCCATCAACTGGATTGACCAGCAACTTCATGGTGGGAGAACTACACCACCACATACCCCATTACTGATGTAACTTGGGAGCAGTTCAAGCAAGCTTTCCGCACCGCACATGTCTCAGCTGGAGCCATGAGTCTGAAGAAGCGCGAGTTTCGCAACTTGCGCTAGGGAAATCGCTTTGTGGCCCAATATGTGGACGAATTCAGCATGTTGGCCCGTTATGCACCAGGAGATGTGGTCGATGATGCGTCCAAGCAGGAGAAGTTTCTGGAAGGACTCAACGATGAGTTGAGCAAGCAGCTGATGGTGGCTACTTTCAACAACTACCAAGAGCTGGTGGACAAGGCCCTCATCTTGGAGGGAAAACAACAACAAATTGAGAACCGCAAGAGGAACTATACTCAGGGGAAGTTTAACTCTGGAGCTCATCAGAAGCCCCGCTACTCCCCGTACTCAGGGAATACCGGATCAGGGACCGGTAAGTTTGGAAGGCACACTCATGCCGTGCACAACCATGGAGGCCACAACCATGGAGGAAATGGGAATAACCGTCCCAACCATGGCAACTTCAAGAATGACAATGGTAATGGCAACAACAACCAGCACCATCACGCTCCTAGTCAGAAGGATCTGAGCCACATCACCTGTTTCAAGTGTCAGAAGGCAAGGCACTATGCTACTGAGTGTCCCCAGAGCAAGCAAGGGAATGGAAACGACAACTCAGCAGCTAAGAAGCCCAACCCTTTTCCTCATGCCCAGGTGAACCACCTCGATGTGGAAGAAGTCTATGATCAGCCCGAGACTGTGGTTGGTAAGTTTTTATTGCATTCACGTCCAGTTACAGTACTTTTTGGTTCCGGTGCAACTCATTCATTCATATCAAGGGTAGTTGTGGATAAGTATGGTGTACCCACCAAGACCCTTAGTCAGCCCATTAAGGTCAATTCCCTAGGAGGAATGAGGATGGCAAGGATAGGATGCCACGCCCTGAAACTTCATATAGGAAATCATGTTTTTCCTACTGACCTCATCGTCTTAGAATCCTAGGGATTGGATGTAATCCTAGGCATGGATTGGATGACCAAGTATGAAGGAAATCTTGACTGTCCCAACAAGTCTATTTCACTCACCACCCCAGAGAACAAGAGGATTAAGTATGTATCTTGACGCACACGAATGAGTGCTCGGTTAAATTCTCTCACAGGAGTCGTTTAGGAGGAAGTACTTGTGGTGAAAGACTTTCCGGATGTATTCCTAGAAGAATTACCAGGCATGCCACCAGATAGAGAAATTGAGTTCCTGATAGAGTTACTGCCAGGAACAGCCCCAATTTCCAAGAGACCCTATCGGATGCCCGCAAATGATTTATTAGAAATCAAGAAGCAAATTAAGGAGTTATTGGACAAGGGGTATATTCGCCCAAGCTCTTCACCTTGGGAAGCCCCAGTACTTTTGGTGGAGAAGAAGGATAAAACCTTGAGGATGGTAGTCGATTATCGTGCATTGAACGAGGTGACTATCAAGAACAAGTACCCTCTGCCGATGATTAATGAATTGTTTGATCAGCTAGTGGGAGCCAAAGTATTCTCCAAGATCGATATTCGATCA
This sequence comes from Hordeum marinum, assembly GCA_022496015.1. Taxonomy (NCBI): domain Eukaryota; kingdom Viridiplantae; phylum Streptophyta; class Magnoliopsida; order Poales; family Poaceae; genus Hordeum; species Hordeum marinum. Next base: position 74,957,904 of record CM039672.1, read on the forward strand.
GGGTATCACTAGTTGAAGATTCGTGAACATGATATACCCAAAACAGCTTTCACCACAAGGTATGGCTTGTATGAGTATACTGTCATGTCTTTTGGTTTGACAAATGCTCCTGCTTACTTCATGAGTTTGATGAACAAAGTATTCATGGAATACCTAGACAAGTTTGTCGTGGTGTTCATCGATGACATATTGATATTCTCCAAGAACGAGGAAGAACACAAGGAACATTTGCGTTTAGTTCTGGAGAATCTTAGAGAACATCAGTTATATGCCAGGTTTAGCAAATGTGAATTTTGGCTGACGGAAGTCGGGTTCCTTGGACATGTTATTTCCGGATATTGAATAGCAGTGGACCCTGCTAAGGTTGAAGCCGTCACCAAGTGGAAGTCACCCACCTCAGTTAAGGAGATCCGCAGTTTCCTCGGACTTGCCGGATATTACCGGAGGTTCATTGAGAATTTCTCAAAGATTGCCAAGCCCATGACGGAGTTGTTGAAGAAAGAGTCTAAGTATATTTGGACTAAGGAATGTGAAGCCAGTTTCCAGGAGTTGAAGAAACGTTTGGTCACAGCCCCAGTGTTGATTTTGCCAAATATTCGGAAGGACTTTAAGGTTTATTGTGATGCTTCACGTCAAGGACTTGGAGGAGCACTCATGCAAGATGGAAAGGTTGTAGCTTACGCATCCAGACAACTATGACCTCATGAGTTGAATTATGCCACCCATGATTTGGAACTAGCAGCCATAGTGCATGCACTCAAGACCTGGAGACATTTCCTTGTCGGAAATAGTTGTGATGTTTACACTGATCATAAGAGCCTGAAGTATATCTTCACGCAGAAAGAGTTGAACCTCAGACAGAGGAGATGGTTAGAGTTAATCAAGGACTATGACATGAGATTACATTACCATCCAGGAAAAGCCAATGTTGTGGCAGATGCTTTGAGTCGGAAGAGTTATGTGAACACACTCATAGCGGGAGGATTATCCCAGGAGTTAACCAAAGATCTCAGAGAGCTCCGGCTAGAGATAGTTCCAATTGCATGCAAAGTAGGTAAATTGGAAACTTGGTTACTTGTTGTAGTATCATGTGGTAGGTACCCCTCAACCTTTGACACTTTGGCCCCGGGAAACGTTAAATTAGTTTTGCTATGCTATTAGTAGACGGGGTTGGTTGTGTGATTCATGAGAGTTGTGAGGTAATAATTTCAAGACCTACAAGATGATCAAGACTTCAAGACTCTGAGTTTTTTTAATATACCTCTGGGTGGATGATGGTTGAACGGCGCCCTGGAGAAACCAGTGGTTAGCCTAGGTGATGCTGGAGATGTGCTAGTATTCACGCGGAAAGGTCCACCCAGGCACAAAGAGATGGATGGATGCTTCAAGACCCAAGGTTTACCTGCACAACCACAAGTCATTATGGGCTCTGGGTTGGTTGGATATTGGGGTGACCCTGGACAGGCGGTGCTACGAGAGGTAGAAGAACGGTAGGAAAGGATGGGCACCGACAGAGTCGCAGGGAAACCCTTTGGAAGACCATGTTTTTCTCAAACACCCGGAAGTGCGAGAAATCCAACGGAGGTGACCAAATCTTGTGGGGAACGTGTGCAGAACTCTGTAGAGTACTCAAACCTAATCGATTAGCCATGTCCACGGTCATGGACGACTTGAGCCAAAGGAACTGAAACTTCCGGAACTCTCAACACAATTAATTTGATGAGGTTGGCATTAATAACTTGGGTATGAGAATTGGTTGGTGGAACCATCTCATTAATCAACCAACTTAGTAATAATTTTTGCTTAGCCCTCTCTTGGTGTAGGAAAATTGGATTTATGCAAAAACTTACTACCCCACCTGCCATAAATGCATGTAGATTAGATGATTATCTTTTCACCCCTCTCTTGTGACTTTGCCGGCATATTCCATATGCTGACCTACACGGTTGCAACGTATCATGTTGCAGAGTACTTTTCCGACCAGGAGTGAGGATACGCTCTACGCTCGGTGAGATGCCCTTGGAGTCTGATGGACTTCACCACCTTTGAAGCTTCCGCAAGGTTTAGATATTCTCATGAGTTGGCCTTCAGCCACTTTATTGTAATCTTTATTGTAATAAAGGACTCGATATGAGATTTACGATTAATAAATGCAGTGTGATTTCCCTTTGATATATACATTGATGTACCGAGTGTGTACCAGCATGATCTTGGGATGGTACGGAAACACCGGAGATTCGACCTTTCTGGTCGGGTCGCTACACACACTGAACCTGACGACGATGCCCAACGGAGCAGGTAGCCGTTTCCGAGCGGGCTGGGCCGCGAGGAAAGCAAGCCCACTCTGGCTCTCTCTCTCGAAAACAATAACTGAGAAGGTTTTTCCCATAAAAAAACATAGCAACACAAGAGAAAAAACCCAAGGAAAATATAAAGGATTTTTGGTGCAACCAAAAATACTTTTGTAAAGAAAATAATATGCACTATTTAATAAAAATGTCAAGACAATTTTTAGGACAAGTAATTCTAATACTTTTAAAAATAACAGCCCCTGTTTTATTTAAAGCACACAAGCATACAACTCCAAACATCAAAATATCCACACCGTAAATTAATAATACATATAGGGCTGCCACTTGAACATTTTTAAACATTTTAAATAACAACTTAATTCTGTTAATCAATTAGCATGGAAAAAAGGCAGTAGGTTAGGTTTTTTTCTTGAAAGCAAAAGAGAGGGGAAGAGAAAGAGGTTGCACACATGAACTCCACCAACACTCAATCCAAATCATAACACTCACATACATGGTCACTTCACAACAAGGCATGACATGATGGATGCATGATGCATGATGCATGAATGCAAGAACAAGACATGGATGACAAGTTGCAAAACATTCATTAAGCTCATGACACAAGGTTCATACAATAGATTACATGCCATAAAAGGTAGGGACAACACTTGGGCTGTCACAACTCTCCCACACTACAAGAGGATCTTGACCCGAGATCTAGGAATGAAAGAAGTCCGGAAATTCGGAACAGAGAAGGTCCTCGCGTTCCAAAGTAGCTTCTTTGTCTAAATGATGAGACCAGTTCACCTTGAGGAATTTCATAGACTTGTTGCGAGTCCTACGCTCAGTTTCTTCAAGATTTGCAACTGGATGCTCACGATAAGAGAGGTCTTCTTGGAGATCGATGTCTTGGAGGTCAATGGTTCGCTCAGGAGTCTTGAAGCATCTCTGGAGCTGAGAAACATGGAAGACATCGTGCATGTTTGCAAAATATGGAGTAAGCTCTAGTTGATATGCAAGACCACCTCTCTTGCCAACAACTTTGAAAGGACCAACAAAACAAGGAGCTAGCTTCCCTTTAATTCCAAACTGCCGAGTGCCCTTTATGGGAGAGACTCTGAGATAGACTAGATCATCCACTTGGAAGGAAACATCCTGATGTTTGCTATCATAATAGATCTTCTGACGGGACAGAGCTGCTTTGAGGTTCTCGCGAATGACATGGCACATTTCTTCTGCTTCAGTGATCATGTCATTGCCCAATATCTGACGCTCGCCGGTTTCAGACCAGTTAAGCGGGGTTCGACACTTTCTGCCATAGAGAATCTCGAATGGGGCCTTGCCTGACCTAGCTTGAAAGATATAGTTGTATGAGAATTCAGCATATGGAAGACAGTCTTCCCACTTCATGCCGAACGAAATCACACAGGCTCTGAGAATATCTTCAAGGATCTGATTGACTCTCTCAACTTGACCACTTGTCTGCGGATGGAACGCAATGCTGAAACGGATCTTGGTACCCATAGCAGTCTGGAAGGACTCCCAAAACTTGGACGTAAAGAGGCTTCCACAGTCAGAAGAGATGAGCTGAGGAAGACCATGCAAAGACACTATCCTTGACGTATACAACTCTGCAAGCTGAGTTGCCGAGATAGATTCTTTGACTACTAGGAAATGAGCAACTTTTGACAGCTTGTCGATAACCACAAAGATGGAATCATTGCCTCTCTTGGACTTGGGAAACCCAGTGACGAAATCCATCTCCACATGATCGAATTTCCACTCTCGGATAGGCAAAGGCTGAAGAAGACCTGCTGGACGTTGATAACCCACAAGTATAGGGGATCGCAACAGTTTTTGAGGGTAGTCAACCTTTATTGATTCGACACAAGGGGAGCCAAAGAATATCCTCGAGTATTAGCAGTTGAGTTGTCAATTCAACCACACCTGAAAGATTTAGTATCTACAACAAATTTTTAGTAGCAAAGCAATATGGTAGTAACAGTAATAGTAGTAACAATAGCAATAGTGATTTATGTAGCAAGTGTAACAGCAGTAGCGGTAAAGTAACTAAGAAAGGGACAGTATAGGAAAAGCTCGTAGGCATTGGATCGGTGATGGATAATTATGTCGGATGTCATTCATCATGTAACAGTTATAAGATAGGGTGATATGTAACTAGCTCCACTTCATCTGTGTAATGTAGGCATGTATTCCGTATATAGTCATACGTGCTTATGGAAAAGAGCTTGCATGACATATTTTGTCCATCCCTCCCGTGGCAGCGGGGTCCTAATGGAAACTCAGAGATATTAAGGTGTCCTTTTAATAGAGAACCGGAACAAAGCATTAACACATGGTGAATACATGGAATCCTCATACTATGGTCATCTTCGGGAGTGGTTCCGGCTATTGTCACTCCGGGGTTGCAAGATAGGATCAAGAACACACATATATTGATGAAAACATAATAGGTTCAGATCTGAAATTATGGCACTCGGGCCCTAGTGACAAGCATTAAGCATAACAAAGTAGTAGCAACATCAATCTTAGAACATAGTGGATACTAGGGATCAAACCCCATTAAAACTAACTCAATTACATAATAGATCTCATCCAACCCATCACCGTACAACAAGCCTACGGTAAGATTACTCACGAACGATGGAGAGTATCATGAAATTGGCGATGGAGGATGGTTGATGATGATGGCTTCGATTTCCACTCTCCGGACCCCAGAACGGACTCCAGATCTACCCTCCTGAGGAAGAATAGGTGGTGGCGGCGGCTCCGTATCGTGAAATGCAATGAATTCTTCTCTCTGATTTTTTTCTGGGTGAAAGAGATTATATGGATCTGGAGATGAGGTCGGAGGAGCCACGTGGGCCCATGTGCCTGCCAGGCACGCCCTAGGGGGGGGGGGCGCCTCCTAGGCTCGTGGCCCACTGGCAGCTCCTCTTCGGTTGATTATTTCTCCGGTATTTTTTTATATATTCCATAAAAAATCCTCGTAAGTTTCCAGGTCATTCCGAGAACTTTTAGTTCTGCACAAAAACAACACCATGGCAGTTCTGCTGAAAACAGCGTTAGTCCGGGTTAGTTTCATTCAAATCATGCAAATTAGAGTCCAAAACAAGGGCAATAGAGTTTGTAAAAGTAGATATGTTGGAGACGTATCAACTACCCCAAGCTTAAAGCCTTGCTTTTCCTCAAGCAATTCAGTTGATAAACTGAAAGAGACAAAAGAAAAACTTTTACAAACTCTGCTTGATCTTGTTGTTGTAATTATGTCTAACTCATATTCAGATTTTCAGCATGATCATAAGCTAACCACATAAGCAATGACATTCAGGTCTCATGGTATACTCATATCAATGGCATAATTAACTAGCGAGTAATAATAATAAGTTTCAAACGTCAACACTTCAATCAAAACAATCATAATACAATATGAATAGATGGTATCTCGCTAGCCCTTTCTGAGACCGCAAAACATAAATGCAGAGCACCTTCAAAGACCAAGGGCCGACTAGAAATTGTAATTCATGGCAAAGAATATCCAGTCATAGTCATACTCAATATAAATTAATAGCAAAGCATACAAACGACGAAGGTGCTCTCTAGCTGGTGCTTTTAATGAGAAGAGGATGACTCAACAGAAATGTAAATAGATAGGCGCTTCGCAGAGGGAAGCATTGATTCGCAGAGGTGCCAGAGATCAAGTTTTTTAAAATAGAGGTAAATAATTTTGGGGTGGCATGCTTTCATTGTCAACGCGATGACCAAGAGTTTTCACCATCTTCCATGCTACACATATTATAGGCGGTTCCCAAACAGAATAGTAAAGTTTTGACTCCCCCACCACCGATCAATCACACTCCACGACTAGCCAAATCCTCGGGTGCCGTCCATACCAACAACAATCCAGGGGGAGTTTTGTTTGCAATTATATTTTTATTTGATTTGAGCATGGAACTGGGCATTCCGATTACCGACCCCTTTCTCGTGAGTGATAGTGAATAAACACATATCAACGATAACACGCCTAGCATGGAAGATACTAACCGCCCCTTGTCACAACATGAGTGGTTCGGGCATACAAAAAATAATATTATTTGAAGGTTTAGAGAATGTCACATGCAAATTTACTTGGAACGGTAGGTAGATACCGCATATAGGTAGGTATAGTGGACTCATATGGAACAACTTTGGGTTTATGGAAGTGGATGCACAAGCAGTGTTCCCGCTTAGTACACGTGAAGGCTAGCAAAATACTGGGAAGCGACCAACTAGAGAGCGACAACAGTCATCAACATGCATTGAGATTAACCAACATTGAGTGCAAGCATGAGTAGGATATAGATCACCATGAACATGAATATCGTGGAGGCTATGTTGATTTTGTTTCCACTACATGCATGAACATGTGCCAAGTCAAGCCACTTGAATCATTCAAAGGAGGATACCATCCTATCATACTACATCACAATCATTTTAAAATTCATGTTGTCATCCAAGACAAACCATTATATGTTCCTAGCCGATTAAGCATGGCGTAAGAACCTATGATCTCTAAGTTGTCATTGCAAACATGTTTGTCTCATAACAAGGCTGAATTTGGAACGATGAGCCAGTCATATTTACAAAAACAAAATAGGTCGAGTTCATACAAGCTTTTCCAGGCTCAGTCACTTCATCATATATCATCATTATTGCCTTTCACTTGCACGGCCGAATGATGTGAATAATAATAAGAGTGTTCGTGCATTCGACTAAGCTGGAATCTGCAAGCAAATTCAGAGGAGAAGACAAAGTAATATTGCTCTTTGACGAATAAACAATAATGCATATGAGAGCCACTAATCATTTTAATCATGGTCTTCTACCTCGACCCAAAGAAAAACAAAACTATTTACACGGGAAAGCTCCCAACAAGCAAAAGAAGAACGGGAAATCTTTTTGGGTTTTCTTTTTAGTTACCACTAAGCATGCAAGAATGTAAAGTTACAACTAACTTTTTTTGTTTTCCTCATTTTTTTTGTATTTTCTCAAGTTAATTAAACACACAAGAAGAATGTGAGAAAAAGAAAATAAACTAGCATGGATGATACAATGAAAAAGTGTGAACACCGACTATCAAAGTGAATGTGTGAACATGAATATAAAGTCGGTGAGAAAAACGTACTCCCCCAAGCTTAGGCTTTTGGCCTAAGTTGGTCTACTCCAAAGGAGGAAAGTAACCAGCTCCGGGGTGTTCCGGTGATATCCAAAATCATAATGTGGGTTATACTGGGACGCGGCAGCTACCGCCTGAATAGCTGCCTCACGGAGGCGAGCAGCCTTAACCTCCCTCTCATACTCCTCTGCTTCTTCTCTGGTTATGTAATATCTCCGTTTACTTGTTCATATTTATTGGAGATGAATTCTTCGAGCCCGGCGTTGCGAATAAATGTATCAAACTCGTCCTTGAAACCTGCATCAATCATGAATTCATCGGAAGGCCATTCACATGGTTGCACCGGTGCGTCCCTCGGCTGATAAGGATCGGGCTCCCGAATTGCGGGACGGGGACCCTTCTTGCTTGAGGAACCACCATGATAGTTCTTCCTAAACATTTTCCTATTTCTGAAATAATTCTGAAATTTTTAGTGACTCAAAATAAAAGTGAACAAAACTTAACAAAACTCATAGCAACTACTCCTACAAGTGCCTAGAGACCATATCTTGCATCAAAACTACTTGGGACCAATTAAAATTAACATGCAAAGCTCAAGAACAGGGTCACCAAGGCAGAAATAATATGCAATGAATAAAGCACTAGAACAAAAACTAATTGGTCAAATGGAGGAGTCACATATCAAGGAATAATTCCCCAAAACAGTTTGGTGAATGGGGCTTTGCACAAGGAGATCGAAAAATGCAGCAAAATGAGCAAGAACATGAGTTTGAGCTGTGGGATGATTTTTTCTGGAGGTAGACGAAGGAGATGGGTGCTAGAATAAGTGGAGGGGGGCCACGTGGGACCCACGAGCCTGCCAGGCGCGCCCAGGGGGGTGGCCGCGCCTCCTGGGCTCGTGGCCCACTGGTGCATCCCCCTGACTAGTTATCTATCTCAAAAATTCTTAAATATTCCAGAAAAAATCATACTTGAATTTCAGGGCATTTGAAGAACTTTTATTTTCAGGTCATTTTTTATTGAACGGATAATGCATAAAACAGGAAAATAATGCTATATTTATTATTTTTCTACTAAGTAACATAAAGTAAAAGTTGGGAACAGAAGATTGTGACTTCTAGATTCATCCATCTCATGGTCATCAAAAGAAATCCATCAATGAGGTTGATGAAGTCTCCTTGACAAACTTTTTTCGAATCACATGAAACCGGAGAATTTTCGAAAAATCACTAGGTTACCTCAATGGGGATATGCATATCCCCAACAATAAGTATATCATATCTCATCTTGACAGTAGGTATAGGAAGTTCAAAGCTTCCAATAATAATGGATGAAGATTTTTCAATAGAATTTATGCAATGAACCCGATATTGTTTCTTTGGAAAGTGCACCGTGTGCTCATTACCATTGACATGGAAAGTGACATTGCCTTTGTTGCAATCAAGAACAGCCCCTGCAGTGTTTAAAATGGGTCTTCCAAGGATGACTGCCATGGCATCATCCTCGGGAATATCAAGAATAACAAAGTCCGTTAAGATAGTAACGTTCGCAACCACAACAGGCACATCCTCGCAAATGCCGATAGGTAAAGTAGTTGATTTATCGGCCATTTGCAAAGAAATTTCAGTAGGTGTCAACTTATCCAATTCAAGTCTATGATATAAAGAGAGAGGCATAACACTAACACCGGCTCCAAGATCAGATAAAGCAGTTCTAACATAATTTCCTTTAATGGAGCAAGGTATAGTGGGTACTCCGGGATCACCTAGTTTCTTAGGAGTCCCACCCTTAAAAGTGTAATTAGCAAGCATGGTGGAAATATCAACATCAGGTATCTTTCTTTTATTTGTCACAATATCTTTCATGTATTTAGCATAAGGAGACATTTTAAGCATATCAGTCAAACGCATTTGCAAAAAGATAGGTCTAATCATTTCAACAAAGCGCTCAAAATCCTCATCATCCTTTTTCTTGGATGGTTTAGGAGGAAAGGGCATGGGTTTTTGAACCCATGGTTCTCTTTCTTTACCGTGCTTCCTAGCAATAAAATCACTCTTATCATATCTTTTGTTCCTAGGTTGTGGGTTATCAGGTTCAATCTCCACATCATTATCATTAATAGGTTGAGCATCAATATGAACATCATTATCAACATTATCACTAGGCTCATGTTCATCACCAGATTGTGTCTCAGCATCAGAAATAGATATATCATTTGGATTCTCAGGTGTAACAGCAATAGGTTTACTAGCATGAAAGTTCCTATCATCTTTCTTTTTCTTCCTATTACCAAGATGACTAGGTGCATCAATATTAATTCCTTGAGAATCTTGCTCAATTCTCTTAGGATGGCCCTTAGGATACAAAGGTTCCTGAGTCATTCTACCACCTCTAGTAACAAATTTAACAGAATTATCATTCAATTCATTAAGCAAGTCATTTTGAGCCTTAAGTACTTGCTCTACTTGAGTAGTGACCATAGAAGCATGTTTACCAATAAGCTTAAGATCATTAACATTTCTATCCACACAAGCACTTATATGATTAATCATACGAGCATTTTGTTCCAGTTGTCTGCTAACATAATCATTAAAACTTTGTTGTTTGGCAACAAAGTTGTCAAATTCATCTAAGCATAAGCTAGCAGGTTTATCATAAGGGATATCACTCTCATTGAATCTACGAAGAGAATTTACCTCTACTACCTATGTCGGGTTATCAAGACCATGTATCTCTTCAATAGGTGGTAGATTCTTAACATCTTCAGATTTAATACCTTTCTCTCGCATACATTTCTTTGCTTCTTGCATATCTTTAGGACTGAGGAATAGAATACCTCTTTTCTTCGGACTTGGCTTCGGAGGTGGTTCGGGAATATTCCAAGCATTATCATTGCTCAAGATATTATTCAATAGAATTTCAGCTTGTTCCACAGTTTGTTCCCTGAAAACACAGCCAGCGCAACTATCTAGGTGGTCCCTAGAAGCATTGGTTAGTCCATTATAAAAGATATCAAGTATTTCGGTTTTCTTAAAAGGGTGATCAGGCAAAGCATTGAGTAACTGGACAAGCCTCCCCCAAGCTTGTGGGAGACTCTTTTCTTCAATTTGCACAAAGTTATATATATCCTGCAAGGCAGCTTGTTTCTTATGGGCAGGAAAATATTTCTCACAGAAGTAGTATATCATATCCTGGGGACTACGCACACAACCAGGAGCAAGAGAAGTAAACCAAGTTTTAGCATCACCCTTTAGTGAGAAAGGAAACAACTTAAGGATATAGTAATAGCGATTTTTTTCCTCGTTAGTGAATAGGGTGGCAATATCATTCAGTTTAGGAAGATGTGCTACAACAATTTCAGATTCATAACCATGAAAAGGATCAGATTCAACCAAAGTGATTAACTCAGGATCGACAGAGAACTCACAATCCTTATCAGTAACAAATATAGGTGAAGTAGCAAAATTAGGATCATATTTCATTCTAGCATTCAGAGATTTTTCTTTCCACTTGAGTAATAAATTCTCAAGATCATAGCTATCCTTACAAGCAAGAAAGTCTTCAGCTACCTCTCCTTCCATAACATAACCCTTAGGTATATTAGGCAATTCATATCTAGGAGGGCTAGGTCTAACAGGTGTAACAACAGGTTCCATTTCAATAATTTCATCAGTTTCAGAAGTATCATTTGATTCAGCAGTAACTCTAGCAATTTGTGCGTCAAGAAATTCACCAAGTGGCATATTATTATCAAGCAAAGCATCATCATAATTATCATGTACAGCTGAAGTAGCATCATCAAGCACAAGCAACATATAAGAATTAATAGGAGGTGGCGGTGTCCCAAATTTACTCATAACAGAAGGTGAATCAAGTGCAGAGCTAGATGGCAGTTCCTTACCTGTCCTTGTAGTTGAGGGCAGAACTTTAGTCTTTGGATCTCGCAAATTCTTCATAGTGATCTACAGATATAAATCCCAAGTGACTCAGAGAATAGAGCTATGCTCCCCGGCAACGGCGCCAGAAAAAGGTCTTGATAACCCACAAGTATAGGGGATCGCAAAAGTTTTCGAGGGTAGAGTATTCAACCCAAATTTATTGATTCGACACAAGGGGAGCCAAAGAATATCCTCGAGTATTAGCAGTTGAGTTGTCAATTCAAGCACACCTGAAAGATTTAGTATCTACAACAAAGTTTTAGTAGCAAAGCAGTATGGTAGTAACAGTAATAGTAGTAACAGTAGCAATAGTGATTTATGTAGCAAGTGTGACAATAGTAGCGGTAAAGTAACTAAGCAATGACCAGTATAGGAAAAGCTCACAGGCATTGGATCGGTGATGGATAATTATGTCGGATGGCATTCATCATGTAACAGTTATAACATAGGGTGATATGTAACTAGCTCCAGTTCGTCAGTGTAATGTAGGCATGTATTCCGTATATAGTCATACGTGCTTATGGAAAAGAACTTGCATGACATCTTTTGTCCATCCCTCCCGTGGCAGCGGGGTCCTAATGGAAACTCAGAGATATTAAGGTGTCTTTTTAATAGAGAACCGGAACAAAGCATTAACACATGGTGAATACATGGAATCGTCATACTATGGTCATCTCTGGGAGTGGTTCCGGCTATTGTCACTCTGGGGTTGCCGGGTCATAACACATAGTAGGTGACTACAACTTGCAAGATAGGATCAAGAACACACATATATTGATGAAAACATAATAGGTTCAGATCTGAAATCATGGCACTCGGGCCCTAGTGACAAGCATTAAGCATAACAAAGTAGTAGCAACATCAATCTTAGAACATAGTGGATACTAGCGGTCAAACCCCATTAAAACTAACTCGATTACATAATAGATCTCATCCAACCCATCACCGTACAACAAGGCTACGGTAAGATTACTCACGAACGATGGAGAGCATCATGAAATTGGCGATGGAGGATGGTTGATGATGACAATGGCTTCGATTTCCACTCTCCGGACCCCAGAACGGACTCCAGATCTGCCCTCCCGAGGAAGAACAGGTGGTGGCGGCGGCTTCGTATCGTGAAACGCGATGAATTCTTCTATCTGATTTTTTCTGGGCGAAAGAGATTATATGGAGCTGGAGATGAGGTCGGAGGAGCCACGTGGGCCCCATGTGCCTGCCAGGCGCGCCCTAGGGGGGCGCCTCCTGGGCTCGTGGTCCACTAGAAGCTCCTCTTCGGTTGATTCTTTCTCCGGTATTTTTTATATATTCCATAAAAAATCCTCGTAAGTTTCCAGGTCATTCCAAGAACTTTTATTTCTGCACAAAAATAACACCATGGCAGTTCTGCTGAAAACAACGTTAGTCCGGGTTAGTTTCATTCAAATCATGCAAATTAGAGTCCTAAACAAGGGCAATAGAGTTTGGAAAAGTAGATACATTGGAGACGTATCAATTCCCCCAAGCTTAAAGCCTTGCTTGTCCTCAAGCAATTCAGTTGATAAACTGAAAGAGCCAAAAGAAAAACTTTTACAAACTCTGTTTGATCTTGTTGTTGTAATTATGTCTAACTCATATTCAGATTTTCAGCATGATCATAAGCTAAACACATAAGCAATGACATTCAGGTCTCATGGTATACTCATATCAATGGCATAATTAACTAGCGAGTAATAATAATAAGTTTCAAACGTCAACACTTCAATCAAAAGAATCATAATACAATATGAATAGATGGTATCTTGCTAGCCCTTTCTGAGACCGCAAAACATAAATGCAAAGCACCTTCAAAGACCAAGGGCCGACTAGAAATTGTAATTCATGGCAAAGAATATCCAGTCATAGTCATACTAAATATCAATTAATAGTAAAGCATACAAATGATGGAGGTGCTCTCTAGCTGGTGCTTTTAATGAGAAGAGGATGACTCAGCAGAAATGTAAATAGATAGGCGCTTCGCAGAGGGAAGCATTGATTCGCAGAGGTGCAAAAGCTCAAGTTTTTTAAAACAGAGGTAATTTTTTTTGGGGTGGAATGCTTTCATTGTCAATGCGATGACCAAGAGTTTTCACCATCTTCCATGCTACACATATTATAGGCGGTTCCCAAACAGAATAGTAAAGTTTTGACTCCCCCACCACCGATCAATCACACTCCACGACTAGCCAAATCCTCGGGCATTGGGCCTCCCGCGCGTGTCCCCCCGGTCGGCCTTGACATCCGCAACCCTGTGGACGGTCGGCCCCCTCTCTCCCCTCTCTCTCCTTCCCTTTCCTGCGCGCGCACGCCACCGCCCGAGTCGGCCAGTGGCCGCGCTCACACGCGCGCCCCCTTCGAGCCCCCCTCCGGCTGCCTCTCCTCCCCCTTGGGCGTGGACTGAGTCCACGGCGCCCCCAGACTCTGCCAGACCCGTCCCCGTGGCCTGTGGCAACGCCCTGGTGCTCACCGGCGCACCAGGACCGCGGTGGACCGGTGGCCCCCTATAAAGAGGCCTCCCCCGACCTCCAGCGCCCCTCTCCTCGACCCTACTCTCTCTCCGCTCGTCCCCCGTGCTCAAACCCATCCTCCCCATGGTTGGGAGCTCTCCCCAAACCCAGACCCTCGCTGTCGCATCGGTTCCTCCCCTCTCCGCCGTTTCCCTCTCTCCCCGGCGGTCCCGTGACCACCCATTGGTTGGCGGTGAGCCCCTGAGCTCGCTGGTGCCCTCCGCATCCGTCGCCATGGCCCGAAGCCCGTTCTTCGGTGAGCCCCTGCTCTGACGGTCGCGAGGAGAGGGATGATAGGTGGGGTCCACCTTTCATCCCCTCGCCCTCTCTCCCCCTCGCTGACGAGCCTGGCCCGCTGGTCAGGTTTGAACGGGGGCGTGCGCCGTGCCTCACCCTGGGCCGGTTTCCCCCTGGGGCGGCTTGGGTGGGCAGATCTGGCCCGTAGGGTACAGTGCCCTTCCCCTTTTTATTTTTCCGATTTTTTACAAAAATTCCACAGGGAGTTATATTTGCCCAATGATAAAAATTCTTCCACCTAAATTCATCAAATTATCCCTAGAATTTATTAGTGCCATTCTTGCAATTGTTTAAAAATATTTTTGGCACTGTTTATTTTAAAAACCTAATAAAAGTCCCCCTTTTGCCTCTGTTGGATTGGTTTCAAAAACCTTTTTACCACAAAAACCCAAAATGGTATTTTTAGTATAACTTTAGGTATTTATCAGAGTAGGTGAACATTTTTGTAGTTGCTTCTGTGCTCTGTTTATATTGTGATGCTTATTATCATTGTTTATTCCGTGACGGTAGATTGCGCGATTGACGAAGAAGTTGGACCCGAAGACTTCGAAGACGTCAGAGACTTTGTTGAGCCAGGCAAGCAGCCCTTTGACCATGTCAAGAAACCATTTTCATTGCATGTCATATAGCACTTTACTTTCAGCATATTTGATCATGTGATGTGGTGTTTCCCCTTCGGTGGGATGCCTCCGATATATTTTCCGTTGACACTTGCATCGGGCATAACCCTACCACCTTATGAGGGTTATGCGGGTGGGAGTAGTTAGGTTGCAAATAGATGCTACGCAAAGTGGGATGGGACTTGTGCATGGTGATGGCAAGGAAGGAAATGATTCTTTCAAAGACTTTTTCGAAAACCCGTCGGGTGCCACTAATGCCCGAGGGAGACGATATTGAGATGGGTGACCACTTGGGAAAGAAGTGGTGTACCAGAACAACTGAGTGTGTGTGGTATTTGAAAATGGATTGGTGTAAGTTGCGACCGTTATTCCAACCTTACATGCGCAACCACGATACCCCTTATGGGACGGGGCTTTGTTGATTACTATGGTTGATGCTAGCAAGGAGCCCGCATTACTAGTGGCAAGAGTGAAGTGGTCACTGATACGTCTCCAACATATCTATAATTTTTGATTGTTCCATGGTATTATATTATCAACTTTGGACGTTTTATATGTATGAATATGATATTTTATATTATTTTTGGGACTAACTTATTAACTCAGTGCCCAGTGCCAGTTCCTGCTTTTTTCGTGTTTTTGACCTTTTTTAGATAGGAATATCAAATGGAGTCCAAACGGAATAAAACTTTCGCCGTGATTTTTTATGGAAAATATCAAAAATAGAAGAAGGAAAAGATACCAGAGAGGCGTCCCGAGGAAGCCATGAGCCTGGGAGGCGCGGGCCCTCCTGACCGTGGCTAGGGGGCTCGTGACCTCCTCGTGGCGCCTCTCGACTTGTTCCCGACGCCAGACGGTCTTATAAATACGGAAAACCTCAGAAATAAACCTAGATCGCAAGTTCCGCCACCGCAGACCTCCAGAGCCACCAAAAACCAATCGGGAGACCGTTCCGGCATCCTACCGGAGGGGAATTCATCACCGGTGGCCATCTTCATCAACACCATTGCCTCTCTGATGATGCGTGAATAGTTCACATCAGACCTTCGGGTTCATAGCTATTATCTTGATGGCTTCTTCTCTCTCTTTTATCTTCAATACAAAGTTCTCCATGATCTTCATGGTGATCTATCCGATGTAATCTTCTTTTGCGGTGTGTTTGTTGAGATCTGATGAATTGTGCATTTATGATCAGATTATCTATGAATATTATTTGAGTCTCCTCTGATTTCTTATATGCATGATTTCCTATCTTCGAGTTATGGGTTTCGTTTGGCCAACTTGATCTATAGTTCTTGCAATGGGAGAAGTGATTGGTTTTGGGTTCTTACCGTGCGGTGTCGTCACCTAGTGACAGAACGGGTAGCTCGAGAAGTAGCAGGAAGAATTTCTGGCGCCGTTGTCGGGGTGTAATCAAGTGAAGCATATCTACAAGTACCTATCACAAACCCATCTCTTGCATTTACATTATTTGCTATTTGCCTCTCATTTTCCTCTCCCCCACTTTAAAAAACAAAAATTACAAAAATATTTGCCTTTCTTTATTTGCCCTTTTCTTTCTCTTGCTTTCTGTTTGCTTGCTAAGTCACCATGTCTGAATCATTCAAAAAGAAGATTACTCTGCCTTGGTTTAATGCCTGGGATAACCCCTCTGTCCTCCCCAAACTCACAAATAATGAGTCTATGGGAAGACGTCCTGAGGTTGCTAGAGATACTT
This sequence comes from Hordeum marinum, assembly GCA_022496015.1. Lineage (NCBI taxonomy): Eukaryota > Viridiplantae > Streptophyta > Magnoliopsida > Poales > Poaceae > Hordeum > Hordeum marinum. The sequence goes on from CM039672.1 coordinate 74,974,471, forward strand.
TCAGTAATATTGATGAAGGGGATCCTATACTTTTTCACTATTCACTTAATGAATCCTTAAAATACGCTTGAGACAGACTGCTGAGGATCCAAACTAGTCATATCCCTCCTCATCATATTGAGTTATACTTAAAAAGCTTTTATGCTGGATTGCCCCACTCATTTAAACAAATCTTGGATTCTATATTTGATAAGGGTTTCCTTGTAGGAGATGCCTTTGACACTTATGAAAAGATGAAAGCTATATTTGGGCATCCCAAGGAAGAAAATGAGACCACTGCCCTCATCTGTTTCTACCAAAATGAATCAATAAAAGAAATGAAGGCTAGCTTAGACACGAACTTTCGCAATGTTCTTAATCTTTCTTCTGCTATAAATGGTCATGCACTTTCACAAAATAGGAAGACAGATGCTCTCGACAAAAAGGTCCCCCCTTGTTTCCGAAGAAAAGAATATGATAATACTTGATTCTATTGCCTTATGCCTAGCTAAGGGCGTTAAACAATAGTGCTTGTTGGGAGGCAACCCAATGAATAGATTTATTTTTTCTTTTTACTGTCTGTTTTGTTGAGTCCACACCATCATGATTCTTTTATGATTGTGTTTTTTATGTTTTAATTAGTGTTTGTGCCAAGTAGAACCTTTATGATTAGTTTTGGTGATAGTTGTTTAATCATGCTAGAAAAAGACAGAAACTTTGTGCTCACGAAATTATTTTTCATTCCGATCCAGAAAGAGCATTTGAGTTGATTCTTTTGGATGCTGATTGATATGAAAATTTCCCTAATTGTCATAGGTTTTTCAGAATTTTTGAGTTAGCAGAGGTGTACGAAATATATAGATTGCTACAGACTGTTCTGTTTTAGACAGATTCTGTTTTTGTTTTGTTGATTGCTTATTTTGACGAAACTATGGGTAGTATCGGGGGGTACGAGCCATGGAAAAGTGATAATACAGTAATATAACATCAATCTAAATGGAAATTAAAGTTTACTACAGTACCTAAAAAAATTGTGGTTTGTTTTCTTATGCTAATGCTATCACGAGTTTCTGTTTAAGTTTTGTGTTGTGAAGTTTTCATGTTTTGGGTGATGTTCTTATGGACAATGGAATAAAAAGTGGCAAGAGCCTAAGCTTGGGGATGCCCAAGTCATCCCAAGCCAAATTGAAGGACACCAAAAAGCCTAAGCTTGGGGATGCCCCGGGAAGGCATCCCCTCTTTCGTCTTCAATCCATCGGTAACATTACTTGGAGCTATATTTTTATTCACCACATGATATGTGTTTTGCTTGGAGCATCGTGTATTATAAGAGTCTTTACTTTCTGTTTTGTCACAATCATCCTTGCTGCACACCTTTTGAGAGAGACATGAACTCATCGTGAATTTGTTAGAATACTCAATGAGCTTCACTTATATCTTTTGAGTTAGGCAATTCAGCTCACATGTGCTTCACTTATATCTTTTGAGCTTGGTAATTTTGCTCACATGTGCTTCACTTATATCTTTTGAGCTTAGTTATTTTGCTCCCATGTGATTCACTTATATCTTTTGAGATTGATAATATTGCTCACATGTGCTTCACTTATATCTTTTGAGCTAGATAATTTTTCTCTAGTGCTTCACTTAAATCTTTGTAGAGCACGACGGTGTCATATTTTGTAGAAATAAAAACTCTCGAATCTTCACTTATATCATTTTGAGAGTGCTCTCTATAAGTAACTTGGTAATTGGCATGTGTTATGAAATTAGTCCTAAATATGATAGGCATCCAAAGAGGATATAATAAAAACTTTCATATTCAAGTGCACTGACTAGTAAGATAAGTTTGATTCCTCGCAACTAGTTTTGAGATATGAATATGGTAATATTAGAGTTATGTTAGTAGGGTGTTGTGAATATAGAAATACTTGTGTTCAAGTTAGTGATTCCCGTAGCATGAACGTATGGTGAACCGCTATGTTAGGAAGTCGGAGCATAATTGATTTATTGATTGTCATCCTTTGTGTAGAGGTCAGGATCGCGCGATGATTAACTCCTACAAACCCTTCCCCTAGGAGTATGCGTTTAGCACTTTGTTTCGATTACTAATAAAACTTTTGCAATAAGTATATGAGTTCTTCATGACTAATGTGAGTCCATGGTATAGATGCACTTTCACTTTCCACCATTGCTACCCTCTCTAGTGCCACGCAACTTTCGCCGGTGCACAAACCCATCATATGCCTTCCTCAAAACAGCCACCATACCTACCTATTATGGCATTTTCATAGCCATTCCTAGATATATTGCCATGCAACTTCCCCCGTTCCGTCTCATGACATGTGCTATCACTTGCATTCATATAGAGTCATTATTGTTCTAAGTATCGAGTTATAAGTGAATAAAAGTGTGATGATCATCATTATTAGAGCATTGTCCCATGTGAGGAAATAAAATAGGCCAAAGATGCCCACCAAATAAAAAAAAGTGGCCAAAGAGCCAAAAAAATGAGAGAAAAAGAGAGAAGGGAAAATGCTACTATCTTTTTCCACACTTGTGCTTCAAAGTAGCACCATGATCATCATGATAGAGAGTCTCTTGTTTTGTCACTTTCATATGCTAGTGGAAATTTTCATTATATAACTTGGCTTGTATATTCCAATGATGGGCTTCCTCAAATTGCCCTAGGTCTTCGTGAGCAAGCAAGTTGGGTGCACACCCACTAGTTTTCATTTGTGAGCTTTCATACACTTATAGCTCTAGTGCATCCGTTTCATGGCAATCCCTACTCATTCACATTGATATCTATTGATGGGCATATCCATAGCCTATTGATACGCCAAGTCGATGTGACCATCTCCTCCTTTTTGCCTCACAACCTCCACCACACTCTATTCCACCTATAGTGCTATATCCATGGCTCACGCTCATGTATTGCATGAGAGTTGAAAAGGTTTGAAAAAATAAGTGTGCGAAAACAATTACTTGATCAACACCGGGGTTGTGAATGATTTAAATTCATTGTGTGGGGATGATGGAGCATAGCCAGACTATATGATTTTGTAGGGATAACTTTCTTTGGCTTTGTTATTTTGAAAGTTCATGATTACTTTGCTATTATACTTGAAGTATTATTGCTTTCATGTCAATATTAGACTATTGTTTTGAATCCTGTGGATCTGAACATTCATGCCACCATAAAGAGATTACATAAAACAAATATGTTAGGTAGCATTCCACATCAAAAATTCGTTCTATATCACTTCCCTACTCAAGGACGAGCAGGAGTTAAGCTTGGGGATGCTTGATACGTCTCCAACATATCTATAATTTTTGATTGTTCCATGCTATTATATTATCAACTTTGGATGTTTTATATGCATGAATATGCTATCTATATTATTTTTGGGACTAACTTATTAAATCAGTGCCCAGTGCTAGTTCCTGTTTTTTTCGCGTTTTTGACCTTTTTCAGATAGGAATATCAAACGGAGTCCAAACGGAATAAAACTTTCGCCATGATATTTTATGGAAATATCAAAAATAGTAGAAGGAAAAGATACCGGAGAGGCAGCCCGAGGAAGCCACGAGCCTGGGAGGCGCGGCCCCCTGACCACGGCTAGGGGGCTCGTGACCTCCTCGTGGCGCCTCTCGACTTGTTCCGGATGCTAGATGGTCTTATAAATACGGAAACCCTCAGAAATAAACCTAGATCGCAAGTTCCGCCGCTGTAGACCTCCAGAGCCACCAAAAACCAATCGGGAGACCATTTCGTCATCTTGCCGGAGGGGAATTCATCACCGATGGCCATCTTCATCAGCACCATTGCCTCTCCGATGATGCGTGAGTAGTTCACATCCGACCTTTGGGTCCATAGCTAGTATGTAGATGGCTTCTTCTCTCTATTTTATCTTCAATACAAAGTTATCCATGATCTTCATGGTGATCTATCCGATGTAATCTTCTTTTGCGGTGTGCTTGTTGAGATCCGATGAATTGTGGATTTATGATCAGATTATCTATGAATATTATTTGAGTCTCCTCTGATTTCTTATATGCATGATTTCATATCCTTGTAATTCTCTTCGAGTTATGGGTTTCGTTTGGCCAACTTGATCTATAGTTCTTGCAATGGGAGAAGTGCTTGGTTTTGGGTTCATACCGTGCGGTGTCCTCACCTAGTAACAGAAGGGGTAGCAAGGCACGCATCATGTTGTTGCCATCAAGGGTAAAAAGATGGGGTTTACATCATATTGCATGAATCTATCCCTCTACATCATGTCATCTTGCTTAAAGCGTTACTCCATTTATCATGAACTTAATACACTAGATGCATGCTAGATAGCGGTCGATGTGTGGAGTAATAGTAGTAGATGCAGAAAGTATCGGTCTACTTGTCTCGGACGTGATGACTATATGTATGATCATTGCCTTAGATATCGTCATGACTTTGCGCTATTCTATCAATTGCTCAACAGTAATTTGTTCACCCACCGTAATACTTGCTATCATGAGAGAAGCCTCTAGTGAACACTATGGCCCCCGGGTCTATTTTACATATTATATATTAAGATCTAAATACAAAAACACCAAAAATACCTTGCTGAAATTTTATTTACTTATTTACATCTACTTATTATCACTATTAGATCTCACCTTGCAAGTAATCGTAAAGGGATTGACAACCTCTTTATCGCGTTGGGTGCAAGTTTGTTTGTGTTTGTGCAGGCTCCTTGTTGCCTCATCTTGATACTCCTACTGGATTGATACCTTGGTTCTCAAACTAAGGGAAAATACTTATCTCTACTTTGCTGCATCACCCTTTCCTATTCAAGGGAAAAACCAATGCAAGCTCGAGAAGTAGTAGTCACTCTTGAGACGGGGTCGTCCCTGAGTGGAAGGTCATGCGCTGTCTTTACAGGCACCGGGCACACCGTTGCGTGCCCTCAAGGATGATATGAGTGATGTATATCATGAGGGATGGAACCAACGATTGGACTCTTTGTTTAGTATCACCATGGGAAAGGCATTGTTCGGGTGCTTACCTCGGGTATGTTATATACCGCGAGTCGTGAAAGACACGGAAGTTCCCCGAGTCTTGTGGGTAAAGTGTGCAACCTCTGCAGAGTGTCAAACTATTCGAATAGCCATGTCCACGGTCAAGGACAGTTGGATGACCGCTCTTGTGCTACGTCCAAATGTTTTAACTGTGTGTGTGGGTGTGTTGGTGACAAGAGGTCACTAGGGTCAAGTCTGATGACTTGAGATGAGGAATGAACTAAGCCCGAAGACTTAGTATGAACACAAGGTGTTCAGCTGATACTCATGATGGTATCTACAATGTGTTCACATGAATACTTGATAAATGTTGATGCATGCTTACTAAATTACTTGATCATATCACTTGCATACAAAATTAGCTTTCCGCAAATTACCTACTTAGTGCTATATAATGCATCATTATTGCCTCGTTCCACTCTTGGGTTGCTTGCGAGTACATTCAAAGTACTCATTAACTTGCCACTGGTTATTTAGTTGTCCAGGCATGGAAGAACAGGAGTTTGTCGAAGAGTTCGTTGGAGGCGAACATGCGAACTAGGACGCTTCCCAGTCAGAATGCTTGTAGGTTAAGGCAGATGGCATGGGTTCACGCTTTCGACCAAGATTTCCGCTGCTTGTTATAGATTAAGTGTTTGGTCCATGTGGCCCTATCCATGTAAGACTAAGACCTTCATGGTCACCATTTGTGTAAGACGCTAAGTGTGGATGTAAGACTCTTGTTATTCAGCTTCTATGTGTTCAGTGAGCATTGATCTCTGGGATCACTGTACACGTGCATTCGGTGGTCTCGACTTATGAGTCGGGGTCCCCACGGAGTTGGTATCAGAGCCATCCTGACTGTAGGAAGCCCTTAGTTAGCATGGACGCTAGTTAGGACAGAGGTTGTTTTCAAAACTACACCTAGCCTTGGAACTTAGGAAAAACTGCACTGTTTACCTCTCCTATGCTTCACGCAACACTTTTCTGACCCTCCTCCTTTCAAACCTTTGTAGATGGCCATCATACCTGAAGCCTTCCCGACATCCGGCTTTCCCTTACTCCTTGGGGATAGCCTGGAGAAGTGCTAGTTTCGCCAACCACCCATTTTCCTCTACCACGAGCACTGGGTCGACGCCGTCACGAAGGGGTACCACGTGGATGTGGTCGTGAAGGCAAACGACTCCTCGACTAGTTGGTTCTTTGAAGGACCACGGATGGAGAACATGATGTTTGCCGTCGAGACAGCTGCACACAAGGCACTCCTACACCTTCGAGACATCATCCCAGAGATGGCTGACGAGCCAGCTACTCGCTACCTTCCTTTTCGGAAGGATGACTTTTGCGAGAGTTGGATGCTAATTCCGACCAAGGAAGATGGCGCACCACTCAGGTTCCAGACCTACTTCAGCCTCTCCGCCGATAGTCTGGTTCACAACTTGATGAAGGAGTCCGTGAAGCTCCGCGAGGAACTTCACCACACCCGAGAGCTACTTCGGCAAGCCAAGACGAAGCCAGACAAGATCAAGAAGGATGGAGCCCCCAAGGGATGACAAGCTGTCGCTTATCGAGGAGGAGTACCCCCAGCCAGTGATGTACCCACACGTAGTCGTCGCATGAGTACAAAGGAGTACCGTGAGCTCTTCACCGATCCGCCGGCAAAGCGTCGTCAGGATGGGCCTCCTCGTTCCCCGACCCCTTCAACCGAGAACGATGCTTGTTCAGAGGATGAGCCAAAGGAAGACATAGAGGAGCATGACTATGAGACCGAGCACTCCACCACTTGAGTCCGAGAACCCCTAGGGTAGGATCAGTCATGTATCCCTCATGCGAAGTTGAGTCCATGTAGTGGTTCATATGAAACCATGTGTGTTTGTTGTTTGTTTTGTTGTTTGTGTTCTGATGCAAGTCGCGCGTTTGCCTTAGGCAACATGTAAGCGACTACATCGTCTATCTTAATATATGTTGTTGGTCTTTTGACCTTTGTTTCTACACACTTGCACTTGACCGACCCCCTTAGGCGTGCTTTGCCATTATTGCTTATCCTCTTGTCGACCCTAGTTGTTTGACTTGGCTGCTCCAAACAGGATGGTGACTGCCACCCGCAATAGCTCCTTCACCAACCCCAAAGCCGGCAACTCGAGCCAACAACAGGGTGATGGTGGGGCTGCTCACGCTGGAGAACACTAGGAGCAGCCTCAAGGAGACATTCCCCTGCCACCACCTCCGCCGGAGAACATGACCATAGCTCAGTTCCTCCAAGTTCTCTAGGAGGAGCGCCAGGCCAACAATGCTGCTCTCCAGCAGATGGCCCAGGCTCTCGTGAACAACCAGCAGGAAGGTAGGAACGGCAATGGCCGCTCCACGCTGTCGGAGTTCATGAGGAACTCGCCCCCGACCTTTACTGAGACTGCTGAGCCATTGGATGTTGATGACTAGATCTGCACCATCGAGGACCTCCTTGCTTTGGTCAACTGCAATGAGGATCATGAGAAGGTCCTTTATGCCTCTCACTGCCTCGGAGGTACCGCTCGAGCTTGGTGGGATGGATTCAAGGTCATGCAAGGAGAATGCGCGATCACGTGGAATGACTTCAAGGAAGGATCCCGCACTGCCTATATTCCATCTGGGATCATGGCTATCAAGGAGAGGGAATTCCGAGCAGTGAAGCAAGGAAGTGGCTCTATCAAGGAGTATTTGCAGAAGTTCAACCTGCTGTCAAGGTATGCACCTGAAGACGTCAGCACAGAGGCTGCCAATAAGGAATGCTTCATGGAAGGACTTCAGCAAGTTCTGCAGTATCAGCTCATCATCTGCGACTGCCGCACTTTCTTTGACTTGGTGAACAAGGCCCTCATGCTAGAAGACAAGCGTTGTGCCATCAACGACACTCGCAAGCGCAAGATGATTAGCAAGGGAAGCTCAAGTAACCAGAAGCCTCGCCCATGGCAGCCAGCCCTAGCCATGCCAACCTATCACCCACAGCAGGCTAGACCTCCTGCGCCTCGTCCGAGCTACCAGCCTTAGCAGTATGCCAATCCCAGGCCAACTTACAACAACAACCCCAATAGCAACAACGGTGGCAGGAACTTCAACAACAACCCTGGACAAGTCACCTGCTTTGGATATGGTCAGTCTGGACACATCTCTAAGCTTTGCCCCAATAGGAAGCCAGATGCACCGCGCCCCAATGCGCTAGCTCAAGGTCAAGCCCGTGGAGCACCACCAAGGAACCTAGCTCCCCACAATCATCCCAACAACGGCAAGGGTCGTGTGAACCATGTCATGCAGAGGAACCCCAGGAAGACCCGGACGTCATACTGGGTATGTTCCTCGTCAACTCAACCCCAGCAACGGTATTGTTTGATTGTGGAGCTTCGCATTCTTTTGTCACCCAAAAGTTTGCACTAGAGAGTGGCATGAAGCCTACACCCTTGGGTATTCATATGATGATACAAACCCCCGGTTCAGTCATGAAGTCTGGGATAGGGTGTAAGGGAGTGAAGATTGAGATCAACGGGGTAGACTTCCTAGCAGACCTTATAGTCCTGGATTCGTCCTGCTTGTATGTTATCCTTGGCATGAACTAGTTTACTAAGCACCATGGCTTGTTAGACTGTGCCAAGAGGATTCTCACCATGACAAATAGGCAAGGAGTGGAAGTCAAGTATGTCCCCAACCCTATCTCCACTCAAGCCCCTCAGGCTAACTGCCTATCGGGAGTTGAGTTGGATCAAGTGCTAGTGGTATGTGAATACCCGGATGTGTTTCCTGATGAGCTGCCCGGAATGCCTCTTGACCGCGACATCGAGTTCATCATTGTGCTTATGCCCGGGTCAAGGCCCATCTATAAGAAGGCCTACAGGATGGGATCGGAAGAATTGGCTGAATTGAAGAAGCAACTAGCAGAGCAGCTCAGGAAAGGATTCATTCTCCCTAGTGCCTCTCCTTGGGGATCGCCTGTTCTATTCGTGTCAAAGAGGGATGGGACTATCAGACTTTGCATCGATTACCGTTCTCTCAATGAGGTCACAACAAAGAAAAAGTACCCACTCCCCAAGATCGAAGACCTATTTGATCAGTTGAATGGAGCCAAGGTTTTCTCCAAGATCGACCTCAGGTCAGGGTACTATCAACTGAAGATCAGACCCCAAGATATCCCCAAGACGGCATTTGTAACCAGGTATGGCCTGTATGAATACACGATCATGTCGTTCGGATTGACGAATTCCCCGGCCTACTTCATGTACCTCATGAATAAAGTCTTCATGGAGTATGTGGACAAGTTCGTTGTTGTCTTCATTGATGACATCCTTGTCTTCTCCAAGTCTGAAGAGGAACATGAAGAGCACTTGAGATTGGTCCTAGAGAAGCTTCGAGAGCACCAACTTTATGCCAAGTTCAGTAAGTGTGAATTCTGGCTGCATGAAGTTGGATTCTTGGGTCACGTGTTAACTGCTGAAGGATTATCAGTGGATCTTGCTAAGATTGAGGCCGTGACTGAGTGGGAGACCCCAACCACCGTGAAGGAAGTTAGGATCTTCCTCGGACTCGCGGGGTATTACCGCAAGTTCGTGGAAGGGTTCTCAAGCATTGCCCAGCCTTTGACCCAGCTTTTTAAGAAGGACAAGAAGATCGAATGGACCGAAGTGCGAGGAAAGTTTCCAGGAGCTCAAGAAGAGACTGACCACAACCCCTGTTTTGGCCACCCCTGATATTCACAAGGAGTTTGTGATTTATTGTGATGTATCAAGAACCGGACTTGGAAGTGTTCTGATGCAAGAAGGCAGAGTCGTAGCATATCTATCTAGATAGCTACGTCCTCATGAAGAGAACTACGCAACTCATGATCTAGAGTTGGCAGCCGTAGTTCATGCCTTGAAGACATGGCAGCATTACATTCTGGGGAAGCGATGTGAGATATTCATAGACCACAAGAGCTTGAAGTATATATTCACTCAAAGGGAATTGAACATGAGGCAACGAAGATAGTTGGAGTTGATCAAGGACTATGACCTCAGTGTTCAATACCACCCCGGAAAGGCCAATGTGGTAGCTGACGCCTTAAGCAGAAAGTCTTGTTCCTTGAATGCTATGATTAAGGAAAGGCTGCCCGCCTTGTACGAAGAGCTTGAGAGCTTCGGCTTGGAACTGGTCGCACCAGGATTCCTCGCCAACCTAGAAGCAAAGCCTACCTTGATGGATGATATCAAAGTAGCCCAGAAAGGACACGAGAGCATTGAAGGCATCAAGAGGAAGATCAAGGCAGGCAAGGCCCCAGGATTCTCGTAGGATGAACAAGGAGTTGTATGGTTCGGGAATCACATTTGCATACCCAACAAAGAGGAGCTCAAGAACCTGATCTTGCAAGAAGCTCATGACACTCCCTATTCCATCCATCCTGGAGGAACCAAGATGTATCAAGATCTCAAGACAAGATTCTTGTGGCACGACATGAAACGGGAGATTGGCACATTTGTGGCTAAGTGTGACATATGCCAGAGGATCAAGGCTGAGCATCAGCGACCCGCTGGGATACTGCAACCCCTCAAAGTGCCTAAATGGAAGTGGGACAAGACCGGAATGGATTTTATCACCGGTTTACCAAGGTCAAGCAAGGGACATGACTCCATTTGGCTCATTGTTGATCACCTGACCAAGGTAGCCCACTTCATCCCCGTCAAGACGACCTACAATGGGAACCAATTGGCCAAACTCTACATCAACCGGTTTGTGAGTCTTCACGGAGTTCCAAAGGAGATCGTGTCAAACAGAGGGACCCAGTTCACCTCAATATTCCGGAATAGGTTCTAGGAAGCCATGGGAACCAAGCTCTCCTTCAGCACTGCTTTTCACCCCCAGACCGGTGGGCAAACTGAACGAGTAAATCATATACTCGAAGACATGCTCCGTGCTTGTGTTTTGGCATATGGAGCCATGTGGGAAGATTGCTTACCCTTCGCCGAGTGCTCCTACAACAACAGCTATCAGTCGAGTCTTCATATGGCACCGTTTGAGGTGTTGTATGGACGCAAGTGCCGTACCCCCTCAACTGGTCAGAAATCGGAGAAGGACTAACCTTTGGGCCAGATATCCTCCACGAAGCCGAAGAGCAAGTTCAACTCATCTGCGAACACCTCGAGACCACTAAGTCCAGACAGAAGAGCTACGCCGATTCCCGCCGGTGAGACATGAGTTTCCGTGTTGGGGACCATGTCTACCTCCGGATCACGCCTCTCAAGGGAACCAAGCGTTTTCACGTCAAGGGAAAGCTCGCACGCAGATTCATTGGACCCTTCAAGATCACTGACAGACGAGGAGAAGTTGCCTATCAGCTAGAGTTACCTTCCGAGCTATCGGATGTGCACAACGTCTTTCACATGTCACAGCTCCGGGAGTGTCTGCAAGTTCCCAACCGCCCCGACCTCTACAAGGACATCGACCATCAGGCCATCGATCTTCAACCAGATCTCACTTATCGTGAGAGGCCAGTTCGCATCTTGGATGAAGCTGAGCGATGCACCCGAAGCCGCACCATCAAGTACTTCAAGGTCAAGTGGAGCAACCACACAGAAGCAGAAGCAACCTGGGAGCGTGAAGATTATCTCAGATCGGAGTTTCCTTATCTTTTTAGCGCTTAGCCTAGGAATCTTGGGGACGAGATTCTTCTAAGAGGGGAAGGTCTGTCACACCCTGTGTTTTTAGCACCTTGTATGTTTGGGTGTATAAAATTTGGAACCAACTAAAACATTTTGGAGTGAATGCTTGTTTGGTTGCTTGGATGATCATGTTTGGCACTATTAGGTTCTACCCTCTCCACCTTCATCTTCCATGATCCAAATTCCTTGCCCTATGATCATGCCATGTGAATAGTACTCAAAATTGAGGTTTCTACAAATTTATTTTCTAAAAAGGATTTATTCAATTTAAGTTTACTAAAACCCCTGAATTGAGATTTGTACTACAAGTCCTAAATTTAGGTGGATCCTTTATTCCCAAATGCTTTATTTGAGACCTACTACATATATGGCTTCTCAAAACCACCAAATATTATTTTTTAAAGATTATTTTCATATTTTATTTAAAGGCTTTTTCTTAAGGCCAGAAATGGCTTTTCCTAAGGAAAAATTATTTAAATTCCTTTAAAATAATTCAGAAAATATAGAGAAACTCAGTGGACATATATTTTCCATATATATGAGTTTCAAAACAAGGGCTTGATCATAACATGGGCAAAACCCCTCAAAACCCTTTCTATTCAGATCAAACTTTTGGGATGTTTCTATAAGAAATATTCTCAATAAATTCCAGGAAAATTCTAGCAAGTCAACCGCATCATGGGTGATGATCTTGCAAAGTTTCATCTCAATCCAAGTTGGTTTGCTTCACCAAACCAACCCAAAACCATTTCTGTCTAGATTCAAATTTGAAGATTCATTGTGAAGTGTCTTGCCTTGGCATCAAACTTTGTAGTCATTCTCTAATGGCTAAATAGTGATGGTACACTAAGTGGTGCATCATGGGTTAAAGACTAACACCTTTGGATCTCTAGAAACCAGATTCTGCCAATTTCTAGGTTTTCCCTAAGTCCCATAATGAACTTTCTTCAAACCTTCTGAAACTTGGTGATCACACTTGTTTTCCGTCACCTCTTGACCCTATAAAATGTCATGGCAATCTAAGTCCATTTTATTACCTTAAACAGTATCAAACACCTTCTGTCTGATTTGTAAAAGTGACATTTTCACCTTGTAACTTTTTACCCTTGGCCCCAAATTCTTACCACAACCTCACCTATGTTCCTTTCACCTCCAGTAAGAATTGCATGGCCATAGCACATAGGTAAAATGGCGAAAACCCCTCTTTTCCTTCCTGGCATCACCTTTTCTTACCCCTCCTCTCCATTTCTTCTACCCCAAGGCTATCCCCTAGCTTCTCCTAGCCCCTCCTAGCCGTTGGGGCATCTCCTAAGCCCCAAGACACAAAAGGACACGCAGGGGGCTTAAAGAATGCCCCTGCATGCCAAATGGGTGCGCTGGAGCGCGCTACAGTGCGCTCCCGCACTATAGCTGCCCCTGCCCGGTGCCGCCCGGTGGCATTGGGCCTCCCGCGCCTGTCCCCCCGGTTAGCCTCGACATCCGCAACCCTATGGACGGTCGGCCCCCTCTCTCCCCTCTCTCTCCTTCCCTCTCCTGCGCACCCACGCCACCGCTCGAGTCGGCCAGTGGCCATGCTCGCACGCGCGCCCCCTCCGCCCCCCTCCGTCTACCTCTCCTCCCTCTTGGGCGCGGACCGAGTCCAGGGTGCCCCAGACTAGGCCAGACCCGTCCCCGTGGCCTATGGCGATGCCCTGGTGCTCACCGGCGCACCAGGACCGCGATGGACCGGCGACCCCCTATAAAGAGGCCTCCTCTGACCTCGAGCGCCCCTCTCCTCAACCCTCCTCTCTCTCTGCTCCTCCCCCGTGTCAAACCTGTCCTCCCCGTGTTCGGGAGCTCTCCTCGGACACAAACCCTCACCGCCGCATTGGGTCCTCCCCTCGCCGCCGTTTCCCTCTCTCCCCGGCGGTCCCACGACCACCCATCAGTTGGCGGCGAGCCCCTGAGCTCACTGGTGCCCTCCGCCTCCGTCGCCGTGGCCCGAAGCCCCTCCTCCGGTGAGCCCCTGCTCTGGCCGTCTCGAGGAGGGGGATGACAGGTGGGGCCCACCTGTCATCCCCTCGCCCTCTCTTCCCCTCGCTGACCAGCCTGGCCCGCTGGTCAGGTTCGAACGGGCACACGCGCCGCGCCTCGCCCTGGGAAGGTTCCCCCCTGGGCCGGCTCGGGTGGGCAGATCTGGCCCGTAGGGCACAATGCCCTTCCCCTTTTTCTTTTTCTAAGTTTTTCCAAAAATTCCACAAGGAGTTATATTTGCCCAATGACAAAAATTCTTCCACCTAAATTCATCAAATTATCCCTAGAATTTATTAGTGCCATTCTTGCAATTGTTTAAAAATATTTTTAGCACTGTTTATTTTAAAAACCTAATAAAAGTCCCCCTTTTGCCTCTGTTGTATTGGTTTCAAAAACCTTTTTACCACAAAAACCCAAAATGGTATTTTTAGTGTAACTTTAGGTATTTATCAGAGTAGGTGAACATTTTTGTAGTGGATTTTGTGGTCTATTTATATTGTGATGCTTATTATCATCGTTTACTCCGCGACGGTAGATTGCACGATTGACGGAGAAGTTGGACCCGAAGACATCAAAGAACCCAGAGGCTTTGTTGAGCCAGGCAAGCAGCCCTTTGACCATGTCAAGAAACCATTTTCATTGCATGTCATATAGCACTTTACTTTCGGCATATTTGATCATGTGATGTAGTGTTTCCCCTTCGGTGGGATGCCTCCGATATATTTTTCGTTGACACTTGCATTGGGCATAACCCTACCACCTTATGAGGGTTGTGCGGGTGGGAGTAGTTAGGTTGAAAATAGATGCTACGCAAAGTGGGATGGGACTTGTGCATGGTGATGGCAAGGAAGGAAATGATTCTTTCAAAGACTTTTTTGAAAACCCCGTCGGGTGCCACTAATGCCCAAGGGAGACGATATTGAGCTGGGTGACCACTTGATAAAGAAGTGGTGTACCGGAACAAGTGAGTGTGTGTGGTTTTTGAAAACAGATTGGTGTAAGTTGCGACCATTATTCCAACCTTACATGCGCAACCACGATACCCCTTATGGGACGGGGCTTGGTTGATTACTATGGTTGGTGCTAGCAAGGAGCCTGCATTACTAGTGGCAAGAGTGAAGTGGTCACTCTTGAGACGGGGTCGTTCCTGAGTGGAAGGCCATGCGCTGTCTTTACAGGCACCGGGCACACCGTTGCGTGCCCTAATGGATGATACGAGTGATGTATATCATGAGGGACGGCACCAACGAGTGGACTCTTTGTTTAGTATCACCATGGGAAAGGCATTGTTCGGGTGCTTCCCTCGGGTATGTTATATACCGCAAGTCATGGATGACACGGAAGTTCCCCGAGTCTTGTGGTTAAAGTGTGCAACCTCTGCAGAGTGTCAAACTATTCGAATAGCCATGGCCACACTCAAGGATAGTTGGATGACCGCTCTTGTGCTACGTACAAATGTTTTAACTGTGTGGGTGGGTGTGTTGGTGACAAGAGGTCACTAGGGTCAAGTCCGATGACTTGAGATGAGGAATGAACTAAGCCTAAAGACTTAGTATGAACACAAGGTGTTCAGCTGATACTCATGATGGTATCTACAATCCGTTCACATGAATACTTGATAAATGTTGATGCATGCTTACTAAATTACTTGATCATATCACTTGCATACAAAATTAGCTTTCCGCAAATTACCTACTTAGTGTTATATCATGCATCATTATTGCCTCGTTCCACTCTTGGGTTGCTTGCGAGTACATTCAAAGTACTCATTGGCTTGCCACTGGTTATTTAATTGGCCAGGCCTAGAAGAACAGGAGTTTGTCAAAGAGTTTGTTGGAGGCGAACATGCGAACTAGGACGCTTCCCAGTCAGAATGCCTATAGGTTTAGGCAGATGGCATGGGTTCACGCTTTCGACCAAGATTTCCGCTGCTTGTTCTAGATTAAGTGTTCGGCCCATGTGTCCCTATCCATGTAAGACTAAGATCTTCATGGCCACCATT
This sequence comes from Hordeum marinum, assembly GCA_022496015.1. NCBI lineage: Eukaryota > Viridiplantae > Streptophyta > Magnoliopsida > Poales > Poaceae > Hordeum > Hordeum marinum. The sequence continues at coordinate 74,990,161 of CM039672.1, forward strand.
TGTGTAAGACGCTAAGTGTGGATGTAAGACTCTTGTTATTCAGCTTCTGTGTGTTTCGTGAGCATTGATCTCTGGGATCACTATACATGTGCATTCGGTGGTCTCGACTTATGAGTCAGGGTCCCCACATTGTGTCATCACGAGCTGTGAAAATAATCACGTCTTCTGAAGGATGAGTCAGCTTGACTCTTTTGCTTTACAATCAATATACGCCTTATTCATAGCCAGGAAGTCCGTGCCCAAAATGAGATCAATATCGGAATTATCGAGAACAATTGGAGAAGCCAGAAAAGAATAATTGGCCATCTTAATAGAAACATCCAGCAGCAAGCAATTGGAATTCATTAACTTCCCAAGAGACACCTCTGACATAGGTCTAAGGAGATCTTGACATGCAAACTCATGCATTGCAAAGAATTAACGGGACATGAAACAATGCGATGCATCAGTATCAAACAAAACTTTTGCTGGAGTAGAATTAACTGAGAGATTACCCAATGTCACTTGAGAAGAATCCTCTGCCTCTGCTGCATTCACCATATTCACTCTTGCGGACTTGGGATTATGCTTCACCATAGCATTGCCTGGAGGCTTGACAGGAGGGGGAGGCGGAAGACGCCACTGGTTGCACTTGCTTGCATAGTGACTCTTCTGGCCACACTTGTGACAAGTCACCTCAAAAAGCGGACGAACATTGCCTGGAGGAGGAACAAGAACTGCCTTGGACGCCTATGGTCTCTAGGACGAAATGGAGGAGGATTTGGCACCCAATACTTCTGCTGCTTGGGAACCATCTGAGAGCTGGAAGAAGAGGAATATGAATCCCTTGAATGCTTCCTTGAGTTCTCCAACTTGAGCTGCGTTGCCTCGACCTTCAAAGCCATGTTGTAGAACTGATCAAATTCATGAGGCTCTTGAAGAACTAGGCCTGGCAGAAGCTCATCCTTGAGACCACCTCTGAACTGATAGATCATAGCCTTGTCATCTTGAACATCTTGCTTGGCATAACGGGCTAGATTCTAGAACTCGACGTTGTACTGGTAGACAGACTTGCTTCCCTGCTTCAGGTGCCTGAACTTCTCACGCATCTCCTCGACAAAGCTTGTCGGAATGTAGTGAGCCCTGAATTTACGACAGAAATCGTCCCAAGTAACAACACATTGCCCCTGGAATCCTTGTACTCCTGTCACCAATCAGCTGCTTGACCCTTGAGCTGGAACGATGCAAATCTGACAAAGTCCTCTGTCCTGACATTGCTGCACTTGAAATGCTTACTCATATCACGAACCCAATCATCAGCATCAAAAGGCTGCTCACAACAGGTGAAAGACTTGGGCTGGTTGGCAAGGAACTGATTGAGCGTCGCAAACTAAGGCTGATTCTGAAAATTCCCTTGAAAACCTTGCTGACCCTGCTCCCTTTCTTGCAACACTTTGAGCAACATCTGAGTGTTCGCATTGGTTGCGGCCATCACAGCTTGCCAAGCTTCTAGAGGAGGAGGCGAAGGAGGCGGCGGCGGGGTTGGTGGTGGAACATCAGTCTGCTCCTCATCCCGACCCGGATTGTTGCGAGTTGATGGAGCCATCCTGAAGATGGACAAAACGCATCAGCACCTCATTGATAAGATGAATTCAAAATCTGAATCAAATGCTTGAAAGAAACTGAACAATAACAACACAACCTTCCTACTAAAAAAATTAGTAAGAATGCTTCTTCGGTTCATGATAACATCATCACGTAAAAGAAGCCACTTGCAATACACAAAAGTATTGAGCTAATCACTTAGAACAAATGTACATGCCCACATACATCTGAAGAGGATGATCCTAGATGACTACAAGATTTCCCACCTATGACTTCCGAAAACTTTCTGGTTATGCAATCCGGTGTGGGGGATACAAGGAGGAAATATCTCACTCAACTAGCAATCCTACACCCCAACTGTATCCATTCTTCAACACATAACCAGAGGCTCGCGCAAATTCGTCTAACTCGAATCCTCAAACTCACAATGGTACTAAACCATGGTGTTACCCCGGACGCCTCCCCAGTATTGGGTCACTCCCACCTTATCTCACCACGACAAGTATTGAAGCAATTTCGAACACTCTCCGTCCTGAGATATCAAGGAAGCTGAATGATAATGTTGTGCCAACATTCCGTGGAGCTCGACTCCCCGGAAGAAATCCAGTCAGACAGGAGGCACCAAGACAGAACCCTGTCACATCGGTATCATATAGACTCCAAAATACCCGCGTGATCCTAAATTTTTTTTTGAGCGAGAAGAGGAGTAGAATCAAAATTCCTAAGTCGGATACCTCACCAGAGCATAGAAGACGAGTAAAAGAATCCTACTCTCCGATATAACTAGACTCAAAATAGTTTTTACTAGATTCAACTCAGCCAAGTTTTATCAAGAAAAGGCTCCTATGGTCGTATGGCTCTGAATACCAACTTGTGAGGCCCTCGTGCCTTAAATGGATAGGCGCGCATCTTGGGCGTGATACTCATCCTCTTGCTGCACCCAATGATCGAGGTCAACAATCGTCATAGGCTCCTTGCATGTCCCTTGGAAATTCTTGATAAATCGTGCTTTCAACTCGGCCCAGAAAGTAATGGTGTTGGGAGGCAGACCCTTTTAACCATGTACGAGCCGGCCCTTCCAACATCATGATGAAGTATTTTGCACAGACCGCACCACTAACATCCAACATCTCCATGCCAAGCTCATAGCTCTCGATCTAGGCCTTTGGGGGTAAATCAACCTTATAGTTAGACACTTTGCGTGGCCCTTTAAAATCCTTAGGCAAGCGCTAATTGTGTAGTGCTGCTGTTAAACAAGGCACACCGATAGCCTGGAGGAGACTCCGTCTCCCACCGAGATTGAAGGGGTCACCGGAGGCGGCTCAGGAACCTCCGGGTAATCTATCACCGGTGTCGCTCCCCGATGGGATCTGCCCCTTTCCACAATCTCCTGAGCATTGGTGCAGGGCAGGTCATCATAGGGTAGGTTGTGTTGTCGCTTGCTGCTGGAGACCGCCGGTGACTCCACGCGCCGGCTGTAACTACGGCTTGGGATGGGGGTTGAGTGCACACAACTCCGGCTACACGTACTTCTCCTGCTGAGCCACCACCGTTTGTAACAACTCGATGGCGTTTCATGCCTCCTCAGCAAAAGGTGGCCCCTCAGCGAGAGGGAGTGCATTGAGCCTGGTAGCCCCTGCTATCATGTTATCGTAGTGTTAGAATAATGGCCAGGTGGTGTCAAAAAGTGACGCACTGGGTCTGATTCCTACGGGGCAAGTCTAGCTGTCGCGGTGCTTCCGTGGCCCGGGTTATGGCCAGCGGCGCATTTGGTCCTGCCCTCGGGGTGTTAAAAAGGTTTCGCGGCTCATACTGCACCGAGAGGAGTGTCTAAGATCTCCTCCGAAGGACTACGTCGGAAGCGTGTTGATCCAAATTGAAACGAAAAGCTTCTGCCCTTAGACGCTCCAACTCAGCGTCCATCTGATCTTGCAACATGTTGATATCCTCTTGGGCCTTGGTAATCAGCCCTTTCAGCTTGGTAATCTCTGCATTACGCTCTGCTTGATTTCCAGCCATGACCTCGGTTCCCATCAAAGTTGTCAGCTTATCCATCAGATCCAGCAAAACTTGAGCCGGCGGCCTGGCTACCCCGGGACCCGACAGGGCGGCTCCCGTTGCCTCTCAAGTAGTGATGCTATTGAGAGCCGGCGCCGTGCCTGCCATGAAGATGGCGGCTTGGCTTGGTGGATCATAGGGCTCCGGAATATTGTCACCATCGGCATAGACCCCAAGACGACCGTCATGAAGATGATAGATCGATTCTGCTCTCTGCTTGAGGACCCGTCATCTGAGAGGATAAGGGTTTCCCCTCCCAACGTGGAGTCTTCATGCCCTGTGTGAAGACAAAGAAAACGCTCCTCCAACCGGGTTGAACACTGGCGGGTTGTGTACGCCGGGCCGACTCGACGAGGTTGGTGCAGATGTCCGGCCTGGGCTCAGATATGCTGATCTTTCCGATGACAACGTGAATTCTGCCGAAGGGGACCCGGTACCCGTACTCGATCGAGTCGGCCTCGGGGCCCTAGACAACATCGTTGATGTAGAGCTTGCCGTGGCGACTCTTAGTCATCCTGCCAACGGCGTATCCCTCGATCCCTAGGAGAGAGCCCTTCGAGAACTCCACACCACTGTGCATATGCTACATGGTGGGCGCCAACTATCGTGGTTTTGTCACGACAGATGCCCTTGTGAAAGGACTTAGGTTCGAGGCCATCGCTATAACGGTTAACTTGAAGGGATTGATCGGGACGAGAGACACGAGTTTACCCAGGTTCGACCCCTCGGAAAGAGGTAAAAGATTACGTCATGCTTTGTGTAGTATAGATTGGGTATCGATTACAAGGGAGCGGATTCGCTTAACCTAGCTCTCGATAGATTGTTTCGTACCCTAAGCCACCCAGGGAACCTTCCTTTATATACACATATCAAGGACCTGGGCTTACAAGAGTCCGGGACGGGTTACATATAATAACCAACCTTACCTCTAAATCGCCTTGTCTTATCTGGCAAGTCATCTTCGGTGGCTTACGCCTCCGGGTCATATGGTGTCTTCTGGCTCTAGGCCTCCGCCCAGCCCATCTAGAAACGACCAACGGGCTCGTCTTAGTCTTCTGGCCTGCCTAAGGCCTTACTGTCTAATCCACCAACTTCCTAACCCGACCCCTCCTGGGCGGGTCTCACCATGTGGTTATATCCCCAATAGGACCCGTACTTCAATTGTCATATGACGACTCTTCCCTAGTTGTGGACTCAGGCGTCTCACAACTAAAAAAAATCAAAATCAAACGAATCCGAATATAACCAATATATCGCCTTTGATGACTCATTGATAGCGTCCTCAACCGAAGCTTCCATCTCCTGCTCCAGACATCGGCGCTTGCCCGCGCCAGTCCATGAAAGGTGGATGAAAAAGGTGAGTTTGACTATGAACTATAGGATGCTGGGAAGAATATCTTTTCGGGGAATCACTCCCATCGAGAGGCCCTCTTCCTCCCTTTTTCTGAATCCGAGAGAGAGGCAAAAGAGAAGTCCAAAGAGACCTGGACTCTTTTAGGGAAAGGAGGGAGATCAAATGCAGATGGAGTCCCTGTCGAATGGAATGGACATCCTTGGGGACAGTTGTGTAAGACTTAATTTACCGTAAAATTGGACGGAAAAACTACCACGAAGATCACGAGAAACCAAGATCAAAGTGAATGGAGAGAGAACCCCCGCACCTTGGAAGGATTTGAAGCTGTTCGGACACTCATAGAAAAGTGAACTCCAATCCAGGATCCCTCGAAAAGTGATGTGAACTAGCGAGGTAGAATAGTGAGGTTAGGAAAAGAGTCTTTCATGTCAAGGTGAACATAGACATACAAGGTTAGATCATCTACATCCGCACATGAGAAATTCGGCCCCTCAAATGCCCGCGGACGCGCCCGCGGGCACTGACCGGGCATGCCTCAAATCCGGTCGTCCACATCCATCTCCCTCATATCCGAACTGACCGGGCAAAAAAAGTTCCACCAGTTCATACATACGACAGAAAAATTTAAACGTAAGCTAATATAACTAGTACTTGCAGGCCAGAACTTTCCCCTTGTGGTCACCGACAGAGCTGTAGCCATCGGTGGTGGGGGGTTGGTCGTTGTCGTCATCGTTGTCAGAGGAGGAGCCGCCGTCGTAGTCATCGGAGGAGTCGGAGACGATCATGAGGCCTTCAGCCGCTCTGCTGCTCGGTCCTGCCGGCTCTTGAGCTTGGCTAGCTTGGCCCACTCCTTCGCCGTAACCGCTGCTAGCCGCTCAGACTCCTCAATGGCAATGCAGAGGGCCTTGGCATTCTTGGGGCGGAGCCTCCTCATGTCCGACTCGACCGTGAGAGACCGGCGACAGACCTTTGCCATCTCTGTGGTCTCTCTCTCTCTCAGCCACTGCCTCTTGCTGCGGGCGGCGCGCGCTTCTGACTCTGGTGTGCGCGTCTGATACGTCTCCAACGTATCTATAATTTTTGATTGTTCCATGCTATTATATTATCTGTTTTGAATGTTTAATATGCATTAATATGTGATTTTGTATTATTTTTGGGACTAACCTATTAACCTAGAGCCTAGTGCCATTTTATGTTTTTTCCTTGTTTTTGAGTATTGCAGATAAGGAATATTAAACGGAGTCCAAACGGAATAAAATCTTCGTGATGATTTTTCTTGGACCAGAAGACATCTACCAGACTTGGAGGGGAAAGCAGGAGACCTACCAGGGGGTCACAAACCACCCTGGCACAGCCAAGGGGGCCCCTAGCTTGTGGCCTCCTAGCAGGTCCTCGAACCCTAATCTTCGGCCTATAAATTTGCAAATATTCCCCCAATACCAAAAAGAGCCACAGTAATACTTTTCCGCCGCCGGAAACCTCCGTTCCGGAGAGATCCAATCTTGGAGCCTTTTCCGGTAAGCTACCGGAGGGGGATTCGATCACGGAGGGCATCTACATCAACTCCATTGCCCATCCAATGATGCGTGAGTATTCCATCATAGACCTATGGGTCCATAGCTAGTAGCTAGATGGCTTCTTCTCTCTCTCTTTATGCTTCAATACCATGTTCTCCATGATCTTCATGGGAATCTATTCGATGTAATACTCTTTTGCGGTGTGTTTGTCGAGATCCGATGAATTGTGGGTTTATGATCAGCTTATCTATGAATATTATTTGGTTCTTCTCTGAATTCTTATATGCATGATTTCATATCTTTGCAAGTCACTTCGAGTTATTGGTTTGGTTTGTCCAACTAGATTGGTAATTCTTGCAATGGCAGAAGTGCTTGGTTTTGGGTTCAATCTTGCGATGTCCTCACCAGTGACAAAGTAGGGGTTGCGAGGCACGTATTGTATTGTTGCCATCAAGGGTAAAAAGATGGGATTTTCATCATATTGTTTGAGTTTATCCCTCGACACCATGTCGTCTTATTTAATTCATTACTCTGTTCTACATGAACTTAATACTCTAGATGCATGCAGGAGTCGGTCGATGTGTGGTGTAATAGTAGTAGATGCAGAATCCTTTCGGTCTACTTGACACGAACGTGATGCCTTTATGCATAATCATTGGCTTGGATATCGTCATAACTATGCACTTTTCTATAAGCCTCTAGTGAAGCCTATGGTCCCCGTGTCTATTTTCCATATTATATTTTCATATCTATATACCAAAAATACCAAAAATACCTTGCTGCAATTTTATTTACCTTTTCACTTTCCGCAATATTTCCCATCTATCTCTATCAGATCTAATCCTTGCAAGTAATCGTGAAGGGATTGACAACCCCTTTATAGCATTGGGTGCAAGTGTTTGATTGTTTGTGTAGGTGCATCTGTTGGTGACTTGGTTGTTCCTCGTACTGGATTGATACCTTGGTTCTTAACAACTAAGGGAAATACTTATCTACTTTGCTTCATCACCCTTTCCTCTTCAAGGGAAAACTAACGCAAGCTCAAGAAGTAGCAGCGTTCAGGCTGGAGGGGCGGGGCCAAGCACCCACCGATGCCCCACAGGGGGAGCAGCGGCGGGCGGAGGGAGGGCATGGGGGGAGGTGCTCGCCCCGCAGGTGCGGATTGGGCTAGCCGTCGGTCGCTGCTGCCCATGCCACGGGACAGGCCAGTGCCGGCGTCCGAAATGAGTCGATGGGGAGCGGGCGGTTGCGAGGACGCTCCATATCCGGAGTTGCCTCCGGTCTCCGCCTTGGACCGCTCCAAGGCGATGCAGAGAGCCAGCTTGTACTCCGGATTGGAGTTGTCGGAGGCGCTGCCGGAGCTCAACATGCTCGTCTACAGGGGGAGAGGAGCGGGCGGAGAGAGGAGCGGAGCGAGAGTAAGTGAGCTAGGGTTTCGCTGGACGGTGTTTTTTAGTGGGACAGGCTGGGGTCGGGATGGGACGGGCTTGTCAGGCGGACGCGCCCAGGCGTGCCCGGGCGCCCCCATATCTGCCCCATATTTGGGCTGGATATGGGGGGTGCAGGTCAGTCCGGGCGTTTGAGGCCCTTTTGAGGGATCCGTCTGGGTCAACTTTTTTTGACCGGACACTGACCGACAGCCGGCCCGGTTTGAGGCGTGTTTGAGAGGTCCGGTTGTAGATGCTCTTAGTTTGGTTTCTTAATTCTCATAGAAAGGATTCGTTGCTAGAACCGAGAGCACTGAAGATTGCTTTCTTTCTGACCTTCAGCCGAGAAATTTCATACCTTCCACCGACTTCTTTTGTTCAACTTTACTTATTCAACTTTATCATCTCAACTACAAGTGTGTCTCAACTAGTACAACAAAGTAGGGACCCCCTAATTAACCGTGCTTTTTTGGGTTTAGCTGGTTGCTAACCACCCTTCTTTCTCCTCCAACTGTTTCCTCTTCCAAACAACCCCCATCCGTACCATCGGCGGCACCGCCGTCCTGCCACCAGTAATTGACAATGCTGCCGCATGTTGCTTCACTGCCCTTTTCTGTCTGATCTGTCGTCTCGACCGTGTTGTCACCACACATGCCTTCCCTCTAACTTCCACTCACCCTGCCACAAATTATGTCGCAGATGACCCCACACTTCTCAATCTGAACCTATCAACCCTTAGAGGTTCCTCCGGGATGATACCACGGCCAGCAACATACTTTCCGTTTTGGGCGTCTTAGGGACGTGGTGGCTCGCCGCGTCGCACTTGCCTCGGCCTAATTTCCGCACCTCTTCTCTATTGAAATCGACTGATACGATTCACGAGGTTTAGCGCCCATGAACAAATTAATGTACTTTGCTAAACAGACCACATAAAGTACCTTACAAAATACTCAAATCAAACAAGGTACAAGGTACACACACAACACACATACATAATGCAACATATAGTCTCCTTGTTCTTCTTGAAAATGAAACCCCCCGGAGACATGTATGTCTCACTTGAATCTTGTCATACGGTCGAGGGTGACCACCTCCTGGTCCTGCCCGGTGAACTCCCTCGAGCTCGAAGCCATTTGCGTCCAATCGATGCCGTCAGGGTTGCTGCCACTACCGCTACCTCCGGCACGGCCGCTCGGACCAGCTGCGTCCACGCCATAGTAGTAGGACCAGCCGCCAGCTCCACCACCCGCACCGCCCAGCTGGCTGTTGGTGGATGACTCGCGGTCTATCTTCGCCGCCATGTTCAGGTTGCTCGCCAGGAGGGTCTGTTGTTCGGTGAACGGGTACATGTTCATGCTCGCGTAGGCCGCCTGCTGGATGTCTTGCTCGCTCACCATCTTCGCCGGCAGCAGACCGTATGCCAAGTCGTGGTTCAGCTTTGTGTTGGGAGGGATGTACTGAGAGTACCCCCCTTGTTGCCCACCGGCGGCATTCAGGTCTGGCACCCAGTACCGCATGTTGGCTGAGTTTTGGTGGTTATACATACCAGTTATGGCTGGATTGGGGTAGACCGCCGGCGCCTGCGTGGTAGGGGCGATGACATTGGCAGCATCTGGAATGGCCATCCCCATCCGCCTGCCATGCTCTTGGTCATGATACAGTGGTGGGGATGGCGGCGATGTCTCTATGGGCGATTCAGTGCGCGGGTCCAGGCTGCGGATGTACTCCGCGAGGATGGAGAGTTGGCCGGGAGGGGGCTGCTCGCTGTTCCTCTTCTTCAGCTGGCGCTTTGAGCTTAGGCTGCGCTTGGTGGCGTTCCAGTGGTTCTTGACAGCGTTCTCCGACCGGCCTGGGAGTAGCCGGGCGATCACTGACCAGCGGTTCCCCCAGGCCTGGTGCGCCTCGATGAGCTCCATGTCTTCCTTGTCGGTCCAGATTTTCTTCTGCAAGGGAAATATTCGTGAGTTAATTAGTTATGGCATAACATTTCATTGAGGTACAGTTGAACACCGAAAGTAGTATCTACTACCTTTACTATTTTAACGCAACCCACCACTCATGTGCACGTAAGCGTTATGTATTTAGAAGTCAAATCGGGAGCCATTTTTTTACCATGCATGGATATGCCGTGCATGCATCCACCGTTCATCGTTGCTTTGAGATTTATATTACCTTTTTTGGTTGTTGGCAAAATTTGTGTTGTTTCAGAGTAACAAAACGTTAAAATATTTTTCTTGTTTCAAAGTGTATCATATTTTTTTTTCATGTATCAACAAATAAGAACGCACTTGTTTCAGAATCTCAAATTATCCAAGGAATTTCAAAGTATCTCAGGAAGCTATTGGCTAGAAAATTTCCAGACAACTAAGCCTCATATACTCTCACAAAATTGATCTATGCCACATATAAATTGATGAAATGGTGGAATAAGCCTGATAGAAGAAATGGAAAGAAAAAAAGTTAGTATGTGAAGAACTACTCCATACAAAAAATGACATGGCTTATTTATTTTGCGGATATCTTATTAAAAGTTGCACATATTTTGCGTGTGCTACAATTTTGGGAATCAATATTGTGCAATTTGAGGTGGCCGAGATTTACAGCAGTTTCAGAAAAATTAAATCAAGTTAGGAATATCGGTTATATCACAAGTGCATGTGTAATTTTTATTTATAGGTTTTGCACTTTTTTTTCGGAACAAGGAAAATTATTTACCCTTTTATTGATTAACAAGAGAAGTTTGTAAAATAAGAACCACCAAAGCGACACAAAGACACCAAATTACTCTAGGACATTACATTACTCAAATGCTTATCCCCCAAAGTAGCCCAAAGAGACGCCTCATCTTGGATGAGGCAAGACGAGGCCAACAATGACCGCCATTGGTTTCACTTTGCTTCGAAAGACACACATGTTGCTTTACTTCCAAATCTCCCATCCAAGAAGGAGCAAAGGGTATAGAGCTTTCCTCGGCTACTAATTATTCAGGAGGACTTCTTTCCAGCAAGACTTCACCATCTCAAAACGGTGATAAAGCGTCATACTAGCATGAAGATGAAGATAAGAGATCACGTCATTCCAAACTTGAGGCAAGAACCAACACCTGATGACGAGGTTTGGCACTAATTCTTGCACTTGGTTGCAAAGAGGGCACCGGCCGCAATCTGGTCACTCTCAACGTTGCAACTTTTTCGGTCCAAATCCTGTTTCCAGTGACTAACCAAGCAAAGAACTTATATTTTAGGACGTCAAAACTTCCAAGTCATGGCATGGAAGTTGGATCAGATGAGGCTGAGGAACTGAGCCTTGTAAGCTAACGTGATGGTATAATTCTTGTCTATGGCAAGCTTTCTCATGATTGTATCTTGGAAGTCCGGTTGGATGACGACATGCATTGCATGTTTCTCTTACAGAATGGCAAATTATTGGATGTGCTCGAGCATAAGGCCTCCTTGAGTACCGGTATGTAGAACCCAAAAATTATCTCTTAAAACCTTGTCCAAAATACCACCTTTCTTGCGGGATATTTTGAATTTTTTTGTCTGATATATTTATTCCTCAGTCCCTCCAACCATGACGACTCCCAAAATTTAGCTGTAGTCCCATCACCAGTCATATCTTAGTGGTAGTCACTGGCCATGAAGAGATCACGTTATCATTGTTGCATGACATCCCTATACCAAACCACACCCTCTACGGATCATCCTAGTCAAGCAACAACCATAGTAAGCAAAGCATTATGGCAAACTTCCAAGATTAAGCATTTCCAGGCCACCAAACTCCTTCAACCTACAAACTTGCTCCCTGTTAATTTCGCACTTGCCTTCGGTCACTTTGTATATCCTCAACCAAAGATAGGCACACCTCAAGCTATCAATTTTATTAAAACCCTCCAACGAGAGGTCAAGCAGTGTAGGATGGTGTATGTCCACTGCTCTAAGCACTACCTTGATGAAGACCATTTAGCTCGCGGTATCAACATGTATCCCTCCCAAAGATGCTAAGTTCTCAAGGACTTTATCTTGATAGTGTTGCAAGTGGATCGTCCTTAATATTTTGACCATGAGGGATAGTGCAATGTAATGGGAAATATAACAAACATGTCGGGAATGACTAGCGTATGTCATAAAGATTGTTGTTATTGCAACATGGTATTTGTGCATTTCTAACAAGGATGGTAGTATCTCCAAAAGAGGAAAGCGTGGTGGCAATAAATTCAAATTCTTCCTTGATAGGGGCCCATAAAACAATCACATCGTTGAGGTAAAGGGAACCACAAATGCTCGTTGGCAGCCCACCATCAGGATGATGGTTTCCTTGGGTCATATACTTGTTTAATGTATTGTGCACCGGGTCAATGGTGAGAACAAAGAGGAAAGGGGATAGTGCACCCCTAAAAATGCCCATGACTATGCTTGATCGGGTCCTCAACAATCCCATTGAGCAAAATTCGAGCAGAAGTGGAGGAGGGGAGGGTCAATATCCATCCTGGGAAGTGGCCTTAGAAGCCATGGTAACTAAACATTTATATAAAATAGCCCCACCTAAAGGAATCTAAGGCCTTCTTTATGTTCAACATGAAGAGGAGCATGTGTATTGATGTGGTAAAATCTTCTAGCTACACTGGGCACATAAATGAAGTTATCGTAGATGTTTCTCCTCTTAATGAATGAACTTTGTGCAATGGAAACAATATCATTCATGTGAAGAGCCGACCTCACGGCAAGATTTTTGACAATGAGCTTGGCCACGACATGTATAAGGCTAATAAGCCCAAAATACTCATTCGGTGAACCAAGGGATCAGGCCATGGGAACCAAGCAAGAAATCTTGAGGATTGAGAATATTAAATAGGGATAAGCTATCACACGTTACTTTCACCCGAGGATCAATAGGCAACAGAGGAAAAATCTTATACATCATCTCAAACATGGGAGTGCTTGGGTGATGGATCATGACTACATCATTAGGTGAACCAAGGGATCAGGCCGCCCCCGTCATGTACTTGCTCGCCGACGATGGCACCGCATGGCCACCTTCGCCATCATGCTCCATCAAAGCATCCTCCATACTAAACATGCTCTAGTCAGTTCATCCAAAAATGTCAACCGATGGAGAGTGACGGGCAATATATTTCACCACTTCCCCTCACGTCTAGGCTATTTTAGTCCTTCGACATGGAATCGATGTAGGACGCAGAGTCTTTTTTAATACTATGTTGATAGAGTCTTGAATTTGAGACCTAATAGCTTAGATACCATATTGAATTCAAGCTCCAGCCAATACATCCAAAATTCCATACTAGTGGAGAGGCATGGACAATGTATTTCTACATGCAACAGGTGCTGTCAAATCGCAGTCAAGTTTGAAAAGCACCCGGAGCACGACCCCTATGTTTGGCAGCCTCCTCTGGAACAAAGCCACGAAGTAGTCAACCTCTTCCTTGTTGACCTATTCCACCTCACCAATGACTCCGATCAGTTGGCAGAGAAGCCTTTGCAAAAGCCGAGCGATGCGAATGTCCCTGTGCTTGGCACACAAGTGCGGGTTGTGTCAACTTGTCAAAGTTGATGACCTTCACGAGTGTCTCCCTCCTTGTTGTGGGTGACCTGACATAGTGGTTCTAGGAGCAAGGAGAATGGGAGGCAACACCGACATAAAAAGTGGCATGCTAGGGGAGGGCGTTGTCATAACACAACTAACATGTAAAGCATCCATATCTATCATCATTGGGTTCTTGTCCAAAAGCACCAGGAATGCTGGGAAGCGAGGCACGACGATAGGCGTGCATGGTTCTTTATGAGGCCCAAAGAGTATAGGGGGAGGGTCGGTTCATGGGTTGATGGCTGCACAACTCATCATAGGAATTATGGCAGTGGGCAGTGGGCTTGGTGCATAGGTTGGTGGCATGAACATATCCATTGTCGAAGCATGCCACACCTACGTATGGCAGTAGGTCCCACCTTGCGAAGCCAATCCGATCATGAGTGAGTGAAGTGGAGCTTGATTTTGTTGCAACCAACACATATCTCAAATGCTAATCTGGTCTACTCATATTCACCAAATTTAGGAAAACCATAATAAACAAATAACAGCAATTTCACAAATAAACAACATCAAATCACGTGACTAATTTTGTCTATATGATTGAACTAATAAAAGTACCACATCTCAAATGCAATTTTTGTGCTGGAACGACTCTTACTTTAGGAAATACCAAACCGAGGCAAGTCGGAAATATGTAGCAGCAATAATTTGACAAATAACCAAGACAAAATTAATTCTGTAATCTTATATCTATCTAGGGAACATTCCTGGGGATGAAATCCCAACAAATGCCCCATAGACCACAGGATCAAGATCTGATGGTGGCAGTTTCTTGATTAAAAATGCACTCAAATCAACAAAATGCCATGTGTTTTGTTGTTGTTAAGAATGCCATCCTCAAACACTAAAAGTGATCGCCGCATGTTTGCAAATGCCATCCTGTCCACGGACAGTCGCTAGCTATTGTAGTCCAAATCGGGTAACACTTGGGAGATCACTTATTGGCTAAGAATTTATATTAAGATACACCATGTCAATTAGTAAATTTGGGTATTTGTAACTGCAAGTGTGTCTTTTTATAGATTGAGCAAAATTTTTGTACCCATTTCAAATGGTAATTTCCGGGTAGGAACATTGATCCCTATTAATTTCATAAATAACTTGGTTAGTCAATTGGTGACCTAAATGAAGAAAGTAGTAATTGACACATTTACTGAGTAGACTAAAGCCATGCAAGACTTCTAACGGTTCTTTTGGGAGTTAATACCAACTTCCGAATGGTGACGAAACTAGGTGCAAACTTTTGGACGTGTAAACCAGATTAACACACTGGAGAATTTCTCTCGGTAAGCGCACTCGATCATAGATCATCAAAATTCCCTAGAATTAAGCTCCTAGTAGGTACTAGGGAGTAATAAATTTAGATCTCGCGAGATTACCTCAATGCTGGGGTTGAGTTGGTTGATCCATCTCTCCCGACATTGCTTCCCGCTCCGACCTGGGAGGTACAGAGCGACCTTCGACCACATCCCGCTGCCAAACTCCTGCACCTTCGCCTTTAGCAGCCTACAACAAAATCACAAGGAAAACCCATGAAGCTGCAACCGATGGACAAAGAATATAGTTTAGAATTATAGGTTGGATTTTGTACATACGTGTCTTCCTCCACGGTCCACGCCCCTTTGAACTGTGTTAGCCCCTGGCCGGTGGATCTAGCACGCGGCGACGGCCGAGCAGTCGCCATGATTGCCATGTGGGCTTTGCTGCTCCCGTAGTCAGGGAAGTTTGTGGGATCCATCTCTCTGGTCCCAACAGAAGCTATTGATCCGACACTCGGGATGATGACTACCCCGGCGGGAGCACCACCATCATCATGGACGAAGTGTTGTGAAACACCACCATCGTCAAAGCTTGCATAGTGGTTCCCGACCACCGAGGTCGCCACACCCCAGTCAAAACAGGCACTCCCTTCAGCCATCAGCTCGACCTCCAAGGTCAGATCAGACTAGTGGCAGGAGGAACACTCATGATAGAGATGGGGCAAGCAAAGCAAGAATAAGAATAAGAAGAAGGGGAGTAGTCTCTCGCTCTCCTGTGGGAGAAATGCCCGTGTCAGAGATGGGTCGATCGGTCCGTGCTTGATACAGAAGGGAGGGTGCCTATTAGCCCGTCCATTCTCCAGCCCTGACTCCTCATCCGATGGCCAGGAGGTGTCCCACTTGGTGATAGCGTTCCAACTACAGGTTTTCAAGTTCGCTGTAGACCCTGTGCACCGGGCATACATAGTCGCTAGAGAGGTTTGCGTGGTCCAGGGTGGGTCAGGCATGTCAGTACAGATATGCTGATGCACAACACCCGTGCCCGTATGGAGGTATGCGCGCAAATTCAGGGGAAACGGAATGCATGTTGGCGTGCTTCATGATTACTTGCAGCTAAGTACAGGGTGTGTTTGGATATAGCGTGATAAATCTTCTGGATGTACACTTCTCCACATTTCTATTTTTTGTTATTGCACACACAATTTCTATAGGGTGCAAAGCTACGTAGAACTATCGGGGACTTGAATAGCCTGGCAGTTCAAGGCCTCCTGGATGTTAATTAGGAGGAAGGAGGATCCCAACATTTTGTTGGGAAGCACTAGGGATCAAATTACTGACACTTAGCTTCTTATTAGACCACGCCTTGGCAATAAGATTGGAAGCATCATGCATCTCTCGTCCGCTTTTTTTCCAAAAATGAGCGCTAATTAAATGTTATTGCTATTAATAACCTGCTGACTTAAATCTTCTGATTTTTTGGAAACAAATTTCATATATTAAGGAAACAAATATATCCAGTGAAACATTCCAGGCCATATAGTTTGCTTCCTTCCAAAAAATAATGTTTTGTTTCCAAAGTTATAAAATTTTGCACCCATATAGAATTTTGTTTGCTTCAAGTTGTGGCATCCTTCATTTTTTGCTTGCTACCAAAAATATTTTGCTTCATGTGGCCAATGTAGAAAATATAAATAACCAAATATTTGTTTTGTTGTCTAATTAAATTGCTACAAAAAATATATTTGTTTCAAGCAACTTTGCATCATAAATGGAGAAAAATTGCTCCCTTCTAATAAAAGATGATAATATTTGTTTCTACTCATACTGCTTCCAATATAGAATATAATTTGCGTCCATATAAAAGATGTGTTTGCTTCCAAGGAAATAAAAATTTGTTTCTATCATCATTTCTTACAATAGAGTAAATAATTTGCCCCAAAAGGACACAATATTTTACTCCAATGATACTAGAAGTTGCTTCCATATATATTACATGAATGCACCACAAGTTAGGTTGTGCTGTATGTAAATAATGCCACCATGGTCCAACTCAAATAGAAATGCATGCATTGGATACACTAGCAGGACCATTGAAACAACCGTCTGCCTTGACAACAAAGGTCAAGTTGCATAGCACACCACTGAGACCATAGAAGCACACCCGCTTGGATGACATGACATGTCTCCAACTTATCGATAATTTATGAAGTATTCATGCCATATTTGCCTATTTTTACAATATTTTTATATGGTTTTGATTTTCTATGATTTATTGAGAACTAACTCACACTGATGATGTTTTCACTAGAATTACTGTGGCGTTGTTTTTTGTGTAGAAAATAAAATTCTCGCAATCGCCCGAAACTTTTTTATGATTTTTTCTGGAGAAAATGAGAAATACTGGAGCGAACAAACACCAGAGGGGAGCCACCTATGGGCCACAAGGCAATAGGGCGCGCTCAACCCCTGGGTGCGCCCTGTTATCTTGTGAGGAAGAATTTATGAAAATGTTGAATGTGAAATCCTTGAATGATGAGTATGATAGCAATATTGTTGGTATGAATACTATGAATATCCATGATGCTAATGAAATGCAAAGCGACAAGCTTGGATATGCTATGTTTGATGAAGATGATATTTTTAGTTCCCCAAGTTTTGATGAGCAAATTTATTATGAGGATGGCATGCCACCTATCTATGATGATTATGGTGATGATACAAATGCTATAAAGAGTTATGATAACCATGAAACTTGTCATCATGATTTTAATATTCAATGTGGTTATGTCAATCAAGTGTCCCATGATAGTTATTTTGTTGAGGTTGCGCCCACTACTATGAATGAGAAAAAAATTGCTAATGCGGAGAGTAATGAAAATTCTATGCTTGTGGATCATAAAAAAATGCTTTATGTGATCGTTATTTTGTTTAATTACTTCCTGATTCTATTGAAAATTATTATGAGGGAGGAACATATGCTTGTAGGAATTGCAATAATACCAAGTTTCCTCCCTATGTGTTCAAAATCTTGAAGTTATGCTTGTTTTGCCTTCCTATGCTAGTTAATTCTTGCTCCCATAAATAGTTTTCTCATGAAATCCATATTCACAAGAAGTGGGTTAGACTTAAATGTGCTTTCCATGTGACTCATGCTGCTCTCTTGCATATTTCAATTATTTTTCTTATGTGAGCATCATTGAAATCATCATGTCTAGCTAAAAGGCTTTAAAGAAAAGCGCTTGTTAGAGACAACCCAACACTTTTACTTTCTATTTATGTGTGTTAAAATGATTCATCTACTGTAGTAATCATGTTTTGTGTCTTTTATTTCAATAAAGTACCAAGTAAAGCCTTTGGGATAGTGTGGATACTTGTTAGTTTGATTCTGTCCAAAACAAAAACTTTTACGTCAGGTGTAGAATTTCTTTGATTTTACTGGAGAGTCAAAACATTCTGAAATTTTAACATAGATTTTCTATGAAAATTTTCTGCGTTGTTCGAATGTTTCAGAATTTCTAGAGATAAGGAAATATGGATTTCATTCAGACCTTCACAGACTGTTCAGTTTTTGACAAATTCTATTTTGCATGCATAGTTTTCTTGTTTTATTGTTTCCATAGCTTATATTAGTGGTATAAACTGTGGGAATGGTAGAATAAAATAGGTATTATGTGAGAACAATTATGAATCCTGTCTTGACAATATCTAAGTGAATGATCTATCTTTATTACACTAACCCATCTCACGAAGTCCCGTTAAGTTTTGTTTGATTGAGGTTTTCAAGTTTTGGGTAAGACACTGATATGAGGAAAATAAGGAGTGGTAAGACCTTGATCTTGGGTATTCCCAAGGAACTCCCAAGGTAATATGCAATTAAGACTCAAGCGTCTAAGTTTGGGGATGCCCCGGAAGGCATCCCCTCTTCCGTCTTGAACATTATCGGTATATCTTACTTAGAGCTATATTTTTACTCGTCACATAATATGAGCTTTGCTTGGAGCGTAATTTTATTTTGTTATTATTTTCTTGATGTTATTTATTATCTTGTTTTTTAATAAGAATTTCTAAGAATGGCCTTCTAGGATGCTTGAATTACACGTTTGATGTGTGCCGCATAAAAATGTAATTTTTTTGTAGTGTTTGAATTTTCATATTTTACTGGAACGTGGAAAGTTTTTGAAATTTTTACACAATATTTTCATATAGTTTTTTATCACTCCTAAATTTTCATAATTTTTAGAGATACATAAGTACACTTTTTAAATTTATTGCTACAGACTGTCCTATTTAGACAGATTGCTATCATAGTTTTGTTATCTACTTCTCCTACAGTTTTCATGACTTATACTAGTACATATAAATTGTGGATATGGTAGTATACATTAGATAATGTTTGAAAGTTATTATGCAACTTGTCTTGACTGTACGTAAAGAGTTGATTTGTTCTTATGTGCACTAACCTATCTTATGGTTCGTTTCAAGTTTTGTGTGGATAACGTTTTTGAGACCTAGGTGATATCGTGATATAAGAGGAATTAACGAGTCACAAGAGCTCAAGCTTGGGGATTCTTAACACACCGCAAGAATCTAAGATTGGGGATGCTACACATCCCACATATCTTCGTCAACAAATATCGGTTAGCCTATGTTGAGCCTAAGGTTTTATTCGTTCACATGATGCGTGCTATTCTTAGAGTATATTTTTATTTTGTTTGCTGTTTGAATAAAATATCAGATCTAAAAATATTTATTGAGAGATAGAGAGAGTCCTCACATAGCTACTTAATTGTTTTACGACTCTTTGATCTTCACTTCTATCTTTTTGAGAGTAGTTTGATGTTCACTCTTGTGCTTCACTTGTATTTTAAGAGGAAATGTCGAATGAATTGAATGCCAATAATATGAAATTATATACGCTTCATATGGTCATACCATGGGGAGTAGTGACTTCACATATAAGAAGTGTAAGCGGTATAAATTATTGGAAGTTAACAAACATAACATTGGTCACATGAACAATTCATGAAAGAATATTGAAGGAAGAGGGATTTCACATATAAATATACTATCCTGGACATCTTCTATGATTGTGAGCCCCCATTAATTATTTTAAAACATGATCAAGTAGTAGATGTTGGACAAGGAAGACAACATAATGGTTATGTTTTTTTATATTCACACAGAAGTTATATTGTCTTGGATCGTCTAACATGTGGTGCTTGATTAGGGACTTTTGCTAGCCAAAAATTCTTACTAAGTAGAGATATTACTTGTGCTTCCAAAAACCCTTAAACCCAAGAGTCCACCATATCTACCTATGGATGGAATAATATCCTTCAAGTAAGTTGTCATCGATGCAAAAGGCATAAAAAATTGCTCCTGAATATGTATGATCTTTTATTGGAAGGGAAGATAAGCTTTGTACGAACTTGTGATGGTGAATAAATAAAAGCGATGGACTTCATAATAAAGATTGCTATCACAAGGGGAAATACAAAGTGACCTTCCTTTCCATTAAGAGCTTGGACATAAAAAAATAAAAAGCACATGACAACCTCTACTTCCCTCTACGACGGACTTATCTTTTACCTTTATGCTTTTACTTTTCTATATTTACTTTCATGCAACGGTCGATAATTTTCATCCCTATTCAAATCTATTAGTTCTTCAGTTCGCAAGTGATACATATCCAATGTATCTATAATTTTTATTGTTACATGCTAATATATTATCATTCTAGGATACTATTTGGGCATTTTTCACCAATTTATAATATTTTTGAGCACTAACCTATTGACCTAGTGCCGAGTGCCAGTTGTTGTTTTCTGCATGCCTTTTTCTTTGCAGGTTTGCCTTATCAAATGGAGTCTAAATACAATTAAACTTTAATATATTTTTCTGGACAACATGAAGCACATCAAGCATCCGAGGAGTGCTAGGAGGCGTGCCAGGGCCCCACAAGCCATCTGGTCGCGCCCTAGGGGGGAGGGCATGGCCAGATAGCTTGTGGCCCCCTGACGCCCCTCTCGACATTGTTCTCTAGCCTATAAATCCTCATATATTCCAAACACCTAGAAGCGCTCCCGAAACACTTTTTCCGCCGCCACAAGGGTTTGTTTCGACTGGAGGCCATCTAAACCTCCGTTTCCATGATCTGCCGGAGGGGAGATCAATCACGGAGGGCCACTACATCAACCTTGCTGCCCTCACCATGATGTGTGAGTTGTTCACCATAGACCTACGGGTCCGTAGGCAGTACCTAGATGGAAATCTCTCTCTTATGATCTTCAATACAATGTTCATTGCATCTTCGCTTTGATCTATTCGATTTAATCCCTTTGTATGGTGAGTCTGTTCGGATCCGATAAATTGGGGGTTTATGTTTGGATTATTCATGAAAAATATTTGAGTCACCTCTGATTATTATGATTCTTAATTTCATGATCATCATAGCTTCGTAATGCTCTCCGATCTATTGAGATAGTTTGTCCAACTAGATTAATATTTCTTCAGTGGGAGTGGTGTGCTGTGGTAGGTTCAACCCGACGAATTTCTATATCCCAATGACAGAAAGGTACAAGATGCGTATTTGTGTTTCTGCTACTAAGGATAAAACGATGAAGTTTATTCATATTGTTTGAGTTTACTTTGTGTACATCATGTCGTTGTTCTCCAAGCATTACTCTGTTTTTACTTAATACATAGAGGGGCAAGCATAGAAGCGCTCTTGAAGTAGAGTTATAGTAATAGGTGCAGGAAGGAGTCGGCCTAGTTGCTTATGGACATGATGCCTATATTCACATGATCATTTCCATGAACATCACATAATTATTCGCTTTTCTATCAATTTCCCAACAGTAATTTGTTTACCCAACATATTCCTTTGCCACGAGAGATGCCACTAGGGAACACTACGGCCCCCGGGTCTATTCACTTATATATTTACAAATGCTACTACTAACTTGATGACATTATTTGTGTTTTATTTTATTTTTGCAATTGACAATTATCTACACACCTCATTTGCTTGCAAAAACTGAGATCAAGCGGATTGGCAACCCTCTTGCTCGCACTGGGTGCAAGTTGTTTGTTTCTTTGTGTGCAGTCGCTGAAGACGGTGACGATTGGTATTCCTATTGGTTCAATAAACCTTGGTTTCATAACTGAGGGAAATACTTGCCCGCATTGTGCTGCAATAACCCGTTCCTCTTCATAGAAAACCCAACATAGATCACAGTCACCAGGAAGGATTTCTGGCGCCGTTGCCGGGGAATACCATCACCAACTATCAAGTAGCTTCTCACATATTTTCATTCACTTGTTATTATTTTTATTTTATGTTATATTTAGTTTGTCACTTAAAAAATTAAAAATATATATTTATCTTTGCTTGTTGCTAGTTTACTTAGTTACTTGCTAGTTTAATTCTCGTGCTTGTTGATTTGCTTCCTTTGTCACCATGTCTCAAGATGCTACTAAATTGTGTGACTTATCAAATACTAATAATAATGATTTTATTAGTACTCCTATACCACCCTCCACTAGTGCGGAGGCTTTTGATATTAATGTTGCATTGCTGAATCTTGTCATGAAATATGAATTTTCGGGAAGTCCTAATGAGAATCCCGCTGCTCATCTTAATACCTTTGTTGAATTATGAAATATGCAAAAAAAAAGGATATGGATAATGATATTGTGAAATTAAATTATTTCCTTTTTCACTAAGAGATAAAGCTAAAGCTTGGTTTTCATGTTTACCTCGTAATAATATTATAACATGGGATAAGTGTAAAGATGCTTTCATTGCCATGTATTTTCCTCCTGCTAAGATCATCTCCGTTAGAGATCAAATAATGAATTTTAAATAGAAAGATCATGATCATTTTTCACAAGCATGGGATAGATTGAAATTAATGATAAGAAATTTCCCAACTCATGGACTAAACTTTGTGTCTAGAAATCTTCTAGATTCTACTGCACAGGGTACCTTCATGGATGTGACCTTAGGAGAGGCCACAAAACTTCTATACAATATTATGACAAATTATTCTCAATGGCATATCTAAAGAGCTCCAACTGGTAAGAAGGTCAATTCTATTGAAGAAATTGCTACTTTGAGTGAAAAAGTGGATGCTCTTATGAATATGGTTGCTAATAAAAATACTTGTGTTGATCCTAATGATATGAATTTGTCTACCTTGATTGAGCAAAATAATGATTCTATTGATGTGAACTTTATCTCGGGAAATAATTTCAACAACTATGCTTATAGAGGAAATTTCAACGTTAGGCCGTACCCCGGTAATTCCTCTAATAACTATGGAAACTCTTATGGAAATCCTTCTACAAATTCTAATAAAATACCTTCTGATCTTGAGAACAAAATTAAGGAATTTATTAATTCTCTAAAAATTTTCAATACTATGGTAGAAGAAAATTTGCATGTTGTTGATACTTTGGCTAAAAACATGGATAGAATTGCTCTTGATGTAGAAACTCTTAAAAACAAGGTGCTGCCACCTAAGCATGATTTTAATGAGTCTATTAAATCTATCCAAATATCTATTAATGAAAGTAAGGATAGGACCGCCAAGTTGAGGGCTAAGCGAGAATTCCTAGAAAAGGCTCTTCCACCTGGTTTTTACCAGAATAATGATGAAGATCTTAAAATGATTGGTGTTTTTCCTATCAAATCTTTGTTTACATCTATGAATATAAATGATAAAGGGACTAGAGATAACTCAACTCTAGTTGAGGAGCGTCCCGTTTGCTTGAAGGATGACAACACTTGAAACTATTCATTATGCCTAGCTAGGGGCATAAAATAATAGCGCTTGTTGGGAGGCAACCCAATAGTTATCTTAATTTTTGTTTTTAGTTGCTGTCATTTCGTGTTGACATGACTATTGCCTTTGTAATGATTATGTTTTTATGTTTTAATTAGTGTTTGTGCCATGTAAAGCCTTTGGGATAACTTATTTGATGAGTATGATTGATGCTGGGCAAAAACAGAAACTTTCGCCTCCAGTGCAGAATTTCTAATTCTCTGCTGGAGCATGCTAAATTTTGAATTTTTTTAATGGAAACTGCAAGGCTTTGCCCCATAGCATTTTATTACAAAATAGCAAAAGAATGTCATATGTACATATCCAGAAGCAGTGGAAAAAATTAAAATAAAAGAAAGAAAACTAAGCTAAGTTACAGGGAAAAGCAAAGGAAGAAATCCTAAAGGAGGCAGGAAAGCAATCCAGTGGATAAGTTCCTCCTCGTGCCTTGATTTTATCCTGTGTGCCATTAGGGAGATGTCATGTATGAATCCAGCCTTCCATTTACCAAAAGTTGGTCTTATCTTCTTGAAGATCTTATCATTTCTAACCATCCAGATATTCCACCATGATAAAAATACCACCTCTGCAAAAAGGGCTTAGGAAACTCTTTTCTAGCTTGGACTGCAATATCCACCATGTTAGTGCTGTCAGGCCAGTCTATCTGCAAGTAGTTCCAAACTTTGGCACTGAAGTTACACCAGAAGAACAGATGATTTATGTCCTCGAGAGAGCCAGCTCTACACAACACACATTCAGGACCATCCTCAATTTTCCAATGCCTTCTCTGAATCATGTCCTTGGTGTTCACTCTGTCCATAATCACTAGCCATGCAAACATTTTAATGGACATAGTACAACAGCTCTTCCAAATCCAATTTAGGATTGGGTTTGCCACAATTGGCCAATGAACCAGGTCATAGTACTTTTTGGCAGTGTATTTGGATTTCTTACTATCATTCCAAGACCAACAGTCAGGTTGCAGTCTATCTCCAGCAAAATTATGCAAGCATTGCGACATGTTTTGAAGCTCCACGTAGGCATGTTCAGATAAGGGAAATTGGAAAAGATCCAGCAGGTTGTGAGCTCTTAGAACTTGCTGCACTGATATGCTCTGGTCCAAACAGTAGGAGAATAACCTTTTAAATTTATCTTGGAGTAACAAACTGCCATTAGTGTCACTCCAAAACAAGACAATATCCCCAATGTTAACTTGAAACACATACACTGCTGTGAATTTGTCCATAAGTTTGGAGACATCCCTCCACCAAAATTATCCACACAAAGTGGTGTCATGGGGAACCCTACCATAATAATAGGAATTCATGATTAGTTGCACCCATGGAATATCCTCCTTGTTGTAGAACTTGTGCAGATGTTTAAGTAGGACAGCATCATTTTGCAGTCCCGGGTTTTGAATTCCCAAACCCCCCTTGTTCTTGGGTCTCCAAACTAGAGGCCAAGCAGCCAAAGGGTGCCTAGTTTCCTATCCATACTTCCTCCATAAGCATTGCCTCTGTCCTTGCCAATTGTTTCAAAATACCAGGTGGAATTTGCAAGCTACATAAGAAGAATATTTGCATTCAAGATATTACATAATTAAGTAGTTGCAATCTTCCCCCTTGGATAGGAACCATGAGCTAGCAGTGAGCCTCCTCTCCATGCAATCAACCAGGGGCATGAAATCAATGATCCTGGGCCTTGTTGTTCCAAGTGGTACGCCAAGATAAGTGAAGGGGATTGTCCCTATTTTACATCCCAGAATAGAAGCCAACTCTTCTATCAGGTTGCTGTCCACATTGATGGGAATCATTGAAGACTTGTGGAAGTTAATTTTCAGTCCTATTGATTGTGAAAAGATCATAAGAGTCTCTTTTAGCACCACCAACTGATCTCTCTGAGCAGGGATAAATAAGATGGTGTCATCAACATACTGCACCACTGGGAAGTCTAGATCATGTGATGGTATTGGTAATGAAAGCAGGCCCCTAAGGACCATATTATTTAACATTGACTGGAGGATATCAGCTGCTAGAACAAATAGTAAGGGAGACATAGGATCTCCTTGCTTGTCCCCACATTTGCATTTGAAATGCCTACCAGGAACTCCATTTACCACCACAGAAGATGTTGCAGAGGATAACAACTCTTTGACCCATGAAATCCACTTCTAAGGGAATCCCTTGGCCTGCAAAATGGTGAGAATAGCCTCATGCTCATTAGAATCAAAGTTCTTCTCAAAATCTAGCTTAAATAGAATTATGGGCCTCCTTGATTGCTTGCATTGAAGTATATATTCAAAGCTCCATGCCAAACAATCCTGAATTGTTCTTGTTTTGATGAACCCATACTGGTTCTTGTGAATACACCTCAAAATCTCCGATTGAAACCTATTGGCAGCCATTTTTGTTAGCAACTTAAGAGCAAAGTTAGTACGAGATATTGGTCTATAATCACCCACCCCCTCAGGAGTATTTGATTTGAGTGCCAAAACTATAAAAGAATCATTGATGTTCTCCAGCTTGGCTCTTCCTGCATGGAAATCCTGTACCAATGTGTTAAAATAATGAGAAATAATGTGCCAGAACTTCTTGAAGAACAACCCATTAAATCCATCATGCCCTGGTGATTTATCCACTTGCATTTCCTTCACCACCTGGTCAATTTCCTCTTTTCCAAATTGTTTCACAAGCACATCCAGACCAGGTACCGTCTGGATGATAGTATCCAAATCAAGACCCATATTAATACCTTTAGCTTGGCCCATTCTCTCCTTGAAAGCTTTATGGAAAGCATCAGCAATGACATCATGTTGAGAAGAGACAGTTCCACCCTACAAGGTCAAGGAGGCAATTGAGTTTCTCCGACATCTCTCAGATGCCATAGCTTGGAAGAATTTTGAGTTTTCTTCCCCTACCTTGATGTATCTGATGGTGCATCTCTTCTTCCAATAAACACATTGTAAGTGCACCAAGTGTGCATGATACAATTTGACCAACTTCTTGAAATTGAATTCCTTTCTGAATAAGGGCCTGGAGTCTTTGAAACTGCCCATCCAGCAGATAACCCAGTTACATTTCTCAATCCGATTCTTGATATGTGAAATACCATTTTGCCAAGACTTCAAAGCCTTCCTCAGGGCTTTGAATTTATCTGAAATGATGGCAGTGATGTGTTGCTTGGAGGAAGGTTGTGACCAAGATTTGTGAAAACATTCCAAGAAACCAGGTTGTTCAGTCCAATAGTTCTCAAACCTGAAGATGCTAGTTTTTGGGATAGAGGTGGAGATAGTAACCAAGCAAGGTAGATGATCAGAGGTGGTTCTGGCTAATGGAAAAACTTGTGACATTGGATTGGAATCTATCCAATTTGCAGAGGTGAAAATCCAATCTAGCTGTTCCAACAGAGGGGAATCTTGCATGTTTAACTAGGTGTATTTCCTACGTTTTATAGGTAGCTCAAAAAATCCAAGGTGGCCTATTATTTCAGTGAATACAAACATATCATTAACGTCCCCTTGGTAAGTTTCTATTATCCTATGACCTTATAAAGTTGAAGTCCCCTAGAATCATCCAGTTTGCGTGGGGGTCAATATTAAGATCATAAAGCCATTGCAAAAATTCATCGCGCATTTCCCCTTGACAAGGACCATAAACATTCACCAGAGTCCAGCAATCATTATTATGTATCAATGTAAAGTTAACCACAATACCATATGCTTTAATTTCCACCAAGGAATCAGTGAAGCAATCTGATCTCCAAGCAATTAACAAACCACCCGAGGCCCCACACTTGAGGGGGACTCAATGAACCGGTCAAATCTAGCTGGGCATAGGTTTCTCATTAATCTACGATCGCGCGTAGATAACTATGTTTCCTATAAAAAACCACTGAACATTGGCTCTCGTTAATCTTCTCTCTAATTGCTCTCTGGCGCATATCAGAATTGAGGCCTCTCACATTCCAACACAAGACCTTCCAACTTCGATTAGAATTTAAATTCATGATTAACAATCATAGGTTGAGAAGCAAAAGTACAACACATAGTGATGCACAGTAAAACCAGAGTTCCCCACAAAAGAAATAGATTACCAGTATCACAGCCGATCAATGTAAAGAACATATAAGACCTAAGTTAACTAGAAGATTTAAGGGGCTTGCCAAACCCATAAAAACCATTGGGAGAACACATCATTTATTAGGAACCGTGGTCGATTCTTCAGTAGGTTCAGCCATAAGCTTATCTTGAGTGAGCAGCTTTAGGTCCATCTCCAGTTCCATCCCTACACTCTACAGAATTGCAATAGCCGTTTCAGGAGGAACCATGAGCTGCTCACTTTGCTAGGCCTTGGCGTCCATTGGGATGATCTACTAGGCCTTGGGAGAGACTGCAATAGTCTTAGCCTTTGGCCTCTTTTTCCTGGGATACTGGGGCAGCTCTTCAAAAACCTGTTTGAATCCATCCCGCCGAGCAGAACTCCTAGTGTAGTGTCTCACTGAAGTTTCCACAATCGGTGCAGCCATCTTCTTATTCTTTCGAGACTTCACTCTCTCAGCAGAGAACACAGTCAGACTGCCCCTAGTGCTTCCATCGATAGTGATAGTGTGATCAGTAAATAAGGAACGCGCCATAGGATGCCTTGGTAGTGTGATCAGTTGACGAGACGATGAAGGACAAGTATTAGGCCTGCCAGGTTAGAAACCAAGAGATCCTCATCAAAGGCAATGCTCCATGCACGCTTGGACTAGATCACCGGGCCCAATGGTTTGCAAAAGATAGGGAGAGGTACCTCCAGAACATCAAACTCTGGTAGTAACTTGAGGAAAGTCCTTTGCCAAATCATCTCAAGGGGAAGCGCTGGGCCTTCCATCACACGAATCATGCCTATGAACTCTGGCTGGTGCTTAATGATAGGTGCCTGGTAAGGAACAATTGCAAGCTGTTCAACTGGCACCACTAGGTCTACTACATTATGTTGTACTTCTAGTACTATCTGATCAATAGAGTCTGAAGCTTTAGGTTGGTCGATGACAATAAATACTTGATCTTGCACTAGAAGCTCCTGCTATGGGGGAGGCGGTTCCTCCCAAACTGCATGACCCCATCCCTCAACATCATTCGCCTCCACTGGGTGCTCAGGATCCATTGGAGCTTCATTCCATCCAAGCTGTGGGTAGGGAGGCATGACGAAGGGAATGTTGTGCAGCACTAATTTTCTAGGAGAGGGTGCGGGTTGCCTTCCAGGGACATTGGATCCTCATCATTAGGCATCTGATATGCAAAACCCGCTCCAAGAACATAACAAGTTGTAGTCCAAGAAACCCCACGCCCCCATTCAGCAGAATCCCCAAAGACTACACTACGTGGGACCAATGGTGTGTCGGGAAAAGAGGCCCTCACCAAAGTATGAACCAAATATGGATCCTCACTATTCCAAGATTGAAATTTGCCAAAGGTACTAACTGCCTGTGTAATTAACTCTGTGCTGAGATAATCCAACGGAATACCAATAAACATAATCCAACCATCTCTGAATCCATGCACTCCCCTAAAGCACTCTCCCTCATCATGCTTCATAAAACGGACAAATCGATCGTTCCCAATATCAAAAGGAGCATGCTGAATCAGACCATAATGGCCCACTGGATATCTGACTTGAAAAGACCAATGCCATGGAACCATGGTTGAGCAGAGCACACCACAATACCTCTGTTTTGCAAGAGCTCAGCCACTTCCTCTCGGACCGGCCCCAAGGGACCCTCTGGGCAAGGCATCACTTCCCGAATCATATAATCCTCATGGCGGTGCGTCGGTCTCGATGGTGGCATAATGTAGGTGTGCGGAAGACGAAGCTGACCACCATCAATGATGTGGTGACCAGCCGGGACAAAGCGCTCAGGATCGATCTCAAAAACCGCCATGGTTGAGGAGGGATGATCTACAGTTGGAGCAGAGGAGGAGAACTGTGGAAGCAGAGCGTCGGGCGGCGACGAGGTGACCAAGCCACGGGTCTCATCGGCACAGTTTCCCAAGCCGGTATGCACCCCCGCGAAATCCGAGCTATGCTTTTGATTAATTGTCCTCCATTCCAATCTGTTAGCTCGCGCATAATCAAAACAATCTTTCCTATAGTGACCCACCCGAGAGCAAGCCGAGCAGATAATTCGCCTTCCACAAGATGATGACAAGTGGCCCTACTCGTTACAGACCGAACACGTCATGATTTGGGCCACCATGTCATTGAGCATGTGATCAAACTGGTCCACCACTTCCTGTGAACTAGGAATTTGCAGCGAAACACCTGCGGGCTGGCTGCTAGGGCTCTGTATTGGGCCAAGAGGCATATCAGGATGAACGGCACTTGGGCCAGCTATTGGGACACGTTCCTGATTGCAAGCTAGAAAATTTGGAACATCGGTGCTCCCACGACAGTCACAGTACATGCTGCATGCCCCGTCAACGAATGATCAGAGGGTATCTCCAACGATCTCAGAAGAACATGCAAGTTGGTTGGTCGATCATTTTCCATAGGACGAACAGAACAAAAAGTAATGTGAGGTCTCGCCGTAGTCCATTTTAGATCAATTGAAGGAGTCGGTTGAATTATGACGCGCTCGTGCTCTGAGAATTCATGTCCCGCTTCAATCAAAGTTTCCATACACTGCTGGGTTGCTGGGTATCTATATCCCTTACAGGACGTATAGTTCATAAGAGTGGCAAAGTTTCGGGGATATACCCCGTGGTATGACTCGGCCGGAAGCATGACCCGGCCTGGCGACTTACAGGAAGACCTGGTCAAAGACATGACATTCTATTAATGACCCGACAGGCGGGCCGTAGGACGTCCAAGCCCAAGACCCGGCTGGTGAGCCGGCGCCACGCGGCTCACGAGGTAAGACTCGGTGTGTGAGCCGGCGCCAGGCGGCTCACAAGAGAAGGCCTAAGAGAGAAGGATTCCATTAAAGGAAATAAGACCCGGAGTAGGATTCGTGAGAGACGAGTCCTAATGCTACTCCTAGTAGGACTCTATTTGTAAACCAACCCTCTCCACCTATATAAGGAGGGGTAGAGCACCCCTAGAGGGGGGGGGGGGTTGAGAGGAGATTCACAAGTCCACAAGTTTAGACAACACAAGAGATTAGAGATAGACAAATTAGAGGCTCTCGTGATTAGAGGTAGCGATTAGCGCCCTTGTAACCGAGAGATCTTCATCATCAATATCAGACAAGCAGGACGTAGGCTTTTACCTCCATCGGAGGGACCGAACCTAGGTAAAACTCCGTGTCTTCTCGATTCCGATCAACCCCTTCAAGCCACCATGTAGTTGCGTCTCGCCCCGAACCTAAGTCCGTTGACCCGGACATCTGCCGTGACAAATCCACGACAGTGGCGCCCACCGTGGGGCCGTACGGTGATGTTGTGTTCTTGGAGGGATCACTTTAGGGATCAAGAAAATTGATGAGTCGGAGGAAGAAGAGCCTGCACGGATCAATCATGCAGGATAACCCATGCAGCCACCACGACAATCACAGGAGAACCATCAAGCAGACCCAGCTGCAAATTTTAACGAAGGCCAACAAAGATTTTGGGTCAAAACTACATATCCTCGATGGTGGAGGAACTTTGTTTCACATCGGTACGTCTAGTAGTTCCGGGTCCAAAAAGAGAAATAGAGAGAGACTACGACGTAGACTCAGATGGGAATTTTCTAAAGACTCCTATGACCCGAAAATCGAGAGAACAGAGACCCAGACTCGCCGCCACAGTGCCTCATCCGCTGCGGTTCCGACATGGCGCGCTGGCAGGCCGACTCCACCTCGCTTCGTGGCACATCGCTCCTCCGTGTGACCCGCCCGTAGCTGCAGCTTGAGCCCTCTGACGTGCCAAGCCTCTGCCTCCGTCGTGGTCAGACCAGAGCCGCCGCCAGCCCACCTCTCCTCGTCGTGAGTCGCCTTCGCAGCGCCGGTCGACCATGTTGTGCTCGATCTGGTTCGTCCGCGCCACGGTGTCGCCATTACCGCCAGCCGTTCCACCTCACCATCGCGATCATGTCCCTTGCGTGGACTCATAATTCGCCGCGTTTGCCAAGTACCGGCTTCCGCTACTGTGAGCGCGCCCACACACTCGACCAGTTCTCATACGCCGCCGCCTTGGCCCCACTTTGCCTCTGCCGCGACCGGTTCTCCACTACAACCCCTCGCCTTCCATCTCTCGCCGGCTCGGACTCGGTCTTCGCCTGCCATTGCTCCGTCATGGACATCTTTGCCTTGCCACATCCCCTCGCCTTCCTATCCGTGTCCGCCATGGCTCGCCTCTCACTGAGCCTGCCTCACCTCACGCCCGATGACCTGCCTGTGGCGCCATACACAGTCGCCTCGCGTCTGAGCCGCAAGCACCTTTCCTCGCGTTGGGCCACTGCTCCGCCTCGGCTGCCGGCCACAATGGTTGTATCGCTGCGGCGCACCGGCCTCACCTCCACCTCATCACGCACAGAGCCGCTATGGAATTGGCTTCCGCCATCGCCTTGAGTAGGCCCTCCGCCGATGCCACGCCCCGAGCTGCCGCGCGCCGCCTCCTCTGCTCCGATTCACCCCGCTTCCTCCGCTTCGGACCCGCCCTCAATCGGGACCTCCACAGTCGGCCGTCGCCTTCCCCAAGCCGGCCCGTCTCGCCACACCCCACATCCGAGCTCCCACCGCCGCCCAGCCTCTGCCTCCATGCCTCGCGGGCCATCCGGCCACTGTGAACTGATGGCTTTGCCCCGCCAGCCACCTGCTGACCTCGCCGCCTTGATGGCTCTTCCTACAAAGCACCGGCGTTAGGTCGGGATTTCTCGAGTCGGCCCCGCGTTGGTTATCTCCTCCCCCTGCGTTGGTGCTCATAGTAAGGAAAGATAAGGAAAAAGCAGGGAGCCGGTTGAAAAAAAATAAGGGGGTGGATTGGACAAAATCACCCGGAGGGTCCGTTTCGAGCCGCTCTGCTCTGACCCTGGGGCGTTTACGTTTCAAGTCGCTCGGCTAGACTTCTTTGACGCAAATGCTGTCACCATCGAGCCACCCTGGTCTAGCGCCGTCTCGGAGCCACCATGGCCGAATGGTTGCCTTCCGCTACGTCCTCGAGAAAGCACCTCAATCGCTGTTGAAATTATGGGAGGTGATCCACAGACGATGTATATGACTCAGCTGGTCGTCGAGACAAAACAAGTGCTATCCACCCAATTTATTTTATCTATACATTTTTCCTTCGAAGAACAATTACTTCGTCTTTGTAATATTTTTTATACAGGACAGACATTCAAGTGGCATTGTACCACGGAGATGGAACACACAACAACATCATTTTGTACTGGTGCTCATCGAAGGCGTGTTACTCACTGGACGCACGTGAGTCGCCGCCCCCGCGAACGGTCTACATCGACTCGCCGGTACTGCACGCTCTCACCTGCCAGTAGGAGCCGCCCAATGGACGCGGCAAGCCACCGCATTCGAAATGTGGTCTTCACCAATCATGCCATGGCCGACTTGTCATTCTCGCCGGCTTTCAACGCCACTACTGACTCGCCTATCTATGACGGCTTACAACGCCGTGGCCGTCTCTCGCCGTCATGCCAACTCACAATGCCGCGGCCAATTCTCCCGTCCCGCGCCGACTTACAATGCTATGGTCGTCTCTCATCATCCGCGCCGGCTTACAACGCCGTGGCATCTTTTACAACATCACCAGTTTACAATGCCGCGACTGTTTTCTACGTCTACATCAACATATCGGTGCAGTGCTTGCCTCTACGAGCCGCCCAACGGGCTTGTGCAAGACGCCACCC
The DNA here is from genome assembly GCA_022496015.1 of Hordeum marinum. Taxonomy (NCBI): domain Eukaryota; kingdom Viridiplantae; phylum Streptophyta; class Magnoliopsida; order Poales; family Poaceae; genus Hordeum; species Hordeum marinum. The sequence goes on from CM039672.1 coordinate 75,023,613, forward strand.
ACTCTATGATCTACATCAAACATATCGGTGCAGTGCTCGCCCGTACGAGCCGCCCAACAGATGCGTGCAAGACACCACCCACAATTTGATCTACATCAATATATCGGTGCAGTGCTCATCGATATGAGCCGCCTGACGGACAGGCACATGAGTCGCCAGCACTACAATTTGGTTCACTTCAACAAACAGCCGGAACGAACCATCGACCAGATCATTGAAGCAATTCATACGGGATCATTTATAACCTGCGACGGCCAACCTCAAACTTCTAGTGGAGATTCTCAAGCCACCTCTTCGAGTCAACTTAAGACTCGGGGGCTACAGACATGGCGAGACACATTTGGTCGTTTTCAACGAGAACCCCAGGTCTTCGCAAGAACCAATCCTGGGGGCTACTACATTATTCGCAGATGAGTAAAAGTTGCCCAAGAGGACGGACCGTCGTGATGCTCCATTCAAACATGGGTGCCCGGATTTATTGGATCATCATAAAGTCGCTTGGAGCTTCTACCATTTCTTCATACAAAATGGCGTTTTACAAGATGGCGGCTTACAAGTTGATGCTGCTCCGTTATGTGACCCGCCTGCTTTACAGGTTAATCTCGCCTAGAGACCCTAAGCCGGTTCAAAGGAATTGATGGCCAATCTCGATAGAGACCCTGTACCGGTTAAGATTGAGGTGAGCCGCTGAACTCTTACCAGTTAATCTCACCTAGAGACTCTGAGCCGGTTCAAGAAATTGATGGCCAATCTCGATAGAGACCTTGTACTGGTTAAAGTTAAACCAGCGATGATGGATACTCATGCCGTGCTGTGTCTCTAGCTGGGATGCTACGCTTATCAATTCTCGCTTGGAAAACGAGTGTTGCTCTGAGTTTGAAGTCAGCGAGTCCTCTCGGCGGAACCAGTATCCGTGTCTCTTTCTGGTTCGTTGCGCTCTTATCAGTTAATCTCGCCTAGAGACCCTAAACCGCTCAAAAGAGCTGACGGTCAATCTCGTTAAGAGACCCTGAACTGGTGTGAGTTCAAGCATCGAGTCCACGTAGAAGAACCGGTGGATGTGTCTCTTTCTGGTTCGTTGCGCTCTTATCAGTTAATCTTGCCTAGAGACCCTGAACCGTTCAAAAGAGTTGATGGTCAATCTCGTTAAGAGACCCTGAACTGGTGTGATTTCAAGCATCGAGTCCACCCAAAAGAACCATCATATGAGTTTTTTGAGGAAAAGCAAGATCATCATGCATTACATCACATATTGCATCATACATTGCATTGCATCATACATTGCATCATATTCACATGTCATGCCGGCTTACCAAGCCGGGTTAGAGCAAGGTTATGAAAGAAGGAGCAATGTTATAACATATCCGGTTTTGCTTTGTCAAAACCGCCCTTACAACAATACAGAATATATTCTGTCTTGTTCATTTTGGCAGGTTTTATCTCTTAAGATGAGCCGCCGTTAAAGTATTCTGCAAAAGCAAATGGATCTTTTAAATAGCCAACATGGCTGGATCTTCCTGGTTTATCATAACCAGTAATAAATGATTGGGATTTTTTCCAAACCAGCTCGGAGAAATTATTATCTTTCAAGAGCCGCCCTGTTAGATATAATGTCGTGTTATCTAATTGACCGGTTCTCGAACTTCTTTAATTGTGCTCTGTAGTAATCTACAACACTCACAGATTTCTCAAACTTATATTTGCCGGGTTGCATCGCAACCACGAGCAGGAATTTCATGTCAAAGACAAAGGAATTATTCCAGGATATTCATTCCGGGTTATATTACAATCACGGTCAAAGATTCATTCAAGAAATTGTGGTGAGTCATATTATTCTCACATAGTCCCGAGTCGCCGCACGCAGATGACCCGGCACTTGGGGGCTACACTATTCAAGTCCAATTTATATCAAATATGCAAGTCCCATGTCGCTGCAAGCATGCACCATGGCACTTGGGGGCTAATGAAAGCCGGTTTTCGAAATCATTACATTGTCAGCAAGACCATATTGTCTCAAGGAGATGAGCCAACCTTTCTATATTGTTCTAAGTCCCAGCCCAGTAATTATTACTGACCCAGCACTGGGGAGCTACACCGCTCAGATCAAATTTTCAAAAAGTCCCAAGTCGCCGTAGGCGTGCGACCCGACACTTGGGGGCTACAGTATTCAGCTATTACAACAGATTAAGAGATTCAAATTAAAGACCCGGCGCATCACATTCTGATGAGCCGGCCCTTGGGGGCTACACCCGCCGAAGCTTTCTGATGAGCCGACCCTTGGGGGCTACACTCGCCGAAGTTTCATAAGGTATAAGATAGTTATAAGTCCCAGGTTGCTGCAGGCAGGTCAACCCGGTACTTGGGGGCTAGACAGTCCAAAGTTTTATTGCAAAATCACCAAGTTATCATGGATAATCCCGGAGCTTGGGGGCTACAGGTAGTATGGACATATCAAAAACCTCAAGGAGAATTTTCAAGATGTTAAGTATGAAGTTCAGTTGTTAGACCGAGCGTTACCAACATTTATGACCCGGCGTCATCAAAAGAGCATAACCCGCCAGATTTTTATATAAGCCACCCTGCTTCACAACAATGGAAGTCCGGTTTACATCAGATGGATTTTCATCCCAATATTTTTATCAAGTCAGTGGATTTTAATCATTTGACCCGGCGTCACCAACGATAATGACCTTGCATCATCAATGATTATGACTCGGCGGAGATGACCCGCCAAGAGCATTGGAAGCCGACTCAATGGCGTATGGGTGTTCTATTCTCAATATTTTTCAAAGAACATTGACAAGCAAGATGATTATCAAGGCGACTTATTTATACACAGAAAAGACCCAGATTTCGGAGGAGCCATTTTTATAAGCTGGACAAAGGAGCAAGCCGTCCACTTAAACATATTTGTTACTCTTATTTCAGGAGCTTACCATGAATAAATTCAGGCTAACCTGGGGGCTAATGTCGGGGATATACCCCGCGGTATGACTCGGCCGGAAGCATGACCCGGCCTGGCGACTTACAGGAAGACCCGGTCACAGACATGACATTCTATTAATGACCCGGTAGGCGGGCCGTAGGACGTCCAAGCCCAAGACCCGGCTGGTGAGCCGGTGCCAGGCGGCTCACGAGATTAGACCCGATGGGTGAGCCGGCGCCAGGCGTCTCACAAGAGAAGGCCTGAAGGGAGAAGGATTCCATTAAAGGAAATAAAACCCGGAGTAGGATTCGTGAGAGACGAGTCCTAATCCTACTCCTAGTAGGACTCTATTTGTAAATGTACCCTCTCCACCTATATAAGGAGGGGTAGATCACCCCTAGAGGGGGGTTGAGAGTAGATTCACAAGCCCACAAGTTTAGACAACACAAGAGATTAGAGATAGACAAATTAGAGGCTTTCGTGATTAGAGGTAGCAATTAGCCCCCTTGTAACCAAGAGATCTTCATCATCAATATCAGACAAGCAGAACGTTGGCTTTTACCTCCATTGGAGGGGCCGAACCTAGGTAAAACTCCGTGTCTTCTCGATTCCAATCAACCCCTTCAAGCCGCCATGTAGTTGCGTCTCGCCCTGAACCTAAGTCCGTTGACCCGGGCATCTGCCGTGAAAAATCCACGACACAAAGGATAATTTATTTTTGGTAGTGCTGGAATACTTGATGGATGATCTAGCAGGGGGTTATGCATGGCTAACAATCCCATGGAGGAACGACATTTTGACGGACTAACCAGAACCCATTCTGCATCACATTGTTTTCTCCAAATCTTAAGTTCCCTAATCCAATTGGGTCCCCCTTTACCCCAGAGAATGAAATAGCACTTAAACACATCACAAGCAAAAGATCGCAGATCTACAATGAGAAAACAAACTTGCTGGCAAGAAACATGGAAGGAATAAACCTTATCTTTGATATGAGAAACCCTTAGATCAATTGTTGAGCCGCCAGTTGCCGATCCCGGTGCTACCACCATAGATTGCTCCGTTGGCCGAAAAACATGTCGCCGGAAAGAGACCACCAGCTTGAAAGATCTCCGGGCCCTCATTGAATGAACCGTGAGACCCGTAGATCTAAAAACCTCATCAGAAAAAACTCTACCCCTGGAGGAATCCAAGCAAAGGGTTGATCCACCATGAGAAACCATCAGAGATGGGTATAGCCTTAAAATTTTTACACAGTATTTTTGTACAAATTCTCCACGTTATCCTAATTTTTCATAATTTTTAGAGTTATAGAAGTATGGGACCTTTACAGATTGCTACAGGTTGTTCTGTTTTAAACAGATTCTGTTTTGCCTGCATAGTTTGCTTGTTTTGATGATGCTATGGATTATATTCGGGGGGGTGGGGGGTGGGGGTATAAGTCATGGATAAGTTATAATATAGTACCTATTATGCAATTACAAATTAAGAATCAATTTACAATAGTACCTAAAGTATGCAATATGTTTATTATACTAATGGATCTCACGATGTTTTGTTGAGTTTTGTGTGATTGAAGTTTTCAAGTTTTGAGTGTGATCGCGATGGACCATGGAATAAGGTGTAGCAAGAGCCTAAGATTTTGGATTCCCAAGGAACCCCAATTATTATTCTAATGAATACTCAAGTGTCTAAGCTTGGGGATGCCCCGGAAGGGGCATCCCCTCTTTCGTCTCGAACCATCCGTATGTCACTTGGAGCTACATTTTTATTCTTCACATGATATGAGTTTTGCTTGGAGCGTCATTTGCTTTTGTTTGATTTTAATTTATGTTTACCACAATCATCATTTGATGGACACACTTATTTGAGAGAGACTCACATTCATTACAATTTGCTAGAATACTCTATGTGCTTCACTTATATCTTTTGAGGTTGGCAGTTGCTCTAGTACTTCACTTATATCTTTTTGAGCATGGTGGCGTATAGATTTTATAGAAATAATATGATCTCATTATTCACTTATATTTTCTTGAGAGATGAATAAATAGTGATGGTAATTTGCATGGGTCATAAGACTAGTCCTAAAATAATAGGCATTCAAAGAATGATAATCAAAACCATCATGTAGCACATATAGAGAAATTGTGAGTTAGTAACATTGATGTGGTAATATGAAAAAGTGTAAGTCCATAATTGTTTATTCACATAAGTGTTAACATTAAGGGGGTGTTAACTTTTTGTTCATATAAATATTAAAGAGGCATGGTGATGATGTGTGAGCATTCTTATTCCTCGTTAAAATCCTAGTGTTGTTTCGAGTCGAGGGCGCGCGGCGGTTAACTCCTACGAACCTCCTCCCTCAGGGCATGCGAGTAGTGCTTTGATGTGTGGTAAAACTAATAAAACTTCGCAATAAGTATGTGAGTTCTTTATGATTAGTGTGACACCTTGGACATACACATCTTCACCTTTTCATATTTGCTAGCCTCTTCGGTACCGTGCATAGCCCATTCTCACCTCGAGGATTGGTGTAACTTTTGCTGGTGCATCCACACCACGCGGCATGATACGCTCTGTTGCACATAAGCCTCATTATATATTCCTCAAAACAGCCACCATACCTACCTATCATGGCATTTCCATAGCCATTTCGAGATATATTGCCATGCAAATTCCATCATCACTTCACATGACTATTTCGTTCATCGTCATATCGCTTTGCATGCTCATATAGAGCTGAGATAGTATTTGTGGCAAATCCACCTTCCATCATGTTTTTGATACATGTCACGCTAGATCAGTGCACATCCTGGTACACTGCTAGAGGCATTCACAGAGAGTCATATCTTCCTACCAGTTCTTTATATTGAGTTGTAAGTAAATAAAAGTGTGATGCTCATCCTTATTAGAGCATTGTCCCAGTGAGGAAAGGATGATGGAGACTATGATTCCCCCACAAGTCGGGATGAGACTCCGAACGAAAAATAAAATAAAAATGGGGGAGGCCAATTGAGTCCACCATATAAAAAATTGCGGGGGAGGCAAAAAGAAAAAAAAGAGAGAAAAGCCCACCATATATATATATGTATATAAATGAGAGAAAAATGGAGAAGGGATTTTGCTACTAACCTTTACCACACTTGTGCCTCAAAGTGGCACCATGTTCTTCATAGCGAGAGTCTCCTATGCTATCATTTCGATATGCTAGTGGGAATGACCTTATCATAATAAACTTGGCTTGTATATTCCAATGTCGGGCTTCCTCAAACGCCCTAGCTGTTCATGAGCAAGCAAGTTGGATGCACACCCCACTCAACTTCAGTTGAGATTTCATACACTTGTAGCTATAGTGCATCATTTGCATGGCAATGCCTACTCCTCACATTGACATCTATCAATGAGCATCTCCGTAGCTCGTTGATACACCTAGGTGATGTGAGACTATCTTCTCCACTTTTTACCCCTTTGGTACCTATCACCATATTCTATTCCACCTATACGCTATGTCCAATGGTTCACGCTCATGTATCGTGTGAAGAATAAAAAGTTGATGCATATTGAAAACGTATGATCCAATTTCTTGACTTGGACACCGTGGTGCTTAACATTTGTATTTATGAGGTGAAGACGGTGTCATGCCACGAAAATATAATAAGATGAATCGGGGTAAACATTCTTTTAGGATCGTATACTTTGAAAATAAATATTTATGTTTCTTATACTTAATAAATATTATTATTATGTTGTTTTTAATTCTTCATTTCTCAATGATCAGACATACAAGAGATTACATTATTGATAGGATGTCACATCAAAAATTCTGTTTTTATCATTTACCTACTCGAGGACGAGCAGGAATTAAGCTTGGGGATGCTTGATACCTCTCCAATGTATCTATAATTTTTGATTGTTCCATGTTGATATATTATCATTCTAGGATGCTTTTTTGGCATTTGTTTACCAATTTATAATATTTTGAGCACTAACCTATTGACCTAATGCCAACTACCAGTTGCTGTTTTCTGCGTGTTTTTTGCTTTGTAGGTTTGCCTTATCAAACGGAGTCCAAATACAACGAAACTTTAATAATTTTTTTGGACATTAAGCATTGGAGGAGTGCCAGGAGGTGTGCGAGGGCCCCACAATCCATTTGGCCACGCCTACCAGGGGGGCAGATAGCCTTTGCCCCCCTAGCGCCCCTACCGATGTTGTTCTCTGGCCTATAATTCCTCACATATTCCAAAAACCCTATAAGCGCTCCCGAAACACTTTTTCCGCCGCCACAAGTCTCTGTTTCGATGGGAGGCCATCTAAACCTCCGTTCCGGCGATCTACCGGAGGGGAGATCAATCACGGAGGGCCTCTACATCAACCTTGTTGCCCTCACCATGATGTGTGAGTAGTTCACCACAGACCTACCAGTCCGTAGGCAGTACCTAGATGGCAATATTTCTCTTATGATCTTCAATACAATGTTCATCGCATCTTCGCTTTGATCTATCCGATGTAATCCCTTTGTATGTTGTGTTTGTTGGGATCCGATTAATTTTGGGTTTATGTTCAGATTATGCATGAAAAGTATTTGAGTCACCTCTGATTATATGATTCTTAATTGCATGATAATCATAGCTTTGTAATGCTCTCTGATCTATTGAGATAGTTTGGCCAACTAGATTAATATTTCTTAAGTGGGAGTGGTGCGTTGTAGTAGGTTCAACCTGGTGAATTTCTATTATCCCAGTGACAGAAAGGTACAAGATGCGTATTTGTGTTGCTTATACTAAGGATAAAACTATGGGGCTTATTCATATTGACTAAGTTTACTTTGTGTACATCATGTCATTGTTCTCCAAGCATTACTCTGTTTTTACTTAATGCGTAGAGAGGCAAGCATAGAAGCACTCTTGAAGTGGAGTAATAGTAATAGTTGCAGGCAGGAGTCGGCCTATTTGCTTATGGACGTGATGCCTATATACACATGATTATTGCTGTGAACATCGCATAATTATTCGCTTTTCTATCAATTGCCCAACAGTAATTTGTTTACCCACCATATGCCTTTGCCATGAGAGATGCCACTAGGGAACACTACGGCCCCCGAGTCTATTCACTTATATATTTACAAACGCTACTACTACCTTTCTTCCATTATTTGTATTTTATTTCATTTTGCAATTTACAATCATCTACAATTATCTATACACCTCATTTGCTTGCAAATAACGAGATCAAGGGGATTGACAACCCTCTTGCCCGCGTTGGGTGCAAGTTGTTTGTTTCTTTGTGTGCAGTCGCTGAACATGGTTGGTGAATGGTATTCCTATTGGTTCGATAAACCTTGGTTTCATAACTAAGAGAAATACTTACCCACATTGTGCTGCGATAACCCGTTCCTCTTCATGGAAAACCCAATCCAGATTACAGTCATCAGCAAGCATCATGTGGTGGGGAAATATCCAGGCACATATATCCAGTTGGATATAGGTGATCATGATTCATTATTGTTGACATTATCCTTGAGATAAAGAAGTTGGGAGGTGGAACATTAAGCCCTTATCTTCCTATGTGTTTGATTGAAATTGCTTGTTCTAAAAATATGCTTTGAGTGTCAGCAATCATGGAAGAGTAAATGATAGTTGAGTATGTGGAATTTGCTATGTCAAAGCTCTTACATATACCATTCCTTAAAATAAGATGAATTGGAATTGTCTGATGGCTGAGAACATAGTTTGTTGATTTTCAAGAAAGTTTGTGGTCCATACTTTAACATGTTAATAGCTTGCTACTTGGTCATGAGAAGTTTCTAGAGAAAAGACTTGCTGTTTATGTTGCTAGAAAAATGTTTGGAATTGTTATTTATCAATATTGTACACTATGCTAGCATTCAAACTTCATAAATTATTTCTTTTATCATTTACGTACTCGAGGATGAGTAGGAATTAAGCTTGGCTATTGTTATGTCGGATCAAATATTGGATTTGAGATAACTTGATGTATGTCTTGGAGCTCAACTTGCAGATTCATTGCATACTATTAAAAGAATATGGCGCTGGTGCATATGGGGTAATCTATGCATATGGGGTAATCTATGCATATGGCGCTGGTGCAATGGCGTGCTATACAAACGGTATTTAACCCCTTTCAGTGACGTAGTTTCAAACCGTCACCTTGCTAGTGTGGGTGATAGGGGGGGGGGGTCCATTGCACACGCTGTACATCCCGCAGAGTTCAACACAAAAACTGTTGCAATGTGGATTAGCATAACACAGGGTTATTTATTGAAAATTTTATGTAATGTTCCATTCATTGCATACTATGGAAATAAAAAAAAATGTGCGTGATGTGCCATCACACACAATTGGATCCAAAAAACTGTGTGCAATGTGTGATCCCAATGACGTGTTAATTAGTCCAAAAATCAGCTAGACGTAATCAATTTACTATGATCATCCTTTGACAACCAAACGTTACGCAAAAAATTCACATTCAAAATCAATTATATGGTTTCTTTTCAAGCTTTGTCATACAACATACAAAAGTACAAATGTACTATCTCACATCACATGACATCCAACACATACAACTAGCAATCACATCTAACGACGTCGTAAGGCCTCATTAGTCTCTTGTTCATCGATGACATCAACTCCCAAACCTTCCCGGATTTCTTTTTGTATCTCAACCTGAAAAACCAAGAGAAAAGGGTGACAAGGTCAAAAAAGTAAATCCTTACACAGAGCAACAATTTAGTGCTGAGGCTCATGTGCACATCCGATCATAAAAAATCACAACGAATACTAGAAAAGTTTAAAAAGTTCCAAATTTGGTGCGTGAGGTTCGCTCCAAATTTCAGATCATTTGGAAATCTGAGTGTCCCTCGGCAATAAAGAAAAATTTGGGGTCTTCAAAAAAGTTTATTGTTCATGTATTGTTCTCACCCAATTTGTCTTCTTTGCTGACAGCGACTCAATTGTCCAAATGAGCTGAAATTTGGACAGTACCTCACGCACTATATTGTCTACCACGCAATTCTTTTTGATTTTTTTATATTTTATTTCTATTTTAATGATTTTTTTACATTACATGCTCAAGTTCTTACTGCTCCTTGTTCACCTCATATCGGTATCTCACCCAAAACTTGAAAACTTCACTAACACAAAACTTAACGGAACTTCGTGAGATGGTTTAATATAATAAAGATAGATCTGTCTCCTAGGTATTGTCAAGACAAGATTCATAATTGTTCTTACATAATACGTACTGTATTCTACCATTCCCATAGTTTATATCACTAAATATAAGCTATGGAAACATTTAAACAAGCAAACTATGCATGCAAAACAGAATCTGACAAAAACAGAACACTATGTGAAGATCTGAATGAACACCATACTTCCCTTACTCTAAAACTTCTGAAAAATTAGGACTACACATAGAATTTGCATATAAACAAGGCGTAAAAGTTTCAAATTTTTTTGATGCTCCATTAAAATTAGAGGAATTTTGTGCTGGACGTAAATATTTCTGTTTTTGCACAGAATCAAACTAACAAGTTTCCACACGATCCCAAGGGCTTTACTTGGAACTTTATTTAAATAAAAGACACAAACCATGATTAATACAGTAGCTTAATCATGTGAACACAGAAAAATATAAAGGAAACATGTTGGATTGTCTTCGCACAAACGCTTTTGGTTAATGCCTTTTAGCTAGGCATGATGATTTCAATGATGCTCGAATAAAAAATAGTAATTGAAACATGCATGAGAGCATCATGAATCACATGGAAAGCACATTTAACTATAACTCACTTCCTATGCATAGGGATTTCGTGATGAGACAATTCATAGGAACAAGAATCAACTAGCATAGGAAGGTAAAACAAGCATATCTTCAAAATTTTAAACAAATAGGGAGGAAACTTGATATTATTACAATTTCTACAAGCATATGTTTCTCCCTCATAATAATTTTCAGTAGCATCATGAAGGAATTCAACAATCTAACTATCACATAAAACATTCTTTTTATGATCTACAAGCATAGAAAATTTATCCCTGTCCACATAAGCAAACTTTTTCTCATTCATAATAGTGGGACCAAACTCAACGAAATAAGTATCATGAGGTACTTGATTGACATAACCACTTTCAATATTAAAATCGCGATGAAAAGTTTCATGGTTGTCATTGCTATTTATAGCATTTGTGTCATCACCATAATCATCATACATATAGGCATGCTATAATCATAGTAAATATCATCATCACAACTAGGGGGACTAAAGAGATCATCTTCATCAAACATATCATCTCCAAGCTTGTGGCTTTGCATCTCATTAACATCATGGATATTCAAGGAATTCGTACTAACAATATTACTATGATTCTCATGATTCAAGGAATTCATATTAAGCATTTTCATAAATTCTTCCTCTAACAACTGAGCACAATTTTCCCAACCATCATTTTCACAAAAGACAATAAAAAGACAAAACAATTGAGGCAACCTAAACTCCATTTTTTGTAGTTTTCTTTCATAAAACCAAACTAGTGAAAAAAAATAAACTAAAAGATTTAGTTACAAGATCTAAATATATAACTTCAAGCACTCACCTCCCTGACAACGGCGCCAGAAAAGAGCTTGATGTCTACTACGCAACTTTATTCTTGTAGACTATGTTGGGCCTCCAAGCGCAGAGTTTTGTAGGACAGTAGATATTTTCCCTCAAGTGGATGACCCGAGGTTTATTAATATGTGGGAGGTGTAGGATGAAAATGGTCTCTCTCAAACAACCCTGCAATTAAATACAAGAAATATCTTGTGTCCCCAACACACCCAATACAATTCCAAATTGTATAGGTGCACTAGTTTGGCGAAGAGATGGTGATACAAGTGCAATATGGATGGTCGATATAGATTTTTTTAATATGAAAATATAAAAATAGGAAGGTAGCAAGTGTAAAACAGCGAGAAAAACATTGTATAAATGCTTGGAAATAAGTCCCAGGGTTCATACTTTAACTAGTGCAACCTCCTAACAATGCTAACCTAGTTGAATCATATGATCATTCCTGAACATGCAACAAAGAATCACTCCAAATTTCCTATCTAGCAGATAACAAATAGGTGAAATTGGTGTAGGTTGTAGAACCACCTCAAATTTATTCTTTTTGATCAATCTTTTGAGCTATTCCTATAAGTTTCACAAACATCCCTAGAGTTCGTAGTAAAATAACATCAATGATACATATCAATTCACCATAACGTCACCTAGATACTCCAATGTCACCTCAAGTATCCGAGGGTAAATTATGCGAAATGCGTCAAACAATCTCAGATCTATCATATTGAATCCAACACAAAGAACTTCAACGATCACCCCAAGATTTCTATAGGAGAACGTGATATGTAAACGTGCAATCAACCCCTATGCATAGATCCCCAAGGTCATCGGAAACCGCAAGTTGATGCCTTAACATATCTCAAGTGTATAAATAGAATACCCCAATGTCACTACGGGTATCCCATGCAAGACGTACATCAAGTGTTTTCAAACCAAAATATTCAATCCAACATAATGAGATCTCAAAGGGAAAAATTAAATTCATGACAACAAGATGATAAAGGAAGAACACCATATGATCCAACTATATTAACAAAGCCCGTGATACATCAAGATTGTGCCATCTCAAGAACACAAGAGAGAGATTGAACACATAGCTACTGTTACAAACTGCTAGTCTCGAGGGTGAACTACTCCCTCCTCGTCATGGCCTCCGCCGGGATGATGAAGATGGCCACTGGATGATGATTTGCCTCCCTGGCAAGGTACTGGAATGCCTCTAGATTAGTTTTTCGTCGATACAGAGAGTTGCGGCAGTGGAACAAGGAGTCTCTCTTTATTTCTTGGATTTATAGGATTTTTCAGCATCGGAATCATGCGAAACAGAGCCACGTGGGCCCCACAAGCCATCCGGGCGTCCCCTGATGAAGTGTGATAACAAAAATAATTTATGAAGTGTGAATGCTAGCATGGTGAATAGTTTTGATCTGTCACAATTTCAATTATTTTCTAGCATTATAACTAGCAACTTTTTCTCATAAAAATCATCATGATTGAGTAGCAATCAATTCACATGTCATGGTTCAAACAATTCATTCACTTGAAACTTAACAATCTATGTTCTTGGTCACCAAACAATTTCAATGCATCATCAAGTCTAGTAAGCGCTCCACATACTCAATTATCACATAGTCTTTTACTATTGCTTATACGCAAGGCATATATTTTGAACAAAAAATATCCATCGAACACAGAGAAAGATAGGGGCTTAATGTTTTGCCTCCCAATATACTTATCATAAAGATAATTGTCAACAATAATGAATCATGATCAAGTATATTTTATTGGATATATGTGTTTGGATCATTCCCCACCACATGATGCTTGCCAACTGCTACTTCTTGAGCTTGCGTTGGTTTTCCCTTGAAGAGGAAAGGGTGATGCAACAAAGTAGAAAAGTATTTCTCGCAGTTGTTGAGAACCAAGGTACCAATCCAGTAGAAGACACAAGCAACTCCCCAATGTTCGCACCTATAGAAACAATCAAACACTTGCACCCAACGCTATAAAGGGGTTATCAATCCCTTCACGGTTATTTGTAAGGATGAGATCTGATAGAGATAGATACAGAAGATTTCTAAAACAAAAAGTAAAAAGATTCAACAAAGTATTTTTGATATTTTTGGTTTATAGATCTAAAAATATAATATGGAAAATAGACCCAGGGGCCATAGGTTTCACTAGAGGCTTCTCTCTCAAAGGAAAATAATATGATGGGTGAACAAACTACTGTCGAGCAATTGATAGAAAAGTGAATAATTATGAAGATATCCAAGGCAATGATTATGTATATAGGCATCATGTCTGTCTCAAGTAGACCGAAACAATTCTGCATCTACTACTATTACTCCACACATCGACCGACTCATGCCTGCATCTAGAGAATTAAGTTCATGAAGAACAGAGTAACACATTAGGTAAGATGACATGATGTAGAGGGATAGACTCAAGCAATATGCTGAAAACCCCATCCTTTTATCCTTTGTGGCAACAATACAAATACGTGCCTCACTACCCCTACTATGTCACTGGGTGAGGACACCACAAGATTGAACCCAAAACTAAGCACTTCTCCCATTGTAAGAATTGCCAATCTAGTTGGCCAAAGCAAACCAATGGCTCGAAGAGACTTGCAAAGATATGAATTCATGCATATAAGAATTCAGAAAAGACTCAAATAATATTCATGGATAGGTTGAACATAAACCCACAATTCATCGGATCTCGACAAACACAACGCAAAAGAGTATTACATCGGATAGATCTCCATGAAGATCATGAAGAACATGGTATTGAAGCATAAAGAGAGAGAAGAAGCTATCTAGCTACTAGCTATGAACCCGTAGGTCTGTGGTGAACTACTCATGCATCATCGGAGGGGCAATGGAGTTTATGTATATGCCCTCCATGATTGAATCCCCCTCGGGATGATTAAAAAAAGGCTCAAAGATTGGATCTCTAGGAAGCGGAGGCTTTCGGCAGCGGAAAAGTATTTTCTTGGCTCTATTTTGTATTGGGGGAATATTTGGGAATTTATAGGCCGAAGAATAGGGTTAGGAGACCTGCTGGGAGGCCACAAGCCTGCCAGGCACGACCAGGGGTGGTGGCCGTGCCCCCTGGCTTGTGACCTCCTGGCAGGTCTCTTGCATTCCCCTCCAAGTCTGGTAGATGTCTTCTGGTCCAAGAAAAATCATAGTGAAGATTTTATTCCGTTTTGACTCCGTTTAATATTCCTTATCTGCAATACTAAAAAACAAGGTAAAAACAGAAACTGGCACTAGGCTCTAGATTAATAGGTTAGTCCCAAAAATAATATAAAATAACATATCAATGCATATGAAACATCCAAAACAGATAATATAATAGCATGGAACAATCAAAAATTATAAATACGTTGGAGACGTATCAGCATCCCCAAGCTTAATTCCTGCTCGTCCTCGAGTAGGTAAATGATAAAAATAGAATTTTTGATGTCCAATGCTACCTAACATATTTATCCATGTAATATCCTTTATTGTAGCTTGAAAATTCAGATCTGTTGGCTGAAAACAAAAGCTTAATGTTGACATAAAAACAATAATATTTTAAGCAGACTAACAAAGCAATTGTGTCTCTTCAAAATATAATGGCAACAGAAAGTTATCCCTACAATATCATATAGTCTGTCTATGCTCCATCTTCCCCACACAAACTATTTATATAATGCATAACCCCGATGAAAAGTCAGGAAATTATTTCACACCTTTTATGTTCTCAAACTTTTTCAACTCTCACGCAATACATGAGCGTGAGCCATGGATATAACACTATAGGTGGAATAGAATATGGTGGAGGTTTTGAGGAAAAGGAGAAGATAGTTTCACATCAACTAGGCATATCAACATTCTATGGATATTCCCATTAATAGATGTCAATGTGAGTGAGTAGGGATTGCCATGCAACGAATGCACTAGAGCTATTAGTGTATGCAAGCTCAAAAAGAAACTAAGTGGGTGTGCATCCAACTTGCTTGCTCATGAAGACCTAGAGCAATTTGAGGAAGCCCATCATTGGAATATACATGCCAATTTATGTAATGAAAAATTCCCACTAGTATATGAAAGTGACAAAATAGGAGACTCTCTATCATAATGATCATGGTGCTACTTTGAAGCACAAGTGTGGAAAAAGATAGTAGCATTGTCCCTTCTCTCTTTATCTCATTTTTTATTTTTGGTGGGCATCTATGGCCTCTTTTTTTATTTGGGATTCATTGGCCTCTTTTATTATTTGTAAAGTCTTGAGTCTCAACCCAACTTGTGAGGGAATCATAGCTTCCATCATCCTTTTCTCTCACAGGACAATGCTCTAATAATGATGACCACCACACTTTTATTTACTTACAACTCAAGAATTACAACTTGATATCTAGAATCTATGACTCTATATGAATGCCTCCGGTGGTGTACCGGGATGTGCAATGATCTAGCATAGCAAATGACATCAAAAAATGGACAAGTCATGAAAACATCATGCTACCTATCTTACGATCATGCAAAGCAATATGAAAATGATGGTGCGTGTCATAATAAATGGAACGGTGGAAGTTGCATGGCAATATATCTCGGAAAGGCTATGGAAATTCCATAATATGTAGGTATGGTGGCTGTTTTGAGCAAGGATATATGGTGGGTTAATGCACCAGCAAAAGTTGTGCGGTACTAGAGAGCTAGAAAAAGTGGAAGGGTGAGAGTGCATATAATCCATGGACTCACATTAGTCATAAAGAACTCACATACTTATTGCATAAGTCTATTAGTCATCGAAGCAAAGTATTAAATGCATGCTCCTACGGGAGAGGTTGGTAGGACTAAACCATCATGTGCTCCAGACCCTCAAACTAAGGCTGACAATCAATAAACAAATCATGCTCCGAATTCCTTACATAATGGTTCACCATATGTGCGTGTTACGGGAATCAAAAGCCTTTACACAAGTATTTTTACCAATTCAAAATTACTTCCTAACATGCCTCTTAAAATTACCATCTTTATATGTCAAAACTTTATGCAAGGAATCGAACTCAATGCACTTTATATGGAAGTTTTTATTATATCCCTCCTGGTTTCCTATCATATTAGGACTAAATTCATAACCTAAACTAATTACCATGCTGTTTAAAGACTCTCAAAATAATATAAATGAGGTACGAGATTTCAATTATTTGAATAAAACAAAACACCACCATGCTCTAAAAAGACATACATAAAGTACTAGAGCAACATTGCGTAGCTCAAAAGGTATAAGTGAAGCACAAAGACTATTCTAATAAATTCACGATTCATGCATGTCTCTATCAAAAGATGTGTTCAGCAAGGATGATTGTGGAAAACTAAAAATCAAAGACTCATATCATATAAGACGCTCCAAGTAACTTTACCGATGGATTGAAGACGAAAGAGGGGATGCCTTCCGGGCCATCCCCAATCTTAGGCTCTTTGGTATACTTGAATACGGCTTGGGGTTCTTTGGGAATCCCCAAGCTTAGGCTCTTGCCATTCCTTATTCCATAGTCCATCAAATATTTACCCAAAACTTGAACACTCCACAACATAAAACTCAACAGAAAACTCGTGAGATCCGTTAGTATAAGAAATTAAATCACCACTCTAGGTACTATTGAGAACTCATTATTTATTTATATTGGTGTAATATATACTATATTAGAACTTCTCCATGGCTCATACCCCCTGATATGACCCATAGATACTTCAAAATAGGTAAACAACACAAAGAAAACAGAATCTGTCAAAAACAGAACAGTCTGTAGCAATCTGAAAACTTCGTATACTTATGTAACCGCAAAAATTCCGAAAAATTATGAAAACCTGTGAAATTTGTATATACATCTGTTGCAAAAATTCAAACTCATTCTATGCCCTTATAAATTTATAAAATTCCTCGACTGAGTGCAAAAGTTTCTGTTTTTCAGCAAGATCAAACAACAATCACCATAGACCATCCCAAAGGTCTTACTTGGATCAAACACTAATTAAAACACCAAAATGTAATTACTAAAGAGGTAATAATGTGCGAAACACTAAAAAACAGAAGCAAAAATCAGAACATAAAAATAAAATCAGGCTGCCTCCCAACAAGCGCTATTGTTTAATGCCCCTTGCTAGGCAAAACACAATATATCTAGGTATTGTCATCTTTGGTAAGCAATCCGTTCTAATAACCTAGATCATCACCATATATATCATCATATAAAATGCTTATGTTATTTTTAATAGGTTCCCTGATTTTTTCTTCTAACCAATCATCATTGAATCCTACATAAATGCCCCTAGTGATCCAACCAAATTCATCATAGGTTCCAAGGTAAATGTTTTGGGTAATTTCGGAATAAGGAACTCTTCTTCTAAGATTATCATGGTAATATTGATAATCCCTAGACTCAATGATATGGAAGTTTTTTTATTGTGTAGGATTTTTTAATCGGAGGGTGCTCAATATTCTTTTGATAGAAAGCAAAAATTTCCCTAGCTTCTTATATGATAAAGTGAAATTCTTGCATAAGGACGATCATGGCAATCTTTTTGGCCTTAGGATGATGAATTTTGGGAAGTTCATAAAACAGCTCTTGCAAAGTGTGGTGAATGTGCACAAAATTCCTTTCCAATTTTTCAATGAGCATGGCAATAGCATCTGCATAACAATTTGTGCTAAGAAGAATAGATTTCTTTTTCATAGGCATTACTCCAGTACAATCAGAGAATTCTTGAATAACACTCTTCCCAATAATATAACTGTCTCCCACTTGAAAAGTTTTAACTTTATTATTAGGAGGAGGTTTGGATTCATGATCTAGAGAGCAAGATCCAAATTTTTTTCTCAAGATTAGCACTAGTAATACCCTCAAAATTTTCAATGATAATCTCCCCATATTCAGACATGGTGGCAGCAGATCGATCTAGCACGCAAGCAAACAAAAAGAAAATGAAAAGACGAATGAAAGAAGGGTGAATAAAAAGGCAAATCTTTTTGGTATTTTATGAAAATCTTTTTAGATGTTGAGGAGAGGAAAATGAGAGGCAAATGGAAAATAATGTAAATGCAAGAGATGAGTTTGTGATGGTTACTTGGTAGGCTTGATGTAGATCTCCCTGGCAACGGTGCCAGGAATCCTTCTTCCTACTTCTTGAGCTTGTGTTGGTTTTCCCTTGAAGTGGAAAGGGTGATGCAGCAAAGTAGATTAGTATTTCCCTCAGTTGTTGAGAAACAATGTATCAATCCAGTAGGAGATACAAGCAAGTCCCCAATCTTCGCACCTGCACAAACAATCAAACACTTGCACCCAACGCTATAAATGGGTTGTCAATACCTTCATGGTTATTTGCAAGGATGATATCTGATAAAGATAGATATAGAAGATTACTAAAACGAAAAGTAAAAGAAAAGTAAAAAGATTGCAGCAAAGTATTTTTTGTATTTTGTGTTTATAGATCGGAAAACACAAGATGGAAAATAGACCCGAGGGCCATAGGTTTCACTAGAGGCTTCTCTCTCGAAGGAAAATAATACAGTGGGTGAACAAATTACTGTCGAGCAATTGATAGAAAAGCGAATAATTATCTAGATATCCAAGGCATTGATTATGCATACAGGCATCACGTCTGTGTCAAGTAGATCAAAACGATTCTGCATCTACTACTATTACTCCGCACATCGACAGACTCCTGCCTGCATCTGGAGTATTAAGTTCATGAAGAATAGAGTAACGCATTAGGTAAGATGAGATGATTTAGAGGGATAAACTCAAGAAATATGATGTAAACCCTAACTTTTTATCCTTGATGCCAAATATACAAATACGTGCCTCGCTACCCCTACTATGTCACTCGGTGGGGACACCGCACGATTGAACCCAAAACTAAGCACTTCACCCATTGCAAGAATTACCAATCTAGTTGGCCAAACCAAACCAATAACTCGAAGAGACTTGCAAAGATATGAAATCATGCATATAAGAATTCAGAAAAGACTCAAATAATATTCATGGATAGTCTGAACATAAACCCACAATTCATCGGATCTCACCAATCACACCACAAAAGAGTATTACAAAGGATAGATCTCCATGAAGATAATGAAGAACATGGTATTAAAGCACAAAGAGAGAGAAGAAGCCATCTTGCTACTAGCTATGGACCCGTGGGTCTATGGTGAACTACTCACCCATCATCGGAGGGCGCAATGGAGCTAATGTAGATGCCCTCCGTGATCGAATCCACCTCTGGCAAATTACCGGAGAAGCCTCCAAGATTGGATCTCTCGGAAATGGAGGCTTCTAGAGGCGGAAAAGTATTTTCGTGGATCTCTTTTGTATTGGGGGAATATTTGGGAATTTATAGGCCAACGAATAGGGTTAGGAGACTTGCTGGGGGCCACAAGCCTGCCAGGCGCGTCCAGGGGTGGTGGCCGCGCCCCCTGGCTTGTGACCTCCTTGCTGGTCTCTTGTCTTCCCCTCCAAGTCTGGTAGATGTCTTCTGGTCCAAGAAAAATCATCGCGAATATTTTATTCCGTTTGGACTCCATTTAATATTCCTTATCTACAATACTCAAAAAACAAGGAAAAAACAAAAATTGGCACTAGGATCTAGATTAATAGGTGTCGGGGGGGGACGAACACCTATGGGATCGGGAGGACCCCTTTCGGTTCGGCAGGGAGATGGATATGCGTGAAGAGCAGGACGAACGAGCAGCGCGGGGGATTTTTACCCAGGTTCGGGCCACCAAGAGGCGTAAAACCCTACTCCTGCTTTCTGTATTATGGGTGTTCTTGGGTTCTAGCCACACGAGCGCTGTGTGGCCGATCGAACACAGCCGCTACGCGTGCCACCTAGAAGATCCGTCAAAAGATCCCTTACTGTAACGCCCTGGGCCTCCTTTTATATGACTAAGGGGATCCCAATAGCGGCATATAGTATGTACACGAGGTGTACAGTGCTACAGTGTTATCATACCTAACTCTGATGGTGTAAGACAGGCGCATTTAATGCTCTGTCAGGTGCCTCTGGCCGTCTACGGGACGGGACAAGACCCCATCCCATCGGACCCTCTTAGCTTCCTCCATCGCCGGTGCCTCGACATGTGCCCAGGTGGGGTGACACCTGGCCTCTACGCTGGCGAGATCTTGCTGGGGCTTCACCTTGTCGGGGGTTTGAATGCCATCCTTGCATGGTCTTGCCGGGGGTCAGGCCTTCGGCCTTGATCTTGATTGTTTGTTTGGATGTTCTCTTGATTTTCGTGCATCTGCATCTAGCTGCTCCCTGTCGGGCCTTGCCACCAGAGTGGCTACTACTGCCCGTGCATGAGTAAGGGGCACTAGAGAACCCAAAACTGTAGTGCACCGATAGGAGCCCCCGGCCTGGGCCACACCTGGTGCGAGGCGTTGTTGGGCTAAGCTAAAACAATGCACGGGCACGCATGGAAGCAGCCTGCGCTTGCAATCATTCCACTTACTGCGCCCCCCACAATGTGCGCAAGGTGCGCGTCGTGGGATACATGCGCAGAGTGGTAGTAATTATTTCAATTGCTGCGTCAGGCCATTTCCGCCACGCGCGCCACATGCATAGCAGGGAGCTGGCAATGGGTGCGCGTGACTTAAAGTGCTGGCCGTGGCAGAAACTTCAGCGCCGTGGATTGGAGCAACAGGGCGTTTGCTGTTCGCCCTGTGATCGTGGGCGACGCAATTGGAGGAGGTGGGCAGTGACTCTTGGATCAGGGGAGAGCCAGCCCCCGCGCTTCCCCCTATAGATTGAGGGGTAGCAAGGGCGATGCTCATCCATCCTTCCTTCCTCATCGAGCACGAACCTCTAGAGATCGCCCTTCCATCTCTTCGAAACCTTGAGTGGTGCCCGCCCTTAGCTATGAATAGGGGGCCAGGGCGACCACCATCCTCTACACCAAGGAGGATTACCCATCAGGATCATGCCACCGCTTCCGCCGCAGAGGCGGAGGGTGACCCGGGTGCACGCGACAGGAGAAGCGCAAGGGGCCGTGGTCGCCGTGGAGGCCGAGGCCGGGGGAGGCGGAGTGCCACTCCACCTCTCCCTCCAACACCAGGCCTCTTCCTCGAAGAGACCCACGCCGAGGGGATGGCACTGGAGTTCATCCTCAAACTACGCGGTCCCCTTTGGATCCATTTGCATCTCCCTCACCCTTTCGCCAGGGCGATGGAGACCGATAAGCCGCTCGATTTGTGGTCGCGGGCGCGTGGCTAATGCAATGGCGCCACATGGGTGGACATCAAGTATCCAGAGGGTTGCGTCATGTTCACCAGGCGCGACTGGAAAACCTTAGCCCGCACCCACAACCTCTAGGATGGGCACGTCCTTCGCTTCAAAATGACAGAGGCCGGTCTGCTATCTGTCAAGATTTATGGGCGCTCAGGCGTCCGTCTCAGCTGCTGCGAACAGAGCTCAATGACGAGGAGGACAGTGACAAGGAGGACGGTGACGATGAAAGCGACGATGAGTCCGAGCTCTAGGCCCTCAAGTCAGAATACGACGACCTGAGCTCTGGCTGATCGACGGTCGCACTATCGTCGTCAGCCCCATGCCTCTCCTCCTCCCGACAGGACGATCCTGCCGGGGGTCCTTGTCCCGAGCGCTGCCTCATCTTCCAGTTGGATCTTCTGGCAGGCCCGTGGACTTCGGCTTCTGGCCCCCCTCTCATCGACGCGGTGTTGGGCTCTCCTCTGTGCAATGTTGGCCCAGGAGGGGCCAGGCTCTCGTCGGAGGCCCCTTGCTATCTTTTTCTCCTTGTAATCTGTCCCCCTCCTATCTTTTTCTTCTCATAATTTCCCCTAGGGGTGAATGTCAAATAAAGATGTACTTAGGAAGAGGCGACATCTCATGTGAATTTCACCCTGTTTGAAGGATCGTATGTTATTCTCCTTGTTAGATTCCTTTTTGCATGGTGCTTTCCCTAAGCTTTTTCCGAAAAAAATTGCCGGCATGTGTAGCCCTATTGTGAGCGCTTCGAGGAGCGGGTCCTTAGCAGCCTACTAGCGGTGCTACTTTCGGCAAGATACCTTGACGTTCTTGGTGTTGCAACTTAAGCTCTTGAGTGGACTCGAAACAAAGTAAGGGTGCGAGCGCAGATACTTGAACTGCTGAGCGGACTCGAAACAGAGCAAGGGCGTGAGCACTGCCACTTAAGTCGTTGAGCGGACTCGAAACAGAGCAAGGGTGCCGTCGACCATGGAAAAGTTCCTTAGAATGCATGTTTTCCAGACAAAAGTCGAAATCGTCCAAGGAAAATAACTTCAAAGAAAAAAATCACTTAGGGTTTAGCAACTTATCTTCACATCACGGTACTTTTTCCGCTCCTTCCCGCAAGATGCCAATTTTGGACATCGTCGGTGTCCATACCATCTCACCCTCCGACAAACTTGCACGTGAGAGAACCTTCTATCTTTTAAGAAAAAGAAAGAAGAGAAAATAGAGATGTGGAACCTTGATGGTCCGTTAGTACTTGCCGGGAATAGGCGTAATGCAACATCTTGGATAAGCATGCAAAACAAGTAGACATGGAAATTGACAAGAGTTGTAGAACACTCGGTCTTATTTAGCTAGAATAGGGTCTGCGCCTGGCTTTGTACAAAGGATCACATGCCTTGCCAGCAATCTTCGTACAAAATGTGGTTGCCGGGGGCCCCGACAACCGCGCCTTATGGGTAGAACTTACGAAGATGCTGGATATTCTAGGAGTTGCTCACTGGAATGCCATCTTTGGTCTCTTGACTTAGTGCGCTAGGCCTGGTGACTCATACTACCCGATAAAGGTCTTCCCACTTTGGCGTCAACTTGTTTGAATTCTTGGCCGACTGAACGCGCCGAAGAACAAGGTCGCCTTCCTCAAGGCTTCGGGCATGAATCTTGTGGCTATGATAGTGGCGCAAAGCTTGCTGGTAGCGTGCAACTCTCACAGCAGCCCGAAGACGGTCTTCTTCAAGGAGCGTCGCGTCATCTTGTCGCAACTGCTCTTGCTCAAGCTCATCATAAGTGAGCACTCGAGGCGACCCGTATATGACTTCCATGAGGAGAACAACTTTTGCCCCGTACAGCAGGGAGAAGGGTGTCTGGCCGGTGGCTCGATTTGGTGTCGTTCTGATCGACCAAAGAACCGCCGGCAGTTCATCAATCCAGCGCCTTCCGCACTTGTGCAGCTTGTCGAAAGTTCTTGTTTTAATCCCTCGCAGCAGTTCGGCATTCGCCCTTTCCGGTTGGCTGTTGCTCCTTCGGTGAGCGATAGAATCAAAGCAGATTTTGTTGCCAAGGTCCTAGACATACTGCATGAAGTTGCGGCTTGTGAACTGCATGCCGTTGTCAGTGATGATACTATTGGGAACACCAAAGCTGCAGACTAGTCCCTTGAAGAACTTGACGGCTGAATGTGTTGTCACCTTTCTCACTGCCTCCACTTCCGTCCACTTCGTGAACTTGTCAATTGCAACGTACAAGTACTCAAAGCCCCCGGTAGAATGGGGAAAGGGGCCCAAGATGTCCATCCCCCAGACCAAAAATGGCCAGGAGAGAGGGATTGTTTGAAGAGCTTGAGCTAGTTGATGTAGCTTCTTTAAATGGAACTGGCATGCTTCACACTTGGTTACTAGCGCAGTTGCATCCTAGAGGGCGGTGGGCTAGAAGAAACCTTGCTGGAATGCTTTGCCGACCAATGCTCTTAAACCTATGTGGGAGCCACATGTGCGTCCATGTATCTCTGCCAACAGCTCCAGTCCATCCTCCCGAGGAACACACTTCAATTTCACGCCGTTTGGTCTCTTTCTATACAGGACGTCATCCACAAACTGGTACATACTGGACTGACAGGCTACTTTCTCCGCTTCCTCCTATTGCTTAGGGAGTTCTCCTGTTTGGAGGAACTGAACAATGGCTGTGCCCATACCGGAGCCTAGGTCTTGAGGCAAGGACTAAAGGCATGTCTTATGCCGCGGGAGCGTTTGTTGCTACGGCGAAGACCTGAGGTCTTGCTGGAGCCTATTGCTCCCCGGCAAGCTTGGTGTTGTTCCTGGCAACTTCCTCACCGGTGGTTTCTGGGAGCTCTGCGAGGAAGTACTAGCTAGAATTAAACTTTCTTCTTTTATCTTGCTTTGTTGTCGATGCTCCAGATGGTTGAGTTAGCTTGAGCACAAAAGTTCCTGGTCCCATAGGTAACTTGAGGGTAGCACACTTCAACAGCTCGTTGGCAATGATGTTCTCCGCACGAGGAACGTGCTCTGTTTGCAAGCCGTCGAAGCGCTC
Organism: Hordeum marinum; assembly: GCA_022496015.1. NCBI lineage: Eukaryota > Viridiplantae > Streptophyta > Magnoliopsida > Poales > Poaceae > Hordeum > Hordeum marinum. Next base: position 75,048,481 of record CM039672.1, read on the forward strand.
CTCTAGCTTTCTCACTTCATCCATGTAAGCCTCCTCAAAAGGCTCTGATAATCCTTGATGACTTGCTTGACGACAATCTATGAATCACCTCTAACGATGAGCTTCTTGATTCCAAGGTCTGCCGTGATCCTGAGACTCGCAAGTAGTCCTTCATACTCTGCCGTATTGTTTGTTGATATATCCCAAGGAAAGTGCATCTGAATCACGTGCTTGAGGTGCGCTCTGGTGGGTGTGACAAGTAGCACGCCGACACCGGCTCCTTACAGGGAGAAAGCCCCATCAAAATACATGACCCATTCTTGCTCAGTTTCCTTGCCGGGAAGAGCTGTTTCTTGGACCTCTTCGTCTGGCGTTTGTGTCCATTCTGCAATGAATTCTGCCAGGGCTCTGCTCTCGTAGTTGAAGTAGATTCAAACTTGTGACTAAAACTGGACAACTCCAAAGCCCACTCCACAATCCTGCCCGTGGAACTGGATTCTGCAGAATTCGTTGCAGCGGAAAGCAAGAGACGATGGTGATCTTATGTGCTTGGAAAAAGTGGCACAGCTTCCTCGAGGCCATAAGGAGACCGAAAAGTTGTTTTTGCACACTAGAGTATCTTGACCTAGCTCCCTGCATGAGGGAACTGACAAAATAAACTGGGCGCTGCACCATCTTCTTCTTCAACGTTGCTTCGTTTGGATGTACTGACCCTGCCTTGCCGGCATCAGGACCTACCGGGGGAGTTCTTGGCTCGTCGCTTGGCGGTCTCACCCCTGTCGTCACTTCTTTGTCAGCTTCCCTCTGTGCCACCAGCGCAGTGCTAACCACTTGATTCGTCACCGCTAGGTATAGTAGCAACGGTTTTTGTGGCCTAGGTGTGACTAGTGTTGGCGGAGAGGAGAGGTACTTCTTCAAATCCTGCAGCGCTGCCTCCCATTTCAGAGTCCATTTCATTGGACCTGCCTTCTTCAAGATTTTGAAGAACGGCAGGGCGCGCTCAGCAGATTTTGAGATGAACCTGCTTAGAGCTGCGATGCAACCGACAAGACGGCGTATATCCTTGACGTGCTTTAGTGCTTCAATCTGCTCAATCGCCTTGATCTTGTTAGGGTTTGCTTCAATGCCACGCTGAGACACAAAGGACCTGAGAAGCTTGCCGGACGGAACGCGAAACACACACTTCTCGGGATTGAGCTTTAAGTTGATCTTGTGCAGATTTGCAAACGTCTCTTCTAGGTCTTGTATGAGTGTTGCCTTGTCCTTGGTTTTAACCACTATGTCATCCATATAAGCTTCCATATTCCTATGCAACTGGGGTTCAAAACCAATCTGGACTGGTCTTGCAAATGTTGAACAAGTACTTTTCAACCCGAAAGGCATTCGCACGAAGTAGTACGTACCACATGGGGTGATAAATGCGGTCTTCTGTTCGTCCTCCTTCGACATGAAGATCTGATGGTACCATGAGTACACATCGAGGAACGACAGCAAGTCACAACCGGCAATAGAGTCCACAATCTGGTTGATGCACAACAAGGGAAAGGGATCTTTTGGACATGCTTTATTGAGATCTGTATAGTCAATACACAGGCTCCATTTCCCACTCGCCTTGCGCACTACAACTGGATTGGCCAACCATGTTGGGTGGAGCACCTCTATGACCAGACGTGCTGCTTCTAGTTTGCTAATTTCCTTGACAATGAATTCTTGTCTCTCCAAGGCGTGCTTCCTCAGTTTTTGCTTGACGGTCCGCGCATGAGGATAGGCGGCAATATGGTGCTCAATTACCTTCTTGGGAACATAGGGGACATCAGACGGTTGCCATGCAAACACATCGACATTTGCCCGCAAGAAGGCAACGAGCGCGCTTTCATATTTGTCATCGTGGGTGGAACTTATGGTGAAGTTCCCCCTGTGCCATCTTCCTTGACGGGCACCTTTTTGGTTGCCGGTGGAGCTGCCTTGGACATCTTGTTCTTGCCGGTGGAGCTCTCTGGCACATCATCAACGGGAGTGCAGCACTCCGAGGAGGTGCTCATGCTGGAATGTGTGCCAGAGGCGTTGCCGGTCTTCTTCCGTCCGGGAGTTTCAGCGGCAGGAGCAAGTGCCTTGGCGGCATGTGCTGCAACAGCCTCCCGGTAGAGTTGGTCGGCGCAGATGAGTGCACCTTTTCTTGTCAAAGTTGATCATGATGACGCTCATTGTCCCGGGCATCTTTAGCACATTGTAAGCGAAGTGGGTGGCCGCCATGAACTTGGCCAGCGCTGGGCGGACAAGGATACTATTGTATGGCAACAAGATCTTGGCGACGTCAAAGATGATCTCCATTATTAAGTTTATGTCACTACCAAATGTTACCACTAGTGGGATATTGCCCTTCCGCTGAGTCCTCCCTGAATTGATCTCTTGGAATGTGCCTATGAGCTCGAGATCTTCATTAGGAATTTGTAGCCTCTGGATGACATCTGGCGAGATTAGGTTCAGGTTGGCCCCACTGTCTACTAGCATTTTCGTCACCTTGAGGTTGCGAATTGTCGGGGAAACCAACAATGGAAGACACCCGACCGCGGTTGTGCGATTAGGGTGATCCTCGGCTACGAAAATGAGAGGAGCGTTGGACCATTTCAGAGGTTTCTAGGCACCGACAGACGGCTCCGCCGCATTAACCTCGTGCGGACACTATTTAAGTTGGCGGTGAGAGGAATGCGATGAGGCACCTCCCTCGATGCACATCATCTCTGTAGCCTTTTGGAATTCATGCTCGCTGGACTCATTGTCCACTTTGGTGCAATCATTATCCCCTCCTTCTTCATCGCGGCCTCGAGCGGGCCTCTCCTTCTGTTTCTTGGCCTTGCCGCAGTGACCTCCTCGGTCGCTGTGCTACTTGTCGGACCCTTCTGCATCATTTTGGGATTTCTCCTTATCTCGTCTTACGTACTCAGCCTTCTGCTTCTCGACGAGTTGTTCGACCCGTCGGCAGTTTTGGAGGTCGTGGCCCTTTGTGCGATGGATCTTGCAGTACTACTTGTCCGAGCCTTCCGTCTTGTCGGCGTCCGCCAAGGCCTGGCGTGAGGTGCACCCAGCAACCTCCTTGCAGGGACTGTCAACCTTAGTTTTCTTGCTGGCGTCGGCGTTGCCGGATCCCTCAACGGCAAGCACGGTGTTACTCTTGCGCTTCTTGTTCTGCCGTCGGTATTTCTTTGCCGGGGCAGTGTCAGCTTCGTCATCAGAGTTCACTCCAACACCAGCTTCTTCGCCTGGGAGTCTCCTCCCTTCTTCAGCTTAGGAACATCTATCAGCCAGAGCATAAAGCTCGGCAACATCCCTGACCTTGTTCATCGCCAGCTCTTTGTTCATCCTTCGGTTCACACATTCTGGTGGAACATGCTAATAGCAGCGGTAGGATGAACATCCGGGATGTTGTAATGCACATGGCTGAACCTTTGAATGTACTTGCACATGGTCTCACCTTCTTTCTGGGGAATGATGTGCAAGTCACTTTCTTGACCAGTGGTGGCCTCCGGTAAAGGCGCCAACATACTCATGGCACAGGTTTGCCCAGGAGGTGATGGAATTCTCCGGGAGGTGCATCAACCACGACCTGACGTTGGGCTTGAGTACCAACGGGAAGTAGTTGGCGAGTATCTTGTCATTGCGAGCCCCGGCAGCCTGCACCGCAATGGTTTAGATGCTCAAGAACTCTGACGGGTGAGTCTTGCCATCATATTTCTCCAGGACCCGTGGCTTGAACATTCGGGAGTTGGGCCACTGGACTCGCCGCAGCTCACGAGTAAATGCTGGACAACGCACCTCATAAGGTAGGCTGACAGTATACCCTGGCGCGAATTTTTCTACAGTGGGTACCGTGTGCTTATCAAATTGATGGCACGTTTCCCACCGCTACTCGATTGTAGTCCGAGCGTCTTCCTTACTTCGCTCCCGAAGAACTTGACGCTGATCGCGACGAGTTCGTGGCTCAGACGGCATCGTCGAGTAACCGTCACAAGCATCGGTCCGACGAGCCAGCGACCGGCGTTGTTGCTGTGGAGGAGAGTGCACCGTGGTTACACCGCCTCCGGCCTTCTCGTTATTGGATTGAGCCGGATAGGTGGACCAAAACTTATCGGCCAGGCTAAGGAGGCTCTTAATGGTGGCTCTCCATTCGTCGAGCTTCTCTGCAGCGGGAGGGAATTTCAGGAGCAATTGTGCCCGCACCATTGCTACTTTCGACATGATCGGCAGCGAACGGCGCAAAGAACGCGAGGAGCTGTGACTCCTAACCGTGTTAGAAGGAGCTCCATCGCAGTCCCATGATTGCACGCCACCCCCAATAGCATTGTTGCGTGCATCCTGATCTTGCACATCTTGGGAGCGATGCGCAGGAGCTTCTGCTCCGTGGGGACGTTGGGAACCATCGACGCCACGGCGCTGGTCTTCGCACACGTCCTGAGAAGGTCGTGGCAAACGCGTCGGCGTGGGTGTCTTGGAGGGTGCCCTTCCATCCCTCGAGTTCACCATACCACCTGCAGGCAGTATAGCTTCGTCGTGAGACCCAACAGCACAAGGGTTACAGCCGCCGCTGTTAGCTTCTCCGCTACAGGCGTCGCCGCTTCCTCGGCCTTGATCACTAGAGCGCCGCATGGGCATAGGGTCTCCGCTTCCTCCGCCCGCGTCCACTCTGTCGCCCGCTCGGGCGGCTACGTGCGCAGCGGACGTGGGGGGTTCCACCATCGTGAAACCCTTCTTCTTGGGAGCCATGGCGATGGATATGATGAAGGAACTGGCGTGCTGATCATTGGACCAGGTTTAGGCAACTATTCCCCCTACCTGGCGCGCCAGAGATTTCGTGGGGGACAAACATCTATGGGATTGGCAGGACCGCTTTCGGTTCAGCAGGGAGACGGATATGCGCAAAGAGCTGGTCGAACGAGCAACATGGGGGCTTTTTACCCAGGTTTGGCTGCCGAGAGGTGTAAAACCCTACTCCTGCTTTGTGTATTATGGGTGTTCTTGGGTTCTAGCCACAGGAGCGCTATGTGGGCGATCAAACACAGCCGCTACGCGTGCCAGCTAGAAGATTGGTCAAAAGATACCTTACTGTAATACCATGGGCCTCCTTTTATATGACTAAGGTGGTCCCAACAGCGGCATACAGTACATACACGAGGTGTATAGTGCTACAGTGTTATCATACCTAACACTCACGGTGTAAGACATGCACATTTAATGCTCCATCAGGTGCCTCTCACCGTTTACGGGACGGGACACTACCTCGTCCCATCATCACCGCTTAGTCTCCTCCATCGCCGGCACCTCGACACGTGCCCAGGTGGGGGGACACCTAGCCTCTGCGCTGGCAGGATCTTGCCGGGGCTTCGCGCTTGCTGGGGGTTTGAAGGCCATCCCGGCACGGTCTTGCCGGGGGTCTAGCCTTCGGCCTTGATCTCGATTGGTTGTTTGGATGTTCTCTTGATTTTCCTGCATCGGCATCTAGCACCTCCCTGTTGGTCCTTGCCGCCAGAGTGGCTATTACTCCCCATGCACGAGTAAGGGGCACAGGAGAACCCAAAACTCTAGTGCACCGACAATAGGTTAGTCCCAAAAGTAATATAAAATATCATATTAATGCATATAAAACATCCAAAACAGATAATATAATAGCATGGAACAATAAACAATTAAAGATACGTTGGAGACGTATCACCAACTAATAAATTGAGGTTGGAATAAGAAGTTGACTCAACATGAAAGTAAGTAATCATGAAAGTAAATATATTGTCCCTTCGCAGAGGGAAGCAGGGATTTGCATAGGTGCCAGAGCTCATTGTTTGAAACAGAGATGAATATGTAATTTTAAGTGGTATGCTTTTCCCGTCAACGTCACTGACGGGGTTATTACCCCTGGGTAGGCCAAAGCAACGGGGTTCCCTCCCTCGCTTCAAGAAAAAAGTATGTGGCCGGCTGCTCACAGCCAGCTAGCACGCAGCCGGCTGGTGTGTTGCCGGCTAGCTGCTCAAGGAGCCGGCTTGGCCCCCGGCTAGCTGGCCGCGGCTGGCTGCCTTCGAGCCGCCTCCTCCATTGACCCTTGGGCGGACAAGCTCCTGTCCCATCCATTTGCATGCGGGTACGGCGATACAACGGGACCCCCACGACGGGCGCCAATGTAGCCACAGTGGTCGCTGATGCACGGGTGCACGTGGATACAATTCGGCTGGTCGTATCGCTGACCTTGGCCGACCGTGACCAGGTAGGGAAACAGTGCCGGCACGCCCCCTCCCACTCGATTACCTGCTCCGGCGTGGCTACAGTGCAACCGGCCATACCGGAGACTTTGGCCGGCTGGCACAAGACGACGCCGCCCGGGCGACCCGTGTCGTAGCAGGTGGGCCGGGGCCAATCACGGAGCCGGCTGGCGGGCCCCAGCGGGCAATGGGACGGTGTAGCCGCTGGACCCTATGAGCGATGAGACGGCTCACGAGGCGGGGCCCTCTGGCCAGCCAGAGAAGCTGCCAGCCGGGTCCCCCCACTTTGTACCCTAGGAATATTGTAAGCCAGGGATTGGCCTATAAAACCCCCGAGCCCCCTATGCAACGGGGACAAGCAATCTCACGCACACACATTCATGGGACACTTCGCACATATCCACCTTTGTAGAGGAGGAAGGCGAGCCGGATGCTCCCTCTTCCTCCTTGTAAACATACCTATCCATCAACTAGACCAAGCAGGACTAGGGGTGTTACCTCCCATGGAGGTCCCTGAACCTGGGTACATCGTGTGTCACCACCGCTTGTGCCTAATCCCGCACCCGGATCCCGTCGGCGTCTTCCGGGCCCAACCACCTTTGATAAGCCTACCCATGGCATCTGTTGTGTGAAAACGACATTTGGCGCGCACCATGGGGCCATACACGGCACCGGCTGGGTTCATGCTCCGGGCGGGACCCCTTGCCATTCCCCGCCGTCGCCGCACGTCCAGGCAAAACCTTGGGCTCATGGGGCTTGCTTCGGCAGGCCATGCGAGCAGCGTCGTCGACCTCATGCTCTACATAGATGCACTCACCAAGCGCTTCGGCAGGCTAAGCCTTGCTGAAGCGCCAGTCGCCGACGAGTACACTAGCCAGGTGCTCAACTATGTCGACCCGCCCACGGCAGTGGGCGCGGTCGCCGCGACCCAGTCTGACAGCTGCCACATCCGCGTGGAAGCGATGGGCATCATCTCCTCCACCTCCTCTAGTCATGCGCGGGCCAAGGCCAGCACCGCCGCAGCCTGCGTTGGCACCTCTGATCCGCTCGGCACGTCCCTTCGGGGCCTGAACACCCCCATTGGTCTGACGACAAACCTTGACGTCGCCACGGCCGAGCTGGAGGTGGCTCGCCGCCTCCTGTTCATGGATGCCAACGCCCTCATGGCCATGTGGCTCCGCATGGAGGCCGCATAGCGGGAATACGCCTCCACCTATGGTCTCACCCCGGCTGGCATCGAGCCCAGCCGGCGTGGGGCTGTGCGCGACCATGGTCGCGTGGTCACCGAAATCTTGGGCGGCAACATGCCCGTCTACGACACCCCCGCGGCCAACCTGCGGGCCGCCAAGGTAGCCTACGAGGGTTTGGCTACCTTGGAGGGTGAAGAACGTGCCGCCCGCGAGCGTCACATCAAGGACCTCATCGACGCCGCCGACGCACAGCATCATCAGCTCTTGGTAGCTGGCGCCGCCTCCGAAGGCCCCATGATCGAGCGCGAGGGAACGGGGACTGTTGGCCGTCAGCCGGCTCAGCACTCCTACTCCCCTCACATCTTCGGCCGTCGAGTCGAGGCAAGTAACCCCCAGCCCTCTCAGCTGCTGGGGAATGAGCAGCCGGCTATAAACAGCCAACGCACCAACAACCCGCCTCGCAGCAGCCGCCACCACGAGGCGCCGGCTGCCAGCAGCCGGCGCAGTCGCTGAATATGCCACCCCCACGGCATGAGCCGGAATGATCGGTTCCGCCAGTCATCAGCCCTGAGCTCTCGGCCTGGCTCGGGCCACGCGTACCCCATAGCAAGAACGACACATGTCTCCGCATCGTCCGGCTCACGCAGTCGGCCCTCCTTGAGGAGGAGGGCTCGATTGGCCCGGCATGCTTTGGCCCTCGGATCCGCAACGAGCCATTCCCAACCGGCTTCACGCTCCCCCGGGACACCCCGAAGTACACCGGGGCCGCCAAACCCGAAGACTGGTTGATTGACTACACCGCTGTCGGCATCGCCAGGGGGAACAAGCGTTTAGCCGTTCGCTACACTCCCCTCATGTTGATTGGCTCGGCCCGCACCTGGCTCAACAGCTTGGCGGCCGGCAACATCAACACTTGGACGGACTTCGAGGAAGGCTTTGTCCGCAACTTCACCGGCACCTACAAGCGGCCCTGCCGCTCCCGTGAACTAGCCATGTGCGTTCAGGGGTTGGACGAGTCCCTCCGCGACTACCTCACCTGGTGGACTGAGCTCCGCAACTCTTGTGAGGGGGTGCACGAGGTGCAAGCCATACAGTACTTCATCGAAGGCTGTCGCTACAACACCCCTCTCAAGCACAAGCTTCTCTGCTCTGAGCCAGCCACGCTGGCCGAGCTCATGACCAAGGCGGACACTACACCACGACCGACTCCGCCATTTGTGTCAAAACGACTCCGCCCACCAAGGCAACGCTGACACCGGTGGCGTCCAGACCGGATGCCGACAACCGGCAGCCGCACAACAACAAGCGCAAGAATGAACAACCCGACTCCCGCTACGGGAGTCAGCAGGTTGCCACCATCGAGGAGCAGGAGCCGGCTACCTAGTCTTCCAGCCAGCGCCAGCGAACTGGCAAGACTGCCTAACAGCCCAAGCTCACCTCCAAGCAGATGGTCGAACTCCCCTGCAAGAACCACTCTAGGGCCAAGCCCTCCACCCACACGCTCCGATAGTGCAGCTTCTCACAGTGACTGGCCCGGGGGACGGCAGATGGGTCGAACTCCCCTGCCAGCCCGTGCACCGGCCCCGGCACCAGCTGCCGCCCCGACGCCTACTCCGACTCCGGCCTAGAACGGTGGTCGCCTACAGGACCAGTTCCCCAACCAGGACAGTTGCTACGTTGTCTTCACCAGTTTAGAGACAAGCAAACATGCTCAACACTGACTCCATCGTGAGGTGAATGCCACCAGCCGGCAACTCCCCAGTTCATGCGCTGGTCGGAGAAGCCGGTCACCTAGAGCCGGGCAGATCACTCGGCCGTGATGCCGACTCCCGGCAGCTATGCCGTGGTCCTCGACCCCACCATCGCCACCGAAAAGCACACCTGCCGCTTCTTGCGGGTGCTGATTGATGGTGGCAGCAACATCAACATCCTCTACCTCGACACGATGCGCAAGCTGGGGTTGAAAATAGAAAACCTTTAGGCGAGCTGGACGGTTTCCCACGGCATCGTGCCAGGGAAGTCCCGCTCCCATGTCGGCAAGATCGATCTTGACGTCCTCTTTGGCGTCCCCGGACACTTCCGCCGTGAGCTGGTGTTGTTCGAGCTAGTGGACCTCGAGAGTCCCTACCACGCACTATTGGGCCGACCGGCTCTTGTCAAGTTCGTGGCGGTTCCCCACTACGCCTACCTCCAGCTCAAGATGCCTAGACCCAAAGGAATCATCACCATCGCGGGTGACTACAAGATGTCGCTCAGGTGCGCTTGAATGGCAGCCGGCTGGCCGAGGCCCTGGAGATAGCCGAGGAAAAGCGACAGCTCGACTGGCTCGTGGCCATCGCTACCAGCCAGCCGGCCGTGTCGGCGCCTCCCTCACAGTCGGTCGATGAGGCCTCCTTCTAGCCGTCCAAGGACAGCAAGCAGATCCCGCTCGACCCGGCCAACCCCTCTCAGTGAGTCACCATCGGCTCCCGCCTCAACAGCAAATAGGAAGGCGAGCGCGTCCACTTCCTCCATGAGAATCGGGAGATCTTTGCATGGTCCCCCCAAGGACATGCCGGGTGTTCCGAGGAAGATTGCGGAGAACAAACTAAACGTTTGGTTGGACGTTAAACCGGTCAAGCAACCCCTAAGCATAGGGGATGGCACTCATCTTCTATAGTCACTGGGCATTGAGTCTAACTCAACTTCACACCTTGTAACCCAGGCAAGAACCCCTTCTTGGACTGATCCATTTTGAACTTCTTCAAAACTTTATCAAGGTATGTGCTCTGTGAAAGTGTTATTAAGCGTCTCGATCTATCTCTATAGATCTTAATGCCTAATATGAAAGCAGCTTCTCCTAGATCCTTCATTGAAAAGCTCTTGTTCAAATATTCCTTCACGCTTTCCAGCATTTCTATATTGTTACTCACTTTCTTGTAAATACAAGCTTCTCCATAAACTTGTATAAACCCAAACGCTTTGATCACCTCATCAAAGCGCTTATCCCAACTCCGAGATGCTTGCACTAGTCCATAAATGGATCGCTAGAGCTTGCAAACTTTGTCAGCATTCTCTGGATCGACAAAACCTTCTGGTTGCATCATATACAACTCTTTCTCAAGGAAACCATTGAGGAACGTTGTTTAGACATCCATCTGCCAAATTTCATAGTCGAAATATGCAGCTATTGCTAACATGATTCTGACGGACTTAATCATCACTAGGGGTGAGAAGGTCTCATCGTAGTCAACTTCTTGAACTTGTGAAAAACCCTTTGCCACAAGTCGAGCTTTATAGACTCTAACATTACCGTCCGCGTCCGTCTTCTTCTTAAAGATCCATTTGTTCTGAATGGCCTTTGGCCCTTCAGGTAATACTTCCAAAGTCCATACTTTGTTTTCATACATGGATCCCATCTCGGATTTCATGTCCTCCAACCATTTCTCAGAATCCGGGCCCATCATTGCTCCTCCATAGCTCCTAGGTTCATTGTTGTCCAACAACATGACCTCTAAGACAGGTTTGTCGTACCACGCAGGAGCAGTACATGCCCTTGTCGACCTACGAGGTTCAATAGTGACTTGATCCGAAGCTTCATGATCATCATCATTAACTTCCTCTTCAATTGTTGTAGGCTCCACAGAAACATCTTTCTGCGCTGCGCTACTCTCTGGTTGAAGTAAAGGTTCAATAACCTCATCAAGCTCTATTTTCCTCCCACTCAATTCTTTCGAGAGAAACTCTTTCTCAAGAAATGTCCCGTTCTTAGCGACATACACTTTTCCTTTGGATATGAGATAGAAGGGATACCCAATTGTCTCTTTTGGGTATCCTATGAAGACGCATTTCTCCACTTTGGGTTCTAGTTTTTCAGGCTGAAGCTTTTTGACATAAGCATCACATCCCCAAACTTTAAGAAACGACAACTTTGGCCTCTTGCCAAACCACAGTTCATATGGCGTCGTCTCAACGGATTTCGATGGTGCCCTACTTAAAGTGAAAGCAGATGTCTCTAATGCATAACCCCAAAACGATAGTGGTAAATCAGCAAGAGACATCATAGAACGCACCATATCTAATAAGGTTCGATTACGACGTTCGGACACACCATTACGCTGTGGTGTTCCAAGCGGTGTCAATTGTGAAACAATTCCACACTGTCTTAAGTGACTGCCAAGCTCATCACTCAGATATTCTCCTCCTCGATCAGATTGCAGGAATTTAATCTTCTTGTTACGATGATTCTCAACTTCACTCTGAAATTGTTTAAACTTTTCAAACTTTTCAGACTTGTGTTTCATTAAGTAAATATATCCATATCTACTTAAGTCATCAGTGAAGGTGCGAAAATAACGATATCCACCGCGCGCTGTAACATTCATTGGACCACACACATCAGTATGTATGATTTCCAACAAGTCACTTGACCGTTCCATAGTTCCAGAGAACGGCGTTTTAGTCATCTTGCCCATGAGGAATGTTTCACATGTGTCAAGTGATTCAAAATCAAGTGACTCCAAAAGTCCATCAGCATGGAGCTTCCTGATACGTCTCCAACGTATCTACTTTTCCGAACTCTTTTGCCCTTGTTTTGGATTGTAATTTGCATGATTTGAATGAAACTAACCCGGACTGATGCTGTTTTCAGCAGAACTGCCATGGTGTTGTTTTTGTGCAGAAATAAAAGTTCTCGGAATGACCTGAAAACTTACGAGGATTTTTTATGGAATATATAAAAAATACCAGAAGAAGAATCAACCGGAGAGGAGCTGCCAGTAGGCCACGAGCCTAGGAGCCGCGACCCCTCCCTAGGTCACGCCTGGTAGGCTCATGGGGCCCACGTGGCCCCTCCGACCTCATCTCTAGTTCCATATAATCTCTTTTGCCCAGAAAAAATTAGGCGAGAAAAAATCATCGCGTATTACGATATGGAGCCGCCGCCACCACCTGTTCTTCCTCGGGAGGGCAGATCTGGAGGCCGTTCTGGGCTCCTGAGAGTGAAAATCGAAGCCATCGTCATCATCAACCATCCTCCATCACCAATTTCATGATGCTCTTCATCGTTCGTGAGTAACCTCATCGTAGGCTTGCTGGACGGTGATGGGTTGGATGAGATCTATCATGTAATCGAGTTAGTTTTGATAGGGTTTGATCCCTAGTATCCACTATGTTCTAAGATTGATGTTGCTACTACTTTGCTATGCTTAATGCTTGTCACTAGGGCCCGAGTGCCATGATTTCAGATCTGAACTTATTATGTTTTCATCAATATATGTGTGTTCTTGATCCTATCTTGCAAGTTGTAGTCACCTACTATGTGTTATGACCCGGCAACCCCGGAGTGACAATAATCGGAACCACTCCCGGAGATGACCATAGTATGAGGATTCCATGTATTCACCATGTGCTAATGCTTTGTTCCGATTATCTATTAAAAGGAGACCTTAATATACCTTAGTTTCCATTAGGACCCCGCTGGCACGGGAGGGATGGATGAAAGATGTCATGCAAGTTCTTTTCCATAAGCACGTATGACTATATACGGAATACATGCCTACATTACATTGACGAACTGGAGCTAGTTACATATCACCCTATGTTATAACTGTTACATGATGAATGCCATCCGACATAATCATCATCACCGATCCAATGCCTACGAGATTTTCCTATATTGGTCCTTGCTTAGTTACTTTACCGCTACTGCTGTCACACTTGCTATACCAATCACTACTACTATTGTTACCCCTATTACTGTTACTATCATACCACTTTGCTACTAAAACTTTGCTGCAGATACTAAATCTTTCAGGTGTGGTTGAATTGACAACTCAACTGCTAATACTCGAGGATATTCTTTGGCTCCCCTTGTGTCGAATCAATAAATTTGGGTTGAATACTATACCCTCGAAAACTATTGCGATCCCCTATACTTGTGGATTATCAAGACTTTTTCTGGCGCCGTTACTGGGGAGCATAGCTCTATTCTCTGAGTCACTTGGGATTTATATCTATTGATCACTATGTAGAATTTGTGAGATCCAAAAACTAAAGTCCTGCCCTCAACTACGAGGACAGGTAAGGAACTGCCATCTAGCTCTGCACTTGATTCACCTTCTGTTATGAGTAAATTTGCGACACCGCCACCTGCTATTAATTCTGATATGTCGCCTGTGCTTGATGATGCTACTTCTTCTATACATGATAATTATGATGATGCTTTTATTGGTAATGATATGCCACTTGGTGAATTTCTTGATGCAGAAATTGCTAGAGTTACTACTGAATCAAATGATACTTATGAAATTATTGCAATGGAACCTGCTGTTACACCTATTAGACCTAGCTCTCCTAGATATGAATTGCCTAATATACCTAATGTTATGTTATGGAAGGAGAGGTAGGTGAAGACTTTCTTGCTTGTAAGGATAGCTATGATCTTGAGAATTTATTACGCAAGTGGAAAGAAAAATCTCTGAATGCTAGAATGAAATATGATCCTAAGTTTGCTACTTCACCTATCTTTGTTATTGATAAGGATTATGAGTTCTCTGTCGATCCTAAGTTAATCACTTTGGTTGAATCTGATCCTTTTCATGGTTATGAATCTGAAACTGTTGTAGCACATCTTACTAAACTGAATGATATTGCCACCCTATTCTCTGATGAGGAAATTTTTTGCTATTACTATGTCCTTAAGTTGTTTCCTTTACTTCTCTTGCTCCTGGTTGTGTGCGTAGTCCCCAGGATATGATATACTACTTCTCTGAGAAATATTTTCCTGCCCATAAGAAACAAGCTGCCTTGCAGGATATATATATAACTTGGTGCAAATTGAAGAAGAGAGTCTCCCACAAGCTTGGGGGAGGCTTGTCCAGTTACTAAATGCTTTGCCTGATCACCCTCTTAAGAAAAATGAAATACTTGATATCTTTTATAATGGACTAACCAATGCTTTTAGGGACCAACTAGATAGTTGTGCTGGTTTTGTTTTCAGGGAACAAACTGTGGAACAAGCTGAAATTCTATTAAATAATATCTTGAGCAATGATAATGCTTCGACTATTCCCGAACCACCTCCGAAGCCAACTCCAAAGAAAAGAGGTATTCTATTCCTCAATCCTGAAGATATGCAAGAAGCAAATAAATCTATGCGGGAGAAAGGTATTAAATCTGAAGATGTTAAGAATCTACCACCTATTGAAGAGATACATGGTCTTGATAACCCGACACAGGTAGTAGAGGTAAATTCTCTTCGTAGATTCAATGAGAGTGATATCCCTTATGATAAACCTGCTAACTTATGCTTAGATGAATTTGACAACTTTGTTGCCAAACAACAAAGTTTTAATGATTATGTTAGCAGACAACTGGAACAAAATGCTCGTATGATTAATCATATAAGTGCTTGTGTGGATAGAAATGTTAATGATCTTAAGCTTATTGGTAAACATCCTTCTATGGTCACTACTCAAGTAGAGAAAGTACTTAAGGCTCAAAATGACTTTCTTAATGAATTGAATGATAATTCTATTAAAGTTGTTACTAGAGGTGGTAGAATGACTCAGGAACCTTTGTATCCTGAGGGCCATCCTAAGAGAATTGATCAAGATTCTCAAGGAATTAATACTGATGCACCTAATCATCCTGGTAATAGGAAGAAAAAGAAAGATGATAGGAATTTGCATGCTAGTAAACCTGTTGCTGTTACACCTGAGAATCCAAACGATATATCCATTTCTGATGCGGAGACACAATCTGGTGATGAACATGAGCCTAGTGATAATGTTGATAATGATGTTCATATTGATGCTCAACCTAGTAATGATAATGATGTGGAGATTGAACCTGCTATTGAACCTGATAACCCACAACCTAGGAACAAAAGATATGATAAGAGTGATTTTATTGCTAGGAAGCACGGTAAAGAAAGAGAACCTTGGGTTCAGAAACCCATGCCCTTTCCTCCTAAGCCATCCAAGAAAAAGGATGATGAGGATTTTGAGCGCTTTGTTGAAATGATTAGACCTATGTTTTTGCAAATGCGTTTGACTGATATGCTTAAAATGTCTCCTTATGCTAAATACATGAAAGATATTGTGACAAATAAAAGAAAGATACCTGATGTTGAGATTTTCACCATGATTTCTAATTACACTTTTAAGGGTGGGACTCCTAAGAAACTAGGTGATCCTGGAGTACCCACTATACCTTGCTCCATCAAAGGAAATTATGTTAGAACTGCTTTATGTGATCTTGGAGCCGGTGTTAGTGTTATGCCTCTCTCTTTATATCGTAAACCTGAATTGGATAAGTTGACACCTACTGAAATTTCCTTGCAAATGGCTGATAAATCAACCGCTTTACCTATCGGCATTTGTGAGGATGTGCATGTTGTGGTTGCGAATGTTACTATCTTAACGGACTTTGTTATTCTTGATATTCCCGAGGATGATGCCATGGCAGTCATCCTTGGAAGACCCTTTTTAAACACTGCAGGTGCTGTTATTGATTGCAACAAAGGCAATGTCACTTTCCATGTTAATGGTAATGAGCATACGGTGCACTTTCCGAAGAAACAATATCGGGTTCATTGTATAAATTCTATTGAAAAATCTTCATCCATTATTATTGGAAGCTTTGAATTTCCTGTACCTACAGTCAAGATGAGATATGATATACTTATTGTTAGGGATATGCATATCCCCATTGAGGTACCCTAGTGATCTTTCGAAAATTCTCCGGTTTCATGTGATTCGGAAAAAGTTTGTCAAGGAGACTTGATCAACCTCATTGATGGATTTCTTTTGATGACCATGAGATGGATGAATCTAGAAGTCACAATCTTCTGTTCCCAACTTTTACTTTCTGTTACTTAGTAGAAAAATAATAAAATAGCATTATTTTTCTGTTTTCTGCATTATCCGTCCAATAAAAATGATCTGAAAATAAAAGTTCTTCAAATGCCCTGAAATTCAAGTATGACTTTTTCTGGAATATTTAAGAATTTCTGAGATAGATAACTAGTCAGGGGGATGCGCCAATGGGCCACGAGCCCAGGAGGCACGGCCACCCCCCTGGCCGCGCCTGGCAGGCTCGTGGGGCCCACGAGGCCCCCTCCACTTATTCCAGCTCCCATCTCCTCCTTCTACCTCCAAAAAATATTCATCCCACAGCTCAAACCCATGTCCTTGCTCATTTTGCTGCATTTTTCAATCTCCTTGTGCAAAGCCCCATTCACCAAACTGTTTTGGGGAAATTTTCCTTGGTATGTGACTCCTCCATTGGTCTAGTTAGGTTTTGTTCTAGTGCTTTATTCATTGCATATTATTGCTTCCTTGGTGACCCTGTTCTTGAGCTTTGCATGTTAATTTTATTTGGTCCCAAGTAGTTTTGATGCAAGATATAGCCTCTAGGCACTTGTAGGAGTAGTTGCTATGAGTTTTGTTAAGTTTTGTTCAATTTTATTTTGAGTCACTAAAAATTTCAGAATTTTTCAGAGGAAGAAAGGGGATCATGAGGAGGTTTCTAAGGGGTTCTTCGAGCCATAACCCCCAGGAAGATGAAAATGAGAGGAAGAAACCCAAGTATCCGGTCCCCCGAGTTGCAGAAGTTCGAGCATGCGAGTGGCCATGCGATATGTGTAACATCCCAAACTTTGGAATGTTATAATAAATATTAGAATGATTGTTTGATTTCTTGAGTGATTGAAATTGAGTGAAAAAGTTGAAACTTTTGAAAACTCTTGAATGAGAGGGAATAAAATGACTTTCCCCTTTGTGTTTGAATTCAAATTCCTACATTTCAAATTAGTGAGAGAAGATGACATGACTTCTTCATTATAAAAAGGATTTCAAAAGTGAATGAAAATTCCTGATATGGAGATCACCTCCATATTTGATTTTCTTATTTGAAATTTCTAAGCATTCAAACCCCTTGACAAGTTTTTGAGAGGAGTAATATGACACTCCAAACCAGGGGTAATTTTGTGAAGTATTTGAACCATAAAACCCAAGGGGTTATTTGAAAAATATTTGCGAAAATAAATAATGCCATTTAGGCATTTTCTGAAAGCAATTTTTTTAAAATATTTAATTTAGCCGTGGAAAAATGTTCATTAAATGGCATTTATTTCCCTGATCATTTTGATATATAAACTTTATTTTTTGGACAGGTTTTGAATGCCTTAATGATATTTTAATGCTCTATAAATTAATAAAGGAAATAATTAATGCGAGTTATTAGCCCACCGGCCCACCTGCCTTAATCCCTCCCCGAAACCCCTCCGGATCGACCGCCCGACGTGCTGATCCCTCTCTCCCTCTCTCTAACGTGCAGGCCCCACGGACCGCTCGCGAAATCAACGCGCTCATCTCCCTTCCCGTGCACAGACCTCGCCGGAGATCCATCCCGCGCCGGATCCACCTCCCCTTCCATTCCCCCGAGCATCTGCGGCCCTATAAATACCCCGACCACCCACCGCACTCCATTTCACCCCAAAACCCCAAATCTCCCTCGCCAGAACGCCCCACCGCCACCTTGCCGGAGTTCGGCCACCTCCCAACACTCCCCGACCTCCTGGCGCTCGCCGCCGACACTCCCTCGCCTCGCCATCACCACCAACGGACGCTGGAGGTCCGCCGCCATCGACTAGACCACTCGGACGCCATCCCTGACCACCGGAGTGCTGCCCCCATCGACCTTGCTGTCTCGGCCTCGCCGGAGGAACTCCATCGCCGGCGACCCCTCCTTTGTGAGCACCCCACCCCTCCCCTAACCGTTGGATCTGGATCTAACGATCTAGATTAGAACTCTTAAAACCCCGAACCGTTTTCTTTTAGTTATCGGTCATCCGCTTGTTTCAGTCTAGCATGCACCCCTTCAACTAATCACAACCCGCCACGTAGCCCCTGTCCGATAAGATCCATTTTTCCTTTTTCTGATTCTGTTTTAGAAAACAGAATGATTTCTAATTTTGTTTTTGTTATATCTTTTACAATATTTAGAGTTTTTGATTGATTCTTTTTGCACTGTGTCACAAATTTTATGTAGTTTCCGTTGATATCAAGTTTGACCATATTTGAATAGTCTAAAATTGAATTCAAACATATTTGATTCAAATCTTATTTTCATAATATCTTGAGTTTAAAAATATGTTTTGAGTTGATTCTTTTTGCTACTTGTCACTAGTGACCTTAGTTATCAGTAGGCAGAGTTTGGAAATTTTTAGAATATTTTATAGTAGTCTTTTCAAGGAAAAAAAATTCTGTTTAGTTTTATTAGGTTTATTTATATTCCCCTTTGTTTTAAATTATTTTCTTTTATATTAGTGATAGACTTTTATAAATTTTTCTGTTAGATAATAGTAGCCCTTCAAAACAAATAATATTTTAATAGTTGATTGCGTGAAAATCTATTCTAGTTCAATTATAACTTTCAAGTTGATTTTCATTGCTAGTTTGATCCACTATTTGAAAATAGTTTCCACAAATTGTTTTATAATTTTATGTTCTGTCAATCTAAGTTTAGACCAGAAACAATTTGTATTATAGTTGATATTGTTTGTGGTTTAAGCCAAGGATGACCTTGTTTTATATCAAAAGAAGAATCTTTATAAAAGCTTTCCAATTAATTCTTTTTGCAAAATAAAGACTTATGAGAACATACTCGTTGTTACTTATTTACTTGAATATTTGTTTTTGATCTTATTAACTTAGTGTTTTCTACTGATATATTCTAGTAGTTAAAAGCTTATGTTGCTAGTGTATTTTTTTCTAAATTATTAGTTGTTCTTCAAAAGTAATTCGTTTTGCTAGTCAAATATTTACCAAAATACAATGGTTATATTTTACTTTGTTTTTGTTTAGTTACTTCTGAAAATAGGATCATTTGTAGAGAAAACCAACCTTTGGTTGTGTTGATAAAGTTTTGCTGATTTGAGTTTTTTCTTAAGTATTTCGTTCATCACAACCTTAGTTGTGTTCATGTAGTTTTGTTGATTTTAACTTTTGTCTTAAGTATTTTATTTATCAAAAAAAACCTTAGTGTTTACTCTTGTGTTATTCTGGTGTGTTAGAATTGATTGCTAGCATGATTTCTTATATGAATGCAATGTTTGATTATATAGATTTTTATCGGAGAGCGACGAATAGTCTATCAAGTTATTTCTGAGAGTGATATTAATCTTCATCAGCAGTACAGGCAAGTTCACTTTGACCATCCATTTCATACCTATGTTTTATTGCATGTAGTGACATCATTCAAGAAATCCCTCCAGTAGTGTTTTTGAAATTCTTGTAGTTGAGTAGAATGCATATGGTAGGAACCCACCACTTGTTACTAAAGCCCCGGGAACATTAGTTATTTCAATGCTATGCTAAAGTAGACGGGGTCTGGTATGAGTGATTGTGAGTGGTGTGAGAAGGAGGACTCTACGTCAAGAAGACAACTTCAGGAAGGCATCTTGAAGTCTTGCATCTTCAAGACCTCAAGATTTGAGACTCGAGAAACAAGTTTTCAATACACATTACTAGGTGAAGGATGGTTGGAACGGAGCCCTGGGGAAGCCAGTGGTTAGCCTAGGTGTTGCTGGGGAAGTGCCAGTATTCACGCGGAAAGCCTCACCCTGACTCAAAGAGACGGATGAATACTTCATGCCCGGGAGCTTATCTGTGTAGCCACAAGTCATTATGGGCTCTGGCTTGGTTGATCTTTGTGTGACTCTGGCTAGGTAGTGCTACAAGATGTAGTCGACGTTAGGATTGGATGGGCACTATCGGTAGTCAGGGAAACACTCTGAAAGACCATGTTTCGTTCATCCTGTTCTCAAACACCATGCAGTGCGAGGACTTACCAGGAGGGAACGAATCTTGTGGGTAAAGTACACAACACTCTACAGAGTTAAACCTAATCGATTAGCCGTGTCCCCGGTTACGGACAAATTGAGCTTCTAGACTTGCATCTATCTCTGAACTCTCAACACTGGACTGATAATTAATTGTGGGCAACTTATGATACTTGTGGGCATTTAGACATCGGTTGGCGGAACCATTTCATGATAGGTAACTCTATAGTGAAATTCCTGATATTTCTTTGTTGTAGGAAAACAAAATCAGCTTTTACGCAAAAACTCAGACACAGAGCCACAAAGCCTTTTGCATATAGAATAGTTTTTATCTTCTGTTCTACTATGGTGATCTTGCCAGTACATTCAATGTACTGACCTACACGTCTGCAACGTCTTATGTTGCAGATACTCTTCTATGACGAGTAAGAGTACGATTCAGGGTTACGGTCCGCTCTCAACCTGCCGTTGGTGTTATTGGGACTCCACTCCCGTTGACTGTTTCCATTGAGATTTTAAGGTATATATCAGTTTTACGTTAATTACATGTGATTGCACTTTGATATATACATTGATGTACTGTGTGTGCCAGCATACTGATCCAGGGATGGCACAGAACACACAGAGGCTTGACTCGTTTTGAGTCGAGTCGCTATAGAGATGGTATTAGAGCACATGTTGACTGTAGGACGTGACCCTAGAAACTGGAAACCCCATAGGACAGGAAATCTCTCAAACTCTATTCTCAAAAGGATCTTTTACTTCTCATCCCTTCTGAGTTTTATCAACTAGTTAGATAATACCCTTGTCCCTTGACCATTATGGAAAGAGCTACAAAAAGATTGAAGACTATACAGACCTGAAGCAATTGAAGACCATGAAGAATTTCCAAGATATTATGCCCTAGAAGACCAAACCCCTGTTGTATACTTACGTTAGATATGATTATTTGGGAGCTGTCATTTGTGTGTAAATTTTCGACAGCCACAACAAAAAAAATCTATTTTCAAAACCATTGTTTGTATTGTGTGTATCCCCTCCTTTCTCTCTCTTAACCCATCTCATCCCCAAAACCTTGAGCCAAATAGATGACGAATGAAGCTGGACTCGTGTATTCTGGATCAATGACTCAGTTAGAGACAGAATTATGGATTCAAAACATGGATGAAAATGAGTTGTTGATGCGTAAACTGGGATTTTGCTAAAAAACAAGGATATGATAGAATATGGTAAATGGATAACCCAGGTTGTTCTAAGGATGACAAAACTCTG
This sequence comes from Hordeum marinum, assembly GCA_022496015.1. Taxonomy (NCBI): domain Eukaryota; kingdom Viridiplantae; phylum Streptophyta; class Magnoliopsida; order Poales; family Poaceae; genus Hordeum; species Hordeum marinum. The sequence goes on from CM039672.1 coordinate 75,069,993, forward strand.
TAAGATGTTGGGAAGAATTCAAGAAGACTTTGTTAGGATCTCGTCTCATCTAGAAGCCATGTGATCGTAAAATGAAGAAGCCTTATGAATTCAAGATCTGTGGAGAAATAGGACACACCCAGGAAGAACACACGGATGGATGCCATCACCGTGAAAAAAATCACCCTGCTGAGGAATGCCCAACTCGACAGGTGACCTGTTTCTTGTGTGAAGGAACCAATCACTACCCAGCTCAATGCCAAATGTACCCCAAGGTACAAGAAGTCATCAAGCAGCAGAAGGAAGCCATGAAAGAAGCCTTCAGAGAAAAATTAGGAGAACTTGTGATGAAGGAAGATGTTGAAGACCCTAATGGAGAAGGCCTAACCAGATTTTACTCCAATGCCTGCTATTCATGTGGAGAAGAAGGACATTTCTCACAGGACTGTACGAAGGAAAGAAAAGAGTATCTGGGAAACTTCCCGACAAAAGAAGTGGAGTTTGATCCATAGGAAATTGAAAGTTTGATCGGAAGAAAGAAGCCCAGGAAGAGAAACCGAAGACGTTCTCATAACAACCCAATTTCCGCAAAGAAGGATCTGAGTCGGATCATGTGTTTTTGGTGCAAGAATTTAGGCCACTATGCCGATAAATACCCAGAGAAGAAGGTTAAACATGAGTAGTTTGAGTTTCGGATTCTGGAAGTAATAAATGTAATAGGTAGCACTCTTACCATTTTGAAGTTATGTAACGGAAGTCTCAGAGTTTGTATTAAAATTCATGAGATCAATGGAATTTATGATGGCATGATTCTCCTATGTTGAAATATATGAATGGTTACTCTATGAACAAAGATCTCCGACTATTTTTGAGGATATGAGAAAATATGGTCTATGCAAGCATGAGTGCATTTCATTTTAAGTGTGGTAGTACCCACAGGGATAAATGAATGAAGAAAATACCATTCATATTAAGGTGACGAGAATGTGGAACCACATCAAACTATCTGGATGATAACCTTTGAGACAAAGTGCCTTTCGAAGCTGGAATGTTGAGAAAAAGAATGATTGTGATGAAACCATACCCAAGGTTAAACAGTCCAATGGAAAGGAAAATGGATTCCGCGGAGTGGAATCTAAACAAGAGTAAGTCTGTCAAGGGTATGATGGAGTGAACTGAAGGTAATGTTGGAATATGAAATGATAGTAACCCCAAGAGTCAGTTAAAGCTATTCAAGTATTCAAGTGAACCCACAACTCACTGACCTCAGGATTGATAAGGATCAAGCCCCACCTTTGTGAAGGAAGAAACTTGGAAGAAGCTACGACTGATCAACAAACGTTTTTCTTAGGAGTATATGAAAACCTGAGAGTGTGAAGAAACGATAGATGTTTTGCTTAGCTTGCAGAATCAAAGGATTAATCCGAACCTCGTTCGTTGACAAGAGAAATTTCTGCAATGCTTGTGAGGAAGCCCAAGTGTTAGAATACGAGATTCACTAAACCTTATACAAGGTAATTATTTCAGTGTGACATGGCTTGGCCACCATGACGACTTACTCTTATCATTCTCTTGCTATTCGGAATGGTAAATCTGAGTGACTTACCCAAAGTAAAGAGACGACGTTCTTTGAAGCTTTTGTTTAAGCCTTAGAATTGTATGAAGAAAACCCCTTGTACATGGCAGTTGCTGCCACACGTAGGAATTTTACGATGAGGAATGAAGCCAAGACCCATTTAACTGCAGGATAACCACTAATGGCAGACCACCATGAGATCATCAATAGGTTATTTAGAATGAACGCAAGACTTGTCAGCTAAGAAGACCCAGTATTGGAGGAAATGCATTTTGTTATGAGATGACAAGTTTTTTTCAACATAAGAACCTCATCGAAGGAGCCATCATGAAGAATGTGAAGAGACAGATGCACCCAGAGGACTTCCATGATTTTGAGGAACCAGTAACTCTTATTTTAAGTGTGGTAGACCCCACACCTTCTTGGTCAATGGATATTTTAGAAAACCCAAAACCCTAACCTTTTCTTTCTAGCCCTTTCGAATCTCCAGGACGAGATTCATTTTAAGTGTGGTAGTTTGTAACATCCCAAACTTTGGAATGTTATAATAAATATTCGAATGATTGTTTGATTTCTTGAGTGATTGAAATTGAGTGAAAAATTTGAAACTTTTGAAAACTTTTAAATGAGAGGGAATAAAATGACTTTCCCCTTTGTGTTTGAATTCAAATTCCTACATTTCAAATCAGTGAGAGAAGATGACATGAATTCTTCATTATAAAAAGGATTTGAAAAGTGAATTTGAAAATTCCTGATATGGAGATCACCTCCATATTTGATTTTCCTATTTGAAATTTGTAAGCATTCAAACCCCTTGACAAGTTTTTGGGAGGAGTAATATGAGACTCCAAACCAGGGGTAATTTTGTGAAGTATTTGAACCATAAAACCCAAGGGGTTATTTGAAAAATATTTTCAAAAATAAATAATGCCATTTAGGCATTTTCTTGAAATAATTTTTTTAAAGTATTTAATTTGGCTGTGGAAAAATGTTCAATAAATGGCATTTATTTCCCTGATAATTTTGATATATAAAACTTTATTTTTTGGATGACTTTGAATGCCTTAATGATATTTTAATGCTCTATAAATTAATAAAGGAAACAATTAACGTGAGTTATTAGCCCACCGGACCACCTGCCTTAATCCCTCCCCGAAACTCCTCTCAATTGACCGCCCGACGCGCTGATCCCTCTCTCCCACTCTCTGACGTGCAGGCCCCACCGACCGCTCGCGAAATCAGCGCGTTCATCTCCCTCCCCGTGCACAGACCTCGCCGGAGATCCATCCCGCGCCGGATCCGCCTCCCCTTCCATTCCCCCGAGCACCCGCGTCCCTATAAATACCCCGGCCTCCCACCGCGCTCCATTTCACCCCAAACACCCGAGTCTCCCTCGCCAGAACGCCCCACCGCCACCTCGCCGGAGTTCGGCCACCTCCCGACGCTCCCTGAGCTCCTGGCGCTTGCCCCCGACGCTCCCTCGCCTCGCCGTCACCACCAACGGACACCGGAGGTCCGCCGCCATCAACTAGACCACTCGGACGCCGTCCCCTACCACCAAAGCGCTGCCCGTGTCGACCTTGCCATCTCGGCCTCGCCGGAGGAACTCCATCGCCGATGCCCCCTCCTCTGTGAGCACCCCACCCCTCCCCTAACCGTTGGATCTGGATCCAATGATCCAGATTAGAACTCTTAAAACCCCGAACCGTTTTCTTTTAGTTATCGGTCGTCCGATCGTTTCAGTCTAGCATGCACCCCTTCAACCAATCACAACCCGCCACGTAGCCCCTGTCCGATAAGATCCATTTTTCCTTTTTCTGATTCTGTTTTAGAAAACAGAATGATTTCTAATTTTGTTTTTGTTATATCTTTTAAAATATTTAGAGTTTTTGATTGATTATTTTTGCATTGTGTCACAAATTTTATGTTGCTTCTGTTGATATCAAGTTTGACCATATTTGAATATCTTAAAATTGAATTCAAACAGATTAGATTCAAATCTTTTTTCTGAATATGTTGAGTTTAAAAATATATTTTGAGTTGATTCTTCTTGCTACTTGTCACTGGTGACCTTAGTTATCAGTAGGTAGAGTATGGAAATTTCTAGAATATTTTATAGTAGTCTTTTCAAACAAAATAGATTCTGTTTAGTTCTATTAGGTTTATTTATATTCCCTTTTGTTTTAAATTATTTTAAATTATTTTATTTTATATTATTGATAGACTTTTATAAAGTTTTCTGTTAGATAATAGTAGCCCTTCAAAACAAATAATATTTTAATAGTTGATTGCATGAAAATCAATTGTAGTTCAATTATAACTTGCAAGTTGATTTTCATTGCTAGTTTGATCCACTATTTGAAAATAGTTCCTACAAATTGCTTTATAATTTTTTGTTCTGTCAATCTAAGTTTAGACCAGAAACAATTTGTATTATAGTTGAGATTGTTTGTGGTTTAAGCCAAGGATGATCTTGTTTTATATCAAAAGAAGAATCTTTATAAAAGCTTTCCAATTAGTTCTTTTTGCAAAATAAAGACTTGTGAGAAAATACTCTCTGTTAATTATTTGCTTTAAAATTTGTTTTTATCTTATTAACTTAGTGTTTTCTATTGACATATTTTAGTAGTTAAAAACTTATGTTGCTAGAGTATTGTTTTCTAAATTATTAGTTGTTCTTCAAAAGTAATTCTTTTTGCTAGTAAAATATTTACCCAAATACAATGGTTATATTTTACTTTGTTTTTGTTTAGTTACTTCTGAAAATAGGATCATTTGTAGAGAAAACCAACCTTTGGTTGTGTTGATGATGTTTTGTTGATTTGAGTTTTGTCTTAAATATTTCCTTCATCACAACCTTATCTGTGTTGATGTAGTTTTGTTGATTTTAACTTTTGTCTTAAGTATTTCCTTCATAAAAAAATCCTTAGTGTTTACTCTTGTGTTATCCTCGTGTGTTAGAATTGATTGCTAGCATCATTGCTTATATGAATGCAATGTTTGATTATATAGATTTTTATCGGAGAGTGACGAAGAGTCTATCAAGTTACTTCTGAGAGAGATATTAATCTTCATCAATAGTACAAGCAAGTTCACTTTGACCATCCATTTCATACCTATGTTTTATTGCATGTAGTGACATTATTAAAGAAATCCCTCTAGTAGTGTTATTGAAATTCTTGTAGTTGAGTAGAATGCATGAGGTAGGAACCCACCACTTGTTACTAAAGCCTCGGGAACGATAGATATTTCAATGCTATGCTAAAGTAGACGGGGTCTGGTATGAGTGATCGTGAGTGGTGTGAGAAGGAGGACTCTACGTCAAGAAGACAACTTTAGGAAGGCATCTTCAAGACCTCAAGACTTCAAGACTCGAGAAACAAGTTTTCAATACACATTACTAGGTGAAGGATGGTTGGAACGGCGCCCTGGGGAAGCCAGTGGTTAGCCAAGGTGTTGCTGGGGAAGTGCCAGTATTCACGCGGAAAGCCTCACCCTGACTCAAAGAGACGGATGGATACTTCATGCCCGGAAGCTTATCTGTGTAGCCACAAGTCATTATGGGCTCTGGCTTGGTTGATCTTTGTGTGACTCTGGCTAGGTAGTGCTACAAGATGTAGTCGACGTTAGGATTGGATGGGCACTATCGATAGTCAGGGAAACACTCTGAAAGACCATGTTTCGTTCATCCTGTTCTCAAACACCATGTAGTGCGAGGACTTACCAGGAGGGAACGAATCTTGTGGGTAAAGTACACAACACTCTGCAGAGTTAAACCTAATCGATTAGCCGTGTCCCCTGTTACGAACAAATTGAGCTTCTAGACTTGGATCTATCTCTGAACTCTCAACACTAGACTGATAATTAATTGTGGGCAACTTATGATACTTGTGGGCATTTAGACATCGGTTGGCGGAACCATGTCATGATAGGTAACTCTATAGTGAAATTCCTAATATTCCTTTGTTGTAGGAAAACAAAATCAGCTTTTACGCAAAAACTCAGACACAGAGCCACAAAGCCTTTTGCATATAGAATAGTTTTTATCTTCTGTTCTACAGTGGTGATCTTGCCAGTACATTCAATGTACTGACCTACACGGCTGCAACGTCTTATGTTGCAGATACTCTTCTACGACGAGTAAGAGTATGATTCAGGGTTACGGTCCGCACTCAACCTGCCGTTGGTGTTATTGGGACTCCACTCCCGTTGACTGTTTCCGCTGAGATTTTAAGGTATATATCAGTTTTACATTAATTACATGTGATTGCACTTTGATATATACATTGATGTACTGTGTGTGCCAGCATATTGATCCAGGGATGGCACAGAACACACAGAGGCTTGACTCGTTTTGAGTCGGGTCTCTACAATATGTTCTTGCACGCTACCGGTATTCATAAGGATTTTTATTACTTGTTGGAGAATGCCGTCCTTACCGCATTTGTCGAAGATAAGTGCCCATAATACCTCCTCCTCACTAATACTTTCGTGCAAAGCTTTAATTCTATCCGAGGAAGAGTCCTCCTACGCTTGAGTTCAAGTTATATGATATCCCCCAGCGCATGTCACTTCAGGATTTTTGCAATGTTTGCAAGTTACCTTATATTGGGGATATTCATGAACCTCGCCCACGGGACTTGGAGGCTTTCATTGATACTATTGCCGTAGGAGAGGAAAGAGGGGTGTGTGGTGCCAAAATTGCCAGCGTGCATTTTCCTGTGCTTCGTTATTTCTCTTTATTTGTAGGAAAATGTTTGATTGGCCGTGGAAAGGCCGGGGGTCTTAGTTCCCCAGATCTTGCAGTCCTACGCTCAGCTTTACATAATGATAGAACTTATAGTTTGGGCGCTATTGTTGCCCAACGGTTGAACACGAACCGTTCCAAGGGCACGGTGTATGGAGGTATCTATGCTACTCGTCTAGCTAATCATTTTGGGATACCTGCTAGGCTGCATAAGGAGGGAGAGATGATTCTTCCAGAGAGATAATCAGATTATGATAGCATGGTTTGCCATGACTTTCTTGATAAAAATGATAATGGGAGGCTAATTTATAACTTGGTATTCAGCCAGGGTACTCATGAGGTCATTACCCTGCCTGCTCCTTCTTTGTTCAACCTTCATCTAGGAAGGTACATTATTATGCCCTCGGACATCTACGCACACTGGGGTATGGCGTCACCTCAGGCGCCCGTGCCCGAGACACCAATCGAGTACCAGACACCAGTTTATCAGTGGGAGCCGGAGGAGCTCACCCAGCAGTGGCACCCTCAGTACACTCCAGAGTACCCCGGAGCTGGCTACTTTCCTCCTTGGGAGTAGACCAACTTAGGCCAAAAGCCTAAGCTTGGGGGAGTACGTGTTTCTCACTGACTTTATATTCATGTTCACACATTCACTTTGATAGTCGGTGTTCACACTTTTTCAATATATCATTAATGCTAGCTTATTTTCTTCTCTCGCATTCTTCTTGTGTGTTTGGTTAACTTGAGAAAATAAAAAAAAAATGAGAAGAAACAAAAAAAATAATTGTAACTTTACATTCTTGCATGCTTAGTAGTCACTAAAAAGAAAACCCAAAAAGATTTTCCCGTTCTTCTTTTGCTTGTTGGGAGCTTTCCCATGTAAATAGTTTTCTTTTTCTTTGGGTCGAGGTAGAAGACCATGATTAAAATGATTAGTGGCTCTCATATGCATTATTGTTCATCCGTCAAAGAGCCATATTACCTTGTCTTCTCCTCTGAGTTTGCTTGCAGATTCCAGCATAGTCCAATGGACGAACACTCTTATTATTGTTCACATCATTCGATCGTGCAAGTGAAAGGCAATAATGATGATATATGATGAAGTGACTGAGCCTGGAAAAGCTGGTACGAACTCGACCTATTTTGTTTTTGTAAATATGACTAGCTCATCGTTCCTAACTCACCATTGTTATGAGAGAAACATGTTTGCAATGACAAATTAGAGATCATAGTTTCTTATGCCATGCTTAATTAGCTTGGAGCTTATAATGGTTTGTCTTGGATGCCAACATGAATTTTAAAATTATTGTGATGTAGTATGATAGGATGGTATCCTCTTTTGAATGATTCAAGTGGCTTGACTTGGCACATGTTCACGCATGTAGTTGAAACAAAATCAACATAGCCTCCACGATATTCATGTTCATGGTGATTTATATCCTACTCATGCTTGCACTCAATGTTGGTTAATCTCAATGCATGTTAATGACTGTTGTTGCTCTCTAGTTGGTCGCTTCCCAGTCTTTTGCTAGACTTCACATGTACTAAGCGGGAATACTACTTGTGCATCCACTTCCTAAACCCAGAGTTGTTCCACATGAGTCCACCATACCTACCTATATGCAGTATTTACCTACCGTTCAAAGTAAATTTGCATGTGCCATTCTCTAAACCTTCAAATAATAATCTGTTTTGTATGCCTGAACCGCTCATGTTGTGACAAGGGGTGGTCAGTATCTTCCATGCTAGGTGCGTTATCCTTGATATGTGTTTATTCACTATCACTCACGAGAAAGGGGCCGGTAATCAGAATGCCCACTTCCATGATCTAATCAAATAAAAATATAATTGCAAAAAAAAAGTCCCCCTGGATTGTTGTTGGTATGGACGGCACCCGAGGATTCGGCTAGTCATGGAGTATGATTGATCGGTGGTGGGGGAGTCAAAACTTTACTATTTTGTTTGGGAACCGCCTATAATACGTTTAGCATGGAAGATGGTGAAAACTCTTGGTCATCGCGTTGACAATGAAAGCATGCCACCCCAAAAATTATCTATCTCTGTTTTAAAAAGCTTGAGCTCTGGCACCTCTGTGAATCAATGCTTCCCTCTGCGAAGGACTTACCTATTTACATTTTTGTTGAGTCATCCTCTTCTTATTAAAAGCACTTGCTAGAGAGCACCTTCGTCATTTGTATGCTTTGCTATTAATTGATATTGAGTATGATTATGACTGGAACTTCTTTGCCATGCATAACATTTTCTATTCGGCCCTTGGTCTTTGAAGGTGCTCTGCATTTATGTTTTGCGATCTCGGAAAGGGCTAGCGAGACACCATCTATTCATATTATATCGTGATTGTTTTGATTGAAGTGTTGACGTTTGAAACTTATTATTATTACTCACTAGTTGATTAGGCCATTGATATGAGTATACCATGCGACCTGATTGTCACTGCTTATGTGGTTAGCTTATGATCTTGCTGAAAATCTGAATATGAGTTAGATATAATTACAACAACAAGGTCAAACAGAGTTCGTAAAAGTTTTTCTTTTGTCTCTTCTAGTTTATGAACTGAATTGCTCGAGGACAAGCAAGGCTTTAAGCTTGGGGGAGTTGATACGTCTCCAATGTATCTACTTTTCCAAACTCTTTTGCCCCTGTTTTGGACTCTAATTTGCATGATTGGAATGAAACTAACCCGGATTGATGTTGTTTTCAGCAGAACTGCGATGGTGTTGTTTTGTGCATAAATAAAAGTTCTCAGAATGACCTGAAAACTTACGAGGATTTTTTATGGAATATATAAAAAATACCAGAAGAAGAATCAACCGGAGAGGAGCTGCCAGTGGGCCCTCCGACCTCATCTCCAGCTCCATATAATCTCTTTCGCCCAGAAAAAATTAGCAGAGAAGAAATCATCGCATTTTACAATACGGAGCCGCCGCCACCACCTGTTCTTCCTCGGGAGGGCAGATCTGGAGTCCGTTCTGGGCTCCGGAGAGTGGAATTCAAAGCCATCGTCATCATCAACCATCCTCCAACGCCAATTTCATGATGCTCTTCATCGTTTGTGAGTAATCTCATCATAGGCTTGCTGGACGGTGATGGGTTGGATGAGATCTATCATGTAATCGAGTTAGTTTTGATAGGGTTTGATCCCTAGTATCCACTATGTTCTAAGATTGATGTTGCTACTACTTTGCTATGCTTAATGCTTGTCACTAGGGCGCGAGTGCCATTTCATATCTAAACTTATTATGTTTTCATCAATATATGTGTGTTCTTGATCCTATCTTGCAAGTTGTAGTCACCTACTATGTGTTATGACCCGGCAACCCCGGAGTGACAATAATCGGAACCACTCCCGGAGATGACCATAGTATGAGGATTCCATGTATTCACCATGTGCTAATGCTTTGTTCCGGTTCTCTATTAAAAGGAGACCTTAATATCCCTTAGTTTCCATTAGGACCCCGATGCCACGGGAGGGATGGACGAAAGATGTCATGCAAGTTCTTTTCCATAAGCACGTATGACTATATACGGAATACATGCCTACATTACATTGATGAACTGGAGCTAGTTACATATCACCCTATGTTATAACTGTTACATGATGAATGCCATCTGACATAATCATCATCACCGATCCAATGCCTAGGAGCTTTTCCTATACTGGTCCTTGCTTAGTTACTTTACCGCTACTGCTGTCACACTTGCTATACCAATCACTACTGCTATTGTTACCCCTATTATTGTTACTATCATACCACCTTTCTACTAAAACTTTGCTGCAGATACTAAATCTTTCAGGTGTGGTTGCATTGACAACTCAACTGCTAATACTTTAGGATATTCTTTGGCTCCCCTTGTGTCGAATCAATAAATTTGGGTTGAATACTATACCCTCGAAAACTATTGCGATCCCCTATACTTGTGGGTTATCACTTCCTCGTGCGCTATACACCAATATAACCCAAACGGCAGTGCCACAAGAAAGTGGTGCTATCATTATCAACTGTACATCTTTTGGCATCAATGTTATGAACATGTGTATCATCACTATCAAGATTCAATATGAATAAACCCCTCACATTGGGTGCATGACCATAAAAGATATTACTCATATAAATAGAACAACCATTATTCTCTGATTTAATTGAGTAACCGTCTCGTAATAAACAAGATCCGGATATAATGTTCATGCTTAACACAGGCACTAAGTAACAATTATTCAGGTTCATCACTAATCCCGATGGTAATCGGAGAGAGAGCGTGCCGACGGCGATCACATCAACCTCCATTTCCCATGCGCATCGTCACTTCGTCCTTCGCCAACCTTTGTCTATTCCGTAGTTACTGCTTTGAGTTGCAAATGTGACCAACCGAACTGGTATCAAATACCTAGGCACTACAACGAGAGCTAGTAAGGTACACATCAATAACATGTATATCATTATTCTTGTCAGCCAGGTACTTCGGGCAGTTCCGCTTCTAGTGACCAGTTCCCTTGCAATGAAAGCACTCAATTTCTAGCTTGGGTCCAGCTTTGGTCTTCTTTACAGGAGTAGCAACTGCTTTGCCATCCTTCTTGGATTTACCCTTCTTGCCATTGCCCTTGCCATTCTTCTTGAAACTAGTGGTTTTATTGACCATCAACACTTGATGTTCTTTCTGGATTTCAGACTCAGCGACTTCCAGCATCGCAAATAGCTCGGCGACTGACTTGTTCATCCCATGCATGTTATAGTTCATCACAAAGCTCTTGTAGCTAGGTGGCAGTGATTGAAGAATTCTGTCAGTGATCGCCTCTGCCAGAAGGGGCATTCCCAACTCCGCCAGACGAGTCGAATACCCATACATTCTGAGTATATGTTCACTGATAGACCCGTTCTCCTCCATTTTGCAAGCATAGAACTTATCGGAGGTCTCATACCTCTCGATCTGGTCATTCTTCTGAAGGATAAACTTCATCTCCTGGAACATCTCATATGCTCCATGACGTTCAAAACGCCTTTGAAGTCCCGGTTCTAAGCCATACAACATTACACACCGAACTATTGAGTAATCCCCAGAACGTGCCTCCCAAGCGTTCTTTACATCTTCGGATGACATGTCTTCGGGTTGGTCACCAAGCGGTGCATCAAGGATATATGATTTCTGGGAAGTCGTGAGGATAATTCTCAGATTACGGGCCCAGTCAACAAAGTTACTTCCATCATCTTTCAACTTAGCTTTCTCTAGGAACGCATTAAAATTCAGGGGTGCTACTGCGCGAGCTATTGATCTACAACATAAATATGGAAAGGTTACTTAGACTATTGTTCAAGATAATGAGTTTAGAAAATGAAATTACTAAAGCTCCCACTCAAATTGACATCCCTCAGGTCATCTGAGTGTCACATGATCCAAATTCACCAACTCAACTCCGATCATCACATGAGTTGAGGTGGTTTCAATGGTGAACATCATCATGTTGATCATATCTACTATATGACTCATGTTCGACCTTTTGGTCTCTTGTGTTCTGAGGCCATGTCTTTACATGCTAGGCTCTTCAAGTTTAACCCGAGTGTTCTGCATGTGCAACACTGGCTTGCACCCATTGTATGTGAACAGAGTCTATCACACCCGATCATCACGTGGTGTCTCAACACGACGAACTTTTGCAATGGTGCACACTTGGGGAGAACACAATTCATCTTGAAATTTACGTGAGGGATCACCTTATAATGCTACCGTCGTCCTAAGCAAAACAAGGTTCATAAAAGGATTAACATCACATGCAAATCATAAGTGACATGATATGGCCATGAACGTGTGCTTTTGATCTCCATCTTGAAAGCACCGGCATGATCTCCATCGTCACTGGCATGACACCATGATCTCCATCATCTTGATCTCCATCAACGTGTCGCCATCGTGTTTGTCGCGCCCACCATGCTTCTACTACTATTGCTACCGTTTCGCAGCATTGCATAGCGCTTAATGATTGACACGCGGGTCATACAATAATTAAAGACAACCCTATCGCTCCTACCGGTTGCCGTACTCATCGACATGCAAGTCGTGATATTCTATACAACACATGATCATCTCATACATTACATATATCTCATCATGTAATTGGCCATATCACATCACAACATACCCTGCAAAAACAAGTTAGGCGTCCTCTAATTGTTGCTGCATGTTTTACGTGGCTGCTACGGGTATCTAGGAAGAACAATTCTCACCTACGCATAAACCACAACGATGATACACAAGTTGCTTTTCGACCTTCTCCAGGAACGCCTTAGTGCAATCCGATCCAACTAAAGTAGGAGAAACAGACACCCGCCAGCCATCTTTATGCAACGAAGTTACATGTGAGTCGATGGAACCGGTCTCTCGTAAGCGTACGAGTAATGTTGGTCCAGGCCACTTCATCCCGCAATACAGCTGAAACAAAACATGACCAAGGTAGGAAGAAATCTAAGCATCAATGCCCAAAAACTCTTTGTGTTCTACTCGAGATCTCATCTACACATAGACCTAGGTCATGATGCCATTGTTGGGGAACGTTGCTTGGGAAACAAAAAAATTCCTACGCACATGCAAGATCTATCCATGGTGATGAGCATCTATGAGAGGGAGAGTGGATCTACGTACCCTTGTAGATCTCTAAGCGGGAAGCGTTAAGAAACGCGGTTGATGTAGTTGAACGTCTTCGCGATCCAAATCGCCGAGCTTCCCGCGATCCAATCACGATCCGTCCCGATCAAGCACCGAATGGACGGCACCTCCGTGTTTAAGACACATACAGCTTGATGACGTCACCGCCTTCTTGATCCAAGAAGAGGGAGTGGAGAGGTAGACGAGTTCTCCGGCAGCGTGACGGTGCTGCGGTGATGGTGGTGAAGTAATCTCAGCAGGGCTTCGCCTAAGCACAGCTGAAACCGATCTAGACGAGGAACTACGAACTAAAGGGTAGGGTTGCACGTGGCTGAAAATCTTGTCCAAAACCCTAGAACCCTCTAGAATATATAGGAGGAGAGGAGGAGGAGGCTTGGCACAAGGGCCAGACCCTCTAGGCTTCGGCCGAAGTGGAGAGGAGGAGTCCTCCTCCTCCACTCCTTTTCCACTTAGGAATCTCTTCCCAGCCGTATGGGCCTTGAGTGGGACTTTAGCCAGCCCACTAAGGGATGGTATTAGTCCTCCCACAGCCCATGTAGCCTCTTGGGTCGAAATAACTCTCCCGATGGTCCCCCGGTACACTACCGGCACTCCCGGTACACTACCGATGAGTCCGAAACTTTTCCGGCGACAAAAATAGGACTTCCTATATATCAATCCTTACCTCCGGACCATTCCGAAGCTCCTGGTGATGTTCGGGATCTCATCCGGGACTCCGAACAACCTTCTTCACCACCATGCAGAACTCTATACTACCGAAACGTCACTGAACCTTAAGTGTGCAAACCCTGCTGGTTCGAGAACTATGTAGACATGACCGAGACTCCTCTACGGTCAATAACCAATAGCGGGACCTGGATGCCCATATTGGTTCCTACATATTCTATGAAGATCTTTATTGGTCGAACCTCTATGTCAAGGATTCAGTTAATCCCGTATGATGTTTCCTTTGTTCTAAGGTATGTTACTTGCCCGAGATTTGATCGTTGGTATCTCTATACCTAGTTCAACCTCGTTATCGGCAAGTCTCTTTACTCGTTCTGTAATACAAGATCCCGTGACTAACACTTAGTCATATTGCTTGCAAGGCTTATTGTGATGTTGTATTACCGAGTGGGCCCTGAGATATCTCTCGGTCACACGGAGTAACAAATCCCAATCTTGATCCATGCCAACCAAACAAACACCCTCGGAGATACCTTTATAGCACCTTTATAGTCACCCAGTTACGTTGCGACGTTTGATACACACAAGGCACTCCTCCAGTGTCAGTGATTGCATGATCTCATGGTCATAGGAACATATACTTGACATGTAGAAAAACTTGAGCAATAAACTGACACGATCATATGCTACGTTTATAGTTCGGGTCTTGTCCATCCAATCATTCTCCTAATAATGTGATCTCGTTATCAATGACATCACATGTTAATGGCTAGGAAACCTTGACCATCTTTGATCAACGAGCTAGTTCACTAGAGGCATACTAGGGACAAAGTGTTGTCTATTTATCCATACAAGCAATGTGTTTCCAATCAATACAATTATAGCATGGATAATAAACAATTACCATGAACAAGGAAATATAATAATAAAAACTTTATTTATTGCCTCTAGGGCATATTTCCAACACAAGGACCCGCCAGCCCCTTTGCCTCCACCGCCACCGTCATCTCCGCCGCCATCTTCTTCTTCATCGTCCCCTCGCCGTGGTCTTCATCACCATCTTCACCAGTGTTGTCCCCTCGTCGTTCCCGCCAACCCGGTCGTCTCCATCGTTGGTGAGTAATTGTAGTGTCGAATTTAGTGTAGATGTGTAGTGTAAGAACATACTGTAAATTTTTAGGGTAGTTGTGTACGGTAGATTTTAGTGTAGTTGTGTACTAAGATGTTAGTGTATAGTTGTGTAGTGCAAATTTTTAGGGCAATTGTAGTTCCAGATTTTAGCGTAGTTGTGTAGTGTAGATTCTTGGTGTAATTGTAGTTTCAGATGGTAGTGGAGTTGTGTAGTGGAGTTTTTAGGGCAATTGTAGTTTCAGATTGTATTGTAGTCGTGTAGTGCATATTTGTGGTGTAATTGTAGTTTCAGATTTTATTGTAGTTGTCTAGTGCGGTTTTTAGGGTAATTGTAGTTTCAGATTTTAGTGTAGTTGTGTAGTGAAGATTTTTGGTGTAATTATGGTTTCATATTTTAGTTATAATTGTAGTGTAGTTAGTGTAGAAACTTTTATTTTACATGTACATGTATTTTCTAGTTACATTTTCTAGATTGTTTATATATAGATGTTGCAGGTACAGTCAGATTGCTCTGAAGTTTTGTGGTGTGCAACACAAGGGGACTAAGTACTATGCAACCATCATGAAGGACAATGTCGTCCACTAGCTTGGACACTGGAACAACCCAGAGTTAGCGGTGCGCGCCTACGTCAAAGGTGGTTGAGTATCATAAGGAAAAAAGCAATTCTCAACTTCCCTGACTGCCATGAGTACGCGCAGTTCCTCACGCTGGAGAACATAACGATATGCACTAGGGCTGAGGACAAGGAGAACCTCCACGCTGAGTAGCAGTTGTTCAATCCATTAGTGAGGGAGCTTGCAAGAGATGAGAAACTCTTAGAGACCAACAAGATGATCCTCCTTCGTTATACCACGAGGAAGAGCGCAAAGGATGATCCCGTAGAGTGGGATAACCTCGGGGCACAGGAGGAGGAGGAGGAGGTGCGGCCTCTACTGCATCATCGTAGGGACAACTACAAGGCTGGCCCCTCTGGCCAGTAGCTTGCTAGATGATGGACGTAGCACTATAGATGAACGACTATTTAACTTTATGCATGTTATTATATGTTTGAACCGTGCACCATTTCTAGAATTGCTTAATTGCTAATATATGTTCTATTTTGATGTGTTAGTTATTTAGTTTAATGATCTATGCTTACTTTGATCAACGATATTGAGAACAGTAAATTGATGCCCCGTGTAAGAACTGTGGTGCTGTGAGATGCCAGAAGGATAGGAAGTTCTTCTTCGATCTTCTGAAAGGCTTCATCACTAAGACGGTATATCTTCTGATTGAGTTTCATATGGTATGATTGTGGCTGAAATTGTCTAACTAGTTGTTTTTTGCTATTTTACTTAGGTCACCCCTTGCGGGGAAAAGCATGACTTCTTAGAGAAGTTTTAAGTTTCGCTTGATGCAACCATAACATTCCAATGCATGCTCATGAAGATGCTGACGACCCAATGATTCAATTGTCTTGTCACCAATGAGCCAACCCACACCTATTTCGGTTGCCCTGGTTAGACTGCTCTTGCAACTCCTTACAAGATGGAAGCTAGGGAGAGATCCACGTTCTACCTTGACTACGATCGTGACGAGATCATGGTCTACTACATGCCTACATGCCTAATGATGATGGTTCACTTGCTTCAAACTATGATCCTAACTCCACCCGCAGTAATGTCGAGTTAGCTATCTAGTAGGCTTATAGTTGCCACCTCCTATTTCGTTGAACTTGTGTACTTGTTTTATTTGCCTACTTTTGATACTTTCTGAATAATGTGAAATAAATTGGTACTCTTGAACTTAGATTCTAGTATTTGAATTGTACCATTTAATTTATGTTCTAAACTTTGATTATGATGTCCTTTTGGTTTGGTCGGACCGTTGTACAGATTTGGTTTAAATCTGAAAATGAAATTGATGTCATCGCACTAACATGCGATGCCACTGCTGACATATATTAGTGCTGGTGTTGTCCATGTGACACGCCATAAACATGTCAAATATTGTTGGCGTCATCCCCAATGCCAACACTATTTTTTAACAGTGGTGTCGGGTGTCCATGCCATAGATAGGCTTTTATGCACTAGTGATACTCAACTTGAGTTGAATGTCATTCATTTTGAGAATATCAAATATTTGTATGAGTATGATGTTTCATTTGCCACACCTTATGCCAATTTCCATGCTAAAACATATTGGGAGAACTATTACATGAACGATGTCTATCTTATGCGTCTAGAAAACTTTGCATACTCGAGATTCTCTTCGTTTGTTGCTTTTACATGAGTCTCATGGTGGAGGACTCATGGGTCACTTTGGACACGACAAGACATATGCCACACTCTCCAACAAGTATTTTTGTAACAGCCCGAGACCGATGCTCCAAAAGATTCCCCTTCTATTACATTATCGTCGTGCGATTCGTTTGGTTGTCGCCTTCATCATCGCATCATTCGCATCATCTGCATAACATCATTACTCTTTTTTGAAAACTTGCATCCGTTCATCGTTGCCGGTTCTCTTCATTCGTGTCGATGCACGTATCGAGACTAACCACACACGCAGACGCCCACGGCATCGATAAAATATTTTTTTTAAAACTGCATGAAAAATATTCTTAGATTGGGTTGAAACATGGCATGCGGTCTTGTTATATTGTAGGTAGACCGCCTGCCAAATTTCGTCCCAATCAGAAGTCGTTTGATATCCGAACGGTCAACCGTAGCATCATCATCATCGGTTTATTTATCGGACGTTTTGGTGTTTCAAAAACTTGTTGCCGTGCCACAAATCTTCCCTCTCATCTCAGCCCAACCCCCTCTCCATAGCCCACCTTATCCCCTCCGCTTCCGGACCGTCGGATCGAGATCCGAGGGTCTGAAAATGGAGCAAAAACCCCTAACCTAGCCCCCATTTCCTATTTAAACACCCCAACCCTACCCCAAATGAAAACCCTAGGCTTCCCTCATTTTCCACACACAGCCAACCCTCCCTCCTCCACCACACGGGCCTGCCAAGCCCAAATCTAGCCCGCCTCAGGCCTGATTCGGGTCGAGGCGCCGCCTGTATGCCGCGCACACCAGCCGCCCTGCAGTCCTCGCGCCGATGCCCCGGCCACGCAGGGCTCGCCTGTTTTTGGCCCCCACATCCAACCCCATCGTTGGCCTTCGCCTCGGCATCTCGTCGACCCGCCGCCTCCAGGAGATCCGGCCGCCACTAACGATCTCAAGCAGAAGCTCCACCTTGCCATGGAAGCCCGTAAGGTGCAGGTCGCATCCGCGCCGCCTGAGATCCTTGCCGGCCCCAATTCGTCGCCGGTGCTCGACCTGTCGCAGCAGCCCCGTCCCCGGCCACGCTGCCATCAGATCCAGCCAGGCCCTACTCGTTGCCGCCTCCTCCGACCGTTGAACCATCGCCGCCGCCGCTGTAACCCCCTGCTCGTTCCAGTGGGATCGGGAGGAGCTTAGGTGCCCCAGCCTGCACCGTGTGGGCCTCCACCTCGCGCATGGGCCGCAACCCTTCCAAGGCCTAGCCAGATCTGCGCTTCCCCGTAGCCCAGCTTCAGTCTGGGCCGAGCCTGCTAAGTGAGCAAGCCAGCCCCTCCCTTTCCGTTATGTGACGCCTTGTGCGTCGTATTGTTAACGATCGCCCATGCCACTATTTCGGGCCCTGTGCTAGATTTGGCCCACTGTCGTTTTTTTATTAAAGAGAAGTGCATGATTTTAAAATGCTCATAAGTAATTGATGGTGCATCGTATCGAGATACTTTATATATGTAAAATGGGTAGGATTTCATTTAGATTCACAATATCCCAATTTCATCGATGTTTAAAATGTTAACTTGTTGTTTTCTTGGAATTCGCATAAATGTCATGATTTTGCATTGCGCATATTTACTTAACCGTGCATTGGAATTGAATAAACCATATATGAAAAATGTGTAGATTATTTATATCCCTTTGCCATGCATGGTAAAAATGTTTAATGTGAGGCTTGCATTTAATTTGCATAAATAACTTGCCAATAGCTTATGCCATAAGCTTGCATAATTAATTGTGACATATTTTTCTACATGAATCTATGCACATTATATATGATTTTGGGGTAGAAAAATCCATAGAAATTATTCATGCAATTAGTTTTGTCATTTGATTAAATTTGTGTGTATGTTATTTTTGCTGTGATGCCCTTTTTTTATTTTTGTGTGATTAAATCCATGCATCATATGAATTATTTTTGAACATGAGATATGATATTTGACATGTGCACTAGCCCCTGGTCATTTTGCTTTACATGATAATCCATGTTTAGGTGTTGTTTTCTTGTTATCAACATGCTTAACCAATGTGCTGTTTTGAGCGGTCTAAATATTTCTAAGTCTGGAATCTGTAGTATTTTGTTGTTGTATTGCCATGTGTTTTGCTAGTGATCTCGGACCCCCTTGGGGTTGGTGTAATGGTTTTATTTGTAGTTTATATTGTCCTCTAGCATGCTGTTAAGTTTCATGCCAATATATGCCATGTATCCTATTGTTCTACTTCTGTCAATATGCCTTCGTGATAAAATATGCTCTGTTATAAAAACTGGGATTTTTACCAAGTCTGAAAACTGCTTAGTTCAACATGTCTTCTTGTGAGCTCATTTCCTATTGATCCATGCTTCTAACCAACTTGATGTTAATAGATTATTTTTTAAGCATGATGTAGGTTTCACTACATGTCCTTGTTATGCATTTTAGGTGGATGTAGCTTGTTGATTTGTCGGTTGCTATATGCCATGTTGCTGTTTTGGACAGATTTGCACTAAAACTTGTGTTGGTTGTTGTGGTTGATCCGTTGCTCCATTTTGGACATGCCATATATGAAACTTGCTTATAATTTCATGTAGTATCATACTACCATGCTAAATCCATGTTTTTATTGTTTGTGGTTGTCATTTTCGTGCATTTTGCATTAATTTCATATACATCTTGTGTTGGTCATATCTTTTAGACCGTAGCTCCGTTTGAGATGTTCCATATATGTAAATTAACTAGAATGACATGTAGAATTGCATGGTATACTTTATTATGTTTTTTAACAAATATAAAATATGGTTAGATCATATCTGGACCAATTTCCAAATTAATATATGGGGTGATTCCGAAAAAGCTATAAGTTGTTTTCGACCTCATTTAAGGTGCCTAGATAGTGTAGTTTACTTATGCTTCACCTCTTGGCATGTTTACCAACATTTAATATTGTCGTGTACCTAACGAGAGTGAACTAAATAATTCAAATGTGAAGTTTCGTCAATATTCAACTCGTTGCATATTGAGCTTCACGTAAAGTGTAGAAGTTGATTGTTGTGCTTGCCATGGCTTGCATAATTAAACCAGACATGCATCATATTTGTTTGCACATCATGTCATGCATATTTTGTGGTGTACCGTGTGTTGATTGTGGTTTTCAGATTGTTCCTTCTCGATAGAGTTCTGAAAGCGTTCAGAGTGTGAGGATTCGTTCGACTACGTTGGCTTATCTTCTTCATGGATTCGTTCTTCTTCCAAGCGGGATCACAGTCAAGATGATCATTTCCCTGGATACCACTACTACCATTGCCATGCTAGTTGTCTCGTTTTCTATAGCTATGTCACTCTACGTAACACTTGCTTGACAAGCCTCCCAAATCTGCCATGAAAAGCCTCTAACCCCTCCACATCCGAGCAACCATTTTTTGGCTATGTTACCGCTTGCTCAGCCCTTCTTATAGTGTTTCTAGCTGCAGGTGCAATTGTTTCCATGTGAAAACATATATATTTTGTTATATCACAATATTTTTTCTATTTAATTTAATGCACATATATACTTGGTAAATGGTGGAAGGCTTTCCCTTTTGCTTGGTGTTTAATTCCATCTTCACCTCCCTAGTTACTTGTGTACCGGTGTTATGTTTCATATTGAGTGCTCCTAACATGCCCGGGTTTGTTATGGGGACCCCCTTGATTTTCGTTTTGTGATAAAACTCTTCTGGCAAGGCCCAACATTGGTACTACATTTTCCTAATAACTAATAAACTTGCATAGGGAGTGATTAACCCGAGGATCTTTAATCAACAATCCGTGCTAGTGCTCCTCTTGAGTGTTTGTCCAAACTATAGCACCGTGCGGGGCCAACCCAGGGCAACTCGGGAGATGTCTGTCAGGACACCGTACACTTCGATTATCTGTGAGTCCTGAGAACGAGATACACGGCTCCTATCGGGATCGTTGACACGCTGGGCGGCCTTGCTGGATTTGTTTTACCTTTCTCGAACGTCTTGTGTGAGGAATTACAAAAATACTTCGGGCTATCTGGAGGTTGAGGTTTTCCAATGGAATTGCCTAGGAAATCACAGGATTCGTGTTCGAGGTTATTCCCGCGGCATGTGGTTAATTTGTGATGGATGAGTTGGAGCACCCCTGCATGGTTAAATCTTTCGAAAAGCCATGACCGCGGTTATATGGCAACTTGGAAACTTTGTTTAACACCCGGTCATAGTAAACTTAAAGTAAAATCAAAATACATCATCTGTGTGTGTAACCATGATTGTCTCTTCTCGTGAGTCCTTATCTGAGGGAGAAGACGGTGGGGTTATGTTTGACATAAGTAGGTGTTCAGGATCACTTCGTAATCATTACTAGTTCACGTCCATTATGCGTAGACCAACATACTTATTTTCTGTACTCATAAGTTAGCCACTCAAATAAATGCTTAGTCTCATGTTGAAGCCTCACCACTTAACCATACCTCACCCATTAAGCTTTAATAGTCTTGATATCCCTAGAAATGAGATTGATGAGTCCCTGTGGCTCACAGATTACTACAACAATGGTTGCAAGTATAGGTAATGTGATGTTTTGATGTGAGAGCGATGCTTGTTTTGGTTTGGAGTTCTTCTTCCTCATCATCGATCTAGGATGGGTTCCAGGTGACATTCTAGGATAGCAAGGATGGATGTCATTTTATCGTTTGATTTCGTTCGTTGTCGGACCTTGCTCTTTTGTATGATTCTTGAATATGTTGTTGTATTGATGTGATCTTGATGTAGCTTGTGGCGAGTGTAAGCCAATTCCATATACTCATATCTTCTATACATGTAATTGTAATGATATCCGTTGTTGCAAAACGACGAGATGCGCTCATGTCCCTGTCAAGGCTCTCGAGCAAAAATAAGGATAGGGTCGCATCTTGGGCGTTACAATTTTTGGCCAAACATGTTTCATGATGTTGCATGTTTCACCAACTAATGCTCTACATGTCACAAATCTAAGTCCAAAGCTCAATCCCATGGTTTATACATGCCCCTTCCCATACCTTTCCAACCTTGGTAAGATATCGGCATGGACTTTGTGCTTGGTTTGCCATGAACTAAAAATGGACATAATTCTGTTTTTGTTGTTGTTGACCGTTTTTCCAAAATGGCTCATTTCATTCCATGTCACAAGATCAACGATGCTTTACATGTTGCAAATCTCTTTTGTAGGCACATCTTGCGACTACATGGAGTCCCAAGACCATTGTGTCAGACCGCGCCATCAAGTTCCTTAGCTACTTTTGGTAGACACTATGCGCTAAGCTCGTGATCAAGCTACTTCTCTCTTCGTCCTATTGTTCACAAACCGATGGCCAAACAGAGGTCACCAACCAGATGCTCTCAATGCTACTACTCGTGTTGATCAAGAAGAACATCAAGGAATGAGAAGAATGTCTCCCCATCACCAAGTACGCCTACAATCACACACGTCAATGCACCACCGAAAAATCTCCATTTGAGGTGGTCTACGGCTTCAACTCTTTGTCCCCATTGGACATATTTCCGCTCCCACTCCAACAATGTGTGAACATGGATGCAAACGCAAGGGAAGCTATATCAAGAAGATCCATGAAGAAACAAGGTGCACGATGGCACGTCAAGTGGAATGAGTCATTGCCAATCGAAACATCAACTAGCACCCAATTGCGTTCAAGACTGGCGACCTTGTGTGGATACACCTTCGCAAGGATCGATTCCCCATCGAGCATAAGTTCAAGTTACTTCCTTGAGCCGATGGACCTTTCAAGGTGTTGGCACTTGCTACCTCTTGAGCTTGCGTTGCTTTTCCCTTGAAGAGGAAAAGGTGACGTAGTGAAGTAGATAAGTATTTCACTCAGTTGTTGAGAACCAAGGTATCAATCTAGTAGGGTGAACAAGCAAGTCACCAATGGATGCACCTACACAAACAATCAAACTCTTACACCCAACGCTATAAAGGGGTTGTCAATCCCTTCACGGTTATTTGGAAGGATGAGATCTGATAGAGATAGATAGCAAAGAGACTTGCAAAGATATGAAATCACGCAAATAAGAATTCAGAGGAGATTCAAATAAGATTCATGGATAATCTGAACATAAACTCACAATTCATCGGATCTTGACAAACACACCACAAAAAAAGGATTACATCGGATAGATCTCCATGAAGATCATGAAGAACATGGTATTGAATATCAAAGAGAGAGACGAAGCCATCTAGCTACTAGCTATGGACCCGTAGGTCTGTGGTGGAATACTCACGCATTATTGGAGGGGCAATAGAGTTGATGTAGATTCCCTCCGTGATCGAACCCCCTCCGATAGATTACCGGAAAAGGCTCAAAGATTGGATCTCTCGGGCACGGAGGCTTCTAGCAACGCAAAAGTATTTGCGTGGCTCCCTCTGGTGTTGGGGGAATATTTGGGAATTTTTAGGCCAAGAATTAGAGTTAGGAGACCTGCCAGGAGGCGACAAGCCTGCTAGGCGTGGCCGGGGGGCCCGCGCCTAGCAGGCTTGTGGCTCCCTAGCACCTCCCCTGTCGTGAACTCCAAGCTTGACTGATTAGTTTCCTTCCAAAAAAATTCCTTCCGAAGGTTTTATTCCGTTTGGACTCTGTTTAATATTCCATATCTGCAAAACTCAAAAACAAGAAAAAATAGAAATTGGCACTAAGCTCTAGATTAATAGGTTAGTCCCAAAAATAATATAAAATAGCATATTAATTCATATAAAACATCCAAAACAGATAATATAAAAGCATGTCGTCATAACAAATTATAGATACATTGGAGATGTATCGGCATACCCATGCTTAATTCCTGCTCGTCCTCGAGTAGGTAAATGATAAAAACAGAATTTTTATGTGGAGTGCTACGTAACGCATTTATCCATTATTGTCGCATGAATATTCAGATCCGTAAGACTCAAAACAAAAGCTTAATATTTATATAAAATAGTAGTGTTTCAAGCATACTAGCAAAGCAATTGTATCTCTTCAAAATATAAAGTCAAAAGAAAGTTATCCCTACAATATCATATGGTTTGGCTATGCTCCATCTTGCCCACACAAAGAATTTATATCATGCACAACCCCAATGAAAATTCAAGCAATTGTTTTCACACATTTATTTTCTCAAACTTTTTCAAATCTCATGCAATACATGAGCATGAGCCATGGATATAGCACTATAGGTGGAATATAATATGGTGGAGGTTGTTAAGGGCTATGGAGATGCCCATTAATAGATATCAATGTGAGTGATTAGGTATTTCCATGCAATGAGTGTACTAGAGCTATAAGTGTATGAAAGCTGAAAAAGAAACTAAGTGGACGTGCATCACGAAGAAAAATTCCACTAGCTATATGAAAGTGACAAAATAGGAGACTCTCTATCATGAAGATCATGGTGCTACTTTGAAGCACAAGTGTGGAAAAAGGTAGTAGCAATGTCCCTTCTCTCTTTTATCTCATTTTTTCTGTTTTTGGTGGGCATCTATGGCCTCTTTTATTCATTTTTTATTTGGGCTTCGCTGGCCTCTTTTTTTTCAAAAGTCCTCAATCTCATCCCCACTTCTGAGGGAATCATAGCTTACATCATCCTTTCCTCACACGGGACATGCTGTATTAATGATAATAATCACACTTTTATTTACTTACAAATCAAGAGAAAATTACAAATCGACACCTATGACAAAATATGACTCTATATGCAATATGGAAATGATGTTGCATGTCATAAAAAGAAACGGTGGAAGTTGCATGGCAATAGATCTCAGAGTGGCTATGGAAATGCCATAACAGGTATGTATGGTGGCTGTTTTGAGGAAGAATATATGGTGGCTGTTTTGAGGAAGGTATATGGTGGCTGTTTTGAGGAAGGTCTTTGTTGTACCGGTGAAAGTCGCGCGGTACTAGAGAGGCTAGCAAATATAGAAGGGTGAGAGTGCGTATAATCCATGGACTCAACATTAGTCATAAAGAACTCACATACTTATTGCAAAAGTCTATTAGTAATTGAAGCAAAGTATTAAACGCATGCTCCTAGGGGAGAGGTTGGTAGGATTTAACCATCGCACGCTCCCAACCCTCACACAAAGGTCGACAATGTATAAACAAGTCATGCTCCGACTTCCTTACATAACGGTTCACCATACGTGCATGCTACGGGAATCACAAACCTTTACACAAGTATTTTTACCAAATCAAAATTACTTCCTAACATGTCTCTTAATATTACCATCTTCTTATCTCAAAACCTTATGCAAGGAATCGAACTTCTCATAAATACCCAATGCACTTAATATGGAAGTATTTATTATATCCCTCTTGGATGCCTATCATATTTGTACTAAATTCATAACCTAGACCAATTACCATGCTGTTTTACAAAATCTCAAAATAATATAAGTGAGGTACGAGAGTTCAAGTATTTCTATAAAACGCAAACACCACCGTGCTCTAGAAGATATAAGTGAAGCACATAGAGCAAAATTGCCCAAATCAAAAGATAAAAGTGAAGTACATAGAGCATTCTAACAAATTCATGATTCAGTGTCTCATTCAAAATATGTGTGCATCAAGGATTATTGTGGAAAAATAACAAGAAACGACTCATATCATACAAGACGCTCCAAGCAAAACACATATCATGTGGTGAATAAAAATATAGCCTCAAGTAAATTTACCGATGGATTGAAGACGAAAGAGGGGATGCCTTCCGGGCATCCCCAAGCTTAGTCTCTTTTGCATAATTGAATATGACTTGGGATGCCTTGGTAATCCCAAGCTTAGGCTCTTGCCACTCCTTATTCCATAGTCCATCAAATCTTTACCCAAAACATGATAAGTTCACAACACAAAACTTAACAGAAAACTCTTGAGATCCGTTAGTATAAGAAAATAAATCACCACTTTAGGTAATGTTGTGAAATCATTATTTATTTATATTTTTGTTATACCTACTGTAATATAACTTCTCCATGGTTCATACAACATGATACAACACAAAGATTCATCAAAATAGGCAAACAACTCAAAGAAAACAGAATCTATCAACAACAGAACAGTTTGTATCAATATGAAAAATTTGTATACTTATATAACTCAAACAATTCTGAAAAATTAGTAAAACCTGGGAAATTTAAATATAAATCTGTTGTAAAAATTTCAGACTCATTAGACTCTCTGAGAAATTTAGAAAATTCCTGGACTGAGCGCAAAAGTATCTATTTTTCAGCAAGATCACATCAACAACTACCATAGATCACCCCAAAGGTTTTACTTGGATCAAACACTAATTAAAACACAGAAACAAAATTAATACACAATTAATAATGTGGTAAATACTCAGAAACATAAGCAAAACAGAACACACAAAAATTGGGTTGCCTCCCAACAAGCGCTATTGTTTAACGCCCCTAGCTAGGCAAAACACAATAGATCTAGGTATTGTCATCTTTGGTATGCAATCCAAAAGTAGATCTCATAATAGATTCATAAGGTAATATTATTTTATTTCTAGTAAAGCGTTACATGCCTTTCCTTAATGGAAATTGGAATCTAGCGTTTCCTTCTTTCATGTTAATAATTGAACCAATCGTTCTAAGGAAACGTCTACCAAGAATAATAGGACATGCAGGATTGCAATATATATCAAGAACAATGAAATTAAGGGCACATAATTCCTATTTGCAACAATAAGAACATCATTAATACTTCCCATAGGTTTCTTAATAGTGGAATTCGCAAGATGTAAATTTAGAGAGCAATCTTCAAGATCATGGTAACCTAGCACATCACATAATGTTTTCGGAATCGTGGAAACACAAGCACCCAAATCACACAAAGCATGGCACTCATAATATTTGATTTTAATCATAATAGTAGGTTCACACTCGTCATGAAGCTTTCTATGGATAGAAACTTATAACTCAAGTTTTTCTTCAAAAGATTTCATCATAGCATCAACTATATGTTTAGTAAAAGCCTTATTTTGACTATAAGCATGAGGAGAATTCATCAAGGATTGCAAAAAGAAAATAAAATTAATCAAAGAGAAACTATCATAATTGAAGTCCTTGAAATCCAAAAGAGTGGGTTCATTGCTATTTAATGTTTTGACCTCTTCAATCCCACTTTTATCAATCTTAGCACTAAGATCTATAGACTTTGAATCATTAGGAATCCTTTTAACTAACATTGACTTATCTCCAGTCCCATCATTATCAAGATTTGTATTGGAAAAAAAGATTCAATAGGAGTCACCCCGATCACTTTAAGATCTTATCATTATTATCGCATGAAAACACTTTTTGAAGCCATTCACGCTTAGCACGTATTCTAGCGGTTCTTTCCTTACTTTCATCAATAGAAATTCCCTTAGATATTAAAGACTCGTTAATATCATGCTTGGGTGGAGTAGATCTAACTTTCAAAGAATCAATCTCAAGAGAAATTATACCAACATTCCTAGACAAATCATCAATCTTGACCACTTCTTCTTCAATAGAAGCATTAAATACTTTTGTGAACCAATAAATTCTTTAAAAATATTCTCAAGATCAGAGGGCATCTTATTATAATTTCCATGGGAATTGTTGTAGGAATTACCATTTTTAGAGGAATTACTAGAAAACGGCCTAGGGTTGAAATTACCTCTATACGCGTTATTACCAAAATTGGTCCTACAAACAAAATGCACGTCCATAGATTAATTATTATTTCCAATCAAAGAAGACAAAGGCATATAATTCGGATCAATAGGAGCACTCTTACTAGCAAACAATTTCATCAATTCATCCATCTTTTCACTCAAGGTATTTATTTCTTCAATAGCATGCACTTTTTTACTAGTAGGAGATCTTTCGGTGTGCCATTATGAGTAGTTTGACATAATATTATCTAGGAGTTTAGTAGGTTCTCCTAATGTGATTTCCATAAAAGTACTACCCAAGGCCGAATCTAAAAGATTTCTAGAAGCAAAGTTCAATCCCGCATAAAAAATAGTATAATCATCCATAAACTCAAACCATGTGCGGGACAATTTCTAATCATTAATTTCATCCTCTCCCAAGATTGTGCAACATGCTCATGATCAAGTTGCTTAAAATTAATTATATCATTCCTAAGGGAGATGATCTTAGCGGGCTACCGGGGAACGACACCTATGGGACCGCGAGGATCCCTTTGTGGTTCGACGGGGAGAAGGTATGCGCAAAGAGCAGATCGAACGAACGGCGCGAGTGGATATTTTTACCCAATTTCAGGCCACTAACAGGCGTAAAACCCTACTCCCGCTTCGGTGTATTATGAGTGTTTGTAGGGTTCTGGCTACAGGTCCGCTAGGAGCAGCTGCTACGCGCGTGAGCCAGAAGGTGGAAGAATAGTCCTGCCCTCGTAACGCCTTGGGCCTCCATTTATACAACTAAGGGGATCTCAACGATGGCGTACAGTGCATGCATGAGGTGCACAGTACTATAGTGCTATCATACCTAACACTGATGGTGTAGGAAAAATGCATTTAATGCTCCGTGAGGTGTCCCTGACCTTCTATGGGACGGGACCGGAGCTCGTCCCATCGGCAATGCTTAGCCTCTCCATCGCCAGCGCCTCGACACGTACCCTGGTGTGTCGAGACCTGGCCTCTGCGCTGGCAGGGTGTCGAGGCCTTGCCCGGTGCACTCCTTGTTGGGGTTTCGCAGGTCACCTATGACAAGATCTTTCCGGGTTCCAGCCTTTGGCCTTCGGTCTTGTGCTTGCTGACATGAATGTTCCTTGATGTTTTCATATTCGTTTCAAGCGGTCTCTTGGTAGGCCTAGCCACTGGTGCGGCTACAACTGCCCATGCACAAGTATGGGGTACTAAAAAAATCCAAACTTTAGTACACTCACAGGAGCCCCCGGGCCTTGGCCACACATGGGTGCGGGGCGTTGTTGGGGTAGGCCACAACAGTGCAAGGGCACGCGTGGGAGGAGCCTACTATTGTAATCATTCTGCTTACTATGGCTCCCAACGATGCGCGTTAAGTGCATGCCATGGGATACGTACGCGGATCAGCCATTTTCGCCACGTGCGCCGCATGCATAGCGGGGGGGACTAGCAACGGTCGTCCGTGACTTAAAGTCTTGGTCATGGCAGAAACCGCAGCGCCATGGATTGGAGCGATGGGGCGGTTACCTGTTCGCCCCGTGATCGTGGGCGGTGTGATTGGTGTAGATGGGCGGTGACTCTTGGGGAGGAGGAAAGCCAGCCCCCGCGCCCCCCCCTATAAATTGGGGGAGTAGCGAGGGGCACTTCTCATCCATCCTTCTTCCTCCTTGAGTGCAAACCTCCAAAGCCTGTCCTTCTATACCTTCCCGATCAAGGGTTGTCCTTGCCCTTTGGCATGGCCGGGGGGCAAGGGCGGCAATCATCCTCCTCCCAACCAGCAAGGAGTTCCCACCGAGATCATGCCACCGCTTCAGCCACGGATGTGGAGGGTGGACCGAGCCTGCCTGGTGGAAGAGGTGCAAGAGGCCGGGGCCATCATGGAGGTCATGGCCGAGGGAGGCGGAGCTCAACTCTACCCCTCCCTCCGACGCCGGACCCCCTCCTCAAAGAGACCCACGCCAAGGGGACGGTGCTGGAATCATCATCACGCTGTGCGGTCCCCTCTGGAGCCATCTGCGCCTCCCTCACCCTTTTGCCAGGGCGATGGAGATCGACAAGCCGCCCACCTTGTGGATGCGGGCGCATGGTCGCTCCAATGGCGCTATGCGGGTGGACGTAGAATACCCGAAGAACCGCATCATGCTCTCCAGGAGCGGTTGGAAAACCTTTTCCCGCGCCCAAAACCTCCAGGATGGGCATTTCCTCCACTTCAAGATGAAGGATTCCGACATGCTCTCCGTCAAGATTTACAGGCGCTCGGGCGCCTGCCTCAGCTGCTGCGTGGAAAGCTCAAGCGGTGCCAAAAGCTCCTCGTCGAGCGACAGCGACGAGGAGGGCGGTGTCGGTGAAGACGACGACGGGACTGAGCTCTAGGCCGTCAAGTCGGAATACGATGAACTGGGCTTCGACTAGTCGTCGGCCGCACCATCATCATCAGCTCACGCCTCTCCCCATCCTGGCGGAGTGACGTTGCCGGGGGCCCTTGTCCCGGGCGCTGCCTTGTCTTCCAGCTGGATCTCCTGGCAGCCCCATGGAGTTAGGCTTCTTCCCCCCTTGTGGGAGTCCAACCCTCCGTGCAGTGCTGGTCCAGGAGGGGTCAGGCTGGGCTTCTGTTGGGGCCTCTTCCTATCTTTTTCTTGTTATAATCTGCCCCTAGGGGAGAAAGTCAAATAAAGATGTACTTAGGAAAAGACGTCATCCCGTGTAAATTTCATTCCTTTTAAATGAATGTATGTTACTCCTCTTGTCTGATTTTCCTTTGTATGGTGTGCCCCCTACGCTTTATCGGAAACTTGCGATCAGATGCAACACCGCCACGAGCGCTGTGAGGAGCGGGCCCTTAGCAGCCCGCTAGCGGTGCCGGTGCCAGCAAGATATATTGAAATTTTTAGTGCAGCCACTTTAAACTGTTGAGCGGACTCGAAACAGAGCAAGGGCATGACCAATCATGACAAGTTACCTTGACGCTTTCAGTGCAGCCAATTAAACTGTTGAGCGGACTCAAAACAGAGCAAAGGCGCAACCAATCACGGCAAGGTTCCCTCGCGTGTAGGTTTTCCATACAAAAGTTAAAATCTTTCAAGGAAAAATAACCTCATAGTAAAAGTTTACTTAGAGTTTTGTAACTTAGCTTTTCGTTGTTGTACTCCTTCTCGCAAGGTGCCAATTTCGAACGTCGCTCATAGGTGTCCACACTATCTCATCCCCCCGGCAAACTTGCATGC
This sequence comes from Hordeum marinum, assembly GCA_022496015.1. Classification (NCBI taxonomy): domain Eukaryota; kingdom Viridiplantae; phylum Streptophyta; class Magnoliopsida; order Poales; family Poaceae; genus Hordeum; species Hordeum marinum. The sequence continues at coordinate 75,100,943 of CM039672.1, forward strand.
GAAAGAACCTTCTACCCTTTGAGGAAAATAAAGAAGATAAAATAGAGGTATGAAATCTTGGCGGTTTGTGAGAACTTGCCAGGAATAAGCGTAATGCAACATCTCAGATAAACATGCATGTAAAGAAACATGGGAATTGACAAGAGTTGCAAGATGCCAAATCTTATTCAACTATGCATAGGGTCTATGCCTGGCTTTGACAAAGGATGACATGCCCTGTCGGCAAGACTCGTGCGAAAGGTGGTTGCCCCCGAAAACCACGCCTTATGGATAGAACTTACGAAGATGTTCGATGTTCTAGGAGTTGCTCACTGGGACGCCATCTTCGGTCTCCAAGCGGACTGCGCATGCCTGGTGACTTGTACTACCCGATAAGGGCCTTCCCACTTTGGCATCAACTTGTTTGAACTCTTGGCCCACTGAATGCGCTGAAGAACAAGGTCGCCTTCCTCAAGACTTTGGGCATGAACTTTTTGGATATGGTAGCGGCACAAAGCTTGATGGTAGCGTGCAACTCGCACAGCAGCCCAAAGACGATCTTCCTCAAGGAGCGTCATGTCATCATGGCACAACTGCTCTTGCTCAAGCTCATCGTAAGCAAGCACTCGAGGCGACCTGTATATGAGTTCTGTGGGGAGATCTGCCTCTGCTCCGTACACCAAGGAGAAGGGTGTCTAGCCGGTGTTCTGATCGACCAAAGAACCGCCGATAGCTCATCAATCCAACGTCTTCTGCATTTACGTAGCGTGTAGAACGTTCCTGTCTTAAGCCCTCGCAACACTTCAGCATTTGTGCTTTCCGACTAGTCGTTGCTCCTTGGATGAGCGACAGAAGCAAAACAGATCTTGCCGCCAAGGTCTTGGACATATTGCATGAAAGTGCGGCTTGTGAACTACGTATCGTTGTCGGTGATGACCCTGTTTAGTACACCAAAACGGAAAACTAGACCTTTGAATAACTTGACGGCTGACTGCATTGTCACCTTTCTCACTGCTTCCACTTCCGTCCACTTTGTGAACTTGTCAATTGCGACGTACAAGTACTCAAAGCCCCCGGTAGCATGGGGAAAGGGGCCCGGGATGTCGAGCCACGAGACCGAAAATGGCCAGGAAAGATGGATCGTCTGAAGATCTTGAGCTGGTTGATGTAGCTTCTTCGAATGGAACTGGCACGCTTCACACTTGGTTACTAGTGCAGTTGCATCCTGGAGACAAGTAGGCCAAAAGAAACCCTGCCAGAAGGCCTTCCCGGCAAGAGCTCTTGATCCTATGTGGGAGCCACATATGCCTCCATGTATCTCTGCCAACAGCTCTAGTCCATCTTCCCGAGGAATGCACTTCAATTTCACATTGTTTGGTCTCTTTCTGTATAGGACATTGTCCAAAAACTGGTACATACTAGACCGACGGGCTACTTTCTCCGCTTCTTCCTATTCTTCCAGGAGTTCCCCTCTTTGAAGGAACTGAACTATGTATTGTGCCCATGCTGGAGCCTAAGGCTCGATGACAAGGACTAAAGGTGTATCTTCTATCATGGGGGCATTTGTCTCTTCAACAAGGGCTTGAGGCCTTTCCGGAGCGCGTTGCTCCCTGATAACCCACAAGTATAGGGGATCAATTGTAGCCTTTCTCGATAAGTAAGAGTGTCAAACCCAACGAGGAGCTAAAGGTAGGACAAATATTCCCTCAGGTTCTATCAACCACCGATACAACTCTATGCACACTTTACGTTCGCTTTACCTAGAACAAGTATGAAACTAGAAGTACTTTGTAGGTGTGATAGGATAGGTTCGCAAGATAATAAAGAATACGTAAATAAAAACTAGGGGCTGTTTAGATAAAGAAACAATTACGTTACTTTAACAAGTGTAGAAAAGTGGTGGTAAGAGTTGCGGAATTGTCCCTAAGCAATTGACTATGTTACTAGACCGATAGAAAGTTTTATGTGGGAAAGGCCACTGCTAGCATGTCACCACTTACTTGGAATTCTGTGCACTTATGATTGGAACTATTAGCAAGCATCTGTAACTACTAACATTCATTAAGGTAAAACCCAACCATAGCAATAAGATATATTGGTCCCCCTTCAATCCCGTATGCATCAATTTCTATGCTAGGTTGAAGCTTCTGTCACTCTTGCCCTCCAATACATAGTCCTATCAACATACAACTAACCCTATGGTGTGATCCACGCGCGCGCTCATATGATGGGCAACAAAGGACAGCAACATAACCACAAACAATTTCAACCAATCATAGCAATTCATCAATCACCGATAGGACAACGAAAATATACTCAGACATCATAGGATGGCAACACATCATTGGATAACAATATGAAGCATAAAGCACCATGTTCATGTAGAGGGTACAGCGGGTTGCGGGAGAGTGGACCACTGAATATAGATGGGGGAAGGTGATGGAGGTGTTGGTGAAGATGACGGAGGTGTTGGTGTAGATCGTCGTCACACGATGATGTCCCGAGCGGCGTTCCGGCGCCGCCGGGAGAAAGGGGGAGAGAACCCCCTTCTTATTCTTCTTCCTTGAACTCCTACCTATATGGGAGAAGGGTATCCCCTCTGGTCCATGGTATCCATGGCGACGGAGAGGCGAGAGCCCCTCCGAGATTGTATCTCTCTCTATGTGTCCTTTTGTTTCTGCGCTCCCAGATTCTGGCCTTTCACCGTGTCTTAAATTCCCGGAGATCCATAACTCCGATCGGGATGAAATTTTGAGGTGATTTTCCTTATAAAAATATCTTTCTTGTGGAGAAAGAAGGGCCCAAGACGCCATAAGGGTTGGTCACGAGCCCGCCAGGCGCGCCTGGGGGGTAGGGCGCGCCTCCTGGGCTCGTGACCCCCTCAGGCATCGTTTCGCGTTGATTCTTCTTCCCAAAAATCATAAATATTCCAAAAAAAATCCCTGTAGGTTTTTTTATTGCGTTTGGACTTCATTTGGTATGGATATTCTGCGAAACAAAAAACATGCAACAAACAGGAACTGGCACTAGGCACTTGGTCAATATGTTAGTCCCAAAAATAGTATAAAAAGTTGCCAAGAGTATATGAAAGTTGTAGAATATTGGCATGAAACAATCAAAAATTATAGATACGACGGAGATGTATCAGCATCCCCAAGCTTAGTTCCTCCTCGTCCTCGAGTAGGTAAATGATAAAAAAGATAATTTTTGATGTGGAATGCTACCTAGCATAATCTTGATCATATAATCTAATCATGGCATGAATATTAAGACACGAGTGATTCAAAACAATAGTCTATCATTTGACATAAAGACAATAATATTTTAAGAATACTAATAAAGCAATCATGTCTTCTGAAAATAACATGGCCGAAGAAAGTTATCCCTACAAAATCATATGGTCTGGCTATGCTCCATCTTCATCACACAAGGTATTAAATCATGCACAACCCCGGTTTTAGCCAAGCAATTGTTTCATACTCCCTCTGTTACTTTATGTAAGGTGTATTATTTTTGTCACGGTGACCAAGGCACATAATTATAGACATGTAAAGACTAAATTATCCTTGACAAATTTGTTGGTTAGTGGAAAGTGAATCAATTAGTGTAGGATACATGCAATCGACAAAGAGATAGTTTCCTTCTTTTGCTATAAAAAGAGATACAGATAATCAAAAAATAGATTTTTTCCTTTTTCGGAGGGCTAAGAAGGGAATTATGTAGAATCAAAAGAAATGCACCTTAGATTCTGGAATTTTATCAAAAAACAAATACACCTTATATAGAGGAACGGAGGGAGTACTTTAGTATTCTCAAACTTTTTCAACTTTCATGCAATACATGAGCGTGAGCCATGGACATAGCACTATAGGTGGAAGAGGATATGGTGGTTGTGGAGAAGACAAAAAGGAGGAGATAGTCTCACATCAACTAGGCGTATCAATGGGCTATGGAGATGCCCATCAATAGATATCAATGTGAGTGAGTAGGGATTGCCATGCAACGGATGCACTAGAGCAATAAGTGTATGAAAGCTCAAAAAGAAACTAAGTGGGTGTGCATCCAACTTGCTTTCTCACGAAGACCTATGGAAATTTGAGGAATCCCATCACTGGAATATACAAGCCAAGTTCTATAATGAAAATTTCCCACTAGTATATGAAAGTGACAATATACGAGACTCTCTATCATGAAGATCATGGTGCTACTTTGCAGCACAAGTGTGGTAAAGGATAGTAGCATTGTACCTTCTCTCTTTTCTCTCATTTTTTTCTTTTTCTTTTTTTTCTTTTTTTGGTGGGCTTCTTTGGCCTCTTTTTTTATTTGGGCTTCATTGGCCTCTTTTATTACTTCCTCACATGGGACAATGCTCTAATAATGATGATCATCACACTTTTATTTACTTACAGCTCGATATTTAGAACAAAATATGACTCTACATGAATGCCTCTGTCGGTGTACCGGGGTGTGCAATGATCTAGCGTAGCAATGACATAAAAAATGGACAAGCCATGAAAATGGCATGCTAGCTATCTTACGATCATGCAAAGCAATATGACAATGATGGTGCGTGTCATAATAAACGGAAGGATGGAAGTTGCATGGGAATATATCTTGGAATGGCTATGGAAATGCCATAATAGGTAGGTATGGTGGCTGTTTTGAGGAAGGGTATATGGTGGGTGTAATGCACCGGCAAAAGTTGCGCGGTACTAGAGAGGCTAGCAATGGTGGAAGGGTGCGAGTGCGTATAATCCATGGACTCAACATTAGTCATAAAGAACTCTCATACTTATTGCAAAAGTCTATTAGTAATCAAAACAAGGTACTACACTCATGATCCTAGGGGAAGGGTTGGTAGGAGTTAACCATCGCGCGATCCCGACCTCCGCACAAAGGATGACAATCAATAAATAAATCATGCTCCAACTTCATCACATAACGGTTCACCATACGTGCATGCTACGGGAATCACAAACCTTAACACAAGTATTTCTACGAATACACAATTACTCAGTAGCATGACTCTAATATCACATCTTCATGTCGCAAAACTATTGTAAGGAATCAAACATATCATATTCAGTGATCTACAAGTTTTATGTAGGATTTTATGACTAACCATGTGAATGACCAACTCCGTATAACTCTCTAAATAGGTATAAGTGAAGCATGAGATTTTAATTATTTCTACAAAAGATATGCCCCGTTCTAAAAAATATAAGTGAAGCAAAAGAGCATTCTACAAATGGCGGTTTTCTATGTGTAGGGAAACAGGCAATCCAAACTTCAAATGATATAAGTGAAGCACATGAAGCATTCTATAAAGCCATACTCAAAAGATATAAGTGAAGTGCAAAGAGCATTCTATAAATCAACCAAGGAATATCTCATACCATCATGGTGCATAAAATAAAAAGGAAAAATAAACACAAAAGATGCTCCAAGCATTTGCACATATCATGTGACGAATAAAAATATAGCTCCAAGCAAAATTACCGATAGATTGTAGACGAAAGAGGGGATGCCTTCCGGGGCATCCCCAAGCTTAGACGCTTGAGTCTTCCTTGAATATTACCTTGGGGTGCCTCGGGCATCCCCAAGCTTAGGCTCTTGCCTCTCTTTATTCCTTCATCCATCGTGGTCTCACCCAAAACTTGAAAACTTCAATCACACAAAACTTAAATAGAAACTCGTGATAGCATTAGCATAAGAAAACAAACCACAAACTTTTTAGTACTGTAGTAAACTTAATTTCCATTTAGATTGATGTTATATTACTGTATTCTCACTTTTCCATGGCTCGTACCCCTCGATACTCACCATAGTTTCATCAAAATAAGCAGTCAACACAACAAAAAACAGAATCTGTCAAAAACAGAACAGTCTGTAGCAATCTGTATATTTCGTATACCTCTGCTATTCCCAAAATTCTGAAACAATTATGACAATTAGGGAAATTTTCATATCAATCAGAAGAAAAAAAAAATCAACTCAAAATCTCTTTCTGGATAGGAATTAAAAAAAATTTCGTGAGCACAAAGTTTCTGTCTTTTTTCAGCATGATTAAACAACTATCACCAAAACTAATCATAAAGGCTTTACTTGGCACATTATTTTTATAATACAATGGAATTGTACAAGGGGATAATTATTTTTTCGAGAAACTTCCATGAAAAATTCTACATTGTTTCCATGAGCATGAACACAAGTGTTCAAAGTCGACCCTCACTTCCGCAATGCATCACCTTTCAATCGCTTCTTTTTTGAAAAAGTTTTAAGTTCCCCTCTATATTTTTTTTATTTTTAAACTATATAAAATAACTCAACAGAAATAAATGACTCTCTAACACTTCCGGGTTGTCTCCCAGGTAGCGCTTTCTTTAAAGCCATTAAGCTAGGCATAAAGTGCTAAAGTAATGGATCCACCCGGATCCCAAGGTATATCAAAGCCAATTTTAATTAACAATGATTTGTAATTTAGTAGTGAGAACAAGGTAACATATATCATGCAATGACTAAGTCTAACTCTCTTCGTATGCATTGGCATGTCATAAAAGAACAATTCATGCACATCAAGTAAACGCCAATACATAGGATAAGCAGTTTCTTGCAATTTTATCGTATTGGAAACATAGAGAGGTGGAGATATAGTTCCTCTCTCATAATAATTGCAAGTAGGAGCAGCAAGCACATGCATATTATATTCATCAAAATCATCATGTGTAATAGTAGAAGGCAACCCATAAATGTAATCCCTAATAAGAGCAAACTTCTCCGATATAGTGTAGTTGGGAGAATTCAAAAAGATAATAGGACTATCATATGTGGGTGCAATAGCAACAAGTTCATGTTTAACATAAGGAACTATATCAATTTCATCTCCATAAGCATCATTCATATTGGCATCATGGCCACAAGCATAGCAAGCATCAAGTTCATAAAAAGGGATATTTCAAACGAATCCAAGGGATCATAGCAATCAACATAGCATTCATCCTTCGGTAAGCACGAAGGGAAATTAAACAATGTATGATTTGAAGAGTTACTCTCATTAGAAGGTGGGAACGGGTAGCTAGTCCACTCTGCCTCCTTTTGTTGTTCGCTCTCCTCGTCATCTTTTTCATCTAATGAGCTCACAGTTTTAGCATTTTCTTCTTTCATAGTTTCCTGCAAAATATTAGTCTCTTCTTGGCCAGCGGAGAATTTCTCCATAAATCGATAAATATGGGCATTATATTCATAATTAGTATAACAATAATGAAGGATAACCAAATTTTCGGATCGGTAAAAAGCATCATCATTATCATCACACTCTTTAAACAGAGCTTCAATTTCATAAGCACCCATAAAAGCAACAAACTCTTCTATTTGTTCCACATCATAGTAATCATATATACCATTAGCATAAGAAGCCAAGGTTTCATTAGCATTAAATTTACAAGAAAAGGGAAGGTGGTTAACCTTCATCCTAGATCAACAAGTAATATCATATCTCAAGCATAGATCCCAAGCATACCATTTCCACATATGAATTTGCTCCCATAATAGTTTCCCTTTTTTTAGTAAAGTGATAATCCCTAAAGTATTCACGTTGATACAATGTGTCTCCCATTATATAATTGAATGGGGTTTTCTCAGGATTATTAAAGAAGTGCATAATATTTTCCACATAACGAGCATCGAGGGTTTTAGGAGGTTCCCCATCTCCATGAGTAGCAACTACACCTAATTTTTTTGGTATTTCGTGTTCCATATCCATAACTAAATATAGGGAACAACTTAGAACATTACATAAATCTACTTAGTGATAAAGCAAACAAGCACACACGAGAATATTCACCCCACGCTATCTCTCCCCGACAACGGCGCCAGAAAAAGGTCTTGATAACCCACAAGTATAGGGGATCAATTGTAGCCTTTCTCGATAAGTAAGAGTGTCGAACCCAATGAGGATCTAAAAGTAGGACAAATATTCCCTCAAGTTCTATCGACCACCGATACAACTCTACGCACACTTTACGTTCGCTTTACATAGAACAAGTATGAAACTAGAAGTACTTTGTAGGTGTGATAGGATAGGTTTGCAAGATAATAAAGAACACATAAATAAAAACTTGGGTCTGGTTAGATAAAAACCAATTATGTTAGTTTAACGAGTGTGGAAAAGTGGTGGTAGGAGTTGCGGAATTGTCCCTAAGCAATTGACTATGTTACTAGACCGATAGCATGTTTTATGTGGGAGAGGCCACTGCTAGCATGTAATCCCTTACTTGGAATTCCATGCACTTATGATTGGAACTATTAGCAAGCATCCGCAACTACTAACGTTCATTTAGGTAAAACCCAACCATACCAATAAGATATATTGGTCCCCCTTCAATCCCGTATGCATCAATTTCTATGCTGGGCTGAAGCTTCTGTCACCCTTTCCCTCCAATACATAGTCCTATCAACATACAACTAACACTATGGTGTGATCCATGCGCTCTCTCATATGATGGGCACCAAAGGACAGCAACATAACCACAAGCAATTTAAACCAATCATAGCAATTCATCAATCACCGATAGGACAACGAAAATCTACTCAGACATCATAGGATGACAACACATCATTGGATAATAGTATGAAGCATAAAGCACCATGTTCAAAAAGAGGGTACAGAGGGTTGCGGGAGAGTGTACCGCTGAATATATATGGGGGATGGTGATGGAGGTGTTGTTGAAGATGACGGGGGTGCTGGTGTAGATCGTCCTCACACGATGATGTCCCGGGCGGCATTCTGGCGCCGCCGGGAGAGAGGGGGAGAGAGCCCTCCTTCTTCTTATTATTCCTTGACCTCCTACCTAGATGGGAGAAGGGTTTCCCCTCTGGTCCATGGTCTCCATGGCGATGGAGAGGCGAGAGCCCCTTCGAGATTAGATCTCTCTTTGTGTGTCCTTCTGTTTCTGTGCTCCAAGATTCTGGCCTTTCACTGTTTCTTAAATTCTCGGAGATCCGTAACTCCGATCAGACTAAAATTTTGAGGGTATTTTCCTTATAAAAATATATTTCTTGTGGAGAAAAAAGGGCCCCAATCGCCTTAAGAGTTGATCATGAGCCTGCCAGGCGCTCCTGGGGGGTAGGGCGCGCCTCCCGGGCTCATGACCCCCTCGGGCATCGTTTCGCGTTGATTATTCTTCCCAAAAATCATAAATAATCCAAGAAAATCCCCGTAGGTTTTTTATTGTGTTTGGACTTCATTTGTTATGGATATTCTATGAAACAAAAAACATGCAACAAATAGGAACTGGCACTAGGCGCTGGATCAATATGTTAGTCCCAAAAATAGTATAAAAAGTTGCCAAGAGTATATGAAAGTTGTAGAATATTGGCATGAAACAATCAAAAATTATTGATACAATGGAGACATATCACTCCCCAGCAAGGTTGGCATCGATCCCGACAACTTCCTTGCCGACAGCTTGTGTGAGCTCTGCTGGGAAGTACTGGACAGAATTCAACTTCCTTCTCTTATGTTTTGCCGATGGCGATACGGATTGCTGAGTCAATTTGAGCACAAAAGTCCCTGGTTCCATAGGTAACTTGAGGGCAGCATGCTTCGACAGTTTGTCAGCAACACTATTCTCTACACGAGGAACATGCTTAGTTTGCAGACCGTCAAAGCACTCCTCCAACTTCCTCACTTTATATATGTAAGCTTCCATCAACGGGCTTTGATAATCCTTGTTAACTTGCTTGACGACAAGCTATGAATCTCCTCTAGCAATAAGCTTCTTTATCCCAAGGTCTATCGCAATCCTGAGACCGGCAAGCAACCCTTCATACTCTATGGTGTTGTTTGTCGACTTCTCCTGGGAACAGTGCATCTTAATTACATATCTGACGTGCTCTCCGGTGGGTGCGACAAGCAGCATGCCAGCACTGGCTCCTTGTAGGGAGAAAGCCCCATCAATACATAACCCATTCTTGGCTTGTTTCCTTGCTGGGGAGGGTCGTTTCTTGGATCTCTTCGTCTCGCGTTGGAGTCCATTCTGCAATGAGTTCTGCCAAGGCTCTACTCTGGATAGTTGAACTTCTTTCAAACTTGACGCCAAAGCTTGACAACTCCAAATCCTACTCCACAATCCTGTCGGTCACGTCTGGGTTTCGCAAAATCTGTTGCAGAGGACAGCGAGTGACGACGGTAATTTCATGTCCATGGAAATAATGGCGCAGTTCCCTTGAGGCCATGAGGATGACAAAAAGTAACTTTTGCATGCCATAGTACCTTGCCCTAGCCCCTTGCAAAAGGCAGCTGACAAAGTACACTGGCGCTACACCATCTTCTTGTTCTGTGTAACTTCGTTCATCTACGCAGGTCCTGACTTGTCGGCACGAGACCTTGTCGGGGAAGATCCCGATTCGTCGCTTGGTGACGGGGTTGTCACCCCTAGGTAGGCCAAAGCAACGGGGTTCTCCCCCCTTCCGCTTCGAAGAAAACTGTGTGGCCGGCTCTTCATGGCCGGCTGGAGGACGGCCGGGTCGACGTGTTGTCGGCTGGCGACGCGGGCGGCTGGTCGTGCGACCGACTCGACCACCGGCCGGCTAGACGCGGCCGGCTGCCTGCCAGGCCGCATCCTCCGTTGACACAGGGGCGGACATGTGACGTCCCATCCTCCTGGGTGTGGGTACGACGACAAGACGTGACCACCACGACGGGTGGCCTTGTGGCCACAGTGGTCACTGACGCACTGGAGCACATGGCTACAGTCCGGCCGTCCAGGCCGCTGACCTTGGCGAGCGCGACCGGGTGAGGGAACAGTGTCGGCACGCCCTCGCCCACTCGATTACCTTCCTCGGCGTGGCTACAGTGTCGCTGGCCGTACCGGAGACCTCATCCATCAGACGCTAGACGACGCCTCTCGGGCGACCCGTGCCGTGGTAGGTGAGCGAGAGCCCATCACAGAACCGGCTGGCGGGTCCCAGCGGGATACGGGACCGCTCAGCTGGTGGATCCTACAGACGATGAGATGACGCGAAGGGTGGGACCCCCTGGCTAGCCGGAGAGACTGCCAGCCGAGTCCCCCCACCCTTCTACTTTAGATATATTGTAGAGTCGGGGGTTGGCCTATAAAACCCCCCAAGCCCCCCATGCAACGGGGACAGACGATCACTCTCGCACACCCATAGAACTTTCAAAACCCCTCTAGTAGCGGAGGAAGACGAGCTGGCTGCTACTTATTCCTCCTCTAGACAAAGTTCCAAGAGCACCCTTGTACACACACCCATCCATCCAACTAGACCAAACAGGACTAGGGGTGTTACCTCCTGCGGAGGGCCCCGAACCTGGGTACGTCATGTGTCACCACCGCTCATGCCCAATCTTGCACCCGGAGCCCGTTAGTGTCCTCCTACCCCAACCACCTACGATAAGCCACCCTATAGCATCTGCCGTGAGAAAATGACAACAGTTGGCGCGCACCATGGGGCCATACGCGGCAACGACCGAATTCATGCTCCGGGCGGGACCCCTCGCCATTCCCCGCCGCCAACGCACGTCTAGGAGAAACTGCAGGCTCGTGGGGCTTGCTTCGACACGCCCTACGGGTGACTCCGTTGTCCTCGCGGTCGACATCGACGTGCTCACTGAGCGCTTCGGCAGGCTCAGCCCTGTCAAGGGCCCCAGCCGCGGACGAGTACCCCGGGTAGGTGCTCGTCTGCACCGGTCCTCCCACAGCCATGGGAGCGCTCGCTACGACCCAGTCCAGCAGCCCTCGCGATCACGTGGGGGTGTTTGCCATCGTCTCCTCCACCTCCTCCAAACGCGCGGGGACCGGGGCCGACGCCGCCGCGGCCCGTGTCGGCACTCCGATCCGCTTGGTGCGGCCCTTCGGGGCCTGAGCACCCCTATCGCCCCGACGGCGAACCTCGACGCCGCCGTGGTGGAACTCGAGGCGGCTCGTCGTGTCCTATTCGAGGACACCACCGCCCTCGCAGCCAGGCGACGCCGCATGGAGACCGCCTAGTAGGAATATGCTTCTGCATACGGTCTCACCTCGGCTGGTACCGGGCCCAGCCGGCGTGGGGTCATGCGTGACCGCGGCCGCGTGGTCGCCAAGATCCTTGGTGGCAAGATGCCCATCTATGACACCCCTGCAGCTAACTTGCGGGCCCTCAAGGTGGCCTACGCGGATTTGGCCACCTTGGATGGTGAAGAACGTGCCAACACGAGCGCCACATCGAGGAGCTCATCGATGCCGCCGAAGCGTAGTAGCGCCTGCTCGCGTTGGGTGGCACCACCACCGGAGGCCCCCGAATCAAGCGCAAGGTCACGGGGACTGCTGGCCGTCAGCCGGCTCAGCAGTCCAGCTCCCCTCGCGTCTCCAGCCGCTAGACCAGAACAAACAACCCCGGGAACTCTCAGATGTCGGGGAGCGAGCAGCCGGCTGTTAGCAGCCGGCGCACCAATGACCCGCCACGCAGCGGTCACCACCAAGAAGCGCCGGCATCCAGCAGCCAAGCCCGAAGACTGGCTAATCGACTACACCATCGCGGTTGGCATCGCCGGGGGGAACAAGCGAGTAGCCGCTCTGTGGGGACCCCGACTCATAAGTCGGGATGACCGAATGCACGTGTACAGTGATCCCCTGGTAAATCTCAAGGTCATAGGATTCACCTACCTAGCCCAATCACAGCACAAACACCTTCCTCCATAAACTAGTGGACAAGCAAAGTTGACCCAAAAAGATTCCCCTTGCCCCCAACTTTTTACCACAGCATATTATATCCCCATTATACCTCTAGTAACTTTTCTATGGCCTCTGGTCAATTATTTGTGGGGTAACTCCATCATTCTCCCTCTCTTTTACCATGGCAAGACCTCTTCTTTCCCCTCTCCTATTATTCAGTTCCTAGGATTTCCCCCAATCATTCCCAAACATCATTTTCATCTATCAGAGCCATAATATGGCATGCTCATATGGAAAATATGAGCAGTTCATCCAAACCCCCATATGGCAGCAATAGTGCCTTTCTACTGCAAGTACTCTTTAGAGTCTTTTTATTGAGCTGAAAATTGGTGGGAGTATAGTCCTCTCATACCTTGGGCCACCAGACATAATTGTGTCTATAGTTCCCTAGAGTAAAAACCGTCTAGATCAGGCCCAAGTTTGCTGCTGCAAACTTACCAGCAGTGAAAAGCAGTCTTATCCAACTCCCTTTTCCTTAAAACCCCACCAGAGCTCTCCTTCATGCATGCCTTGCAACCCAGACAACTTTGGCCGACCAAAGAGATCCCCTGGACAAGGCTTGGCATGGTGACCACTCAGCCGACATGCAGAAACGGTGCTCTGCCGCTGGTCCTTGTCCTGTAGCTCATGTCCGGCAGCATCAGAGTGCCATAGCATGCCGGGCATCTTCCCTTGGCCTCCTACGCCCCTCCGCAACATAAGCTAGACTCCAAGGCCTCTCTGTCGCGCGTGCTTGCCGTGCCCGAGGGCATCCGAGGCGCGCCCGAGCACCCTTTGGCTGCCCTCGCCTAAAGGCTCGCTCCGGAGCCCTCTCTCGCTTCCCTTGGCTCTCTCCCCCTCTCACCAACTTCCCAGAGACCTCTAATTCCCCTATCTCCCTCCCCATCGACGGTAATGGCCGGAGCCATGTCGCCGGCCTCCGCTCGAATTCGTGCCAAGCCGAGCCCCCCCCCGTCCTTCCTCACTCTGGTGTCTCCTCCTAGCTGCCGTAGAACTCCTCCCATCGCCCCCATTCCTCGCCGGGGGGTTGTGCGCTCAGGCTGGTGATGGCTGACGGTTTCCCCCCGCGAGCATCGGAGTCGGCGCCGTTGTGGCCCTCCCGTGTGGATGCGCAGCACCCGGGCGGATGTGGTGCGTCCCCGCGGGCTCGGCGGCGTGCGCGGCAGCGCCGGAGGTGGCCTGTGTTGCCGAAGCAAGCACCGGCGCCGGCCGGCTCCCCCATCCTGTGCTCCCTCTCTGTTCGAGCGGGAGGAGGGAGAACGCTCTTCCAGGCGTGCCCCACGCGTAAGCGAGCCAGGCGCTGGGCCCAGCCGTTCAAGTGGAAGCGCCCCCACAGTTTCCGGCTCCCTGCAGCGAAGGCGTCTTCTGCCAGGGCGCCTTCGACGTGGCCTCTTCCCTGCCAGGCCAAGCCACCGGGCCAGCCCAGAAAGCTCTCCTGCGCCCAGGTGCACTGTTTAGCCCATTTCCATTTGGTAAACCTTCGGCCTTTTCTATTTTTCCAGAATTTGTAAAATAGATATTACATTCATCTTAACTCCAAATTTGATGATTCAAATTTCTGCATGTCCCTAGAAATACCACCTATCCAATGATTCAACTCCCATAATTTTCCACCACAAGTATCTTCCCTATTGTTATTCAAATTCAAATCTGAGCTATTAAGACTCCCATCTTGCAAAATTCCTAGAGCACTGATTCCAACTCCAAATGGAGTGATTCCAATTTATAGGTGCTATAAATATCGTGCCTTATTTATCAAGCCTTGGTCAACATTTTTACCATGCACCTATTCGGTTGGATCTAATAAATGGACCATTTTCCATTTATTCCATCTTAACAAATTCATAGGAAAATCATCCCAACTCCAAATACAGTGCAACAACTTCCCACATGTTTCCAAAATCATGCCCTATTTCATTAGTACCTCTACACATTTTTATAAAAATATTTTCTGGTTAACTCTTAGAGGATCATCAATTCCTCCATTCCTTCATTCCAAAATCATCATTGATCCAACTCTAGTTCAACCATTTTATATATGTTTCTCATGACCAGAGAGGTCTAAGAAAAATATATTTCCTATTTATAGTGCACTTGTATTTTCTGTTTGTTGTGTTTCTCATTGCGGTTATTTCCGGCGATAGTTGACGAAGTAGATGAAATGCTCGGAATGGACGAGAAGCGGGTGACCTCGAGGACATTGCTAAGCTGGGCAAGCAGCCCTTTGACCATGATACAAAACCCTTTTCATTTCATGTCATATAGAACTTTACTTCCGGCATATCGATCAGATGTTGTGGTGTTCCCCTTCGGTGGGATGCCTCCGGTACTTTTCCGTTGATACTTGCATCGAGCATGACCCTACCACCTTATGAGGGTTGTGCAGGTGGGAGTAGATAGGTTGCTAGTAGTAAACCTAGTAGTAAATATAGGTTCAAAATCGTTCTTCATTTCAATTTCCAAATACTAACCTAGTCGTAAATGTCAATGTTCATCTACATAGGTTGCTCTAACATGCATGATAATAGCACCATTGGATTCATTGGATTTTTCAGATAAATTTTCATATATAAATTATTTTCATCTGATTTACAGATGAATTTATATGAATTTCTGAAATTTAAACAATTTCTAGAATTATTTTAAACTGAAAAAAAGGATTAATGGCGTCAGCCTGACGTCACTGTGACGTCAGCTAGTCGGCTGACCAGGCCAGGTCAACCTTGACGTGCGGGGCCTGCACGTTAGTGACAGGGGCCTAACCTCCGCATTGACCAGGGGTTTGACCCACCCTGGGGCCCACTGGTCAGTGGCAGGAGCCCTAATTAACCAGGGAGATTAGCCCCTGATGATGGCCACGTCGGCGCCCACCAAAGCGGGGCCGACGACGACCATCCGCATGGCGGCGACTCGTCGGAATCGCACCTCCGCGACCATTTGGTGCACGGAGGGCACATGAAGGCAGCCCGTGCACGCGAGCATCTAGCAGGGCAGCGGAGGGGCCTCGAGGCCGCAGAAGACGATGGCCACGTCGAGCTGAGCGGCGGCGGCGGCTCGGCCAGGAGCAGCTATGGCGCTAAGGGCTACGGGAGGCGGAACTAAGGCCGGCTACGGGCTGCGGGAGGCGTTACGAGCACGAGCTCGTGGCCAGGAGCGAGCTTGGGCCGCTATGGCCACGGCTACGCCATGGCTGGCAGCGAGCTCCGCTCGGCTCTAGCTACCGACGGGGCTAGAGGAAGGGAAAGGCGTCGGGACTAGGGGGAAACGGACCGGGGCCTCACCGGAGGAGCTTCTGGCACCATGGCGTGGTCGGGTATGCTCGGACGGGGGCGAATTGCCGGCTTCTTCAGTCCAGTGAGGGGGGAGCAGAGGAGAGGGAGAGAGGGAAATGGCAAGGGGGAACGGCTCGAGTGGCGGCCTAGCCTATCCTCTCGCCAGCGCGACGAGGAGGCGGCCAGGCAGGCAGGGAGGAGGTGGCTAGCGCATGGCCACCGCTGGCTGCGGGGGCGGCACGCGGCTGCTTCTCCTCCTCGCAGGAGGAAGAAGACGCTACTGCCCCCATGGGCTGGGCCTCTTCTTCAGGTAAGCCCAGGTGGGCTTTCTCCCCTTTTTTGCGTTCTTTTCTAATTTCTGATATTTTTTTATTTCTTTTGCCAGTACAAATGATATTATAAAATATCCCAATTATTTTATATATTGGAGTTTGAATATTTCAAACTTATCTAAAAAGTTTCAGGATATTTTGAACACTAAATAATGATAATGCTTTATTTGATATTTTCAGAAGCTTTATCATTTATTTTTAAATTACTTTAGTTGTTCAAATATTGAAAATGGCCCCTGTTATAATCATGTCCATATTTATCAGACATAGGGAACATTTTTAAAGGGCATTTTGGATTTGTTGAATTTTCTCCAACTTTGAATTATTTTTGATTTAATGTGAGCTTGGGGTTTATTTTAATCCCCATTTCATGTTGATGCAAAATTGAAACATGATGCAAGCACATGTTGTCCTATGACATCAAGCTAGGGATGTGACAGCAATGATCATTCATATAGGCATCACGTCCGTGTCAAGTAGACCGAAACGGTTCTGCATCTACTACTATTACTCCACACATCGACCGACTCCTACCTGCATCTAGAGTATTAAGTTCATAAAGAACAGACTAAGACATTAAGAAAGATGACATGATGTAGAGGGATAAACTCAAGCAATATAATGAAAACCCCATCTTGTTACCCTTGATGGCAACAATACAATACGTGCCTCGCTACCCCTACTATGTCACTAGGTGAGGACACTGCAATATTGAACCCAAAACCAAGCAGTTCTGCCATTGCAAGAGTTACCAATCTAGTTGGCCAAACCAAACCAATAACTCGAAGAGACTTACATGGATATGAAATCATGCATATAAGAATTTAGAGAAGATTCAAATAAGATTCCTGGATAATCTGAACATAAACTCACAATTCATCGAATCTTGACAAACACACCACAAAAGAGGATTACATCAGATAGATCCCCATGAAGATCATGAAGAACATGGTATTGATGATCAAAGAGAGAGAGAACAAGTCATCTAGCTACTAGCTATGGACCTGTAGGTCTGTGGTGGACTACTCACGCATCATCGGAGGGGCAATGGAGTTGATGTAGATGCCCTCCATGATTGGATCACTCAGGAACAGAGGCTTCTGTCGCCGGAAAAGTTTTTGCGTGGCTCGTTCTGGTGTTGGGGGAACATTTGGGTATTTATAGTACGAAGAATAGGGTTAGGAGACCTGCCATGCGACGGCAAGCCTCCTAGGAGCGGCCAGGGGGGTGTCCGCGCCTACCAGGCTTGTGACGTCTTGGCAGGTGCCCTGGCGTGCACTCCTAGCCTGGTTGATTTGTTTCCTTCCTTAAAAATTTATTCCGAAGGTTGTATTCCGTTTGGACTCCGATTAATATTCCATATCTACAAAACTCAAAAACAAGGAAAAACTGAAACTGGCACTAGGTTGTAGATTAATAGGTTAGTCCCAAAAATAATATAAAATAGCGTATTAATGCATATAAAACATCGAAAACACATAATCTAATAGCATGCCATCATAAAAAATTATAGATATGTTGGATACGTATCAGCGTGCTACAACGACACTGCTTAGAAGATCAAGATTACATGTGACAAGTACAATGTGGGCGACATCTTCAATGTCAAGGACCTATCTCCTTTCCATGGTGATGAGGATCTCGATCTGAGGACAGATCTTTCCCAAGGGAGGGCGGGAGATGATGTGGAGGATCCGATGGTCATCCCCATGGATCCTTCACCAACAACACAAGATCCAAGTGGGCCTATGACATGAGCTCGCACATGTTCCATCAAAACCGAGGTGACATCTCTCCTTGCTGAACCACCATATGATTCACTCGAGACACGGTTATTACCTGAAGAGGAAACACTTTTCATACTTAGGTACTCACAAGAATACCATGGTATGACAAAGAAGGACCACGAGGACTCCAAGGGCGGGAGGATCAAAGAGGAGTTGTGAACACACTACAACCGTCAGACGAATGGTCCTTACTGGATGTCTAGTGCCCTAGAGATCAGCCAGCCCAAAGGACCAGCCGGACTCTACAGAGACCGGATGGACAAGAATGACCGAATGTCCGACACATCCTAGCGACCAAACATCCGAGCCTCTACGGAATTCTAGTGCCACCAGTCCAGAGCCAATTCAACAGAAGTTCGAAGCCTTCCGGACGACCGTGCCATGATATGTCTCCAACGTATCTATAATTTGTGAAGTATTCATGCCATATTTACAACAACTTTATATGGTTTTGGTATGATTTGCATGGAACTAACCCAGACTGACACTATTTTTAGCAGAACTACCGTGGTGTTGTCTTTTGTGCAGAAATAACAGTTCTCCAAAGTGAACGAAACTTTTTGTCTATTTTTTTGGAACAAAAGAGGCACTAGAGGCTTCATGGGAGGGCCAGAGGAGCCATGAGGTGGCCACAACCCACCAGGTCGCGCCAACCCCCTCTGGCACGCCCTGGTGACTTGTGGGCCACACGTGAACTATCTTCGTGTGAAACCGCTGCCCAAAAATCATATATATTCAGAAACCCTCAGAAATAACCCTAGATCAGAAGTTTCATCGCTGCAACTCTCTATATCGAAAAAACCCAGTCTGGAGTCATTCTAGTACCCTGCCGGAGAGGGTAGATCATCTCCGGTGGCCGTCTTCACCATCCCGGTGGAGGACATGATGAGGAGAGAGTAGTCGACCCTCGGGGCTGAGGGTTTGTACCAGAATCTATGTGTTTAATCTCTCTCTCTCTCTCTCGTGTTCTTGATTTGGCACAATCTTGATGTATCACGGGCTTTGTTAATATAGTTAGATCATTTGGTGTTTTCCCCTCTCTATCTTGTTGCGATGAATTCAGTTTTCCCTTTGCGATTTCATCATTACCATATTGAATACTTTTATGGATTTGAGAGAACTTGATCTATGTCTTGGACTCAACTGGCGGATTTCTGAGGTGACATAGGGGTAATCTATGCCTAGGGGTTGATGCACATTTTCGTCCTAGTTTCTCTGGCAGAAATCTTGGGGTACTCTTTGAGGTTCTTTGTGTTGGATTGAGTATTATAAATCTAAAATTGTTTGATGCATATCATATAATTAACTCATGGATACTTGTGCTGACATTGGAGCATCTAGGTGACATTAGAGTTGGTTGATGTGTATCAAATAGTGTTATTTTAGTATGAACTCTTGGATAGATCGATTATAAAGGATAGCTTTAAGGTGGTTTCGTACCCTACAAACAATTTCTTCTCATGTTCTCTGCTACATAAGAACTTTGGAGTGATTCTTCGTTCACGTAAAGGGATGGTTATGTGATCAAATTATATTAGCATTGTTGAGACGTTGCACTAGCGAAATTATAGACCGTAGGCATTGTTTTCAAGCATTGCAATACCATTTGTGCTCACTTTTGTTACTTGCTACCTTTCTGTTTTTATTGTTAATATTAGAAAAATCAATATCTACTCTCATTACTACACTTGTATCACCATCTCTTCTCCGAACTAGTGCACCTATACAATTTACCATTGTATTTGGTGTGTTGGGGACACAAGAGGCTTTTTCTTATTTAGTTGCAGGGTTGTTTGGGAGAGACCATCTTCATCCTATGCCTCCCATGGATTGATAAACCTTAGGTCATCCACTTGAGGGCAATTTGCTACTGTCCTACAAAACTCTACGCTTCGAGGCCCAACACAAGTCTACAAGAACAAGTTGGGTAGTAGACATCAAGCTCTTTTCTGGCGCCGTTGCTGGGGAGGTGAGTGATTGAAGGTATATCTTTAGATCTTGCAATCAAATCTTTGAGTTTCTTGTTTTTCACTAGTTTAGTTTTATAAAATAAAACTACAAAAAATGGAGTTTAGGTTGGTTCAATTGCTTCGTCTTTATAATGTTTTTTGTGGAAATGATGGTTTGGAAAATTGTGCTCAATTGGTTGAGGAAGAATTTATGAAAATACTTAATGAGAATTCCTTGAATTACGAGCATGACAGCAATATTGTTAGTATGAATGTTTTGAATATCGATGATGCTAATGATATGCAAAGCCACAAGCTTTGGGATGCTATGTTTGATGAAAATGGTATTTTTAGTCCCCCAAGTTTTGATGAGGAAAACTATTATGATGGTAGAATGCCTCCTATGTATGAATATATTGTGATGACATGTATGCTATAAAGAGTGATAGTAACCATGAAATTTTTCATCATAATTTTAATATTCAAAGTGGTTATGTAAAATAAGTGTCTCATTGTCGGTGCACTAGGACACTGGTATCGAGTGCCCCTGACTTATGCACACCTGATAGCAACAAAATCCTTCAAACACTAAGCCAACCCGACAATGATAAAGATGGACTCCAGCCAGTTGGACACGGCAGCCCAAACCTGGGCTGCTACGAGCCAAGCGCACCCCCGACACTTGTCGGGGACCAGGACGTGCGCCTCCTCTTGAAGACCTGGCAACTCATCCCCCGGCAAGCACGAGCCAATCTATCTCTGCTCCACCTCATCACAAGGTCACCCACTTGTCAATGTCGTGTCGAGCCCCCAGGTGGCTGAGTGGCTCTCGCTAAGCACGTGGCTACACGCTGGAAGAAAAATTACACCTCCTTGACACCCTTCCATAGACGTGTCAAGCTGAGGTGCAATAGTTAGCTACAGAGGTGGTATAAGCTTGCCGGGGATGCGCCCCTACATGCCACCTAGAGTAGCAATGATGGTACTTTGTCTATAATGCCAGAGTTAGGTATGATAAACTCTGATAGCTATCTAATCATCAGACAATGTCTATTTTGCCACTATGGTTGCCCCTTGTGCTACAAAAGGAGGCCCAAGGAAACCTAGCTCAGGATTCAGACCTTTGAAAGCTTGTACACGCATAGTAACTCCCCCGAAGACAACCCTTGCCGGGATGGAGTACTGCGCGTTCTTCATGTTCCTCTGATCAATTCACCCACAAAGCAGAAGTAGGGTTTTACACTTTACAGCGTCCTGAACCTGGGTAAACCGCCGCGTCGTCTCATTATCTGTACTCTTTGTGCTTACGTCCACGCCCCTCGCCGAACCACAAAGGGCCCGATGGCCCCATAGATGATCGTGTGCATCTAGCCCCGACACTCATGATAGTTATTTTGATAAGTTTGCTCCCACTAGCATGAATGAAAAGGACTTTGCTTACATGGAGAGTGAAAAAAATTCTATGGTTGTACATCATGAAAATAATGTTTGATGTGATAGTTATATTGTCAGGTTTCTTCATGATGGTACTGAACATTATTTTGAGGGAGGAAACCTGTGCTTTTAGGAATTGCAATAATATCAAGTTTCCTCTCTATGTGTTCAAAGTTTTGAAGTTATGCTCATTTTGCCTTCCTATGCTAGTTGATTATTACTCCCATAGATTGTTTGCTAACAAAATCCCTATGAATAGGATGTGGTTTAGACTTAAATGTGCTTTTCATATGTTTCCTGATGCTCCCATTGTGTTTCAATTCTTTACTTTTATGTGAGCATCATTGAAATCATCATGCCTAGCTAAAAAGGCATTAAAGAAAAGCGCTTGTTGGGACACAACCCAACACTTTTACCTTATGTTTTTATGTGTTAACATGCCTAAGCTACTTGGTAATCATGTTTTATATCTTATATTTAAAAAAGTGCCAAGTAAAACCTTGGCAATATTGTGGATACTTGTTTGTTTGATTCCGTGCAAAAATAGAAAGTTTTGCATCCATTATATGAATTATATGATTTTACTGGAGCATAAAAAAATTCTGAAATTTTTACACAAAATCTAGATGAAAATTCTGTGTGTTTTCCTATTTTTTCTTAATTGTTAGAGTTAGGGAAGTATAGAGATCATTCAGATCTTCACAGACTGTTCTGTTTTTCAAATATTCTATTTTGCATCCATAGTTTCCTTGTTTTAGTGTTTCCATAGATTATATTCAGTGATATAAGTTATGGCAATGATGGAATATAGTAGGTATCACGCGAGAACAATTATAAATCTTTTCTTGGCAGTACCTAAGTGAATGGTCTATCTTTGTTACACTAACTCATCTCACAAAGTTCCGTTATTTTTTGTGTGATTGAAGTTTTCAAGTTTTCGGTGAGATGTCGATATGAGGTGAATAAGGAGCATCAAGGACCTCCTATTGGGGATTACCAAGGCACCCCCAAGTTAATATCCAAGGAAGACTCAAGTGTCTAAGCTTGGGGATGCCCCGGAGGGCATCCCCTCTTTCATCTCCAACTTTATCGGTATATCTTACTTGGAGCTATATTTTTATTCGTCACATGATATGTGTTTTGCTTGGAGCATCATTTTACTTTGTTGTTCTCTGCTAGATGTTTTTATAATATTGTTTTCTAGGAAAAAGTTACAAGAATTTCCTTTTAAGATACTACAGTTGCATGTTTGACGTGTGGTGTATAAAAACAGAAACTTTTGCTGTAGTGTTTGAATTTTCATATTTTACCGGAACATGGAAAGTTTATAATTTTTTACAAGGTATTTTAGTCTAAATTATTTATAATTTCCTAAATGTTTAGAATTGTTTGAGTTCCATAAGTGCATTGGTTTAATAGATTACTACAGACTGTTCTGTTTGGACAAATTGCTTTCATAGTTTTGTTATCTACTTATCCTATAGTTTCATAGCCTGTATTGGTAAATATAAATTGCGGAAACAATAGTAGACAGTATATAATTTTTGAAAATTATTTTGCAACTTGTCTTTGCAGTAGATGAACGGTGGATTTCTTCTTATGTGTACTAACCTATCTCTCAAGTTCTGTTCGAGTTTTGTGTGGATGAAGTTTTTGAGAATAGGTGAAATTATGATATGAGAGGATTGTGGCAGCGGTCGCAAGTAAGGAAAGCATCATGGGAGACGCAAGTGGCGCAGTTGGCACCCCCTTGTAGTCCCCCACGACTGGAGGTGGATCAGGTGGCGCCAGAGAGGAGCAAACACAACAACGACTTGGCGAGCCGGACCCTGACGCTATGGTTGAGGGGAACGACCGTCCATCGCCTCCCCACCGCTCGTATGGCCGCGGCCACCTTAGAGGCACTCAGTCTGGTGCAAGCCATGACTCTTTAGCTGTGCCCGTCACCGGTGTGGTATTGGGTGTGCGCCCCATGCAGAACAAAACGTAGGGTCGAGCGAGGCCGCAAATCCATAGGCTCAACCTCCGACACATCAGACGGCCCCGGCGAGTAGCGCACGGCGTTGAGAACTCGGTGACGCTTCTCTTGGTCCCATCAAGAGTCGAGCGATGTCGCGGTCCGCCTCTTTCGCCATGCCAAACACAACCGAGGAAGCCATGGCATGAGTCGAGATGCTGCTCAACTTTATGCCGAAGGCCGATAAGATGGATGAATGGAGAGCCACCATTCAGAGCTTGATTTCCTTCGTCGAAGCTAACAAGACCCGGCATGTAGAGCCATCACGGCATATGCGAACGACAGTGGCAACTCGGGCCGACAAGCGGGTCGAAGGGGCCACACCAACGGTGCAATCCCCTCCGTGACAAAGGGCCCAAAGGCAGCCGCAACAACCTTCGCATGCCGATGAGCACGACAAGGCATCCATAGGCTCATCCGGCCCGCGCGACCATCGGGATCAACGGCGTGTCCTTGAGGACCGGCGGAAAGAAGACGCGCGTACCACCATCGAGCAACACCGGTAAGCCCACCGTCAATCCAACAAGTGCAATGGTCCAGATTTCGGCAGCCCCACGCCCCGTGCTGGCAGGTACTGTCCTTACGAGGTCGGCTTCCCCGCCTTCACTAGCGAGCTTCGACAGGTCCGCCGGCAGTCGACCCGAGCTTTCAAGCCTGAGCTACTAGAGAAATATGACGGGAAGCTGAACCCGACATAGTTCCTAGGCATATACACAATAGCTGCCCAAGCCGCGGGAGGAAGAGGTGAAAAGGTTCTCGTCAACTATTTCCCTTTGGCACTTAAGCCAAATGTGAGGTCATGGCTGATGCACCTGCCGAAGAATTCAGTTTCATCGTGGGCTGATCTGTGCAACGAGTTCAATGGCGCCTTCATGGGTGGTCACCAGGAGCCAAGGCATCCCAGTGATCTCCATGTCCTTCCATAGAAGGAGGGAGAAACTTTGAGGAAGTATATCCAGAGATTCATCCGAGTGCATCGCAACATCCTGGAAATAAACCCTGCAGCTCTAATCACCGCGTTCCATTCTGATGTGCGCAACAGGAGGATGCGAGGCAAGGTCAATGTCAAGCTCCCCAAGACTGTCAATGAGCTATACACCTTGGCAGATAAATTTGCTTGAGCTGAAGAAGGAAGGTGACTCCCCGGGGAGGAGGCAAGCGACAAAGTTGACTCTAATGACGACGACACCCCTGACCCGAAGGGAAGAAGCAGGAAGCGCCACAAGAAGCGCAAAGGAAAGGCGGTACTTTCCGTTGAGAGCTCCGGAGACCTTAATGTCGGCAAGAAGACTGCAAAGTCCGATGGGCCGTACTGCAAAATTCATCGCACCAAGGGCCCCAATCTCCAAGAATGCCGACAAGTCAAGAAACTTGTTGAGAAGCAGAGTGCTGAATACGAGAAGCACGAGAAAGATAAAGGCTAAGACGGTGCTGCCGGGAAGGGCCGCGGTGGCAGAGGAGGCCATCATGGCAAATCCCTGTGGCAAAAGGAAAAACCCGCCACAGGCCATGAGAAGAAGGAAACATATGATACAAGTGAGGATGAGAATGATGACGAGGATTCTAGTGACAGGGAGTTTTAGAAAGCAATCGAAGTCATGTGCCTTGATAGGGGTGCATCCTTGCATTCCTCTCACCGCCAACTCAAACATTGGGCATGCTAGTCAATGTCATAGAACCAACTACAGAATCTAGGAGGCCGCTCAAATGGTACCGCACACCTATCATCTTTGAAGAAGAGGATTATCCTGACCGTACTACTACAGTCGGAAGCTTTCCATTGTTGGTTTCCCCGACAATCTGCAACCTCAAGGTGTCTAAGATGTTAGTTGACGACGGGGCAGGATTGAAATTGATCTCTCCTAAGGTGGCTGAAAAATTGCAAATCCATGATGAAGAGCTCGAAGCTATGGGCACTTTTCAAGGAATCAACCCTAATAGGAGCCGACCCAAGGGAAAGATCACCTTGTCGGTGACATTAGGCGAGGAACTGAATTTCCGGACATAGAGAGGATAGTGTTCAACGTGGCTGAGATCCCTCTACCTTGCAACAGAATCCTCGGTTGCCCAGCCTTGCAAAATTCATGACAACATCCCACTATGCTTAC
The DNA here is from genome assembly GCA_022496015.1 of Hordeum marinum. Classification (NCBI taxonomy): domain Eukaryota; kingdom Viridiplantae; phylum Streptophyta; class Magnoliopsida; order Poales; family Poaceae; genus Hordeum; species Hordeum marinum. Next base: position 75,126,555 of record CM039672.1, read on the forward strand.
AATACTTTGAAGATGCTAGGTCCCATTGGGATTATTTCCATTCAATCCGACAAGAAGAATGCAGTTATGTACGTGGACAACATGTATCGTGACGTGGTAGCAGCTGAGACCATAGATGTCCCAGCTCCCGCCAAGGAGTTGAATGGATCTAAGAAGGCAAGCAGGAGCACTGGCAAGGAATCCGGGAAGCACGCCTCTCCAAAGTGCGCTGCATCTGATGATGACCTACCGGGGAGTTCCACTAGCAAGAAGACCAAGGTCACCTACCCTGAGACGAAGAAAGTCCCGGCAAGGGAGGACGACACTGGTGGTACGTTCACCATCAGTGCTACCCTTACTAACAAATAGGAAAGCGTGCTCATTGCCTTCCTACAAGCGAATGTCGATGTGTTTGTCTAGCAACCATTTGAAATCCCTGGTCTTCCCAAGGAGGTAATTGAGCACCACCTTGATCACTACCCTCATGCCCGACCCATCAAACAAAAGGTTAGGAAGCAAGCCTTGGAGCGGCAATAGTTCATTGTCGAGGAAATCAAGAAACTTGAAGCAACTGGTTTGGTCAGAGGAGTGATGCATCCAACCTGGCTAGCAAACCCAGGGGTGGTACGCAAGGCGAATGGGAAATGAAGGCTTTGCATAGACTTCACTGACTTGAACACGCCTTGCCTGAAGGACCCCTTTTCCCTTGCCGCGCATAGATCAGATTATCGATTTCACCTCCGGATGTGACTTGCTCTCCTTTTTGGATGGCTACTCCGGATACAACCAGATATTTATGGCCAAAGAATATGAGGAGAAGACCGCATTCATAACTCCCTATGACACATACTGTTTTGTGCATATGCCCTTTGGGTTAAAGAGTGCTGGTTCAACCTTTGCTAGGGCAGTTCAAATTGGTTTTGAACCTCGACTACACAGAAACGTGGAAGCTTATATGGATGACATTGTAGTCAAGACCAAGGACGAAGCAACTCACATACAGGATTTAGAAGAAACTTTCACAAACTTACGCAAGATCCACCTGAAGCTCAACCCTGTAAAGTGTGTATTTGGTGTCCCATCTGGCAAGCTACCTGGGTTCTGTTGGGGATATAACTCCATGGTGTGACCCGCCCAGGAGGGGCCAGGTCATACCTGGAGGATCATAAGCAAGGCCCAAGGTGGGCCTGAAGGTTCAAGACAAGCCTGAGAGGCGACTCACGAGGCAGGCCTAGATGGAGGCCTAGAGCCAGAAGACAACGCGAGATCCGGGGGCGTAAGCCGCCCAGAAGACGGCTTGCCCAGGAAGGCCAGGCATCTTACAGACAAGACCGGATACTTTGTATAAGCCGTTAGGACTCTTGTAAGGCTAGGGCCTTGACCTACCTATATAAAGACGAGCCCTGTGGTGGCTTAGGGTACGAAACAACTTATCGATAGCTAGGTCAAGAAAACTCGCTCCATTGTAATCGATACTCCATCAATACAATACAAAGAAGGACGTAGGGTTGTACCTCTTTCCGAGGGGCCAAACCTGGGTAAACCCTTGTCTCTCGTTTTCGATAAACCCCTTCGAGCTCACCGCCTTAGCGATGGGCTCGAACCTAAGTCCTCTCACTAGGACATCTACCATGACAAAACCACAACAGTTGGCACCCACCATGGGGCTAGCGCACGGTGGTGTGGAGATATCAAAGGGCTCTCTCCCAGGGATCAAGGGATACACCATTGGCATGATGACTAAGAGTCGCTGCGGCAAGCTTTGGATTGATGATGTTGGCTGGGGCCCAGAGGACGACTCAATCGAGTATGGGTATCGGGTCCCCTTCGATAGAATTCACGTTTTCATTGGAAAGATAGGCGGATCTGATCATGGGACGGACATTTGCACCGACCTCGTCGAGCCGTCCTGGCGTACGCAACCCGCCCGTGTTTAATCCGGGCAAGGGAGCGTTTTCGTCGGCTTTACGCAAGGTGTGGAAGACTCCGTATCAGGAGGGGGGACCCTTATCCTCTCAAATGATGGGTCCTCGAGTGGAGAGGCGGAGTCGATCTACCAACTTCATGATGGTTGTCTTGGGGGCTATGCCGATGGAGACAGTATTCCGGAGCCCTACGACCCACCGAGCCGAGCCGCCATCTTTATGGCAGGCACGACACTGGCTCAAAACAACACAGCGTCAGGAGCGGCAGTAGGCACGGTGCCAGGTCCCAGGTCTTCTAGGGCGCCGACTCAAGCTTCGTCGGCTCAAGCTTTGTTGGATCTAATGGAGGAGTTAACAACCTTGATGGAAACTGAGGTCACAGCTGAAAATCAGGCGGAGCATAATACAGAGATTACCTGGATAAAAACGTTGATGACCAAGGCCAAAGAGGATATCAACATGTTGCAAGATCATATGAATGTGGAGTCCGGGAGCTTGAGGACAGAGGCCCTCCGCTTTAATCTGGACCAGCTTGGTTTAGAGGCGTTTCTGCGGAGGAGGACCCAAGTCCGCCTCCCGATACATCTTGAGCCCCGAAACCACTTTAGCACCCCCGGGGCAGGACCAAATCCGCCACTGTCCATATCCCGGACTGTGGAGGCACCACGGTAGCCAGACCCGCCCCAGAGGGATCTGACTCTGCCGCGACACCTTATGACTCTACCGGGTCATTATTCTAACCCAGTGGATAACATGGTGGCGACTCCTGCTGGGCTTAATGCGCTCCCTCTTACAGAGGGACCACCATTCGCAAAAGAGGCACGGAATGCCATCAATTTGTTACAGATAGTAGTGGCTCAACAGGAGAAGTATGCCTACAGCCAGAGCCGGGTGCATTCAACCCCCATCCCGAGGCGTAGCTATAGCCAACACATAGAGTCGCCAGTGGTCTCCAGCAGCGAGCGACGATGCAACCCGCCCCACGATGACCCGCCCCATGCCAAGGCCCAATACATTATGGACAGAAGTAGAGCCCATCGGGGAGGGACACCATTGACAAATTACCCAAAGATTCCTAAGCCGTCTCCGGTATCCCCTTCAACCTCGGTGGGAGCCAGAGTTTCATCTAGGGATGTTGGTGTGCCTTGCTTGACAATAGCATTACGTAATGAGCATTTGCCTAAGGACTTTAAAGGGCCGCGCAAAGTGCCTAATTACACGGCCGATCTACTCGAGAGGCCTGGTTCGAGAGTATGAGCTCACCATGGAGATGTTGGACGTTAGTGAGGAAGTTTCCGCAAAGTACTTCATCATGATGCTGGAATGACCGGCTCGCACATGGTTAAAGGGCATGCCTCCCAATACCATTGCGTCTTGGGCCTTGTTGAAAGCGCATTTTATTAAGAACTTCCCGGGAACATGCATGCAGCCTATGACAATCATCGATCTTGATCATTGTGTGCAACATCAAGATGAGTCGGCCCATCATTTGGTCCGGCAGGTTTCGACTGTTATTCACTCGTCTGAAAATATCTCGGCGTCTCAGGCAGTTCTGAATTTAGAGAAAAAATGTCACTTCTTACCCCTTAAGCAGAAACTTGGGCGGCTTAAGTGATCCTGTCAGGACATGGGTGAGCTCATGTCGTCTCTCGCCAAATATGCAGATTTAGATACTACTAAGGTTCCAGGGTACGATGAGGAGAAATAAGCTAAGGGCAACAAGAACGGCGAGGACAAGGGCCAGCAGCAGAACGGGGCAGGAAATTACAACCCTGGCAATGGTGGCAAGAGAAAGAATCTGGACGGCGGGTCAGATCTGGTAGCCAACACTAGTACTAGAAATATTCTAGCTAAGGGCAACGGTAAGATGCCTTTAAATAAGGCTAAAGCTCCTTTTAACATGGAGGAGATTCTGAATAAGCCCTACCCGGAGCACAATCAACCCGGCAGGCCGTCCGGTAATGCTTGGAGGGATTATTATATCATGCAAGAGTTCCAGAATTCTAGCCTCAATCAACATTGTGGTGGAAGCCATGGGCCGTCTGACGGGTCAGGATCCGGCTCTCATGGGCCAGGTTTCGGTGGAGGCAGCTCAGGTTTAGTATATTAGGGACAAAGGAATCAAGGTGGCCACCATCAGTAGCCTAGCAATGGTGGTCAATGGCAGAACAATCAGTCAGGGTATCAGAGTAACCCGATGCAGCTTAGTGGAGGCCAGTACCACGTTTTCACCACAAGTATGGATAAGCGAGATTAGAAGTTACATAAGAGGGTCGTTCACACTGCTATGCCGGCTCTTCCATGATATTTAAAGTGGTCTGAACATACGATATCATGGAGCAGGGAGGATCACCCGCCACAGGTTGATAACCCGAGACACTTAGCACTCGTGGTAGCACCTCAGGTGGGAGGCTACAAATTGACAAAGGTACTGATGGAAGGTGGCAACAACATCAACATTTTTTATTATGACACCTTTCACCGGATGGAATTGACCAACAAACTCTTAAGCCGTCGTCCACAGTCTTCCATGGTGTTGTGCCATGTAAGTCTGCTTATCCAGTGGGAAAGATTGCTCTTGAGGGGGCGTTTGGTGACAAATATAATTATAGAGTGGAAACCTTGTGGTTTGAGGTGGTCAAAATAAAGAGTCCATATCATGCCATGTTTGGGCGGCTGTCTTTCACTAAGTTCATGGCCAAGCCTTGTTACGTATACTTGCAACTCAAGATGACGACTCTGAAAGGGACGATCTCGGTTCACAGTGATCGGAAGATAGCCCTTGAATGTGAGGAGGGTGATGCTACGTATGCAGACTAAAGTTGTGCTAAGGTAGCGTTGAAGTTCTATACGGATAATGTTGACCCGACAGATATGACTTCGTTGAAAAAGCCCAGCACAGAGTCTGAGCCGCCCCTGAAGTTTGTGGCAGAAGATACCAAATTGGTGGATTTCACTAATGGTGACTCATCGAAGCAGTTCACTATTGCGGCTAATATGGACCCCGCATAGGAAAGCACGCTCATCGAATTCATCCATGAGAATTGGGACATCTTTGCATCAAAGCCCTATGACATGCCGGGTGCAGTGAGAGAATTCACTGAGCATCATCTTAATGTGTATCCTAAATTTAAGTCGGTCAAGCAATTTCTTCAATGTTCCAATGAAGAGAGGCAGAAAGGCATTGGGGAAGAGATAGCCCCGCTCTTAGCAGCAGGGTTCATTGTGGAAGTTTTTGACCTGAAGTGGTTAGCTAACCCGGTGATGCTAGTTAAAAAGAACGGCACGTGGCGCATGTGTGTGGATCACACGGATCTGAATCAGGCTTGTCCGGTTGATCCGTTTGCTCGTCCTCGCATTGACCAGATCAATGACGCAACGACGGGTTGCGAGAGTTTGTGTTTCCTGGATGCTTATTTGGGTTACCATCAGATCAAGATGGCAACCAAAGACCAAGAGAAGATGTCCTTCATCACGCCTTTTGGGGCTTTCTGCTATGTGTCCATGCCTTTTGGACTCAAGAGTGCACATGCGACTTATCAACGTTGTGTATAGAATTGCCTTCATAGTCAGATTGGGCGCAATGTTCATGCTTATGTGGATGATACTGTGGTCAAGTCAATGAACAAGGAGACTCTACTTGACGATTTGAAGGAGATGTTTGATAATCTGCGGGTTTACAAGATGAAGCTTAACCGGGCCAAATGTGTTTTTGGTGTACCTACAGGCAAGATCTTGGGTTTTTTGGTCTCAGAAAGGGGGATCGAAGCTAACCCAGACAAAATCAAGGCTGTCACCTCATTGTGTAAACCGGCGTGCATTAATGATGTCCAGCGCCTGGCGGGTCGTATCGCCACTTTAATCCGGTTCATAAGCCGCCTCGGCGAGAAGTCTATCCCCTTGTATTAGATGATGAAGAAGACATATGATTTTGTCTCGAGTGATGCTGCTGATGAGGCATTTGAGAAGCTCAAGAAACAATTAGTTGAGCTGTCGGTTTTGGCCGCCCCTGCGGAGAAAGAGCCGTTACTGTTATATGTGGCGGCTAACAATAGGGATGTTAGTGCCGCAGTGGTTGTGGAGCGCAAAGAGGTAGGAAAGTAATATATGTTTCAAAGGTCGGTTTACTATGTCAATGAGGTGTTGATAGAGTCGAAGAAGAGGTAACCGCATTGGCAAAAGCTAATATATGGGGTGTTCATGGCGAATCGCAAGCTGAAGCATTATTTCCTTGGAGATCCGATTACGGTGGTCAGTTCTGTGCCTTTGGGTGATATCATTCAAAACAAGGAGGCCACCGGCCAAATTGCTAAGTGGGCACTAGAACTTGGACCTCTTAATTTGAAAGATGTACCTCGGACTACTTTCAAATCTCATGCCTTGGTGGATTTCATAAATGACTGGACAGAGAGCCAGGCACCTAAGGAGACGCCGGATAATACATACTGGTCAATCCACTTTGATGGATCCAGGCAAGTGGAAGGCTCGGGGGCTGGAGTGGTGTTAACTTCCCCTCGAGGTGACAAGTTTTGTTATGTGTTAAGGCCAATGTTTCCTTGTACTAACAATGCAGATGAATATTAGGCCTTTCTTCATGGTCTCTGTGTGGCTAAGGAGATGAATCTAAGCCGGGTCACATGCTTGGGCGACTCAGACCTGGTGGCTCAGCAAGTGTCTGGCACGTGGGATTCTAAGGACCCACGTATGGCGGCTTATCGCTAGGCGGTTGATATTGTTGCCGGTCACTTCAAGGGGTATCAGATGGATCACATCAATCATTGCAAGGACTACGCGGCTGACTCTTTATCAAGACTGGGGTCACAACGCAAGCCGGTGCCACCAAATGTGTTCCTGGATGTTTTGCATCACCCGTCGATCAAGTTACCTTCTGAGGAGGATCTGGTTGTGCATAACCCAGAGGGATAATTCGTAGCGGCTCTCCATGCTATCCCTAATTGGACATTTCCATATCTGGTGTATTTAACTCGTTGCGAGTTACCCGAGGATGAGACCATGGCGCGGTAGATTGTGAAGCGGTCCAAGTCCATGACTATTGTCAATGGCGAGTTGCATCGGTGCAGTGTGACTGGCGTTTTTCAGCGCTTTGTTTCCCCTGAGGAAGCCAAGGAACTTTACATGAGATACACTCCGGTGATTGTGGTCATCATGTCGGCTCAAAATCCTTGGTGGCCAAGGCTTACCAACACTGTTTCTTCTGGTTGATGGCTCATAAATATGCGGAGGAAATTTTTACCAAGTATGGCGGATGTCAGAAATTTGGACGATGCACCCATGTGCCGGCTCAGGAGTTGTGCATGATTCCTATTATCTGGCCATTTGCGGTCTGGGGGCTTGATATGGTTGGGCCCTTTAAGAGGTCCAAGAATAAGAAGACCCGCCTTTTGGTGGCGGTTGAGAAGTTTACCAAGTGGGTCAAGGCAGAGCCGGTCAGCAAGTGCGATGCGTCCACAACAGTTCAATTCCTCAAGAAATTGATCTTTTGTTTTGGCTACCCTCACAGTATAATTACTGACAATGGTACAAATTTATCTAAGTGGGCCAAGACGGCATTTTGTGAAAGTGAACATATCCGACTTGATGTGTCAGCCGTGGCTCATCCTCAGTCCTATGGGCAAGCAGAACATGGAAACCAAGAGATCTTGAGAGGGATAAAACCCGGCTTATGGTTCCTTTGGAGCGAACACCAGGTTGTTGGGAGGAGGAGTTGCCTTCAATTCCTTGGAGTATCAGAACCACCCCCAAAAGTTTTACAGGATATACGCCTTTCTTCGTGGTTTATGGTGCGGAAGTTGTCCTCTCAAGTGATATCCGCCATGACTCACCCAGAGTGGCGGCTTATGTTGAAACTGAAATCGAGACGGCACACCAGGACACACTAGATGCTTTGGATGAGGAGCGGGATCTTGCAGTAGCACGATCAACAATTTATCAGCAAGCCCCAAGTTGCTATCATAGCCGCGGAGTCAAGACCTGTTCCAAGAAGGCGACTTGGTGCTACATTTGATTCAAGACCAGACAGATATGCACAAGTGATCCCCCACTTGGGGAGGAACTTTCATGGTTAGCAAGAGTCTCCATAGTGGGTCATACTACCTCATCGATGTACGGGAGAGTGACGAGTCAGTCACTTCTAGACAAGAGACCAACATGCCGTGGAATATTGCTCATCTTCGGCCTTACTATACTTGAGTCATTGGCTCTCATCAATGTACATACATCCCTCATTGTATGTACCTTTTTCATATAACAAATTTGGCATCCCCATAATTCAGGGCCTCTACCGTTTTTTCGTGCAACAGGATTGTGCAAAAGAGTTGATAATTCAATAGGTCACTTGGGGGCTTCCAACCCACCGGGTTTAGCTTTCATACCCTCTTGACCGACTATTAAGCCATATCCGGGTTAAACCTGCCTGTTTGCAACTTGCCACTCCACGATGTGACCCACCGAAGTCTTGTCAGTTAATCTCGCAATAAAGACCCTAAACTGTTCAATGATCTTGATAGTCAATCTTGCAATGAGACCCTGTATTGATTAAGGTTAAAATGGCGGCTTTAGTCACAAGAGGGCCGGCTTACGGAAATCCTGCGTAAACTCACATGTCTGCTGTGGTCTCTCCACCATGTGGCCCATTCGTACTCTTATACAGTCAATCTTTTAAAAGACCCTAAACTCTTGAAGGTTAAAACGACGGATTTATGTCACGTGAGAGCCGGCTTATGGGTTTTGGGGGTACTCATACCCTGTTGTAGTCTCTCTGCTATATGGTTCGTCCTACTCTTATAAATCAATCTTTTTAAATACCCTGGACTAGTTAAGGTTAAAACAACGAATTTGTGCCATGTGAGAGTTGGCATATCAGTTTGGCAGTCATGCCTATGTTTTTGAAAAATAAAGCTTGATGTTCATAGCCAGGCTAAAGGAAGGATGGACAAGTTTATAAAGATATTCAAATTCCAAAACATGCACGAAGGCACGACAAAGGCAATCAGTTTTAACTACTGCTATTACATGGCTATCAAGGAGCCCAAAATCTATAGACTTAAAGTTTTTTATAGCAAATTATAACCCAACATGTCAAGCCAGGCCGGGTTATCTTCATATGGAGCCATCTCTTTTCTTAACTTGCCGCCGGGTCATCCCGCATCGGGTCTTCGGGGTCCAGGATCTGAAGGTTGTCCACATCCCAGTTGCAATTTATTAAAGCTTCAAATTTGGCTTCGTCATGCAAGATGGGAGATGGGTCAACATCAGGAGCAAAGAGGTGCTTACGACGTTGAGGGATCAAGCCTCTTGCTTAGAAAGTGGGCTCTCAAACTCGTTTGTTCTCTTCAGAATAAGCCGCCTGATAGGATGATAGGTTAACTTCTGCGGCCAGCCGGCTTGCCAATATGCGTGACACCTTCATGCAATGGATGTAGTCTTCTTGAGTGATCCGTGAGCTGTCATCTTTAAGTTGAGGGAAGCCATCCATCATCTCCGCTGAGTTAAGCTTCGGTGCATAAGCCAGTGATCGGCTCAAGGCAGCCATTGCACCCTTATGTGCGGCTGATTTTTTTAGCTCCTCTATCTGTTTTGGGATGGTGGAGAGAGTTTATACCACACCCTTCATGAACTTCGGCATGCCCCTCTCAGTCATCACAACTTTAATGGTGCAAAGGGATCCGACATACAGCTGCTCAGTAAGATAATATAAAGCCATCAACTTTAGCATATTGTTATCTGAAAGTTGGCGACTTCGTTCACCTGCAAGCAAGATAAAATTTATAAGCCACCTGAGTCAAATTTTATAAACCACCTGAAAATTTGGCAATGGGTGGAGAGTTTTATTTTTGCAAGGAATTTTGATAGTTAACAAGCACTTACCAAAGACAGGTGCAATCATCTGGGATATATGGCCTTTCAGAGTGTTCAGCTCTTCTGCAATGGGTTGCAATTGGCCTTCGGCGTCTTCTACCCATGTGATTAAGGCAGCTCGTTCAGTCTCAGAAGTTTGCATATAAGACTTGAAGTCCACCTTAACCATCTCGATATGTATGGATGAGAGCCACCATTTTTCTTTGGCTTCAGCCAAGGCATTTCGTTATGAAGTCTGATCTTTGCTCAGGTCAGCCAAGCTAGACCCGGTTGCGTGTAAGGATTCATGTAGAGTAATCAAGAACATGGTTATTTTCATTTCCAACTTGCTAGAGCAATATGTGATAAGCACTTAAGGGGCAATGAGGAAAAGACATTACAAGTCTCAAGCAGATTGCACGCAATATACTTGACACTTGGGGGCTAATTTGTATCAGTTCTTTCAAAGGGCTACAATCCAGATAAGATCCGGGTCATCTTTGAGACGATGAGCCGGCCCTTGGGGCTACACTTGGTTCTTATTCTATGTTGAGTGTTGCCTCATTAATTACATAATGACCCAATCCTTGGGGGCTACACTTGGCTTTTATTCTATGTTGAGTGCCAGCTCATTATTTACGTAATGACCCGACCCTTGGGGGCTACACTTGGCTTTTATTCTATGTTGAGTGCCGGCTCATTATTTATGTTATGACCTGACCCTTGGGGGCTACAAGGAGATTCATCAAAAATCTACAACAGAGTGAAGACCTGGCCGACCTTTGGCAAGGTAAACCGGCTCTTGGGGGCTACATAAGTATATACGAAAAGACAAATGAAGAAGAATACCTCGTATTTCTTCTTCATCATGGCGACCAAGTTGGCCTTCGTGTTCTGGCTTGCAGAGAGACGTCTCAGATAGCCAGAGTGTAGCTCATCAGCAGATAATTTCTCCAAGTTAGGAAGATCAAATTGAGTCTTCACTTCCTTAAGAGGAGCCGCCTCGTCTTCCTTGGTATGTTTGGATAGCACAATGGAGGGAGCCGTAGACTTGTAAGCTTCCCTGGTAACAGTAACTTCTTCATGAGAAACCACGTCTTCAGTCGTTGGCTAGGGGCTGAGAGGCATGGGATTAGCTTCTGCATAGGTCTCAGGACCTTCAATATCTACATCAGCCGTCTACCGTGCATAGACGTGTCAAGCTGAGATGCAATAGTTAGCTAGAGCGGTGGCATAAGCTTGCCGGGGATGCGCCCCTTCATGCCACCTAGACTAGAAATGATGATATTTTTCTCTAATGCAGAGTTAGGTATGATAAGCTCTGCTAGCTATCTAATCATAAGACAATGTCTGTTTTGCCACCCTGGTTGCCCCTTGTGCTATAAAATGAGGCCCAAGGCAACCTAGCTTAGGATTCGGACCTTTGAACACTTGTACACGTGTAGTAACTTCCCTGAAGACAACCCTTGTCGGGCTCGAGTACTGCACGTTCTTCGTGTTCCTCTGATCAATCCACCCATAAATCAGGAGTAGGGTTTTACGCTTTACAATGGCCCGAACATGGGTAAACTGCTGCGTCGTCTCACTGTCTCTGCTCTTTGTGCTTACGTCCATGCCCCCGCCAAACCACAAAGGGGACGATGGCCCCATTGGTGATCGTTTGCATCTAGCCCCGACACTCATGATACTTATTATGTTGAGTTTGCTCCCACTACCATGAATGAAAAGTACTTTGCTTATGTGGAGAGTAATAAATTTTCTATGGTTTTAGATTGATAACCCACAAGTATAGGGGATCAATTGTATACTTTCATGATAAGTAAGAGTGTCGAACCCAACGAGGAGCTAAAGGTAGAAAAAATATTCCCTCAAGTTCTATCGATCACCGATACAACTCTACGCACACTTTACGTTCGCTTTACCTAGAACAAGTATGAAACTAGAAGTACTTTGTAGGTGTGATAGGATAGGTTTGCAAGATAATAAAGAACACGTAAATAAAACCAGGGGCTGTTTAGATAAAGAGACATTTACGTTAGTTTAACGAATGCGTAAAAGTGGTGGTAGGAGTTACGGAATTGTCCCTAAGCAATTGACTATGTTACTAGACCGATAGCAAGTTTTATGTGGGAGAGGCCACTGCTAGCATGTCATCCCTTACTTGGAATTCTATGCACTTATGATTGGAACTATTAGCAAGCATCTGCAACTACTAACGTTCATTAAGGCAAAACCCAACCATAGCAATAAGATATATTGGTCCCCCTTCAATCCCGTACGTATCAATTTCTATGCTAGGCTGAAGCTTCTGTGACCCTTGCCCTCCAATACATAGTCCTATCAACATACAAATAACCCTATGGTGTGATCCACGTGCGCACTCATATGATGGGCACAAAAGGACAGCAACATAACCACAAGCAATTTAAACCGATCATAGCAACTCATCAATCACCGATGGGACAACGAAAATCTACTCAGACGTCATAGGATGGCAACACATCATGGGATAATAATATGACGCATAAATCACCCTGTTCAAGTAGAGGGTAAAGCGGGTTGCGTGAGAGTGGACCGCTGAATATAGATGGGGGAAGGTGATGGAGGTGTTGGTGAAGATGACGGAGGTGTTGGTGTAGATCGCCGTCACATGATGATGTCCCGGGCGGCGTTCCGGCGCCGCCGGGAGAGAGGGGGAGAGAGCCCCCCTTCTTCTTCTTCTTCCTTGACCTCCTCCCTAGATGGGAGAAGGGTTTCCCTTCTAGTACATGGTCTCCATGGCGACGGAGAGGCGAGAGCCCCTCCGAGATTGGATCTCTCTCTCTATGTCCTTCTATTTCTGCGCTCCCAGATTCTAGCCTTTCACCGTTTCTTAAATTCCCAGAGATCTGTAACTCTGATAGGGCTGAAATTTTGAGGGGAATTTCCTTATAAAAATATCTTTCCTATGGAAAAAGAAGGGCCCCAGCTGCCTTAAGGGTTGGTCACGAGCCTGCCAGGCGTGTCTGGGGGGTAGGGCGCGCCTCCTGAGCTCGTGACCCCCTCGGGCATCGTTTCGTGTTTATTCTTCTTCCCAAAAATCATAAATATTCCAAAAAAATCCCCGTATGTTTTTTCTAGCGTCTGGACTTCGGTTGGTATGGATATTCTGCGAAACAAAAAACATGCAATAAACAGGAACTGACACTAGGCACTGGATCAATATGCTAGTCCCAAAAATAGTATAAAATGTTGCCAAAAGTATATGAAAGTTGTAGAATATTGGCATGAAACAATCAAAAATTATAGATACGACAGAGATGTATCAACATCCCCAAGCTTAATTCCTGCTCGTCCTCAAGTAGGTAAATTATAAAAAAGATAAGTTTTGATGTGGAATGCTACCGAGCATAATCTTGATCATATAATCTCATCATGGCATGAATATTAAGACACGAGTGATTCAAAGCAATTGTCTATAATTTGACATAAAAACAATAATATTTCAAGAATACTAATAAATCAATCATGTCTTCTCAAAATAACATGGCAGAAGAAAGTTATCCCTACAAAATCATATGGTCTGGCTATGCTCCATCTTCATCACACAAGGTATTAAATCAAGCACAACCCTAGTTTTAGCCAAGCAATTTTTTCATACTTTAGTATTCTCAAAAAATTTCAACGTTCACGCAATATATGAGCGTGAGCCATGGACATAGCACTATAGGTGGAAGAGAACATGTTGGTTGTGGAGAAGACAAAAAGGAGGAGATAGTCTCACATCAACTAGGTGTATCAACGGGCTATGCAGATGCCCATCAATAGATATCAATGTGAGTGAGTAGGGATTGCCATGCAATGGATGCACTAGAGCTATAAGTGTATGAAAGCTCAAAAAGAAACTAAGTGGCTAGCATCCAACTTGCTTGCTCACGAATACCTAGGGCAATTTGAGGAAGCCCATCATTGGAATATACAAGCCAAGTTGTATAATGAAAATTTCCCACTAGTATATAAAAGTGACAATATAGGAGACTCTCTATCATGAAGATCACGGTGCTACTTTGAAGCACAAGTGTGGTAAAGGATAGTAGCATTGTCCCTTCTCTCTTTTCTCTCATTTTTTTTCTCTTTATTTTGGTGGGCTTCTTTGGCCTCTTTTTTTATTTGCGCTTCATTGGCCTCTTTTATTACTTCCTCACATGGGACAATGCTCTAAAAATGATGATCATCACACTTTTATTTACTTACAACTCGATATTTATAACAAAATATGACTCTATATGAATGCCTTCGGCGGTGTACCGGGATGTGCAATGATCTAGAGTAGCAATGACATCAAAAAGCAGACAAGCCATGAAAACATCATGCTAGCTATCTTACGATCATTCAAAGCAATATGACGATGATGGTGCGTGTCATAATAAATGGAACGATGGAAGTTGCATGGAAATATATCTCAGAATGGTTATGGAAATGCCATAATAGGTAGGTATGGTGGCTGTTTTGAGGAAGGGTATATGGTGGGTGTAATGCACCGGTGAAAGTTGCGCGGTACTAGAGAGGCTAGCAATGGTGGAAGGGTGAGAGTGCGTATAATCCATGGACTCAACATTAGTCATAAAGAACTCACATACTTATTGCAAAAGTCTATTAGTCAGCAAAACAAGGTACTACATGCATGCTCCTAGGGGAAGGGTTCGTAGGAGTTAACCATCGTGCGATCTCGACCTCCACACAAAGGATGACAATCAATAAATAAATCATGCTCCGACTTCGTCACATAACGGTTCACCATACGTGCATGCTACGAGAATCACAAACCTTAACACAAGTATTTCGATGAATAAAGAATTACTCACTAGCATGACTCTAATAGAACATCTTCATGTCGCAAAACTATTGCAAGGAATCAAACATATCATATTCAGTGATCTACAAGTTTTATGTAGGATTTTATGACTAACCATGTGAATGACCAACTCCTGTTAACTCTCTAAATAGGTATAAGTGAAGCATGAGAGTTTAATTCTTTCTACAAAAGATATGCACCTCTCTTAACAAATATAAGTGAAGCAAAAGAGCATTCTACAAATGGCGGTTTTCTATGTGTAGGGAAACAGGCAATCCAAACTTCAAATGATATAAGTGAAGCACATGAAGCATTCTATAAATCATACACAAAAGATATATGTGAAGTGCAAAGAGCATTCTATAAATCTACAAAGGACTATCTCATACCATCATTGTGCATAAAAGAAAAAGTAAAAATAAACACAAAAGACGCTCCAAGCATTTGCACATATCATGTGACGAATAAAAATATAACTCCGAGTAAAATTATCGATAGATTGTAGACAAAAGAGGGGATGCCTTCCGGGGCATCCCCAAGCTTAGACTCTTCAGTCTTACTTGAATATTACCTTGGGGTGCCTCGGGCATCCCCAGTATTAGGCTCTTGCCTCTCCTTATTCCTTCATCCATCGTGGTTTCACCCAAAACTTGAAAACTTCAATCACGCAAAACTTAAACAGAAACTCGTGATAGTATTAGCATAAGAAAAAAAACCACCAACTTTTTATGTACTGTAGTGAACTTAATTTCCATTTAGATTGATGTTATATTACTGTATTCTCACTCTTCCATGGCTCGTACCCCCCGATACTAACCATAGTTTCATCAAAATAAGCAATCAACACAACAAAAACAGAATGTGCCAAAAACAAAATAGACTGTAGCAATCTGTCTATTTCGTATACCTCTCCTATCCCAAAAATTCTGTAAAAATTATGAAAATTAGGTAAATTTGTATATCAATCATAAGCAAAAAGAATCAACTCAAAATCTCTTTCTGGATAGGAATTAAAAATAATTTCGTGAGCACAAAGTTTCTCTCTTTTTCAGCATGATCAAACAACTATCACCCAAACTAATCATAAAGGATTTACTTGGCACATTATTTTTATAATACAATGGAATTGTACAAGGGGATAATTGTTTTTGCGAGAAACTTCCATAAAAAATTCTACATTGTTTCCATGAGCATGAACACAAGTGTTCAAGGTCGACCCTCACTTCCGCAATGCATCACCTTTCAATCGCTTCTCTTTTTGAAAAAGTTTTAAGTTCCCCTATATATATATTTTTTGTTTTTAACCTATATAAAAGAACTCAACATAAATAAATGACTCTGTAAAACTTCTGGATTGTCTCCTAGGCAGAGCTTTCTTTAAAGCCATTAAGCTAGGCATAAAGTGCTCAAGTAATGGATCCACCCGGATCCCAAGGTATATCAAAGCCAATTTTAATTAACAATGATTTGTAATTTAGTAGTGAGCACAAGGTAACATATATCATGTAATGACTAAGTCTAACTCTGTTCCTATGCATTGGCATGTCATAAAAGAACAATTCATGCACATCAAGTAAAGGCCAATACATAGCATAAGCAGTTTCTTGCAATTTTATCGTATTGGAAACATAGAGAGGTGGAGATGTAGTTTCTATCTCATAATAATTGCAAGTAGGAGCAGAAAGCACATGCATATTATATTCATCAAAATCATCATGTGTAATAGTAGAAGGCAACCCATCAATGTAATCCCTAATAAGAGCAAACTTCTCCGATATAGTGTAGTTGGGAGAATTCGAAAAGATAATACGACTATCATATGTGGGCGCAATAGCAACAAGTTAATGTTTAACATAATGATAATACGACTATCATACGACTATCATACGACTATGAATCTAAGGGATCATAGCAATCAACATAGCATTCATCCTTCGGTAAGCATGAAGGGAAATTAAACAATGTATGAGTTGAAGAGTTACTCTCATTATAAGGTGGGCACGGGTAGCTAGGCCGCTCTTCCTTCTTTTGTTCTTCGCTCTCCTCGTCATATTTTTCATCTAATGAGCTCACAGTTTCAGCATTTTCTTCTTCCATAGTTTCCTGCAAAATAATAGTCTCTTCTTGGGCAGCGGAGAATTTCTCCATAAATCGATAAATATGGGCATTATCTTCATAATTAGTATTACAATAACGAAGCATAACCAAATTTTCAGATCGGTAAATAGCATCATCATTATCATTAAACTTTTTAAACAGAACTTCAATTTCATAAGCACCCATAAAAGCAACAAACTGTTCTATTTGTTCCACATCATAGTAACCATATATACCATTAGCATAAGAAGCCAAGGTTTCATTAGCATTAAATTTACAATAAAAGGGAAGGTGTTTAGCCTTCATCCTAGAGCAACAAGTAATATCATATCTCAAGCATAGATCCCAAGCATACCATTTCAACAGATGAATTTGATCCCATAATAGTTTCCCTTTTTTTGTCAAGCTATAATCCCTAAAGTATTCACGTTGATCCAATGTGTATCCCATTATATAATTAAATGGGGTTTTCTCAGGATTATTAAAGAAATGCATAATATTTTCCACATAACGAGCATCAAGGGTTTTAGGAGGTTCCCCATCTCCATGAGTAGCAAGTACACCTATTTTTTTTGGTATTTCGTGTTCCATATCCATAACTAAAGATAGAGAACAACTTAGAACAGAAAATAAATCTACTTAGTGATAAAGCAAACAAGCACACACGAGAATATTCACCCCACGCTATCTCTCCCCGGCAACAGTGCCAGAAAAAGGTCTTGATAACCCACAAATATATGGGATCAATTGTAGCCTTTCTCGATAAGTAAGAGTGTCGAACCCAACGAGGATCTAAAGGTAGAAAAAATATTCCCTCAAGTTCTATCGACCACCGATACAACTCTATGCACACTTTATGTTCGCTTTACCTAGAACAAGTATGAAACTATAAGTACTTTGTAGGTGTGATAGGATAGGTTTGCAAGATAATAAAGAATGCGTAAATAAAAACTAGGGGCGGTTTAGATAAAGAAACAATTACGTTAGTTTAACGAGTGTGGAAAAGTGGTGGTAGGAGTTGCGGAATTGTCCCTAAGCAATTGACTATGTTACTAGACCGATAGCAAGTTTTATGTGGGAGATGCCACTGCTAGCAGGTCATCCCTTACATGGAATTCTATGCACTTACGATTGGAACTATTAGCAAGCATCTGCAACTAATAATGTTCATTAAGGTAAAACCCAACCATAGCAATAAGATATATTGGTGCCCCTTGAATCTCGTATGCATCAATTTCTATGCTAGGCTGAAGCTTCTGTCACCCTTGCCCTCCAATACATAGTCCTATCAACATACAACTAACCCTATGGTGTGATCCACGCATGCGCTCATAGGATGGGCACCAAAGGACAGCAACATAACCACAAGAAATTTAAACCAATCAAAGCAATTCATCAATCACCGATGGGAGAACGAAAATCTACTCAGACATCATAAGATGGCAACACATCATCAGATAATAAATGAAGCATAAAGCACCATGTTCAAGTAGAGGGTACAGCGGGTTGCGGGAGAGTGGACCGATGAATATAGATGGGGGAAGGTGATGGAGGTCTTGATGAAGATGACGAAGGTGTTGGTGTAGATTGCCGTCACACGATGATGTCCCGGGCGGCGTTCCGGCACCGCCGGGAGAGAGGGAGAGAGAGCCCCCCTTCTTCTTCTTCCTTGAACTCCTCCCTAGATAGGAGAAGGGTTTCCCCTTGAGTCCATGGTATCCATGGCGATGGAGAGGCGAGAGCCCCTCCGAGATTGGATCTCTCTCTCTGTGTCCTTCAGTTTCTGTGCTCCCAGATTCTCGCCTTTTTACCATTTCTAAAATTCCCGGAGATCCGTAACTCCGATCAGGCTGAAATTTTGAGGGGAATTTCCTTATAAAAATATCTTTCTTGCGGCTAAATAAGGGCCGCAACCGCCTTAAAGGTTGGTAACGAGCGTGACACACGCCTGGGGGGGTAGGGCGCACTTCCTGGGCTCGTGACCCCCTTGGGCATCGTTTTGCGTTGATTCTTCTTCCCCAAAATCACAAATATTCCAAAAAATTCCCCGTACATTTTTTATGCGTTTGAACTTCATTTGGTATGGATATTCTGCGAAACAAAAAACATGCAACAAACAGGAACTGGCACTAGGCACTGGATCAATATGTTAGTCCCAGAAATAGTATAAAAAGTTGCCAAAAGTATATGAAAGTTGTAGAATATTGGCATTAGCAATCAAAAATTATAGATACGATGGAGATGTATCATAGATCATGAAAAGAATGTTTTATGTGATAGTTATATTGTGAGGTTCCTTCATGATGCTACTGAAAATTATTATGAGGGAGGAACATATACTTTTAGGAATTGCAAAAATATCAAGTTTCCTCTCTATGTGTTCAAAGTTTTTGAAGTTATGCTTGTTTTGCCTTCCTATGCTAGTTGATTCTTGCTCCCAAAAATTCTTGCTCCCAAAATCCCTATGCATAGGAAGTGGTTTAGACATAAATGTGCTTGTCATATGTTCATGATGCTCCCATTGTGTTTCAATTCTTTACTTTTATGTGATCATCATTGAAATCATCATGCCTAGCTAAAAGGCATTAAAGAAAAGCGCTTGTTGGGACACAGCCCAAAAAGGTTACCTTATGTTTTTCAGTGTTAACATGATTAAGCTACTATGGTAATCATGTTTTATAACTTATATTTCAATAAAGTGCTAAGTAAAACCTTTGGGATATTGTGGATACCTGTTTGTTTGATTCTGTGCAAAAAAAGAAAGTTTTGCGTCCATTATATGAATTATCAGCAAAAATTTCTTATTTAAGGAGCATTATCCTATTTTTTCATAATTGTTAGAGTCGGGGAAGTATGGTGATCATTCAGATCTTCACAGACTGTTCTGTTTTTGACAGATTCTATTTTGCATCCATAGTTTGCTTGTTTTAGTATGTCCATTGCTTATATTCAGTGATATAAGTTATGGGAATGATGGTATACAGTAGGTATCATGTGAGAACAATTATAAATCTTGTCTTTGCAGTACCTACATGAAGGATCTATCTTTGTTACACTAACCCATCTCACAAAGTTCTATTAAAATGCTGATATGAGGTCAATAAGGAGCATAAAGGATCTAATATTGGGGATGCCCAAGGCACCCCAAGTTAACATCCAAGGAAGACTCAAGTGTCTAAGCTTGGGGATGCCCCGGAAGGCATCCCCTCTTTCATCTCCAATATTATCGGTATACCTTACTTGGAGCTATATTTTTATTCAT
Organism: Hordeum marinum; assembly: GCA_022496015.1. Classification (NCBI taxonomy): domain Eukaryota; kingdom Viridiplantae; phylum Streptophyta; class Magnoliopsida; order Poales; family Poaceae; genus Hordeum; species Hordeum marinum. The sequence goes on from CM039672.1 coordinate 75,146,509, forward strand.
CACATGATATGTGTTTTTCTTGGAGCATCATTATTTTGTTGCTATCTGTTATGTGTTTTATGATCTTGTTTTCCAATAAAAAGTTGCAAGAATTGCCTTTTAGGATACTATAGTTGCATGTTTGATGTGTGTTGTATAAAAACAAAAACTTTTGCTATAGTGTTTGAATTTTCATATTTTACTGGAACATAGAAAATTGCTGAATTTTTTACAAAGTATTTTAATTTAATTTACCTATCATGTCCTAAATGTTCAGAATTGTTTGAGTTACATAGGTACATTGGTTTAAAAGATTACCACAGACTGTTCTGTTTGAACAGATTGCTAACAAAGTTTTGTTATCTACTTATCCTATAGTTTCTGTAGCCTATATTGGTAAATATAAATTGTGGTTACAATAGTAAACAATATATGATGTTTGAAAATTATTTTGCAACTTGTATTGGGAGTACATGAAGTTTGGATTTATTCTTATGTGTACTAACCTATCTCACGAGTTTTTTCGAGTTTTGTGTGGATGATGTTTTTGAGAATAGGTGAAATCGTGATATGACAGGCTTGAATGAGATACAAAAGCTCAAGCTTGGGGATGTCCAAGATACCCCGAGTAAATATTTCAAGAAGTCTCAAGCATCTAAGCTAGGGGATGCTACGCATCCCACCTCTCTTCATCAAACAAATATCGTTTAGTCTATGTTAAGCCTAACTTTTTATTTGTCCACATGGTTTGTGCTATTCTTGGAGTGCCATTTTTATTTTGCTTGCTATTTAAATAAAATACTCACATCTAAAAATATTTATTGAGAGAGAGAGAGAGTTCTCAAATGGCTACCCATTTACTTAACTACTCACTTGATCTTCACTTATATCCTTTGGAGTAGGTTGTCATTTACTCTTGTGCTTCACTTATATCCTATGAGTAAATTGTTGAATTAATTGAATACCATGAAGTTGAAATTATATGTTCATATCATACCTAGTAGTATCTTTACAATGGGTTTAGAAAGTGAAATCTTTGAAGCTTGACAATCACAATATTGGTCATACAAGCAATTAGTATAAGGAAGAGAACTTTCACATAGAAATATATTATCTTGGACATCTTCTACCATTGCGAATACCCATTAATTGTTTTCAAACTTGAGAAAATTAGTCGATATTGGATAAGGAAGAAAACATAATGACTTATGATTGTGTATATTTGCATAGAAGTTATGTCGGGGATATACCCCACGGTATGACCCGCCTGGCGAGTCACAGGAGACCTGGTAAAGACATGACGTTTTATTGGTGATCCGGCTGGTAGGCCGCAGGACGACCAGGCCAAGACCCGTAGTATGAGCCGGTGCCAGGCGGCTCAAAAGAGAATGCCTACAGGAGAAAGGATTTCCTTACAAGAGAAACAAGACCCGGAAGAGGATTCTAAAGAGACTAGTCCTAATACTACTCCTAGTAGGACTCTATTTGTAAACCTACCCTCTCCACTTATATAAGGAGGGTTAGAGCACCCCTAGAGGGACAAGATTCACAAGTCCAAAAGTTTGGAAAGACACAAGATATTAGAGATAGAAAAATTAGAGGCTCTCATGATTAGAGGATGCAAAACAGCACCCTTGTAACTGAGAAATCTTCTTCATCATCAATACCAGACAAGCAGGACGTAGGCTTTGACCTCCATCGGAGGGCACAAACCTGGGTAAAACTCGTGTCTCTCGATTCCGACAAACCCCTGCAAGCTGCCACATAGTTGCGCTTCCGCCCCGAACCTAAGTCCGTTCACCCGGACATCTGCCGTGACAAATCCACGACAGTTGGCGCCCACCGTGGGGCCTGGACATGATGGTGTTATTTTTTTAAGGGATCTCTCCTAGGAATCGAGAAGCTCACGATTCCCGGATCCGCAAGGTCCAACACGAAAGAATATTCATCAACTTCAAAGTTGTACCGACCTGACCTCATCTTTGAGACGCCGTGGCTCTGTCCTCCGCCGCCATCGCCTCGAACCATCACGGTTTGAGCCACCGTGGCGCCGGCCTCCGTCACCTCGAGTCCGAGCCTTCGCAGCTTCCGTCGAATTTTCTGCTGCAGCTATCACACTATCGCTAGCCGCGCGAGAACGATTCGATTACTATCACGTGTGCCGTATCTGTTTCAAGTTCCTCCAACCGCAACAACTATCGAAGGCAGCCAGTATACGAGCATGTGAAACAACTGCTGGTAGTCCAATCGAAGCGATTTCCAAGGCTGCTCCTTTTCGGACCAGTCAATAGTCTGTGACTTTGGCCAATAATTGTTGCGTAAGACAATTACAGGCTCATGAGCACTACGAGGATCAGGGGAGGTTGACTTGGTGGAACAAAAAGCAGCTTCTATGGAAAAATCAGAGTTATTCAGTCGGAAGTTATTTGCTGTAGTTCTTTTCATCACCTCCACCACCCAACGAGTCGCCCCCCGACTCGTTTTCGGCTGCTATACCGAGGCCGCATCGCTAGCTCGCCTTCACCCACCGGCCGCCTTCACCGCGTCATCTGCCGTCATGGCTCGCCACTACACACTCGCCAGCCGCTTGCTGGCTCCCCCGCTCACATTACCGAAGAAGAGCGTCCTCTATTCGATGGCATCCATCGGTGTCATGTTGTCCTGTGGACAGGCACGCGAGCCACACTCTCTGTAGCCAAGTGAACACGGGTCACACCAGCATTCGCACTCATCCAACAAAAAATACCAGGTTTTATCTTTTTTGTTTTTTGGTACATATTAATTCATATGAGAACAATTACTCTGTCTTTGGCGTGTAATATTTTTACGCAGGACAACCTTTCGTGGGGCATTAAACCGCCGAGTTCGAGTGCACACAAGCTTGTCGCATTGCTTGATGGACACACGTGAGTCGCCGCCCCCGCGGATGGTCTACATCAACTTGACGGTACTGCGCGCGTTCACCCGCCAATATGATCCACCCAATGGACGAGGGAAGCCGCCTCATTCGCGATATGGTCTTCACCAACAACGCCATGGCCTACTTGTCGTTCTCGCCAGCTTTCAACACCGTGGCCGTCTCTCATGACCGCGCGGGCTTACAATGCCATAGCCATCTCTCGCCACCCGCACCGACTTACAACGCCATGGCCGTCTCTCACGACTACACGGGCTTACAATGTCGTGGCCATCTCTCGCGACTGCGCGGGCTTACAATGTCGTGGCCGTCTCTCGCGATCGCGCCGGCTTACAATGCCATGGCCGTCTCTCGCGACCACGCGAGCTTATAATGCCGTGGCCGTCTCTCGCTACCCGCGCCATCTTACAATGCCGTGGCCGTGTCTCACGACCGCGCGGGCTTACAATGTCGTCGCCGTCTCTCATCATCCATGCCGGCTTACAACACCGTGGCGTCTTTCACAACAGCACCGGTTTACAATGCCACGGCTGTTTTCTACATCTACATCAACATGCCAGTGGCTACATACACTAGTGCGAGCCGCCCAGCTGCCGCGCACAAGCCGCCGTCCGTAGTCCAATCTACATTGACATATTAGTGCGGTGCTCGCCCAAATGAGCCGCAGAAATGCACACGTGCAAGACGCCGCCCGCGGTCTGATCTACATCGATATATCAGTGCGGTGCTCGCTTATATGAGCCACCCAACGGGCAGGCGCACAAGCCGCCTCCATTATAGTTTGGTTGACTTCAACAACCATCCGGGACGAACCATCGACTAGATTATTGAAACAAATCATATGGGACCATCTACAACCCGCCACGACCAACTTCAATGGAGATTCTCAAGCCGCCTCTCTGAGTCAACTTAAGACTCGGGGGCTACAGACATGGCGAGACACATTTGGTCATTTTTCAAAGAGAGCCCCAGGTCTTTACAAGAGAAAACCCAATTTTGGGGCTATTACATTATGGGCGGAAGAATTAAAATTTGCCCAAGAGGACAAGTCGCCATGATGCACCGTTCAAACATGGGTACCTGGATCTATCGGATCATCATAAAGACACTTGGAGTTTCCGTCATTTCTTCAAAAAGTTGGCGGCTTACAAGATGGTGCACAAGTTGATATCATCAACATGATCGTCCAGGGGCTTCCCACCCACCGGGTGTAGCTCATCAAACCCTATCGGTCGGTCTCAAGCCAAATAGTTGACTCCGTCAACATGATCGTCCAGGGGGCTTCCCACCCATGGGGTGTAGCTCATCAAACACTATTGGTCGGCTCTCAAGCCAAATAGTTGACTCCGTTAATATGGTCGTCCAGGGGGCTTTCCACCAACTGGGTGTAGCTTATCAAACCCTATCGGTCAACTCTCAAGCCAAATAGTTGACTCCGTCAACAGGATCATCCAGGGGGCTTCCCACCCACCGGCTGTAGCTTATCAAACCCTATCGGTTGGCTCTCAAGACAAACAGTTGATTCCATCAACAAAAGGTCACATGGGGGGTTTCCCACCCACCGGGTGTAGCTTACACACCCTCTTGATCGGCTCTTAAGCCAAACAGGGTTAAACTTGCCTGTAAGCTGATGCTACTCTACTAGGTGACCCGCCGAACTCTTACCAGTTAATCTCGCCTAGAGACCCTGAGCGGTTCAAAGAAATTGACGGCCAATCTCCATAGAGACCCTGTACTGGTTAAGGTTAAAACGGCGGCTCTTGTCACGTGAGGCCCGGTTTATGGAAATCAAGGATAAACTCTCCCATCTACTGCCGACTCTCCACTATGTGGCCCGTTCGTACTCTTAGACAGTTAATCTTTGAGGACCCTGTACTGTTTAATGTTTAAACGACGGATTTATGTCACGTGAGAGGTAGTGTTTGGGCTATCAGGGTACTCATGCCCTGTCGTGTCTCTCCTGGGACGTCACACTTCCTTTCAGTTAATCTTGTTTAGAGACCCTGAGCCGGTTCAAAGAAATTGACGACCAATCTCCACAGAGACCCTGTACTGCTAAGGAGTTTTAAGTGGTGAGTCAACCTAGTAGAACCGGGACATGAGCTGTTATGAAAAACAAGATCATAATGCATTACATCACATATTGCATCATACATCACATCATACATTGCATCATATTCACATGTCATGCCGGTTTATCAAGCCGGGTCAGAGCAGGATTATGAAAGAAGGAGCAATGTTATGAAAGATATAACATCTCCGTGTTATGCTTTTCCAAGCCGACCTTACAACAATGCAGAATATATTTTGTCTTGTTTGTTTTTACACGTCTTATCTCTTAAGATGAGCCGCCGTTAACTATGATGAAAAACTTCTGCAAAGAGCAAATGGATCTTTAATAGCCAACTTGGCTGGATCTTCATGGTTTATGATAACCAGTACTAAATGATTGGGGTTTTTAAGCTGGCTTGGAGAATTCATTATTTTTCAAGAGCCGCCCTATCAGATATAATGCCGTATCATCTAATTGACCGGCTCTTGGATTTCTTCAATTGTGCTCTTTAGTATACTACAACACTCATGGATTTCTCAAACATATATTTGTCGGGTTGCACCGCAACCACGAGCAGGGATTTCATGCAAAGACAAAGGAATTATTCTAGGATATTCATTCCGGGTTATATTACAACCACGGTCAAGGATTCATTCAAAAAATTGTCGTGAGTCATAATATTCTTAATAGTCCCGAGTCGTCGCAGGCAGACAACCCAGCACTTTGGGGCTACACTATTTAAGTCCAGTTTATATCAAAATATGCAAGTCCCAAGTCGGCACTTGGGGCCTACACCGCTCAGATCAAATTTTCTAAAGCCCCAAGTCACCGTAGGCATGCGACCCGGCACTTGGGGGCTACAGTATTCAGTTGTTTAACAGATTATGAGGTTCAAATTGAATACCCGGCGCATCACATTCTGATGAGCCGACCCTTAGGGGCTACACCCGCCGAAGCTTTATAAAGTATAAGGCAATTACAAGTCCTAGCCCAGTAATTCTTACTGACCCGGCACTTGGGGGCTACAATATTCAGCTGTTCAAATAGATTATATGGTTCAAATTAAAGACCCGACCCATCACATATTAATGAGCTGGCCCTTGGTGGCTACACCCGCTGAAGCTTTATAAAATATAAGGAACTTACAAGTCCCAAGTTACTGCAGGCAGGACAACCCGACACTTGGGGGATACATAGTCCAAAATATTATTGCAAAGCACCAAGTTATCAAGAATAATCTCGAAGCTTGGGGGCTACAGGTAATATGGACATATCAAAAACTTTGAAGAGAATTCTCAAGATGTTAATTATGGAGTTCAGTTGTTAGACCCGGTGTCACCAACATTTATGACCTGGTGTCATCAAAAGATCATAACCCGCCAAAGTTTATATAAGCCGCCCTGCTTCATAACAATGGAAGTCCAGTTTTACATCAGATGGATTTTCATCCCAATATGTTTATCAAGTCGGATGGATTCTAGTTATTTGACCCAACGTCACCAACGATAAATGACCCGGCGTCATCAATGATTATGACCCGGCGGAGATGACCCGCCAAGAGTATTGGAAGCCGACTCAATGGCATATGGGTGTTCTATTCTCAATATTTGTCAAAGGACACTAAGAAGCAAGACGATTTTCAAGACGGATCATTCATATGAAGAAGAGACCCGGATTTCTGAGGAGCCACTTAATAAGCCGGCCAAAGGACCAAGCTGGCCACTTAAAATATTTACTATCTCATTTCAGGAGCTTAGCATGAATAAATTCAAGCTAACCTGGGGGCTAATGTCGGGGATATACCCCACGGTATGACCCGCCTGGCGACTCACAGGAGACCCGGTAAAGACATGATGTTTTATTGGTGATCCGGCTGACGAGCCAAAGGACGCCTAGGCCCAAGACCCGGAGTGTGAGCCGGTGCCAGGAGGCTCACAAGAGAAGGCCTACAGGAGAAAGGATTTACTTACAAGATAAACAAGACCTGGAATAGGATTCTAAAGAGACTAGTCCTAATCCTACTCCTAGTAGGACTCTATTTGTAAACCTACCCTCTCCACTTATATAAGGAGGGGTAGAGCACCCCTAGAGGGACAAGATTCACAAGTCCACAAGTTTGGACACACACAAGAGATTAGAGATAGACAAATTAGAGGCTCTCGTGATTAGAGGTAGCAAACAACACCCTTGTAACCGAGAAATCTTCTTCATCATCAATACCAGACAAGCAGGACGTAGGCTTTCACCTCAATCAGAGGGGCCGAACTTGGGTGAAACTCGCGTCTCTCGATTCCGACCAACCCCTTCAAGCTGCCACATAGTTGCGCTTCTGCCCCGAACCTAAGTCCGTTCACCCGGACATCTGCCGTGACAATCCACGACAAGTTATATTGTTATGGATCCTCCAACATGTGGTGTTTTCTTAGGATCCTTTTCTAGCCAAAAATCCATACTAAGTAGAGATACTACTTGTGCATCAAAATACACTTAAACCCAGTTTCTTGCCATGAGTGTTGCTACTTCTTGTGGTTGCATTGGTTTTCCCTTGAAGAGGAAATGTTGATGCAGCAAAGTAGATAAGTATTTCCCTCAGTTGTTGAGAACCATGGTATCAATCGAGTAGAAGGAACAAGCAAGGCCCCAATTTATGCACCTACACGAACAATCAAACACTTGCACCCAATGCTATAAAGGGGTTATCAATCCCTTCATGGTTACATATAAGGATTAAATCTGATAGAGAAAGATATAAAATATTGCTAGAATTAAAAATAAAATAAAACTGCAGCACGGTATTTTTGGTTTATAGATCCGAAAATATAATATGGAAAATATACCCGGGGGCCATAGGTTTCACTAGAGGCTTCTCTCTTGAAGGAAAATAATACGATGGGTGAACAAATTACAGTCGAGCAATTGATAGAAAAGCGCATTGTTATGACGATATCCAAGGCAATGATTATGCATATAAGCATCACTTTCGTGTCAAGTAGACCGATACGATTCTGCATCTACTACTATTACTGCACACATCGACCGACTCCTGCCTGCATCTAGAGTATTAAGTTCATTAAGAACAGAGTAACACATTAGGTAAGATGACATGATATAGAGGGATAAACTCAAGCAATATGATGAAAAACCCATCTTTTTATCCTTGATGGCAACAATGCTAATACGTGCCTCGCTACCCCTTCTATGTCACTGGGTGAGGACACCGCAAGATTGAACCCAAAATTAAGCACTTCTGCCATTGCAAGATTACCAATCTAACTGACCAAATCAAAGCAATAACTCGAAGAGACTTGCAAAGATATGAAATAATGCATATAAGTATTCAGAAAAGACTCGAATAATATTCATATATAATCTAATCAAAAACTCACAATTCATCGGATCTCGACAAACACGCCGCAAAAGAGTATTACATCGGATAGATCCCCATGAAGATCATGGAGAACATGGTATTCGAGAACAAAGGGAGGGAAGAAGCCATCTAGCTACTAGCTATGGACCTATAGGCCTGTGGTGAACTACTCACGCATCATCAGAAGGGCAATGGATTTGATATACAGGCCCTTCATGATCGAATCCCCCTCTGGCTGATTACCGGAAAAGGCTCCAAGATGGGATCTCTCGGGAACAGAGACTTCCAGCGGTGGAAAAGTATTATCGTGGCTCTCTTTGGTATTGGGGGAATATTTCTGAATTTATAGGCTGAAGATTAGGGTTGGAAGAGCTATAGGAGTACCACAAGGCAGGGGGCACCGCCCTAGTCGCGCGAGGGTGGCTTGTGGCCCACCCGTGGCTCTTCTGGCCTCTTCTCCAAGTCTGCTCGGTTTCTTTTGGTCCACGAAGAATCATCGTACAATTTTATTCCGTTTGGACTCCATTTGATATTCCTTTTCCACAATACTCAAAAACAAGGAAAAAAAACAGAAACTGGCACTAGGCACTAGGTTAATAGGTTAGTCCCAAAAATAATATAAAATAGCATATTAATGCGTATAAAACATCCAAAACAGATAATATAATAGCATGGAACAATCAAAAATTATAGATACGTTTGAGACGTAACAACATCCCCAAGCTTAATTCCTGGTCGTCCTCGAGTAGATAAATGATAAAAACATGATTTTTGTTGTGGAATGCTACCAAACATATTTATCCATGTAATATTCTTTACTATGGCAGGAATGTTTAGATCAATAAGACTCAAAACAAAAACTTAATGTTGACATAAAAATAGTAATATTTCAATCATACTAACAAAGCAATTATATCTCTTCAAAATACCATGGCCAAAGAAAGTTATCCCTATAAAATCATATAGTCTGGCTATGCTCCATCTTCCCCACACAAAGTATTTATGTCATGCATAACCCTGACGACGAGTCAAGCAATTGTTTCACACCTTTTATGTTTTCAAACCTTTTGAACTCTCACGCAATACATGAGCATGAGCCATGGATATAGCATATAGTTGGAACAGAATATGGTGGAGATTGTAAGGAAAAGGGGAAGATAGTCTCACATCAACAAGGCGTATCAATGGTCTATGGAGATGCCCATTAATTGATATCAATGTGAGTGATTAGGGATTGCCATGCAACAAATGCACTAGAGGTATAATTGTATGAAAGCTCCAAAAGAAACTACGTAGGTGTGCATCCAACTTGCTTGCTCAAGAAGACCTAGGGCAATTTGAGGAAGCCCATCATTGGAATATACAAGCCAAGTTATATAATGAAAAATTCCCACTAGTATATGAAAGTGACAAAATAGGAGACTCTCTATCATGAAGATCATGGTGCTACTTGGAAGCACAAGTGTGGAAAAAAGATAGTAGCATTGTCCCTTATCTCTTTTCTCTCTCGTTTTTTTGGTGAGCATCATTGGCCTATTTTTTATTTGGTCTTCATTGGCCTCTCTTTTTTCATAAATTCTGGAGTTTCATCCCAATTTGTGACAGAATCATAGCTTCCATCATCCTTTCCTCACATGGGACAATGCTCTAATAATGATGATCATCACACTTTTATTTACATATAACTCAAGAATTAGAACTCAAAACTAGAACAAAATATGACTCTATATGAATGCCACTGGTGATGTACCGGGATGCGTAATGATCTAGCATAGCAAATGACATCAAAAAAACGGAGAAGCCATGAAAACATCATGCTAGCTATCTTACGATCATGCAAAGCAATATGAAAATGATGGTGTGTGTCATACTAAACGGAATGGTGGAAGCTACATGGAAATATATCTCGGAATGGGTATGGAAATGCCATAATAGGTAGGTATGGTGGTTGTTTCGAGGAACGATATACGGTGGGTGTAATGCACCGGCGAAAGTTGCGTGGTACTAGATAGGCTAGCAAAGGTGGAAGGGTGAGAGTGCGTATGATCCATGGACTCACATTAGTCATAAAGAACTCACATACTTATTGCAAAGGTCTATTAGTCATCACAGCATAGTATTAGATGCATGCTCCTAGGGGAGAGGTTGGTAGGAGTTAACCATTGCGCGCTCTCGACCCTCACAAAAAGGATGACAATCAATAAACAAACCATGCTCCGACTTCATTACATAACGGTTCACCATACGTGCATGCTACGGGAATCACAAACCTTTACACAAGTATTTTTACCAATACACAATTACTCACTAGCATGACCCTAATATCACAATTGATACGTCTCCAACGTATCTATAATTTTTGATGATTTCATGCTGTTATATTATCTGTTTTGGATGATTTATATGCATTAATATGCTATTTTATATTATTTTTGGGACTAACCTATTAATCTAGAGCCTAGTGCTAGTTTCTGTTTTTCCTTGTTTTTGAGTTTGAAGATATGGAATATTAAACGGAGTCCAAACGGAATAAAACCTTCGGAAAGAATTTTTTTGGAAGGAAACAAATCGATCAATCTTAGAGTGCATGACAGAGGAGGTGCCAGGGAGCCACAAGCCTGCTAGGCGCGCCCCCCTTGGCCGTGCCTAGCAGGTTCGTCGCCTACCGACAGGTCTCCTAACCCTAATTCTTGGCCTATAAATACCCAAATATTCCCCCGAGACCAGAACGAGACACGCAAATACTTTTCTGCCGCCGTAATCCTTCGTTCCCGAGAGATCCAATCTTAGAGCCTTTTCCGGTAATCTGCTGGAGGGGTTTTCGATCACGGAGGGCATCTACATCAACTCCATTGACCCTCTGATGATGTGTGAGTAGTCCACCATAGACCTACGGGTCCATAGCTAGTAGCTAGATGGCTTCTTCTCTCTCTTTGATCTTCAATACCATGTTCTCCACGAACTTCATGGAGATCTATTCGATGTAATCCTCTTTTGTGGTGTGTTTGTCAAGATCCGATGAATTGTGAGTTTATGTTCAGATTATCCATGAATCTTATTTGAATCTCCTCTGAATTCTTATTTGCATGATTTCATATTCTTGCATGTCTCTTCGAGTTATTGGTTTCGTTTGACCAACTAGATTGGTAATTCTTGAAATGGGAGAAGTGCTTGGTTTTGGGTTCAATCTTGCGGTGTCCTCACCCAGTGACATAGTAAGGGTAGTGACAAGGATACATACCTAGGGTAGGGTCCTAGGCCTGACTTACATACCCTACCTAAGGACACTACATTGAAGGACTTGAAGACCATGAGTAAGCTTCCAACTGGATTCCCGGTGACGTTCAAGTCACTCGATAGGCAGTTTACTCAGAGACTTCTTTCTCCACTCGACAGTCTCTAGTCACTAGGAATACCTCATTTCTATTCGATACCAGAAGACCAGAAGCCATCTCCAGGAGGCCAACCAGTAGGCGTTAGGCCTTTCGTCATTTGTATCTTTTATTATGTGTGTTACTTGTAACGCTAGCCTTTAAACCCACGATCGGACCCTTGGATGCCGGGTAATTATGAGGGGCAGCGAACTCTATATAAGCCGCCCCTCCCCGCTGGCACAAGTGTTCGCAACCACTATAATCTTACATTCCACACGACAAAGCTCCAAAGCACTGACACGTAGGGCTGTTACCTCCACGAGAGGGCTCGAACTCATACATCCGTGTGTACGTCCTTGCCGTAGCTAGGACTCTAGATGCAGGCTCGTTCCCACGACAGGTGGTGAGGCACGTATTGTATTGTTGCCATCAAGGGTAACCAGATGGGGTTTTCATCATATTTCTTGATTTTATCCCTCTACATCATGTCATCTTTGTTAATGCATTACTCTGTTCTTCATGAACTTAATACTCTAGATGCAGGCAGGAGTCGGTCGATGTGTGGAGTAATAGTAGTAGATGCAAAATCGTTTCGGTCTACTTGACACGAACGTGAACCCTATATACATGATCATTGACTTGGATAACTACATGATTATTCGCTTTTCTATCAATTGCTTGACAGTAATTTGTTTATCCACCATGATATTTGCCTTCAAGAGAGAAACCTCCAATGAAACCTATGGCCCCAGGTCTACTTTCCATTATATAATTTCAGATCTATAAAAAAAACACCAAAAATTCTTTGCTGCAATTTATTTACATTTTACTTTCCATTCTTGTTTACATCTATATCTATCGGATCTAATCCTTGCAAATAATCATGAAGGATTGACAACCCCTTTATAGCGTTGGGTGCAAGAGTTTGATGGGTTGTGTAGGAGCAACCATTGGTGACTTGCTTGTTCCTCCTACTGGATTGATACCTTGGTTCTCAACAACTGAGGGAAATAATTATCTACTTTGCCGCATCATACTTTCCTCTTCAAGGAAAAACCAACGCACACTCAAGAGGTAGCAAGAAGGATTTTTGGCGTCGTTGCCAGGGAGGATACACATCAAGCCTACCAAGTACCCATCACAAAATCATCTCTTGCATTTACATTATTTTCCATTTTCCTCTCGTTTTCCTCTCCCCCCATGTCTAAAACGATTTTCAGAAAATACCAAAAATATTTGCCCTTTTGTTCGCCCTTCTTTCGTTTGCCTTGCGTTTGCTTGTGTGTTCGATTGCTTGCTTTGCCACCATGTATGAAGCAAGGGAGGTTATCTTTGAAAATCTAGAGGGTATTGCTAGTACTAATCTTGAAGAAAATTTTAAATCTTGCTCTCTAGAACATCAAACTGAATCTCCTCCTAATTATAACACTAAAACTGTTCAAGTAGGAGATGGGAATATTATTGGGAAGAGTGTTATTCAAGCATTCTTTGACTGTACGGGGGTAATGCCTATGAGTAAGAGGTCTATTCTTGTTAGCACAAATAGTTATGCGGACGCTATTGTCATGCTAATTGAAAAATTGGAAAGAAAATTTGTGCACCTTCATCCCGCTTTACAAAAAATATTTTAGTAACTTCCCAATATTAATCACCCTAAGGCTAAGAAGATTGCTACTATCATCCTTATGCAAGAATTTGATTTCATCATACAAAAAGCTAGGGAGATTTTTGCTTTCTATGATAAAGAGGTTGAACACCCTGAATTTAAGAAATTCTCCATGATAAAGAAACTTTGCGTAGTCTAGAAGCTAGAGACTATCAATCTTATAGTGAAAATCTTAGGAGAAGAGCTCCCCATGCAGAAGTCTCTCAAGCCTTGTATCTAGAGACGTATGAGGAATTTGATTGGATTACTAGGGGAATTTTCATAGGGTATAAGGATGATTTGCTTGAAAAAATGATTAAGGAACCCGTTAGAAATAGGATATGAGTTTTATTAGATGATATCTATGGCAATGATCTAGACAGGTTTATGAATGTTAAAGTCACTAGCCAAAGTCCTTTTCGTGATTTAAGTTCATCTACTAGGAAGGAAATAAAGAACAGGATATATCTAGTAAGCAAATATTTTGATGGTTTGACCAAGTTTGTATTGCAGACGAAAGATGACAATACCTAGATCTATTGTGGTTTCCCTAGCTAGGGACGTTAAGCAATAGCGCTTGTTGGGAGGCAACCCAATTTTATTTTTGTGTTCTGTTTTTGCTCCTATTTTTGAGTGTTTCCGACATTATTACTTCTATAGTAATTGTGTTGTGGTGTTTTAATTAGTGTTTGAGCCAAGTAAAACCTTTGGGGTTATGTATGGTAATTGTTTATTTGATCTTGCGGAAAAACAAAAACTTTTGCGCTCAGTATAGGAATTTTCTAAATATTTAAGAGCATCGAATGAGTCTGAAATTTTTACAAAGTTAGGCATATAAATTTCCCAGGTTTTCCTAATTTTTGAGAATTATTTGGGTTACAGAAGTATACTAAGTTTTCAGATTGCTACATACTGACCTGTTTTTGACAGATTCTGTTTTCTTTGAGGTATTTGCCAACGTTGATGAATCTTTGGTTTGTATCATGTGATATGAACCGTGGAGAAGTTAGATTACAGTAGGTATAACACCAATATAAATAAAGAATGAGTTCGCAACAGTACCTAAAGTGGTGATTTATTTTCTTATACTAACCGATCTCACGAGTTTTCTATTAAGTTTTGTTTTGTGAAGTTTTCAAGTTTTGGGTAAAGATTTGATGGACTATGGAATAAGGAGTGGCAAGAGCCTAAGCTTGGGGATTCCTAAGGCGCCCCAAGTCATATTCAAGGATTCCAAAGATCCTAATCTGGGGCATGCCCCGGAAGGCATCCCCTCTTTCGTCGTCAATCCATCGGTAAATTTACGTGAGGCTATATTTTTATTCACCACATGATATGTGTTTTGCTTGGAGCATCTTGTATGATATGAGTCTTTGCTTGTTAGTTTTCCACAATAATCCTTGATGCACACATCTTTTGAGAGAGACACGCTGAATCGTGAAGTTGTTAGAATGCTCTATGTGCTTCACTTATATATGTTGCGTTAGGCAATTTTGCTCTATGTGCTTCACTATATCTTTTAGAGAACAGTGGTGTTTGCGTTTTATAGAAATAATTGAATTCTCGTACCTCACTTATAATATATTGAGAGTCTCTAAACAACATGGTAATTGGTATAGGTTATGAATTTAGTCCTAATATTATAGGCATCCAAGCGGGATATGTTAAAAACTTCCATATTAAGTGCATTGGGTATTTATGAGAAGTTTGATTCCTTTGTCATTGGGAACGAGCACCTATGGGATCGGAGGGAAACCTTTCGGTTCGGTGGGGGTGAAGGCGTCACACAAAGAGAAGGTATGATGAACAACACGCGGTGGATTTTATCCAGGTTCGGGCTGCAAGGATGCGTAAACCCCTACTCCTGCTTGGCTGTATTGAGAGTGTTGTTATGGTTCTTGCTACAGGGGCACTATGAGCAGCTGCCACACATGTGAGCTAGAAAGTTCTAAAGATTCCAGGTCGAAAAAGCACTCTATCGTATCGCCCTGGGCCTCCTTTTATAATGAAGGGGTTCCCAACAGTGGCGTACAGTGCGTACGTGGGGTGTACAGAGCTAAAGTGCTATCATACCTAACACCGAGGGAGTTGGACAGGCGCATTTAATGCACCGTCAGACATCTCTGTCCGCCTGAGGGATGGGACAGGAGCCCGTCCCGCCGGCACAGCTTATCCCCCCTCCAACGCCGATGCCATGACACACGTCCATGCGACTCGACACCTGGCCTGTGCGCTAGCATGGCCTTTGCCGGGGATTTGCCTTGCCAGGTCTCTATATTTGCCTAAGGGTCCGATGGTCACCTCGACAAGGTCTTGCCGGGGGTCTCAATTCTTCTACGCTTGTACCTGCCAAGTCCCTGCTGGGCCTCGTCACTAGGGAGCACGAGTCAAGGGGCACTGGGAAGCCCAAAACTCTAGTGCACCGACAAATGCCCCTGGGCCTGGGCCACACACGTCGCGAGGCGCTGTTGGCTAGGTCCAAATAGTGCACTGGCACGCGTGGCAGGGCCTTGCGGTTGTGATCATTTCGCTTGCTGCGCTTCCCCATGATGTCCATTGAATGCGGGTCGTGGGATACGTGTGCAGCGTAGCCGCCAAATTTTTTAATTGCTAGGTCAGGTCATTTCCACCACGCGCACCGCATGTATAGCAGGGAGCTAGTAATAGGCGCCCATGACTTAAAGTCCCTGGGAAAAGCAGTAACTACAGCGCCATGGATTGGGGCAACGGGGTGGTTGCTATTCGCCCCGTGGTCGAGGGCGCCGTTATTGGAGGTGGTGGGCGGCGTCCCTTGGAGTGGGGGAGAGCCATCCCCCGCGCTCCCCCCTATAAGTTGGGGGATAGCAAGGGCGATGCTCATCCATCCTTCTTCCATCTCCTGAGTGCGAACCTCCATAGTTCGCCCTTCCACGTTTTCCCAACCTTCAGGTAGCGCTCGCCCTTAGGCATGAACAGAAGGCGAGGGCGGCCACCGTCCTCCGCTCCAAGGAGGAGCTCTCGTCGGGATCATGCCGCTACTTCAGGCATAGAGGCGGAGGGTGTATCAAGCTCACGTGGTGGAAGAGGCGCGAGGCGTCGCGGCCGCCGTGGAGGCTGAGGTCAGGTGAGGTGGAGCGCTGCTCCACCCCCTCCTCCGACGCCAGGCCTCTCCCTTGAGGAGGCCCATGCCGAGGGGACGACACTGGATTCTGCCCTCGAGCTAGCTGGAAGACCTTCACCCGCACCCCTCCGGAGTCATCTGTACCTCCCTCGCCTCTTTGACAGGGCAATGGAGCCAGACGAGCCGCCCGTTCTGTGGTTACGGGTGGCTAGTTGTTGTAACGGCGCAACGCGAGTAGACGTCGAGTACTGAGAGAATCACGTCATGTTTCTCAGGCGCGGCTAGAAGACCTTCACCCACATCCACAACCTCCAGGTGGGACATGTCCTTCGCTTTAATATGACGGAGGCCAATACGCTCTCCGTCAAGATTTATGGGTGCTCCGGCATCCGTCTCTTCAGTTACGAAGAGAGCTCGAGCAGGGCCAAAAGCTTGTTCTCGGGCGAGAGTGATCAAGAGGATAGCGGCGAAGACAATGAAGATAAGCCTGGTCTTTGGGTGTTCAAGTGGGAGCCCGACGACAAGAGCTCGGGCTGACCGCCGGCCGCACCATCACTGCCAGCCTCACGCCTCTTCCCCTCCTGGCAGGATGACCTTGCAGGGGGCCTTAGTCCTGGGCGCTGCCTCATCTTCCAACTAGATCTTTTGACAGGCCCGTGGACTTCGGCTTTTGGGGTCCATCCCCCTTCTTTCCCGTGCTGGCCCTTTCCTACACACAATGCTGGTCCAGGAGGGGCCAGGTTCTTGCCTGCCCATCTGGCAGCCCTGCTCCTCCGGGCAGTGCTGGTCTAGAGGGGTCAGACCGGGCTTCTGCCGGCCGCTCTTGCCATCTTTTTCTTCTTGTAGCCCGCCTCCCCTTTCCACCTTTTTCTTCTTGTAATACCCCCTAGGGGAGAAACTCAAATAAATATGTACTCAGGAAAAAGAGATATCTCATGTAAATTTTACCCTATTTTGAATGACTTCGTATTACCTTCCTTGTTAGACTATTTCTATGCATGGAACTTTCCCTATGCCTTCTCGGAAGAATCTTGCCAGCGTGTGTGGCCCTACTGCGAGCGTTCGAGGAACGGGTCCTTAGCAGCCTGCTTGGGGTGACACTACCGGCAAGATACCTTGGCGCCTTTGGTACAACTGTTCAAGGTGTTGGTCACACTAAAACCAGAATAAAGGCGTGAGCGTTGTCACTTGAGTCGTTGAGCAGACTCAAAACGAAACAAGGAGCACTGGTGCAACCATTTAAGTAGTTGCGTGGTCCCGAACATAGTGAGGGCACATCCAATCGTGGCAAGGTTATCATGCGTGTAGGTTTTCCATACAGAAGTCGAAATCGCCCAAGGAAAATAACTCCACAGCAAGAATTCACTTGGGGTTTTGCAACTTATCTTTTTGTTGCCATACCTGTTTCGGCGTGTTTTTTTTGTTTGGACGTCGCTCATAGGTAGGTATCCATACCACTATTCCCTCCCTGACAAAGTTGCACGTGAGGTGACCTTATTTCCTTTGAGAAAAAGAAAGAAGATAAAATATTGATATGGAACCTTGGTGGTCCGTTATCCCTTGCCGGGATTAAGTGCAATGCAATACCTTAGACAAACATGTACATAAGTGAACATGAGAATCGATCAAGATTGCAAAACACTTATCTTTATTCAACTACGCACACGGTCTGGGCTGGCTTTGTCCCAAGGATTACATGCTTCAGCGGCAAGACTTGTACAAAAGGTGGTTGTCGAGAGACCCGGGAACCGCTGCTTATGGGTAGAACTTGCGAAGATGTTAGATATTCTAGGAATTTCTCACTGGGATGCCATCTTCGGTTTCCAGGCAGACTACGCCAGGCCTAGTGACTCGTACTACCTGATAAGGGCCATCCCACTTCAGTGTCAACTTGTTGCAATTCTTGGCGGACTGAACTCGCCAAAGAACAAGGTCGCCTTCCTCAAGACTTTTGGCATTAACTTGGCGGCTATGGTAGTGGCGCAAAGCTTTCTGGTAGCGTGCAACTCTCACAGGAGCCTGAAGACGGTCTTCCTCAAGGAGCGTCGCGTCATCTTTCCGCAACTGCTCTTGCTCGAGCTCATCATAAGCGAGCACTCGAGGTGACCCGTTTATGAGTTCCATGAGAAGAACTCCCTCCGGCCCATATACGAGGGAGAAGGGTGTCTAGCCCATAGCTCGATTTGGGTTCGTCCTGATTGACCAAAGAACCACCGGCAACTCATTAATCCAGTGCCATCTGCACTTGCGCAGCTTGTTGAAAGTCTTTTCTTGAGGCCTCGCAACACTTCAGCATTATCCCTTTCCTCTTGATCGTTGCTCCTTGGGTGGGCAATAGAAGCAAAATAGATTCTGCTGCCAAGGTCTTGGACATGTTGCACGAAGGTGCGGCTCGTGAACTGTGTGCTATTGTTAGTGATGATCCTGTTGGGAACACCAAAGGGCAGACCATTCCTTTGAAGAACTTGATGGCTGACTATGCTGTCACCTTTCTCATTGCTTCCACTTCCGGCCACTTTGTGAACTTGTTGATTGCCACGTACAAGTACTCAAAGCCCCGGCCGTGCGGTGGAAGGGGCGCAAGATGTCGAGCCCCAGACCAAAAATGGCCAAGAGAGAGGGATCGTTTGAAGGGCTTGAGCTGGTTGATGTAATTTCTTTGAATGAAACTAGCATGCTTCACACTTGGTTAATAACGCAATTGCATCCTGGAGGGCAGTGGTCCAAAAGAAATCATGCCGGAATGCCTTTCCAGCAAGTGCTCTTGACCTTATGTGGGATCCACATATGCCTCTATGTATCACCGCCAATAGCTCCAGTCCATCCTCTTGAGAAATGCATTGGAGTTTCACACCATTCGGTTTGTTTCTATACAGGACGTTGTCTATGAACTGGTACATATGAGACCAGCGGGCTACTTTCTTTGCTTCCTCGTGTTCCTCGGGGAGTTCTCCTCTCTGAAGGAATCAGACAATGTGTTGTGCCCATGCTGGAGCCTGGGGCTAGACAACAAGGACTAAAGGCATATCCTATGCTACGGGAGTGTTTGTCTCAACGGCAAGGGCCTGAGGGCCCACCGGTGCCTGCTACACCCCGGCACGCCTAGTGGGAGCATGTGCTTCCATGGAAAGAGCCTGAGGCTCTGACAGAGCACGGCGCTCACCGGCAAGCCTGACGTTGTCCTCGGCAACCTCCTCGTCGGCCGCTTCTAGGAGCTCTGCCGGGAAATACTTGCCAGAACTCAACTTCCTTATTTTCTCTTGTCTAGTTGATGGCGTCACGGAGGGTTGAGTCAGTCAGAGCCCAAAAGTTCCTGGTTCCACACAAAACTTAAGGGTAGCACACTTTGACAGGCCATCGGCACCATTCTCTACACGTGGAACGTGCTCCATTTGCAGATTGTCAAAACGTTCTTCGAACTTACTCACTTAATCAACATAAGCTTCCATCAATGGACTCTGGTAATCTTTGTTTACTTTCCTTCTGAGAATCACCCCTGACAATAAATTTCTTGATCCCAAGGTGTGCCGCAATCGTGAGACCGGCAAGCATCCCTTCGTACTCGGCAGTGTTGTTCGTTGATCTCTCCCAAGGAAAGTGCATTTGAATCACATATTTGAGGTGCTCTCCAGTGGGTGAGACAAGCAGCACTCCGGCACTGGCGCCTTGCAGCGAGAAAGCCCCATCAAAATACACGAGCGACTCTTGATCGGTTTCCTTACCAGGGAGAGTTGACTCCCGAACTTCTTCATCGGGTGTTGGGGTCCACTCTGCAATGAACTCTGCCAAGGCCTTGCTCTGAATGGTCAAAGTTCTTTCAAACTTGAGACCAAATCTTGACAGTTCCAAAGCCCATTCTACAATCCTGCCAGTAGCTTCTGGGTTTCGCAAGATCCGCTGTAGCGGGAAGCAAGTGACAACAGTGATCTCAGGTGATTGGAAGTAGTGGCACAGCTTCCTCGAGGCCTTAAGGAGGCCGAAGAGCAAATTTTGCATGCCAAAATATCTTGACATAGCCCCTTACAACAGGGAGCTGACAAAACAGACCACTTTCTTCTTCTGGATTGCCTCATTCAATTGCACAGATCCTCCCTTGCTGGCACCAGACCCTCCTGGGAAATGTCCTGGCTCGTCGCTTAGTGGCCCTGCCGTCGCCGCTGCTTCTTCATCGACTTCTCTTTCAGCCATCAGTGCAGCACTCACCATTTGATTTGTTGCTGACAGATATAGCAGCAATGGCTCTTGTGCTTTTGGCGCGACTAGGGCGGGCGGAGAGGAGAGGTACTTCTTCAAATCCTGCAGCACTACCTCTGCTTACGGAGTCCATTTCATTGGACCTGCCTTCTTCAGGATTTTGAAAAAGGGTAGGGTGCGTTCAGCAGATTTTGAGATGAACCTACTCAGAGCAGCAACACAGCCGGCAAGATGGCGCATATCTTTGACTCATCTCGATGCTTCAAATTGCTTAGTCGCTTTGATCTTGTCGGGATTTGCTTCAATTCCTCATTGAGATACAAAAAACCCGAGAGGCTTGCCGGATGGGACGCCGAACACACACTTCTCAGGGTTAAGCTTCATGTTTATCTTGCGCAGATTGGCAAATGTTTCTTCTAGGCTTGATATGAGCGTAGCCTTGTCCTTGGTTTTGACCACTATGTCATGCATTTAAGCCTCCATATTTCTATGTAGCTAGGGCTCAAAACCAATCTAGACCGCTCTTGCAGATGTAGAACCAACACTTTTCAACCCGAAAGGCATACTCAAAAAGCAATATGTACTGCCTGGGGTGATAAATGCGGTCTTCTCCTCGTCTTCTTTAGCCATGAAAATCTAATGATAACCGGAATAGGCGTCAAGGAAAGACAACAAGTCGCAACCAGCGGTGGAGTCCACAATCTGGTCAATGTGTGGCAAGGGAAAAGGATATTTGGGGCAGGCTTTGTTGATGTCTGTGAAGTCAATGCATAGCGTCCATTTTCCATTCGCCTTGCGCACAACGACTAGATTGGCCAACCATCTTGGATGGAATACTCCTCTGATCAAGCCAGGCGCTTCTAGTGTCTTGATCTCTTCGGCAATAAACTGTTGCCGCTCCAAAGCCTCCTTCCGGACCTTCTGCTTCACGAGCTGCACGCGTAGGTAGATGGCAAGGTGGTCCTCAATCACCTCTCTGGAAACAAAGTTGTTAGAATCGCAATTCTGAATCGGATCTTAACTCCATTGCTAGGATCGTGAATCATAGAATCATAACTATCAGGATCGTAGAAACTTAGATTCTATGAGCAAAATCGTAGAATCGGAGGGGCTAATTTGGATCGTAAGATCGTAAGATTCTAAGACTTGAGTCGCGATTTTGACAACTTTGCCTGGGAACAACGGGGATATCATATGGTTGCCATGCAAACACATCGACATTCACCCACAGGAAGGCGACGAGCACGCGTTCCTATTTGTCATCAAGGGTGGAACTTATGGTGAAAGTTCCCCCCGTGCCATCCTCCTTGGCGGGCACCTTCTTGGTCTCTGGCGAAGCAGCCTTGGACTTTTTGCTCTTGTCGGTGGAGCTCTCTGGCACATTGTTAATGGGAGTGCAGCACTCCAAGGAGGTGTGCTTGCCGGAATGTGCGCTAGAGGCCTTGTCGGTTCTCTTCCCCCCGGGAGCTTCAGCGTCAAGATCAAGTGCCTTGGTGACAGGCGCTGCGACTGCACCCTAGTAGAGCTGGTCAGCGTAGATTAGTGTGCTTTTCTTGTCATAGTTGATCGTGATGTCGCTCATCGACCCGGGCATCTTCAACAAATTGTAAGCAAAGTGGGTGGCCTCCATGAACTTGGCCAGTGTTGGGCGACCAAGGATGCTGTCGTGCAGCAACGAGATCTTGGCGACGTCAAAAACGATGTTCTCCGTTCTGAAATTGATAGCACTGCCAAACATCGCCGGCAATGTGACCTAGACCTTGGCTAATTTCTTCCTAAATTGACCCCTTGGAAAGTGCCTGTCGGCTCGAGATCCTCATTAGGAATTTGCAGCCTCTAGATGACATCAGGCAAGATCAGGTTCAGGCTGGCCCCATTGTCGACTAGCATCTTCGTCACCTTGAGGTTGCGGATTGTTGGTGAAACCAACAACGGCAGGCACCCGACCGCAGTTATGCGATCAGGGTAATCCTCGACGTCGAAGATCATAGGAGTGTTGGACAACTTCAGTGGTCTTTAGGCACCGACAAAGGGCTCCGCCGCATTAACCTCGCACGCACATTGTTTAAGTTGGCGGTGGGAGGAATGCGATGAGGCACCTCCTTCTATGCACATCATCTCTGTAGCCTTTTGGAACTCATGCTCATTGGACTTGTCGTCCTCTTCGACGCCATCATCATCTCCCTCTTGCTTGTCGCAGCCACGGGCAGGCTGGTCTTTTTATTTCTTGGGCTTGCCGCGGCGACCTCCTCGACCAACACGCTTTTTTCCGGACCCATCAGCACCATCCTGGCCTTTCTCCTTATCTCGCCTCTCGTACTCAGGTTTGTGCTTCTCGGGAAGCTACTTAACTTGCCGGCAATCCTGGGGATCATGGCCTTTAGTGCGATGGATCTTGCAATACTGCTTGCCGGAGCCTTCTGGCTTGTCGGCAGCTGCCATGGCGTGGCTGGAGGCGCACCCGGCAATACTGTCACCGGGGTCATAAACCTTGCCCTTCTCGGTGGCGTCGAGGTTGCCTGATCCCTCGACGGCATGTACGTCCTTGACCTTGAGCTTCTTATTCCGCCGCGGGCCCTTCTTTTCCAAGGTGGTGGTGTCTTCATCTTCAGAGTCGACCCCCGTGTCGATGTCTTCACTAGGGAGTCTCCTCACTTCTTCAGCCCGAGCATATTTGTCTGCCAAAGCATAAAGCTCGGCAACGTCCCTGACCTTGTTCATCGCCAGCTCTTCCCGCATCCTGCGGTTGCGCACGTTCTGATGGAACGCACTGATAACAGCGGCAGGATGAACGCCTAGTATGTTGTGGTGCATGCGGTTGAACCTTTGGATGTACTTGCACATAGTTTCACCCTACTTCTGAGGGATGATGTGCAAATCACTTTCCTGGGCAGGAGCTTGATGACCTCCCATGAAGGCGCCAACAAACTCGTGGCACAAGTGTTCCCAGGAGGTGATGGATCCCTCTGGCAATTGCATCAACAATGACCAGACTTTGGGCTTAAGCACTAACGGAAAGTAGTTTCCGAGTATCTTGTCATCGCGTCCCCCGGCAGCTTGCACCGCAATTGTGTAGATGTCAGGAATTCCGACGGGTGATTCTTGCCATAATATTTCTCTGGGACTTCTGGCTTGAACACGCGGGAGTTGGGCCACTGGACTTGCCGCGGCTCACGGGTAAACTCTGGACAACCCACCTCGTAAGGTAGGCTGACAGGATACCCTAGTGCAGACTTATGCATGATGCCCCCCCCCGCACCTATCAAATTGGAGGAGCGCTTCCTGCCGCCACTCAATTGCAGTTGGAGCGTCTTCCTTGCCCCGTTCTCTAAGAACTTGATGCTCCGTGGGTCAGACGACGTCGTCGAGTAAACATCGTAAGCATTGGTCCATCGAGTCGGTGACCGATGTTGGTTCTGTGGAGGAGAGTGCTCTGAAGTCGCACCGCCTCCGGCCTTCTCACTACCGCTGCAAGCCGGCTCGGTGGACCGAAACTTATCTACGAGGCCAAGGAGGCTCTGAATGGTGTCTCTCCATTCTTCGAGCTTCTCCGTAGCAGGAGGGGAGTTTAGGAGTAATTGCGCCTGTGCCATCTCTTCCTTCGATGTGGCCGGCAACAAACGGCGCGAGGAACGCGAGGTGCTCTGACTTCTAACTATGTTAGAAGGAGCACCGCCGCGGTCCCGTGATAGCACGCCACTCCCACTAGCATGCTGTCAAGCATGTTGGTCCCGCGCACCTTGTGAGTGATGCGCAGGAGCTTTTTCGTGAGGTTGTTGAGAACTACGGGCACCGTGGCGTGGCTCCTCGCGCGCGTCTTGGGAAAGTCGCGACATCGGCACCGGCGTGGGCTCCCTAGAAGAGACCTTTCCGCCCCCGGAGTTCGCCGTACCACCCGTAGGCGGTACCGCTTCATCCTGAGACACAGCGGCGCATGGGTTCCTGCCGCCGCCATAGGCATCTCCGCGACGAGCATTGCCGGTTTCTTGGCCTTGATCATCGAAGCGTCGCGGAAGTTCCGAACCTCCGCCTCCTCCTTCTCCACCCGCGTCTATGCCATCGCCCGTCTGCACAGATATAGGGACAACGAATGCGGATGGGCCAACCGCCGTTAGGCCCTTCTTCTTGGGGGCCATGGCGATGATGAGTATGAAGAAACTGTCGTGTTGATCACCAGAATTGGTTTGCACGATGTGCCTCCCCCTGCCTGGCGTGCCAAAGATGATATTGGGAACGAGCAACTATGCGATTGGAGGGACCCCTTTCGGTTCGGCGGGGCTCAAGGCTTCACACAAAGAGCAGGTCTGATGAACAACACACGGGGGATTTTACCCAGGTTCGGGCTGCAAGGATGCGTAAAACCCTACTCCTGCTTGATTGTATTGAGAGTGCTATTAGGGTTCTTGCTAAAGGGGCGCTATGAGCAGATGCCACACATGTGAGCTAGAAAGGTCTAAAATTCCCAAGTCGAAAAAGCCCTCTACTGTATCTCCCTGGGCCTCCTTTATACTGACGGGGTTCTCAACAGTGGCGTACAGTGCATACACAGGGTGTATAGAGCTACAGTGCTATCATACCTAACACTGACAGAGTAGGATAGGCGCATTTAATGCACCGTCACGCATCTATGTCCGCTTGCGGGATGGGACAGGAGCCCGTCCGATCGGCACCACTTATCCCCCCTCCATCTCCGACACCCTGACACGCGTCCAGGCAGACCGACACCTGGCCTGTGCGCTAGTGGGGCCTTGTTGAGGCTTCGCCTTGTCGGGTCTTGCCGGGGCTTAGTGTTTGCCTGAGGGTCCGATGGTCATCCTGACAAGGTCTTGCCGGGGCTCTCAATTCTTTTGCGCTGGTACCTGGCAAGTCCCTGCTGGGCCTCGTCGCCAGGATGGCTACCACTGCCCGTGCACGAATCAAGGGGCACTAGGAAGCCCAAAACTCTAGTGCACCGACATCCTTGCAAATAATTGTGAAGGGATTGGCAACCCCTGTCGTCGGAACGTACACCTATGGGATCACAGGGACCCCTTTTGGTTCGATGGGGGAAAGGATCGCACAAAGAGCCGGTCTGATGAACAGCACGCGGGGATCTTTACCCAGGTTCGGGCCGCACGGATGCATAAAACCCTACTCCTGCTTTGTTGTATTGAGCGTATTCTTAGGGTTCTAGCTATAGGAGCACTATGATTAGGTGCCACGTATGTGAGCTATAAAGTCCCAAAAGTCAAAAAGCTCAAAGACCAAAAGTCCTCTACCATATCGCCCTGGGCCTCCTTTTATACTCCAAAGGGGATCCCAACAGTGGTGTACAGTGCATACACGGGGTGTATAGAGCTACAGTGCTATCATACCGAACACTGACGGAGTAGGACATGAACTTTTAATGCACCATCAGGCATCTCTGTCCGTTAGTGGGACAGGACGGGAGCCCGTCCCACTGGCGCAACTTATCACCCTCCAACGTCGATGTCACGACACGCGTCTAGGTGGATTGACACCTGTCCTGTGCGCTGGCGGGGTCTTGTTGGGGCCTTGCGTTGCCGGGGCCATGCTTTGCCTGGGGGTTCAATAGCCCTCCCGCCAAGACCTTGCCGATGTTCTTGATTTTCCTGTGTTGGTATCTGGTGAGTCCCTGCCAGGCCTCGCTGCCAGGGTGTCTGCTACTGCCCGTGCACGAGTAAGGGGCACTGGAGAGCCCAAAACACTAGTGCACCGACAGTAGCCCCCGGGCCTGGGCCACACACGTCACGAGACGCTGTTGGGCTAGGCCCAATCAGTGTACGGGCACGTGTGGCAGGGCCTTGCGGTTGTGATCATTGCGCTCGCTGCGCTTCCCCATGACGCCCATTGAATGCGAGACGTGGGATACGTGTTGGGAGACGTAGTAGTAAGTCAAAAAAAATCCTACGATCACCAAGATCCATCTATGGAGAAACCAACAACAAGTAAGGGGAGAGTGCATCTTCGTACCTTTGAAGATCGCAAAGCGGAACCGTTACTAGAACGTGGTTGGTGGAGTCTTACTCGCAACGATTCAGATCGCGGTGGAATCCGATCTAAGCGCCGAACAACGGCGCCTCCGCGTTCAACACACGTGCAGCCCAGTGATGTCTCCTATGCGTTGATCTAGGAAGGAGGAAGGAGAGGTTGAGGGAGATCTCCGACAGGACGACGGCATGGCGATGGTGGAGCTGTGTGGTACTCCGACAGGGCTTCGCCAACACTACGGAGGACGAGGAGGAGGAGGGGTAGGGCTGCGCCGAGAGAGAGATGCGTATCCTTGGCAGCCCCAAACCCTCCACTATATATAGGAGGAGGAGGAGGAGGAGGAGGAGGGAGGGTGCAGCCCCTAGGGTTCCCACCCTAGGGCTGCGGCCGGCCCGACATGGCCCTTGGGGTGGCGGCCAGGAGAGGGGAGAGGAAGGGCGGCGCCCTAGGTGGGCCTAGGGCCAATCTGACCTTAGGGTTTGCCCCCCTCCCACCTTGCCGTGTCGTGGACCCTTGTCGAAGGCGCACCAGCCCACCTAGGCGCTGGTTCCCTCCCACCTTCAGCCCACGCAGCCATCTGGTGCCGATGGGCCCACACGATGGACCCCCGGAACCCTTCTGATGGTCCCGGTATGTTACCAGTGATACACGAAACACTTCCGGTGACCAAAACCTCACTTCCTATATGTGAATCTTTACCTCCAGACCATTCCGGAACTCCTCGTGATGTTCGGGATCTCATCGGAGACTCCGAACAACCTTCGGTAACCACGTACACAATTTCCCTATAACAGACATGAGTCTGTTTACTCGTTCCGCAACACATCATCCCGTGGCTAACTCCTTAGTCACATTGAGAACATTATGATGATGTCTTACCGAGTGGGCCTATAGATACCTCTCCGTCACACGGAGTGACAAATCCCAGTCTCGATTTGTGCCAACCCAACAGATACTTTTGGGGATACCCGTAGTATACCTTTATAGCCACCTAGTTATGTTGTGAAGTTTGACACACTTAAAGTATTCCTACGGTATCCAAGAGTTGCACAATCTCATGGTCTAAGGAAATGATACTTTACACTAGGAAAGATTTAGCAGACGAACTACACGATCTTGTGCTATGCTTAGGTTTGGGTGTTGTCCATCAAATCATTCTCCTAATGATGTGATCCCGTTATCAACATATCCAATGTCCATGGTCATGAAACCATGTTGTGGTCTATGTATTCACACATGTATTACGGTTTCCAGTTAATACAATTATAGCATGAACAATAGACAATTATCATGACCAAGGAAATATAATAATAACCATTTTATTATTGCCTCTAGGGCATATTTCCAATAGTCTCCCACTTGCACTATAGTCAATAATCTAGTTACATTGTGATGTATCGAACACCCATAGAGTTCTGGTGTTGACCATCTTTTGCTCGTGAGAGAGGTTTAGTCAACGGATCTGTGACATTCAAATCCGTATGTACTTTACAAATATCTATATCTCTTTTCTGAATGTAACCACGAATGGAGTTGAAGCGGTGCTTGATGTGTATTGTCTTCTTGTGAAACCTGGGCTCCTTGGCAAGGGCAATAGCTCCAGTGTTGTCACAGAATAGAGTTATCGGGCCCAACACGCTGGGAATCACTCCTAGGTCGGTGATGAACTCCTTCTTCCAGACTCCTTCCTTTGTTGCTTCTAGAGCCGTTATGTACTCCACTTCACATGTAGATGCCGCCACGATGCATTGCTTGCTGCTGTACCAGCTGACTGCCCCTCTTTTCAAAATATACACGTATCCAGTTTGTGACTTGGAGTCATCTGGATCTGTGTCGAAGCTGGCATCGACGTAACCCTTTACGAAGATCTCTTCGGCACCTCCATATATGAGAAACATTTCCTTTGTCCTTTTTAGGTACTTCAGGATATTCTTGACCGTTGTCTAGTGTTCCACTCCGGGGTCAGTTTGGTACCTCCCTACCAAACTTATGGCAAGGTTCACATCAGGTCTGGTACACAGCATGGCATACATAATAGAGCCTATGCTGAAGCATAGGGGGTGACACTCATCTTTTCTCTATCCTCTACTGTGGTCGGGCATTGAGTCGTACTCAATCTCACACCCTATAACACAGGCAAGAACCCCTTCTTGAATTGATCCATATTGAACTTCTTCAATATCTTGTCAAGGTATGTGCTTTGTGAAAGACCTATGAGGCGTTTCGATCTATCTCTATAGATCTTGATGCCTAATATGTAAGCAGCTTATCCAAGGTCCTTCATTGAAAAACACTTATTCAAGTAGGACTTTATGCTTTCCAAAAGTTCTATATTATTTCCCATCAACAATATGTCATCCACATATAATATGAGGCATGCTACAGAGCTCCCACTCACTTTCTTGCAAATACAGGGTTCTCCATAAACCTGTATAAACCCAAACGCTTTAATCACCTCATTAAAGCGAATGTTCCAACTCCAAGATGCTTGCACCAGCCCATAGATGGAGCACTGCAGCTTGCATACTTTGTTAGTATCTTTAGGATCGACAAAACCTTCCGGCAGCATCATATACAGTTCTTCCTTAAGGAAACCATTAAGGAATGCCATTTTGACATCCATTTGCCAGATCTCATAGTCATAAAATGAGGCAATTGCTAACATGATTCGGACGGACTTCAGCATGGCTACGGATGAGAAAGTCTCATCATAGTCAACTCCTTGAACTTGTCGATAACCCTTAGCAACAAGCCGAGCCTTATAGACAGTCACATTACCATCCACGTCAGTCTTCTTCTTAGAGATCCATTTATTTTCTATGGCTTGCCGATCATCGGGCAAGTCCACCAAAGTCCATACTTTGTTCTCATACATGGATCCTATCTCGGATTTCATGGCTTCAAGGAATTTGTTGGAATCCGGGCCAGCCATCGCTTCTTCATAGTTCGAAGGTTCACCGTTGTCCAACAACATGATCTCTAGGAAAGGGTTGTCGTACCACTCTGGTGCGGAAGTATCCTTGTGGACCTTCGAGGTTCAATAGAAACTTGATCTGAAGTTTCTTAATCATCATCATTAACTTCCTCTCTAGCCGGTGTAGGCTCCACAGAACAGAAACAACTTCCTATGTGTGCTACTC
The DNA here is from genome assembly GCA_022496015.1 of Hordeum marinum. Classification (NCBI taxonomy): domain Eukaryota; kingdom Viridiplantae; phylum Streptophyta; class Magnoliopsida; order Poales; family Poaceae; genus Hordeum; species Hordeum marinum. The sequence continues at coordinate 75,176,269 of CM039672.1, forward strand.
TCCGGTTCGAGTGGAGGTACAGTTACCTCATCAAGTTCTATATTCCTCCCACTTACTTCTTTTGAGAGAAACTCTTTCTCTAGAAAGGATCCATTCTTGGCAACATAAAATTTGCCTTTGGATCTAAGGTAGAAGGGGTATACTATGAAGAAGCACTTTTCCACTTGGGTTTGAGCTTCTTAGGTTGAAGTTTCTTCACATAAGCATCGCATCCCCAAACATTAAGAAACGACAACTTATGTTTCTTTCCAAACCATAATTTAAACGGTGTCATCTCAAAGGATTTAGACGGTGCCCTATTTAAAGTGAATGCGGAAGTCTCTAATGCATATCCCCAAAATGATAGCGGTAAATCGGTAAGGGACATCATAGATCACACCATATCCAATAGAGTGCGATTACGATGTTCAGACACACCATTTCGCTGAGGTGTGCCAGGTGGCGTGAGTTGTGAAACAATTCCACATTTCCTTAGGTGCGTGCCAAACTCGTGACTCAAATATTCTCCGCCATGATCAAATCGTAGGCACTTTATTTTTCTATCACGTTGATTCTCTACCTCACTCTGAAATTCCTTGAACTTTTCAAAGGTTTCAGACTTGTGTTTCATTAAGTAGACATACCCATATCTGCTCAAGTCATCAGTGAGGGTGAGAACATAACGGTAGCCACCGCGAGCCTCAACACTCATTGGACCGCATACATCAGTATGTATTATCTCCAACAAGTCAGTTGCTCGCTCCATTGTTGCGGAGAACGGAGTCTTGGTCATCTTGCCCATGAGGCATGGTTCGCACGTGTCAAATGATTCAAAATCAAGAGACTCCAAAAGTCCATGAGTATGGAGTTTCTTCATGCGTTTTATACCAATATGACCAAGGCGGCAGTGCCACATGTAAGTGGGACTATCGTTATCAACCTTACATCTTTTGGTACTCACACTATGAACATGTGTAACATCACATTCAAGATTCATCAAAAATAAACCATTGACCAGCGGGGAATGACCATAAAACATTTCTCTCATATAAATAGAACAACCATTATTCTCAGATTTAAATGAGTAGCCATCTCGCATCAAACAAGATCCAGATACAATGTTCATGCTCAAAGCTGGTACTAAATAACAATTATTAAGGTTTAAACTAATACCGAAGGTATATGTAGAGGTAGCATGCCGACAGCGATCACATCGACCTTGGAACCATTCCCGACGCGCATCGTCACCTCGTCCTTGTTTGTTTGATGCTTGCTTGATTGCTTGGATGATCATGTTTGGCACTATTAGGTTCCACTTATCTCCTCCTTCATATTCATTGATCCAAATACATTGCCCAATGATCATGCCATGTGGATAGAGCTTAAAACTATTTTTATCACAAATTATTTTCACCAAAAAGGGTTTATTCAATTTAGGTTTACTAAAACCCCTGAATTGAGGTTTGAACTACAAGTACTCAATTTAGGTGGATGTTTTCTTCCCAAATTCTTTATTTGAAAACTAATATATATATTACTCCTCAAAACCACCACATATTATTTTTAAAGATTATTTTCATATTTTATTTAAAGGCTTTTTCTTAAGTCCAGAAATGGCTTTTCTTAAGGAAAAATTATTTAAATGCTTCGAAAATATTTGAGAAAATTTAGAGAAACTCAGTGGACATATATTTTCCATATATATGAGTTTCAACACAAGGGATTGAACATAGCATGGGCAAAACCCCTCAAAACCCTTTCTATTCAGATTGAACTTTTCGGATGTTTGTATGAGAAATATTCTCAAAGAAATCCAGGAAAATTCTAGCAAGTCATCACCATCATAGGTGATGATCTTGCAAAGTTTCATATCAATCCAAGTTGGTTTGCTTCATCAAACCAACCCAAAACCATCTCTGTCCAGATTCAAATTTGAACAACTTTACATTGTGAAGTGTCATCCCTTGGGCTCAAACTTTGTGGGCATGCTCTAATAGACAAATAGTGGTGATACACTAAGTGCTGAATCAAGGGTTAAAGCCTAACCCCTTTGAATCTATAGAAAACAGATTCTGCCTATTTCTAGGTTTTCCCTAAGCCCCATTGTGAGCCTTCTTCAAACTCTCTCAAACATGGTGATCACACTTGTATTCCATCAGACTTTGACCCTATCAAAACTCAAGTTAATCCAAGATCATTTGATCCCCCAAAACATCATCAAACATCTTCTGCCAGATTTGAATAACTGATATTTTCACCTCCAAAGCTTTTACCCTTGGCCTCCCCTTTTTACCACACCCTCACCTAGGTCCCTTTCACCTCCAGTAAAAGATTCATGGCCATAGCTCATGGGTAAGTGGGTGAAAACCCCCATTTTTACCCCCTGGCCCACCTGGCAGGACCTCTTTTCCCTCTCTCCTTCTATTCTATTCTCTCCCCAGAGCATCCAAGGGCCTAGCCCAGTTTCTTTTCTTCCCCTAGATCCCCTAGGCACTAGTGGCCGCGCAAAAGAGGCCGATGGCATATCATGGCATGCCATACGCGCGCTCTGGAGCGCGCTACAGTGCCGACAGGCACTGTAGCCGTCGCCCAATAGCCGGCCCCGACCACCTAGGGCCTCCCCCGTGTGTCCCCCGAGATGCCCTCGGCGTCCGTGACACAGCAGGCGGTCGGCCCCTTCCTCTCTCTCCTTCCTCCTCCCTCCTCCGCACGCGTGTTGCCCCGCTCGGACCGGCCAACCCCCAAGCTCACACACGCGTGCTCCGCTTCCTCTCGCCTCTCTCCCCCGGGCCTGGACTGACCCCAGGAACGCCCCCAGGGCCTCCCCTCTCCCTCAAGTGGCCTGTGGTGAGAACCCCGTGCTCACCGGCGCACGGCGCCCCCAGAGGACCGGCCTCGCCTATATATGGCACCCTCGAGGCCCTCTCTCCCTTCTGTTCTCAATCTCTCCACCCCAATAGGACACCTGAGGAGCCCGAGCTCCTCCCCCTCTCTCTGTGCTCGGGATCGACCCGAGGGCCGCCGTGGCCACCTCTCCAGCGATCTCCTGGTACAGAGCCCGTCCGGCCCCCATTTTTCTTCCATCTGCTCTCCCTTACTTCCCTACTTCGATCCCCCTCATCTCCACCTTCTTTGCAGACGGGAACGGCCCCAGCGACCTCCTCCCAAAGTTGCCTCCGCCACGGGTGCTCGTCGCCGGCGACCCTGTCCACCCCCGGCCTCCGCTCCACCTCCAGAGGACCGGCGGGTCTCCCTGAGCTCGTTCCGACCCTCTCCTCCCCTCGTTGTAGCCTCCCTCGCCGACGGTGAGCCATTCTCCACTCTATCGCGAGGAGGAAGACGGACCCGATAGGTGGTCCCCACTTGTCGGCCTCTCCTCCCCTCGCCCGTGCCCTCTCTCCTCGCCCCTGTGCCACTGGCCGCCGGGCCCCGCACGTCAGGTTTGAGCCTGACCGCGCATGCGGACGGCCTGCTGGCCAGGTGGGCCGACCCAGCCCCTGGCCGCCCCTAGCCCAGCTCTCGTGCCCTTTTTCTTCTATTTCTTTTCTGGTGGATTTGTAAAAATTCCACAGTGTGGATTATTTGCCCAATGCAAATAATTTTTCCACCATAAATCTTGAAATATTGTATAGAATTTAATAGTGTCATTTGTATAATTTATTGAAAAACTTTTATCTACTAATTTATTCAAAAACCTCTTTTAGGCATATTTAGCCTCTGTTTTAAATAGTTTTAGAAACCTTTATGACTATAAGGCCATAGACAAATATTTTTATAGTAGGTTGTAGTATTTAACAGAGTGCATGAACATTTTTGTTGAATAATTTGAGGGCTCTGTTTGTAGTGTTGTTTATTTATTATCGTTATTTTGCGACGATAGATTGGGCCGTTGACGGAGAAGTAGGACTCAAAGACTTCGAAGACCCCGGAGACTTTGTTGAGCCAGGCAAGCAGCCCTTTGACCATGTCAAGAAACTATTTTCATTTGCCTGTCATATAGCACTTTACTTCCGGCATATCGATCATGTGATGTGGTGTTCCCCTCCGATGGGATGCCTCCGGCACTATTCGGTTGATACTTGCAGCAAGCATAACACTACCACCTTATGAGGGTTGTGCGGGTGGGAGTAGGTAGGTTGCTAGTAGGTGCTATGAAAAATGGGATGGGACTATGCATGGTGATACCAAGAGACTGATGTTTTCAAATACTCTTTCGAAACCCTGTCGGGTGCCACTAATGCCCGAGGGAGATGATGATAAAAGTTGGGTGACCACTTGAGAAAGAAGTGGTGTATCGGAACAAGTGAGAGTTGTGGTTTTTGAAAACAGATTGGTGTAAGGTGCGACCGTTACTCCAACTTTACATGTGCAACCACAATACCCCTTATGGGACGGGGCTTTGTCGATTACCTTGGTGGGTGCTAGCAAGGGGCCCGCATTACTAGTGGCAAGAGTGAAGTGGTTACTCTTGTGACAGGGTTGTCCCTGAGTGGAAGGTCATGCACTGTCTTCACAAGCACCGAGCACACCGTTGTGTGCCCTCATGGATGGTACCAGTGATCTATATCATGAGGGATGGCACCAACGAGTGGAATCTTTGTTTAGTATCACCATGGGAAAGGCATTGTTCGGGTGCTTACCTCGGGTATGTTATATACCGCGAGTCATGGATGACACGGAAGTTCCCCGAGTCTTCTGGGTAAAGTGTGCAACCTCTACAAAGTTTCAAACTATTCGAATAACCGTGTCCATGGTCAAGGAAAGTTGGATGACCTCTCTTGTGCTATGTCCAAATGTTTCAACATGTGTGCGTGGGTGGGTGTGTTGGTGACAAGAGGTCACATGAGTCAAGTCCGACGACTTGGCATGAGAAAAGAACTAAGTCCGATGACTTAGCGTGAACATGGTGTGTTCTACTGATAACCGTGATGGTATCGACAATGTGCTATCATGAATACTTGGTTAGTTGTTGATGCATGCTTACCATTACTTGATCATGTCACATGCATACGAAATCAGCTTTCCGCACATTACCCATAGCGCTATATCATGCATCATTATTGCCTCGTTCCACTCTTGGGTTGCTTGCGAGTACATTCAAAGTACTCATTGGCTTGCCACTGGTTATTTAATTGGACAGACATGGAATAACAGGAGTTTCTTGAAGAGATCGTTGGAGACGAACATGCGAACTAGGACGCTTCCCAGTCAGAATGCCTGTAGGTTAAGGCAGATGGCATGGGTTCACGCTCTCGACGAAGATTTCGGCTGCTTGTTCTAGACTAAGTGTTTGGCCCATGTTGCCCTATCCTTGTAATACTAAGACCTTCGTGGTCACCATTTGTGTCAGACACTTAATGTGGATGTAAGACTCTTTTATTCAGCTTCTGTGTGTTCAGTGAGCGTTGATCTCTGGGATCACTATACACGTGCATTCGGTGATCTCGACTTATGAGTCGGGGTCCCCACAATTTTAGACTAAGTTCATGATAATTAAGTTCACATAATCAAATTATTTAATGAACTGCCACTTAGATAGTCATCTCTCTTGTCATCCAAGTGACACATGATCCACGTCAACTAGCCCATGTTCAATCATCACGTGAGGCAGACTAGTCATCCATGGTGAACATCTCCATGTTGATCGCATCTTCTATATGAATCATGTTCGACCTTTCGGTCTTCCGTGTTCTGAGGCCATGTCTGTACATGCTAGGCTCGTCAAGTCAACCTAAGTGTATCGCATGTGTAAATCTGGCTTACACCTGTTGTATGCGAACATTAGAACCTACACCCGATCATCAGGTGGTGCTTCGGAACAACGATCCTTAGCAATGGTGCACAGTTAGGGTGAACACTTTTCTTGAAAGTTTAGTGAGAGATCATCTAATTTAGCTACCGTCGTTCTAAGAAAATAAGATGTAAACATGATAAACATCACATGCAATCAATATAGAGACATGATATGGCCAATATCATCTTGCTCCTTTGATCTCTATCTTCAGGGCAACATGATCATTGTCACCGGCACGACACCATGATCTCCATCATCGTGTCTTGATGAAGTTGTCTCACCAACTATTACTTCTACTACTATGGCTAACGATTAGCAATAAAGTAAAGTAATTACATGGCATTTATAATTGACACGCAGATCATACAATAAATTAAGACAACTCCTATGGCTCCTACCGGTTGTCATACTCATCGACATGCAAGTTGTGAATCCTATTAGAAGAACATGATCAATCTCATACATCACAATGCATCACATCACATCCTTTGGCCATATCACATCACAAGGCATATGCTGCAAAAACAAGTTAGACGTCCTCTAATTTGTTGTTGCAAGTTTTTACGTGGCTGCTATAGGTTTCTAGCAAGAACGTTTCTTACCTAAGCCAAAACCACAACGTGATATGCCAATTGCTATTTACCCTTCATAAGGACACTTTTCATCGAATCCGATCCGACTAAGGAGGGAGAGACAGACACCCGCAAGCCACCTTATGCAACAAGTGTATGTTAGGCGGTGGAACCGGTCGCACGTAAGCTTACGTTTAAAGTTGGTCCAGGCCGCTTCATCCCACAATACTGTTGAATCAAGATAAGACTAGTAACGGTAAGCAAATTAACAAGATCAACGCCCACAACTACTTGTGTTCTACTCGTGCATACATTCTACGCATAGACCTAGCTCATGATGCCACAGTTGGGAGACGTACTAGTAAGTCAAAAAAAATCCTACGATCACCAAGATCCATCTGTGGAGCAACCAGCAACGAGTAAGGGGAGAGTGCATCTTCATACCTTTGTAGATCGCAATGTGGAAGCGTTACTAGAATGCAGTTGGTGGAGTCGTACTCGTAGCGATTTAGATCACGGTGGAATCCGATCTAAGCGCCGAACAACAGCGCCTCCGCGTTCAACACACATGCAGCCCGGTGACGTCTCCTATGCCTTGATCCAGCAAGGAGGAAGGGGAGGTTGAGGGAGAGCTTCGGAAGCATGATGGCGTGGTGACGGTGGAGCTGTGTGGTACTCCGGCAGGGATTCACCAAGCACTATGGAGGACGACGAGGAGGAGGGGTAGGGCTGTGGCGAGAGAGAGAGATGCGTCCTTGGCAGCCCCAAACCCTCCACTATATATAGGAGGAGGAGGGAGGTTGCAGCCCCTAGGGTTCCCACCCTACGGCTGCAGCCGGCCTTAGATGGCCCTTGGGGTGGCGGCCAGGAGAGGGAGAGGAGGGGCGGCGCCCTAGGTGGGCCTAGGGCCCATCTGACCCTAGGGTTTGCCTCCCCTCCCACCTTGCTGTGCCTTGGGCCCTTGTGGGAGGCGCACCATCCCTCCTAGGGGCTGGTTCCCTCCCACCTTCGGCCCACGCCGCCCTGTGGTGCCGGTGGCCCCACACGGTGGACCCCCGGAACCCTTCCGGTGGTCCCGATACGTTATCGGTGATGCCCGAAACACTTCCGATGACCAAAACCTCACTTCCTATATATGAATCTTTACCTCAGGACCATTCCGGAACTCCTCGTGACATCCTGGGTCTCATCTAGGACTCAGAACAACCTTCGATAACCACGTACACAATTTCCCTATAACCCTAGTGTCATTGAACCTTAAGTGTGTAGACCCTACGGGTTCTGGAGGCATGTAGACATGACCGAGACACCTTTTCGGTCAATAACCAACAGCGGGATTTGGATACCCATGTTGGCTCCCACATGCTCCACAATGATCTCATCGGATGAACCACGATGTCCGGGATTCAATCAATCCCGTATACAATTCCCTTTGTCTACCGGTATGACACTTGACCGAGATTCGATCGTCGGTATCCCTATGCTTTGTTCAATCTCAATACCGACAAGTCTGTTTACTTGTTCCGCAACACATCATCCCGTCGCTAACTCCTTAGTCACATTGAGCTCATTATGATGATGTCTTACGGTGTGACAAATCCCAGTCTCAATTCGTGACAACCCAACAGATACTTTCGGGGATACCCGTAGTATACCTTTATAGCCACCTAGTTACATTGTGAAGTTTGGCACACCTAAAGTATTCCTACGATATCTGGGAGTTGCACAATCTCATGGTCTAAGGAAACGATACTTGACATTAGAAAAGCTTTAGCAGACGAACTATACAATCTTGTGCTATGCTTAGTTTTGGGTCTTGTCCATCACATCATTCTCCTAATGATGTGATCCCGTTATCAACGACACCCAATGTCCATGGTCATGAAACCGTTACCATCTATTGATCAACGAGCTAGCCAACTAGAGGCTCACTAGGGACATGTTATGGTCTATGTATTTACACATGTATTACGGTTTCCGGTTAATACAATTATAGCATGAACAATAGACAATTATCATGAACAAGGAAATATAATAATAACCATTTTATTATTGCCTCTAGGGCATATTTCCAATAATACGTGCACAGCGCCGCCTTCAAAATTTTAATTACTGCGTTAGGTCATTTCCGCCACGCGCGCCGCATGCATAGCGGGGAGCCAACAATGGGCGCCCGTGATTTAAAGTCCTTGGAAAAAGTAGTAACTGTAGCACCATGGATTAGGGCAATGGGGAAGTTGTTGTTTGCCTCATGATCGATGGCGCTGCTATTGGAGTAAGTGGGCAGCGTCCTTTGTAGTGGGGGAGAGCCGGCTCCACCCCCTCCTCTGATGTCGGGCCTCTCCATTAAGGAGACCCACGCCAAGGGGACGGAGCCATCTACGTCTCCCTCGCCCCTTTGGCAGGGAAATGGAGGGCGACGTGCCGAACGTCCTGTGGCTACGGGTGGCTGGTTGTTGTAATGGCGCGACGCAGGTAAATGTCGAGTACCCAGCGAACCGTGTCATGTTCGTCAGGCGTGGCTGGAAGACCTTCACCCACGCCCAGAACCTCTAGGTGGAGCATGTCCTTTGCTTCAAAATGGCGGAGGCTAGTACGCTCTCTGTCAAGATTTATGGGCGCTCTGGCGTCCGTCTCAGCTGTTGCGAAGAGACCTCAAGCAGCGCCAAAAGCCTGCCCTAAGGCGAGAGTGATGAGGAGGACAGCGGCGAAGACATCAACGATGAGTTTGGTCTTCGTGCTGTCAAGTCAGAGCCTGACGAGTCGAGCTTGGACCGACCGACGGCCGCACCATCACCGCGAGCCTCATGCCTCTCCCACTCCTGGCAGGATGATCTTGTCGGGGGCCTTATTCCCAGGCGCTGCCTCATTGTGGGGACCCTGACTCATAAGTCGAGATCACCGAATGCACGTGTACAATGATCCCAGAGATGAATGCTCACTAAACACACAAAAGCTGAATAAAAGAGCCTTACATCCACATTAAGCATCTTACACAAATGGTGACCACGAAGGTCTTAGTCTTACATGGATAGGGCCACACGGGCAAAACACTTAATCTAGAACAAGCAGCGGAAATCTTCGTCGAAAGCATGAACCCATGCCATCTGCCTTAACCTACAGGCATTCTGACTGGGAAGCGTCCTAGTTCGCATGTTTGTCTCCATAGAACTCTTCAACAAACTCCTGTTCTTCCATGCCTGGCCAATTAAATAACCGGTGGCAAGCCAATGAGTACTTTGACTGTACTCGCAAGCAACCCAAGAGTGGAACGAGGCAGTAATGATGCATGATATAGCACTATAGGTAAATTTGCGGAAAGCTGATTTTGTATGCAAGTGACATGATCAAGTAATAGTAAGCATGCATCAACAACTAATCAAGTGTTCATTGAATCACATTGTCGATACCAACATAAGTATCAGATGAACACATCATGTTCACGCTAAGTCGTCGGACTTAGTTCCTTTCTCCCGCCAAGTCATCGGACTTAGCTCAGGTGACCTTTAGTCACCAACACACTCACCCACACACACACAAGTTAAACATTTGGACGTAGCACAAGAGCGGTCATCCAACTATCCTTGGATATGGACATGGCTATTCGAATAGTTTTACACTCTGCAGAGGTTACACACTTACCCACAAGACTCGGGGAACTTCCGTGTCATCCACGACTCGCGGTATATAACATACCCGATGTAAGCACCTGAACAATGCCATTCCCCAGCGATACTAAACAAAGAGTCCACTCGATTGGTACCCATCCCTCATGATGCACATCACACGAGCCTTGCTCTAACTGTACCATCCATGAGGGGACCAACGGTGTGCCCGGTGCCTGTGAAGACAGCGCATGATTATGCATACCGGTACGACCCCATATCGAGAGTGACCACGCCATTCCCGCCACTAGTAATGCGGGCTCCTTGCCAGTACCCACCAAGGTAGTTAACAAAGCCCCGTCCCATAAGGGGTATCGTGGTTGCGCACGTAAGGTTGGAATTATGGTCGCAACTTACACCAATCCGTTTTCGAAAACCACCACTGTCACTTGTGCCACTACACCACTTCTTTCTCAAGTGGCCACCCATCTCAATATCATCTCCCTCAGGCATTAGTGGCACCCGACGGGGTTTTTGAAAGAGTATTTGAAAAAAACCCCTCTCGGTATCGCCATGCATAAGTCCCATCCCACCTTGTGTAGCATCTACTAGCAACCTATCTACTCCCACCCGCACAACCCTCATAAGTTGGTAGGGTCATGCTCGATGCAAGTCTCAACGGAATAGTGCCGGAGGCATCCCATCAAAGGGGAACACCGCATCATATGATCGATATGCCGGAAGTAAGGTGCTATATGACATGCAAATGAAAAGAGTTTGTTGACATGGTCAAAGGGCTGCTTGCCTGGCTCGACAAAGTCTCCGGGGTCTTCGAAGTCTTCGGGTCCAACTTCTCCGTCAATCGCACAATCTACCGTCACAGAATAACGATAATAATAAGTATCACAGTATAAACGGAGCAGAAAAGCTACTACAAAAATGTTCACCTACTCTGATTCCGGCCCAGGTGCGGTGCCACGCGTGGCAGGTTGAATCTTTTAAACCTGCCTACGGGCCCGGTAGGTCAGAGAGAGGAGGGGGCGAGGGGATGACAGGGGGCCCCCGCCTGTCATCCCTCTCCTCGTGACGGTCGGAGGAGGGGATTCCGGCCATGCGGCGAAGGCGGAGGGCACCAGAGGCCTCCAGGGAGCGTCGCTAGCCGGAGGAGGGCCGCGGGGACGCCGAGAAGGGAGAGGGGCGCCGGCGAGGAGGGGACCCAATGGCGGCAATAGGGGTTCAGGTCGGGAGGAGGCTCCCGACCACGGGGGCGCTAGATTTTTGCACTGGGGAGAAGCGGAGAGAGAGAGGAGGACCGAGGATAGAGGGGCAGGGGCTCGGGGAGAGCCTCTTTATAGGCAGGCGCCGGCTCACCATGGACGCAGTGCGCTGGTGAACTCGGGGCCATCACCACACGCTGCGGGGGAGGAAATGGAGAGAGGAGAGAGAGGGGGCCAGGGGGCCTTGTGGACTCGGTTCAGACCCGGGGAGAGAGGAGAGAGAGGCGGGGGCGAGTGCGCGTGTGAGGCCCCCGGTTGGCCGAGCTGCGCGAGGCCGACCACACGCGCGGGGGTCGCCGGAGACAGAAGGAAGGGGGGCCGACACTTTGGCGGGTTGCGGACATCGAGGGAACCTCGGGGGACAGCTTCCCCCATCCCAAGGTTGTCGGGGACACCGGTTGGGTGGTAGCTACAGTGCGGGTGTGCACTATAGCGCGCTCTGGAGCACGTGTTTGGCATGCCAGGGCATGCCAACGTTGTCCTATGTGCGGCCTTAGGTGTCTAGGTGGTAGGGGAGGGTGTTAACAAAGGGAAAATGAGCATAGGATGCTCTGGGATGGCTTGGGAGGTAAGGAAAGGAGGAGAGGGAAAGAGAAAGGTGTTGTCCAGGGGGTAAAGTGGGGTTTTCACCCACTTACCCATGGAGTTTTTGGCCAGGGGGAGTTACTGGAGGTGCGAGGAATATAGGGGAGGCTGTGGTAAAAAGGGGAGGCCAAGGGTAAGAAGTTAAGAGGTGAAAATGTTAGTTTTATATTTTTGGCAGAAGGTGTTTGATGCTGATTTGGGGGATCAAATGGACTTGGATTAACCTGATATTTGATAGGGTGAAGGGGTGATGGAAAACAAGTGCGATCACCAAGTTTGAGAGGGTTTGAAGAAAGTTCATAACGGGACTTAGGGAAAACCTAGGACATGGCAGAATCTATTTTTTAGAGATTCAAAGGTGTTAGGCTTTAACCCTTGATGCACCACTTAGTGTATCATCACTATTTGGCCATTAGAGTATCGCCACAAAGTTTGAGACCAAGGGAAGACACTTCACAATGTAAAGTTATTCAAATTTGAATCTGGACAGAAATGGTTTTGGGTAGGTTTGATGAAGAAAATCAACTTGGATTGAGATGAAACTTTGCAAGGTCATCACCGACAATGGTCTTGACTTTCTAGAGTTTTCCTGGAATTTATTGAGAATATTTCTTATAGAAACATCCCAAAAGTTAAATCTGCACAAAAAAGGGTTTGGAGGGGGTTTTGCCCATGTTATTGTCAAGCCCTTGTGTTGAAACTCACATATATGGAAAATATATGTCCATTGAGTTTCTCTAAATTTTCTCAAATTTTTTCAAGGCATTTAAATAATTTTTCCTTAGGAAAAGCCATTTCTGGCCTTAAGAAAAAGCCTTTAAATAAAATATGAAAATATTTTTTTAAAATAATATCTGGTGGTTTTGAGAAGTCATGTATATAGTAGGTTTCAAATAATGCATTTGGGAAGAAAAGATCCACCAAAATTGAGGACTTGTAGTACAACCCTCAATTCAGGGTTTTTTAGTAAACCTAAATTGAATAAATCCTTTTTGGTGAAAATAGATTTTGATAAAAATAGTTTTGAGCTCCATTCACATGGCATGATTATAGGGCAAGGTGTTTGGATCAAGGAAGATGAAGGAGGAGAGAAGTAGAACCTAATAGTGCCAAACATGATCATCCAAGCAATCAGGCAAGAATCAAATCAAACAAGCATTCAATCCAAAAAGTTTTAACTGGATCCAAATTTTATAAAACCCAAACATACAATGTGCCAAAACATAGGGTGTGACAGACCTTCCCCCGTTGCAAGAATCTCGTCCCCGAGATTCGTAGGCTAAGCGCTAAAAAGATAAGGAAACTCTGATCTGAGATAATCTTCACGCTCCCAGGTTGCTTCTGGTTCCATGTGGTTGCTCCACTGGACCTTGAAGTACTTGATGGTGCGGCTTCGGGTGCAGCGCTCGGCTTCATCCAAGATGCGAACAGGCCTCTCACGATAAGTGAGATCTGGCTGAAGGTCAATGGCCTGATGGTCGATGTCCTTGTAGAGGTCGGGGCGGTTGGGAACTTGCAGACACTTTCGGAGTTGTGACACATGGAAGACGTTGTGCACATCTGACAGCTCGGAAGGTAACTCTAGCTGATTAGCAACTCCTCCTTGGCGGTCGGTAATCTTGAAGGGCCTGATGAATATGGGTGCGAGCTTTGCCTTGACGTGAAAACGCTTGGTTCCCTTAAGAGGCGTGACCCAGAGATAGACATGGTCCCCAACACGGAAACTCATGTCTCGCTGGTGGGAATCGGTGTAGCTCTTCTGTCTGGACCTGGCGGTCTCGAGGCGTCCGCAGACGAGTTGAACTTGCTCTTCAGCTTCGCGGAGGATATCTGGCCCAAAGGTTAATCCTTCTCCGGTTTCTGACCAGTTGAGGGGGGTACGGCACTTGCGTCCATACAATACCTCAAACAGTGCCATCTGAAGACTCAACTGATAGCTGTTCTTGTTGGAGAACTCGGCAAAGGGTAAGCAATCTTCCCACTTGGCTCCATATGCCAAAACACAAGTGCAGAGCATATCTTCGAGTATCTGATTTATCGTTCCGTTTGCCCACTGGTCTGGAGGTGAAAAGCACTGCTGAAGGGGATCTTGGTTCCCATGGCTCCCTGGAACCTATTCCAGAACCTTGAGGTGAACTAGGTCCCTCTGTCTAACACGATTTCCTTTGGAACTCCGTGAAGACTCACAATCCGGTTGATGTAGAGGCTGGCCAATTGGTTTCCATTGTAGGTCGTCTTGATGGGGATGAAGTGGGCTACCTTGGACAAGTGATCAACAATGACCCAAATAGAGTCATCTCCCTTTCTTGACCTTGGAAAACGGGTGATAAAATCCATTCTGACTTTGTGCCACATCCATTCGGGCACTTTGAGGGGTTGCAGTAGCCCAGCAGGTCGCTGATGCTCAGCCTTGACCCTCTGGCATATGTCACACTTAGCCACGAATATGCCTATCTCCCGTTTCATGCCATGCCACCAGAATCTAGTCTTGAGATCTTGATACATCTTGGTTCCTCCAGGATGGATGGAATAGGGGGTGTCATGAGCTTCTTGCAAGATCAGGTTCTTGAGCTCTTCTTTGTTGGGTACGCAAATGCGATTCCCAAACCATACAACTCCTTGTTCATCATTTGAGAATCCTGGGGCCTTGCCTGCCTTGATCTTCCTCTTGATGCCTTCAATGCTCTCATGTCCCTTCTGGGCTTCTTTGATATCATCCATCAAGGTAGGCTTCGCTTCTAGGTTGGCGAGAAATCCTGGTGCGACCAGTTCCAAGCCGAAGCTCTCCAGCTCTTCATACAAGGCGGGTAGCCTTTACTTAATCATAGCATTCATGGGACAAGCCTTTCTTCTTAAGGCGTCAGCTACCACGTTGGCTTTTCCGGGGTGGTATTGAACACTGAGGTCATAGTCCTTGATCAACTCCAACCATCTTCACTGCCTCATGTTCAATTCCCTCTGAGTGAAGATATACTTCAAACTCTTGTGGTCTGTGAATATCTCACATCGCTTCCCCAGAATATAATACCGCCATGTCTTCAAGGCATGAAGCACTGCTGCCAATTCTAGATCATGAGTTGCATAGTTCTCTTCATGAGGACGTAGCTGTCTAGACAGATATGCTACAACTCTGCCTACTTGCATCAGAACACATCCAAGTCCGATTCTTGATGCATCACAACAAATCACAAACTCCTTGTGAATATCGAGGTTGGCCAAAACAGTGGTTGTGTTCAATCTCTTCTTGATCTCCTAGAAGCTTTCTTCGCACTTAGCGGTCCATTCGAACTTCTTGTCCTTCTTCAAAATCTGGGTCAAAGGACGAGCGATGCTCGATAACCCTTCCACGAACTTGCGGTATTATCCCACGAGTCCGAGGAAGCTCCTGACTTCCTTCACGGTGGTTGGGGTCTGCCATTCAGTCACGGCCTCTATCTTGGCAGGATCCACTGACAATCCTTCTGCCGTCAACACATGACCCAAGAATCCAACTTCATGCAGCCAGAATTCACACTTGCTGCATTTGGCGTAAAGATGGTGCTCTCGAAGCTTCTCTAGGACCAATCTCAAGTGCTCTTCATGCTCCTCTCCAGACTTGGAGAAGACAAGGATGTCATCAATGAAGACAACAACGAACTTGTCTAGATACTCCATGAAGACTTTATTCATGAGGTACATGAAGTAGGCCGGGGCATTCGTCAATCCAAATGACATGACCGTGTATTCGTACAGGCCATAGCGGGTTACAAATGTCGTCTTCGAGATATCTTGGGGTCTGATCTTCAGCTGATCGTACCCGAACCTGAGGTCGATCTTGGAGAACACCTTGGCTCCGTTCAACTGATGAAACAGGTCTTCGATCTTTGGGAGTGGGTACTTGTTCTTTATTGTGACCTCGTTGAGAGAACGGTAATCGACGCAAAGTCTGATAGTCCCGTCCCTCTTTGACACGAATAGAACAGGCGATCCCCAAGGAGAGGCACTAGGGCGAATGAATCCTTTCCTGAGCTGCTCTGCTAGTTGCTTCTTCAACTCAGCCAACTCTTTGGATCCCATCCTATAGGCTTTCTTATAGATGGGCCTTGATCCGGGCATAAGCTCAATGATGAACTCGATGTCACGGTCAGGAGGCATTCCGGGAAGCTCATCAGGAAATACATCCGGGTATTCACATACCACTGGCACATGATCCAACTCAACTCCCGACAGGCAGTTAACCTGAGGGGCTTGCGTGGATACAGGGTTTGGGACATAGTTGACTTCCACACCTTGGCTGTTGGTCATGGTGACAATCCTCTTGGCACAGTCTAACAGGCCTTGGTGCTTGCTCAACCAATCCATGCCTAGGATTACATCCAAGCCTTCCGACTTCAGGATGATAAGGTCGGCTAGGAAGTCTACCCCATTGATGTCAATCTTCAGTCCCTTACACCCTATCCCAGACTTCATAAATGAACCGGGGGTTTGTATCAGCATACGAATACCCAAGGGTGTAGGGTCCAAGCCACTCTCTATTGCAAACTTTTGGGTGACAAAAGAAGGCGATGCTCCACAAACAAACAATACTGTTGCTGGGGTTCAATTGACGAGGAACGTACCCAGTATGACGCCCGGGTCTTCCTGGGCTTCCTCTGCGGTGACGTGATTCACACGACCCTTACCATTGTTGGGCTGATTGCGGGGAGCTGGGTTCCATGGCGGTGCTCCACTGGTTTGACCTTGAGCTGGCGCATTGGGGTGCGGTGCATCTGGCTTCTTGTTGGGGCACAACCTAGAGATGTGTCCTGGCTGACCACATCCAAAGCAAGCGACTTGCCTAGGGTTGTTGTTGAAGTTCCTGCCATCGTTGTTGTTATTGGGGTTGTTGTTGTAAGCTGGCCTAGGGTTGGCATACTGCTGAGGCTAGTAGCTCAGACGAGGCGCAGGAGGTCTAGCCTGCTGCGGCTGATAGGTATGCTTAGCCGGGACTGGCTGCCATGGGCGAGGCTTCTGGTTGCTTGAGCTTCCCTTGCTGATCGTCTTGCGCTTGCGAGTGTCGTCGATGGCACGATGCTTGTCTTCCATCATGAGGGCCTTGTTCACCAAGTCAAAGAAAGTGGGGCAGTCGCAGATGATGAGCTGATACTGCAGAACTTGCTGGAGTCCTTCCATGAAGCATTCCTTCTTGGCAGCCTCCGTGCTGACGTCTTCAGGTGCATACCTTGACAACAGGTTGAACTTCTGCAAATACTCCTTGACAGAGCTACTTCCTTGCTTCAGCACTCAGAATTCCCTCTTCTTGATAGCCATAATCCCAGATGGAATATGGGCAGTGCGGAATCCTTCCTTGAAGTCATTCCATGTGATCGCACGTTCTCCTTGCATGACCATGAATCCATCCCACCAAGCTCGGGCGGTACCTCCGAGGAAGTGAGAGGCATAAAGGACCCTCTCACGATCCTCATTGCAGTTGACCAAATTAAGGAGGTCCTCGATGGTACGGATCTAGTCATCAGCATCCAACGGCTCAGCAGTCTCGGTAAAGGTCGGGGGCGAGTTCCTCATGAACTCCGACAGCGTGGCACGGCCATTGCCGTTCCTACCATGCTGCTGGTTGTTCACGAGAGCCTGGGCCATCTGCTGGAGAGCAACATTGTTGGTCTAGCGCTCCTCCCGGAGAACTTGGAGAAACTGAGCTATGGTCATGTTCTCCGGCGGAGGTGGTGGAGGGGGAACGTCGCCTTGAGGGATACATGTCTTGGGGGGTTTTAGTAAACCTAAATTGAATAAATCCTTTTCGGTGAAAATAAATTTTGATAAAAAATAGTTTTGAACTCCATTCACGTTGCATGATCATAGGGCAAGGTGTTTGGATCAAGGAAGATGAAGGAGGAGAGAAGTAGAACCTAATAGTGCCTAACATGATCATCCAATCAATCAAGCAAGCATCAAATCAAACAAGCATTCAATCCAAAAAGTTTTAACTGGATCCAAATTTTATAAAACCCAAACATACAATGTGCCAAAACACAGGGTGTGACACTCATCTTCCAGCTGGGTCTTTCGGCAGCCCCGTGGACTTCAGCTTTTGGGGTCCATCCCCCTTTCCGCCCGCGCTGGCCCTCTCCTCCGTGCAATGCTGGTCCAGGAGGGGCAAGGTTCTTGCTTGCCCATCTGGCAGCCCTTCTCGTCCGTGTAGTGCTCATCGAGAGGGGTCAGGCCGGGCTTCTGCTGAGGACCTCTCGCCATCTTTTTCTTCTTGTAGCTCGCCTTTCCTTTCCATCTTTTTCTTCTTGTAATCTCCCCTAGGGGAGAAAGTCAAATAAAGATGTACTTAGAAAAAAGCAATATCTTATGTGAATTTCACCCTATTTGGAATGAATGCGTATTTTCTTCCTTGTTAGACCTTTTTTGCATATGGAATTTTCCCTACATTTTCTTGGAAAAACCTTGTCGGCGTGCGTAGCCCTACCGCGAGCGCTTCGAGGAACGGGTCCTTAGCGTCCTGCTGGCAGTGGTACTGCCGGCAAGATACCTTAGCGCCCTTGGTACAGCCGTTCAAGGTGTTAGTCTTGCTCGAAACAGAATAAGGGCGGGAGCACTTTCGCTTGAGTCGTTGAGCGGACTCGAAACGAAACAAGGAGCACGGGTACGGGCACTTAAGCCGTCGAGAAGTCCCGAACATGATGAGGGCGTAGCCAATCGTGACAAGGTTCCCGTGCATACAGGTTTTCCGTACAGAAGTCGAGATCGCCTAAGGAAAATAACCTTACGGCAAGGGGTTTCTACAGCTTATCTTTTTCTTGCCGTGCCCCCTCCGACAAGTTATTTTTTTGGGACGTCGCTCATAGGTATCTGTAACATGATTCCCTCCCCCCGGCAGAGTGCACGCGAGGTTTCCTTCTATCCTTTGAGAAAAAGAAATAAGAGAAAATATGGGTATGGAACCTTGGCAGTTCGTTAGCCCTTGCCGAGATTAAGTGCAACGCAATACTTCAGATAAACATGCACATAAGTAAACATGAGAATCGATCAAGATTGCAGAACACTTATCTTCATTTAATTATGCATAGGGTTTGAGCCTAGCTTTGTACCAAGGATTACATGCTTCAGCGGAAAGACTTGTACAAAAGGTGGTTGCCAGGAGGCCCGACAACCACGCCTTATGGGTATAACTTGCGAAGGTGTTCGATATTCCAGGAGTTGCTCACTGGGATGCCATCTTCGGTCTCCAGGCGGACTGTGCCTGGCCTAGTGACTTGTACTACCTGATAAGGGCCCTCCCGCTTTGGCGTAAACTCGTTGGAATTCTTGGCGGACTGAACTCGCCGAATAACAAGGTCGCCTTCCTCAAGACTTCTAGCATTAACTTTGAGGCTATGGTAGTGGTGCAAGCTTGCTAGTAGTGTACAGCTCTAACAGCAACCTGAAGACGGTCTTCCTCAAGGAGCATCGCGTCGTCTTGCCAGCAACTAGCTCATCATAAGCGAGTACTCAAGGCAACCCGTATATGAGTTCTATGGGGAGAACTACATCCGCCCCATAGACAATGGAGAAGGGTGTCTGGTCGGTAGCTCGATTTGGTGTCGTTCTGATTGACCAAAGAACCACCAGGAACTCATCAATCCAGTTCCTTCCGCACTTCAGCATTGGTCTTCTCCGCTTGGCCGTTGCTCCACCGGTGGGTAACGGAAGCAAAACAACTTCTGCTACCAAGGTCTTGGACATATTGCATGAAGGTGCGACTCGTGAACTGTGTGTCGTTGTCATTGATGATCCTGTTGGGAACACGAAAGCGGCAAACCAGTCCTTTGAAGAACTTGACGGCTGACTATGCTGTCACCTTTCTCACTTCTTCCACTTCTGACCACTTTGTGAACTTGTCGATCACAACATACAAGTACTCAAAGCCCCCGGCAGCACGGGGAAAAGGGCTCAATATGTCAAGCCCCCAAACCGAAAACGGCCAGGAGAGAGGGATTGTTTGAAGTGCTTGAGCTTGTTGATGTAATCTCTTTGAATGAAACTGGCATGCTTCACACTTGGTTACTAATGTGGTTGCATCCTGGAGGGTAGTGGTCCAAAAGAAGCCTTACCGGAATGCCTTTCCGAAAGGACTCTTGATCTAATGTGGGAGCCACATATACCTCCATATATCTTTGCCAACAGCTTCGGTCCATTTTCCCAGGAAATGCACTTGAGTTTCACATCGTTTGGCCTTTTTCTGTATAGGTCATTTTCCACGAACTGCTACATACTAGACCGGAAGGCTAATTTCTCTGCTTCCTCTTGTTCCCCGGGAAGTTCTCCTGCTTGAAGGAAACGGACGATGTGTTGTGCCCATGTTGAAGCCTGGGTCTCAACAACAAGGACTAAAGGCATATCCTATGCTGGGGTAGCATTTGTCTCAACAGCAAGGGCATGAGGGCCTGCTGGAGCCTGTTGCACCCCAGCAAGCCTGGCAGGAGCGCGTGCTTCCATGGCGAGGGCTGGGGGCCCTGCCGGATCACAGTTCTCACCGACAAGCCTGTCGTTCTCTGTGGCAACCTTCTCGCCAGCGGCTTCCGGGAGCCCTGCCAAAAAATACTTGTCGGAACTTAACTTCCTTCTCTTCTCTTGTCCAGTTGATGGTGTCACATAGGGTTGAGTTAGTTGGAGCACAAAAGTTCTTGGTTCCACAGGTAACTTAAGGGCTACACACTTTGACAGGCCATCGACAACGCTGTTCTCCGCACATGGAATGTGCTCCATTTGCAAGCCGTCAAAACGTTCTTCCAATTTCCTCACTTCATCTATATAGGCTTCCATCAACTGGCTCTGGTAATCTTTGTTCACTAGCGTGACGACAAGTTGAGAATCACCCCTCACAATAAGTTTCTTGATCCCAAGGTCAGCCGCGATGCTGAGACCAGCGAGCAGCCCTTCGTACTTAGCAGTGTTGTTCATTGATCTCTGCCGGGGGAAGTGCATTCGGACCACGTATCTGAGGTGGTCTCTGGTGGGTGCGACAAGCAGCACTCTGGCACTGGCGCGTTGTAGCGAAAAAGCTCCATCAAAATACATGATCCGTTCTCGATCAGTTTCCTTGCGAGGGAGAGTTGACTCTAGAACCTCTTCATCGAGCGTTGGGGTCCATTCTGCAATGAAATCTGCTAAGTCCTTCCTCTAAATGGTCAAAGTGCTTTCAAACTTAAGACCAAAGCTTGATAGTTCCAAAGCCTACTCCACAATCCTGCCGATAGCCTATGGGTTCTGCAAGATCCGCTGTAGCGGGTGACAACAGTGATCTCATGTGCTTGGAATTAATGATGCAGCTTCCTCAAGGCCATAAGAAGGACGAAGAGGAATTTTTACATGCGAGAATATCTTGACCTAGCCCCTACAACAAGGAGCTAACAAAATAGAATGGTCGCTGCACCACCTTCTTCTTCTGAATTGCCTCATTCAACCGCGAAGATCCTTTTTGTCGGCACCAGACCATGCCGAGGAATGTCCTGGCTTGTCGCTTGGTGGCCCTGCCATTGCCGCTGCTTCTTCATCAACTTCTCTTTCAACCACTAGTGCCGCATTCACCACTGGATTTGTTGCCACCAGGTATAGCAGCAACGGCTCTTGTGGTCTTGGCGTGACTAGGACTAGTGGAGAGGAGAGGTACTTCTTCAAATCCTGCAGCGCTGCCTCCGCTTTCAGAGTCCATTTCATTGGGCCTGCCTTCTTCAAGATTTTGAAAAAGGGCGGGGCACGCTCAGCAGATTTTGAGATGAACCTACTCAGAGCAGCAACACAGCCGGCAAGGCGGCACACATCTTTGACTCGTCTTGGTGCCTCAATTTTCTCAATTGCTTTGATCTTGTCGGATTTTTCTTCGATTCCAGTTTGAGATACAAAGAACCCAAGAAGCTTGCTGGATGGGGCGTCAAACACACACTTCTCAGGGTTGAGCTTCATGTTGATCTTGCGCAGGTTGGCAAACGTCTCTTCTAGGTCTGATATGAGCGTAGCCTTGTCCTTGGTTTTGACCACTATGTCATTCATATAAGCCTCCATATTTCTATGTAGCTGGGGCTCAAAACCAATCTGGACCACTCTTGCAAAAGTAGAACCATCACTTTGCAACCCGAAAGGCATATGCAAAAAGCAATACATACCAAATGTGTGATAAATGCGGTCTTCTCCTCGTCTTCCTTGGCCATGAAAATCTAATGATAACCAGAATAGGCATCAAGGAAAGACAATAGATTGCAACCAGCGATGGAGTCCATAGTTTGGTTGATGCGTGGCAAGTAAAAAGGATCTTTAGGGCAGGCTTTGTTGATGTCTGTAAAATCAATGCACAACCTCCATTTCCCATTCGCCTTGCACACTACAACCCAGTTGGCCAACCATGTTGGATGGAGTACTCCTCTGATCAACCCAACAGCCGGACCTTCTGCTTACCGGGTCGCGCATGTGGGCAGATGGCAAGGTGGTGATCAATCACCTACCTGGGAACACCGGGGATATCAGATGGTTGCCATGCAAACACATCGACATTTGCCCGCAGGAAGGCAACGAGCGCGCTTTCCTATTTGTCGTCATGGGTGGAACTTATAGTGAAAGTTCCAACCATGCCGTCCTGCTTGGCAGGCACCTTCTTGGTCTCTGGCAGAGCAGCCTTGGACTGTTTGCTCTTGGCGGTGGAGCTCTCTGGCACATCATCTATGGGAGGGCAACACTCCGAGGAGGTGCGCTTACCGGAATGTGTGCCAAAGGCCTTGCCAGTCTTCTTCCCCCCGGGAGCTTCAGTGGTAGCAGCAAGTGCCTTGGCGGCAGGTGCTGCGACTGCACCCCGGTAGAGTTGGTCGGCGCAGACAAGTGCGCTTTTCTTGTCAGAGTTGATGGTGATGACGCTTATCGGCCCGGGCATCTTCAGCACCTTGTAAGCGAAGTGATTTGCCGCCATGAACTTGTCCAACGCCGGGCGACCTAGAATGCCATTGTACGGCAACAAGATCTTGGCGACATCAAAAACGATATTCTCTGTTCTGAAATTGATATCGCTGTCAAAGGTCACCGATAGCGTGCCTTTGCCCTTTGGCCGAGTCCTTCCTGAATTGACTCATTGGAGAGCACCTATCGGCTCGAGATCTTCGTCAGGAATTTGCACCCACTGAATGACATCAGGTGAGATCAGGTTCAGGCTGGCCCCACTGTTGACTAACATCTTCGTCACCTTGAGGCTGCGGATTGTTGGCTAAACCAACAACGGCAAGCACCCGACCACAGTTACGTGATCAGGGTGATCCTCGGTGTCGAAGATGATTGGAGTGTTGAACCATTTCAGAGGCCTATGTGCACCGATGGAGGTCTTTACAATGTTGACCCCCCGCGCCCACTGTTTGAGTTGGCGGTGAGAGGAATGCGACGAGGCACGTCCCTCTATGCACATCATCTCTATAGCATTCTGAAACTCATGTTCACTGGACTCGTCGTCCTCTTTGACGTCATCTTCATCTCCCTCTTGCTTTTCGTGGCCGCGGGCGGGCCGGTCTTTTTGTTACTTGGGCTTGCCGCGGCGACCCACTCAGTGGACATGCTTCTTGCCAGACCCTTCGGCACTGTCCTAGCCCTTCTCCTTCTCTCGCCTCTCGTACTCGGCCTTTCTGCTTCTTAGCAAGCTACTCAACTTGCCGGTAGTCTTGGAGATCGTGGCCTTTGGTGCGATGGATCTTGCAATACTGCTTGTCGGAGTCCTCTGGCTTGCCGGAAGCCGCCAGGGCGTGGCAGGAGGCACACCCGGCAACATCATTGCAGAGGTCATCAACCTTGCCCTTCTTGGCGGTGCCGAGGTTGCTGGATCCCTCGACGGCAAGTACAGTTTTGCCCTTGTGCTTCTTGTTCCCTTGCCGGCCCTTCTTTGCTGGGGTAGCGGTGTCTTCATCTTCAGAGTCGACCCCTGCGTCGACGTCTTCACCTGGGAGTCTCCTCTCTTCTTAAGCCCGAGCACATTTGTGCCAAAGCATAAAGGCCGGCAACATCCCTGAATCTGTACGGTTGCGCACGTTCTGATGGAACACGCTGATAATAGCGGCAGGATGAACGTCTGGTATATTGTGATTCTCGCGGCTGAACCTTTGGATGTACTTGCATAAAGTTTTGCCATCCTTCTGAGGGATGATGTGTAGATCACTTTCCTGGACAGGAGCTTGATGACCCCTTGTGAAGGCACTAACAAACTCGTGGCATAATTCTGCCCAGGAGGCGATGAACCACTCCAGCAAGTGCATCGACCATGACATAACGTTGGGAATAAGCACCAACGGGAAGTAGTTGGCGAGTATCTTGTTGTCGTGACCCCTGGCAGCTTGCACCACAATGGAGTAGATGCCCAGGAACTCCGACGGATGAGTCTTGCCGTCCTACTTATTTGGGACAACCCACATCACAAGGTAGGATGATAGGATACCTTGGCCCAGACTTGTCTAAAGTGGGCCCCGTGCGCCTATCAGACTGGAGGCGCGTTTCCCACCACCGCTGATGTCTACTACGCAACCTTGCCCTTGTAGACGTTGTTGGGCCTCCAAGTGCAGAGGTTTGTAGGACAGTAGCAATTTTCCCTCAAGTGGGTGACCTAAGGTTTATCAATCCACGGGAGTCATAGGATGAAGATGGTCTCTCTGAAGCAACCCTGCAACCAAATAAGAAAGAGTCTCTTGTGTCCCCAACACACCCAATACAATGGTAAGTTGTATAGGTGCACTAGTTTGGCAAAGAGATGGTGATAAAAGTGCAATATGGATGGTAGATATAGGTTTTTGTAATCTGAAAATATAAAAACAGCAAGGTAATTAATAGTAAAAGTGAGGACGAATGGTATTGCAATGCGTGGAAACAAGGACTAGGGTTCATACTTTCACTAGTGAAGTTCTCTCAACAATGATAACATAATTGAATCATATAACTAGCCCTAAACATGCAACAAAGAGTCACTCCAAAGTAACTAACAGCGGAGAACAAACGAAGAGATTATTGTCGGGTACGAAACCTCCACAAAGTTATTCTTTCCGATCGATCTATTCAAGAGTCCGTAGTAAAATAACACGAAGCTATTCTTTCTATTCAATCTATCCTATAGTTCGTACTAGAATAACACCTTAAGACACACATCAACCAGAACCCTAATGTCACATAGATACTCCATTTTCACCTCAAGTATCCGTGGGCATGATTATACAATATGCATCACACAATCTCAGAATCATCTATTCAACCAACACATAGAACTTCAAAGAGTGTCCCAAAGTTTCTACCGGAGAGTCAAAACGTGTGCCAAACCCTATGCATAGGTTCCCAAGGTCACAAAACCCGCAAGTTGATCACCAAAACATACATCAAGTACTCACGTGAATATCCCATTGTCACCACAGATAGACTCGTGCAAGACATACATCAAGTGTTCTTTAAAGACTCAATCCGATAAGATAACTTCATAGGTAAAACTCAATTCATTACAAGTAGGGAGAGGG
Source organism: Hordeum marinum (assembly GCA_022496015.1). Taxonomy (NCBI): domain Eukaryota; kingdom Viridiplantae; phylum Streptophyta; class Magnoliopsida; order Poales; family Poaceae; genus Hordeum; species Hordeum marinum. The sequence goes on from CM039672.1 coordinate 75,201,565, forward strand.
AGAAGAACATCATAAGATCCAGCTATAGTATAAAAGCATGCGGTACATTAAGATCAAGACATCTCAAGAACACGAGAGAGAGAGAGAGAGATCAAACACATAGCTACTAGTACATACCCTCAGCCCCGAGGGTGAACTACTCCCTTCTCGTCATGGATATCGCCGGGATCATGAACATGGCCACCGGAGATGAATTCCCCCTCCGGCAGGGTGCCGGAACGGGCTCCTGATTGGTTTTTGGTGGCTCTGGAGGTTTGCGGCGGCTGAACTCCCGATCTAGGTTTACTTTCTGGAGGTTTCTGTATTTATAAGACCGTGTGGTGTCGAGAACAAGTCAGGAGGGGCCACGAGGGAGTCACGAGCCTCCCAAGCGCGGCCAGGGGGTGGCCGCGCCTCCCAGCCTCATAGCTTCCTCGGGACTCCTCTCAGGTATCTTTTTGTTCAGGTATTTTTGATATTTTCCAAAAAAATCACAGCGAAAGTTTTATTCCGTTTGGACTCCGTTTGATATTCCTATCTGAAAAAGCTGAAAAACACGGAAAAAACAGGAACTGGCACTGGGCTCTAGGTCAATAGGTTAGTCCCAAAAATAATATAAAATAGCATATTCATGCATATAAATCATCCAAAGTTGATAACATAATAGCATGGAACAATAAAAAATAATAGATATGTTGGAGACGTATCAAGCATCCCCAAGCTTAACTCCTACTCGTCCTCGAGTAGGGAAGTGATAAAAACAGATTTTTTGATGTGGAATGCTACCTAGCATATTTATTTTTATAATATTCTTTATTGTGGCTTGAAGGTTCAGATCCATAAGATTCAAAACAAAAGTTTAATATTGACATGAAATCAATAATACTTCAAGCATACTAACAAAGTAATCTTGAACTTTCGAAATAACATGGCCAAAGAAAGTTATCCCTACAAAATCATATAGTCTGGCTATGCTCCATATTCCTCACACAATGAATCTAAATCAAGAACAACCCCGGTATTAGTCAAGCAATTGTTTTCACACTTTTACTTTTTCAAACTTTTTCAACTCTCACGCAATACATGAGCGTGATCCATGGATATAGCACTATAAGTGGAATAGAATATGGTGGAGGTTGTGAGGCAAAAAGGAGGAGATGGTCACATTGACTCGGCGTTCAACGGGTTATGGAGATGCCCATTTATAGCTATCAATGTGAATGAGTAGGGATTGCCATGCAACGGATGCACTAGAGCTATAAGTGTATGAAAGCTCAAAAGAAACTAAGTGGGTGTGCATACAACTTGCTTGCTCATGAAGCCCATCATTGGAATATACAAGCCAAGTTCTATAATGAAAATTTCCACTAGTATATGAAAGTGACAATATATGAGACTCTCTATCATGAAGATCGTGGTGCTACTTTGAAGTGTGGAAAAAGATAGTAGCATTGTCCCTTCTCTCTTTTTCTCTCATTTTTTGGTTGGGCTCTTTGGCCTCTTTTTTTCTTTTTTTTTGGTGGGCATCTTTGGCCTCTTTTATTTCCTCACATGGGACAATGCTCTGATAATGATGATCATCACACTTTTATTTACTTACAACTCGAAACTTAGAACAAAAGATATGACTCGATATGAATGCCTTTGGCATGTGCAATGGCTCATGAGTGACATGTATGAAATATATGAACGGTGGCTTTGCCACAAATACAATGTCAACTACATGATCATGCAATGAAATATGACAATAATGGTGCATGTCATAATAAACGGAACGGTGGAAGTTGCATGGCAATATATCTTGGAATGGCTATGAAAATGCCATAATAGGTAGGTATGGTGTCTGTTTTGAGGAAGGTATATGGTGGGTTTATGCACCGGCGAAAGTTGCACGACACTAGAGAGGGTAGCAATGGTGGAAGGTGAAAGTGCATCTATACCATGGACTCACATTAGTCATGAAGAACTCATATACTTATTGCGAAAGTTTTATTAGTAATCAAAACAAATTGCTAAACGCATACTCCTAGGGGAAGGGTAGGTAGGAGTTAACCATCACGCGATCCCGACCGCCACACAAAGGATGACAATCAATAAAAACATCATGCTCTGACTTCCTAACATAGCGGTTCACCATACGTACATGCTACAGCAATCACAAACTTCAAAAAAAGTATTTCTAGATTCACAACACTCTACTAACATGACTCTAATATCACCATCTCCATGTCTCAAAACTAGCTGCAAGGAATCAAACTTCTCTTACTACTCAATGCACTTGAATATGAAAGTTTTTATTATATCCCTTTTTGATGCCTATCATATTAGGACTAGTTTCATAACCTAAGAAAATTACCATGCTGTTCAAGACTCTCAAAATGATATAAGTGAATCATGAGAGTTCATCAATTTCTCTGAAATATAGACATTGCAATGCTCTATAAGGATATAAGTGAAGCACTAGAGCAAAAGACAAACTACTCCAAAATATATAAGTTAAGCTCAATGAGTAGTTGAATAATTATTTGGCTATGTGAAGACTCTCCCATCTAAGAATTTCATATCCTAATTACCTTAATCAAACAAAATAAAATTACACTCCAAGGATAGCACGAATTATGTGAAGAAGCAAAAACTTAGGTTCAACCGATACTAACCGATAATTGTTGAAGAAGAAAGGTGGGATGCCAACCAGGGCATCGCCAAGCTTAGATGCTTGAGACTTCTTGAAATATGGATTTGGTGCCTTGGTCATCCCCAAGCTTGAGATTTTGTGTCTCATTAATTCCTCTCATATAGTGGTTTCCAAAATCTTAAAAACTTCATCCACACAAAACTTAACAAGAACTCGTGAGATAGGTTAGTATAAATCAATACAAAAATATATCATTCTATACTGTAGAAAATCACTAAGATTATTATTTGAAATTGCACACTAAATTACTATGCATATTTAAAACTCCCATCATCAAATGGAATCATTAAACAAGCAAACATATGCAAACAATGCAAACATAACAACAATCTGCCTAAACAGAACAGTCCGTGAAGAATGCAGCAAGATCCATACTTAATTAACTCCAAAATATCTGAAAAAATTCCATGCTGTATGGAATTTATAATATCATACTGTGTCAAAATTTCAAGTTATTACTACATACATAAAATGCTAGGGAATTTTTTCACTACAAGCAAACTTTATGTTTTGGAACAGCAACTCCTATACTTGCAAATTAAGCATGGTAAAGGCTATCCTTGACATTTTTATTGAAATAAATGATGAAAAACATTAAAATTAATATAAATAACTGCAATTAAGTACTAATAAAATAAAATGAAGCTCCAAGCAAAACACATATCATGTGGTGAATAAAAATATATTGGCCCCAAGTATAGTTACCGATGGATTGAAGACAAAAGAGGGGATGCCTTCCCGGGGCATCCCCAAGATTAGGCTCTTTGGTGTCCTTGAATATGGCTTGGGATGAATTGGGCATCCCCAATCTTAGTCTCTTTCCAGTCCTTGTTCCGTTGTCCATCCGAACATTACCCAAAACTTGAAAACTTCACAACACAAAACTTAACAGAACTTCGTGAGATGGGTTAGTATAATAAAGACAAATCATTCATTTTGGTACTGTAAAGACAAGATTAATAAATGTTACCACACAATTACTACTGTATATTATCATTTACACAATTTATATCACTTAATATAATATATGGAAACACTAAAACAAGCAAACTATGCATTGAAAACAGAATCTGTCAAGAACAGAATAGTGTGTAATGATCTGAATGATAACCATACTTATGCACCTCCAAAAATTCTGAAAAATTTATGAAACTTGAGGAAATTTGTATATTAATGACAATAAAAAATAATAAACTCAAAATCTCTCTCTTGATAAAAAATGAAAAATAATTTCGTGAGCACAAAGTTTCTGTCTTTTTCAGCATGATCAAACAACTATCACCCAAACTAATCATAAAGGCTTTACTTGGCACTTTATTGAAATAAAATATATATAACATGATTAATACAGTATACTAATAATGTGAACACACGAAAACAGTAAGGATACATATTGGGTTGTCTCCCAACAAGCACTTTTCTTTTATGCCTTTCAAGCTAGGCATGATGATTTCAATGATGCACACACAAAAGATAATGATTGAAACATAATGGAAGCATCATGAAGCATATGACTAGCACATTTAAGTCTAACCCACTTCCTATGCATAGGGATTTTGTGAACAAACAACTTATTGGAGCAAGAATCATCTAGCATAGGAAGGCAAAACAAGCGTAGCCTCAAGATTTTCAACACATAGAGAGAAACTTGACATTATTGCAATATGCAGAAGCATATGATCCTCTCTCATAATAATTTTCAGTAGCATCATGAATGAATGCAACAATATAACCATCACATAAATAATTGTTTTGATGATGCACAAGCATAGAAATTTTTTCACCCTCCTCATAAGCAGTTTTCTTCTCATTCAAAATAGTGGGAGAAAACTCAGCAAAATAACTATAATGACATACTTGATTGACATAAACTACTTTGAATATTAAAATCACGATGAAAAGTTTCATGGTTACCATTACCCTTTATATCATATGTGTCATCACAATAATCATCATAGATAGGAGGCATGTCATAATCATAATAGTTTTGCTCATAAAAACTTGGGGGGCTAAAAATATCATCCTCATCAAACATAGCATCCCCACGCTTGTGGCTTTCCATATCATTAGCATCATGGATATTAAGAGAATTCATAGTAACAATATTAATATCATGCTCACCATTCAAATATTTCATTACAAACATTTTAATAACTTCTTCTTCTAACACTTGAGCACAATTTTCCTTTCCATCATTTTCACGAAAGACATTAAAAAGATGAGGCATTTGAGGCCACCTCAATTCCATTTTTTTTGTAGTTTTCTTTTATAAAACCAAACTACTGAAAAACAAGAAACTAAAAGATTTGATCGCAAGATCTAAAGATATACCTTCAAGCACTCACCTCCCCGGCAACGGCGCTAGAAAAGAGCTTGATATCTACTACGCAACCTTCCCCTTGTAGACGTTGTTGGGCCTCCAAGTGCACAGGTTTGTAGGACAGTAGAAATTTTTCCTCAAGTGGGTGACCTAAGGTTTATCAATCCGCAGGAGGCGTAGGATGAAGATGGTCTCTCTCAAGAAACCTTGCAACCAAATAACAAAGAGTCTCTTGTGTCCCCAACACACCCAATACAATGGTAAGTTGTATAGGTGCACTAGTTCGGCGAAGAGATGGTGATACAAGTGCAATTGGATGGTAGATATAGGTTTTTGTAATCTGATAATATAAAAACAGCAAGGTAATTAATAGTAAAAGTGAGCACGAACGGTATTGCCATGCGTGGAAACAAGGCCTAGGGTTCATACTTTCACTAGTGAAGTTCTCTCAACAATGATAACATAATTGGATCATATAACTAGCCCTCAACGTGCAACAAAGAGTCACTCCAAAGTAACTAATAGCGGAGAACAAACGAAGAGATTATTGTCGAGTATGAAATCTCCACAAAGTTATTCTTTCTGATCGATGTATTCAAGAGTCTGTAGTAAAATAACATGAAGCTATTCTTTCCATTCAATCTATCCTAGAGTTCGTACTAGAATAACACCTTAAGACACACATCAACCAAAACCCTAATGTCACCTAGATACTCCATTGTCACCTCAAGTATCCATGGGCATGATTATACAATATGCATCACACAATCTCAGAATCATCTATTCAACCAACACATAGAACTTCAAAGAGTGTCCCAAAGTTTCTACCGGAGAGTCAAAACGTGTGCCACCCACTATGCATAGGTTCCCGACGTCACGAAACCCGCAAGTTGATCACCAAAACATACATCAAGTACTCACATGAATATCCCATTGTCACCATAGGTAGACTCATGCAAGACATACATCAAGTGTTCTTTAAAGACTCAATGATAAGATAACTTCATAGGGAAAACTCAATTCATTACAAGAAGGGAGAGGGGGAAGAACATCATAAGATCCAATTATAGTAGCAAAGGCCGCGGTACATCAAGATCAAGACATCTCAAGAACACGAGAGAGACAGATCAAACACATAGCTAGTGGTACATACCCTCAACCCCAAGGGTGAACTACTCCCTCCTCATCATGGAGATCGCCGGGATGATGAAGATGGCCACTGGAGATGAATTCCCCCTCGGGCAGGGTGCCGGAATGGGATCCCGATTAGTTTTGGTGGCTCTAGAGGTTTCCGGTGGCGGAACTCCCGATCTAGGTTTATTTCTGGAGGTTTCTGTTTTTATAAGACCGTGTGGCGTCGAGAACAAGTCAGGAGGGGCCACGAGGGAGTCACGAGCCTCCCAGGAGCGGCCAGGGGGGTGGCCACGCCTCGCAGGCTTGTGGCTTCCTCAGGACTCCTCTCCGGTATCTTTTTCTTCAAGTATTTTTGATATTTTCCAAAAAAATATCACAGCAAAAGTTTTATTCCGTTTGGACTCCGTTTGATATTCCTATATGAAAAAGTTCAAAAACATGGAAAAAACAGGAACTGGCACTGGGCTCTAGGTCAATAGGTTAGTCCCAAAAATAATATAAAATAGCATATTCATGCATATAAAACATCCAAAGTTGATAACATAATAGCATGGAACAATCAAAAATTATAGATATGTTGGAGACGTATCAGGCGCTCGATTGCAGTTCGAGCGTCTTCTTTGCCATGTTCTCAAAGAACTTGACGCTGATCGCGGCGTGTCCGTGGGTCGGACGATGTCGTCGAGTAACTATCGTAAGTGTTGGTCCATCGAATTTGGTTGTGGGGGAGAGTGCACCAAAGTCGCGCTGCCTCCGGCCCTCTCACCACTTGCATGGGTCGGCTCAGTGGACCGAAAATTATCTGCGAGGCTGAGGAGGCTCTGAATGGTGGCTCTCTAATCATCGAGCTGCTCCGCAGCAGGAGGGAAGTTTAGGAGTAGTTGTGCCCGCGCCATCGCTTCCTCCGACATGGTCGGTAGCGAATGGCGCGAGGAACGTGAGGTGCTCTGACTCCTAACCGTGTTATAAGGAGCACCGCCACGGTCTTGCGTCGGCATGCCACTCCCGCTTGCATGCTGGTTAGCACACTGGTCCCGTGCATCTTTGGAAATATGCTTAGGAGCTTTCCCGTGGGGACGTTGAGAACTGCGGGCATCGTGGCGTGGCTCTCCACGCGCGTCCTGAGAAGGTCGCGGCGTAGGCGCTGGCGTGGGTGCCCTAGAAGATACCCTTCCGTCCCCAGAGTTCGTCGTACCACCCGCACGCGGTACCGCTCTGTCCAGAGACTCGGGGGCGTGGGGGTTCCCACCGCCACCATGGCCGTCTTTGCGGCGAGCGTCGCCGCTTGCTTTACCTTGGTCACCGGAGCATCGCGGAAGTTCCGAACCTCCGTCTCCTCGTCCTGCACCCGCCTCTACGCCGTCTTGTGCCTGCACAAATATAGGGACGGCGGATGTGGATGGGCCAACTGCTATCAGTCCCTTCTTCTTGGGGGCCATGGCGATGGTGAGCGCGAAGAAACTGATGCCCTGATTACCAGAACGGGTTCGCATGACCTAATCCCCCACACCTGGCACGCCAAATATATTGTGGGAACGAACACCAATGGGATCACAAGGACCCCTTTCGGTTCGACAGCGGAAGGATCACACAAAGAGTCAGTCTGATGACAGGACGCAGGGATGTTTACCCATGTTCAGGCCACACGGATGCGTAGAACCCTACTGCTGCTTGGTTGTATTAAGAGTGTTCTTATGGTTCTAGCTACAAAAGCACTATGAGCAGCTGCCACGTAAGTGAGCTAGAAAGTCGCAAAAGTCGAAAAGTCCAAAGTCCAAAAGTCATCTACCGTATCGCCCTGGGCCCCTTTTTATACTCCGAAGAGGATCCCAACAGTGGCGTACAGTGTGTACACGGGGCGCATAGAGCTACAGTGCTATCATACCTAACACTGACGGAGTAGGACATGCGCATTTAATGCACCGTCAGGCATCTCTGTCCGTCCGTGGGACGGGACGGGAGCCCATCCCATTGGCGCCGGTTATCCCCCTCCAACATCGACGTTGTGACACGTGTCCAGGTGGATTGACACCTGCCCTATGAGGTGGCGCGGTCTTGCCGGGGCCTGGTGTTGTCGGGGCCTTGCCTTGCCGGGGCCTTGCCTTGCCTAGGGGTTCAATAGTCCTCCCGGTAAGACCTTGCTGGTGTTCCTGATTTTCCTGTGTTGGTATCTGGTGAGTCCTTGTCGGGCCTCACTGCCAGGGTGGCTGCTACTGCCCGTGCACGAGTAAGGGGCACTGGAGAGCCCAAAACTCTAGTGCACCGACAACTCCTTTATAGAATTCGGTGCAAGAGTTTGATTGTTTGTGTAGGTGCAACCATTGGTGACTTGCTTGTTCCTCCTACTAGAGTGATACCTCGGTTATCAAAAACTGAGGGAAATACTTATCTACTTTGCTGCAGCACCCTTTAATCTTCAAGGGAAAACCAACGCACTCTCAATAGGTAGCAACCATCTTTATATATCAAAACTTTATGCAAGGATTCAAACTTCTCATAATATTCAATGCACTTTATATGGAAGGTTTTATTATATCCCTTTTGGATGCCAATTATATTATGACTAAATTCATATGCTATACAATTTACCATGTTGTTTAAAGACTCTCAAAATAATATAAGTGAGGTATAACAGTTCAAATATTTCTATAAAATAAAACACCATCGTGCTTTAGTAAGATATAAGTGAAGCACTAGAGCAAAATTTCCTAGCTCAAAAGATATAAATGAAGCTCATAGAGTATTCTAATAAATTCATGATTCATGCATGCCTCTAAGGATGTGTGCATCAAGGATGACTGTGGCAAAATAAAAATAAAATACTGATATCATACAAGATACTCCAAACAAAACACATATCATGTGGTGAATAAAAATATAGCCTCAAATAAATTTACCGATGGATTGAAGACGAAAGAGGGGATGCCTTCCGGGGCATCCCCAAGCTTAGGATCTTTAACATCCTTGATTCCTTGGGGTTACTTGGGCATACCCAAGCTTAGGCTCTTGTCACTCCTTATTCCATAGTCCAGTAAATCTTTACCCAAAACTTGAAAACTTCACAACACAAAACTCAACAGAAAACTCGTGAGATCCGTTAGTATAAGAAAAATAAATCACCACTTTAGGTATTGTTGTGAACTCATTTTTTATTTATATTGGTGTAATATATATTTTATTCCAACTTCTCCATGGTTCATACCCCCCGATACAAGCCATAGATACATCAAAATAAGTAAACAACACAAAGAAAAGAAAATCTGTCAAAAACAGAATAGTCTGTAGAATTTGTAAACTTCAAGTACTTCTCTAACTCAAAAATTTCTGAGAATATGGGAAAACCTGGAAAATTGGTATATAAATCTTTTTTAAAAATTTCAGACTCATTCGTTGCTCTGATAAAGTTATAAAATTTATGGACTGTCCGCAAAAGTTTTTGTTTTTTAGCACACTACTACAAAAAGCTCGTAACAACAACGTGGCCTCTCGGAAACATCAGATGAGGCACACAATCCTCCGGGATTTTCTATTGAAAAACATAGTAATAACTTTGTAGTTAGCAATGTATTTTATTTTTAGAAGAATTTATGCAAAAGATGCACAGATGTCGTAATAGTAGAATTAAAATCTTACCATGCAATCTCCATGGATGTTACCGTAGTTCACCGCGTGCACTAGTGGCACGTATTGACCATAATGTGTAGGAGTTTGGTAATAGCTATCATAATTCTCAAGATGACTAGGAAATGCGGTAAGATGATCTTTCTCCTTATAAGTTAATTCTGCTTCATCATTGTAGTCGTAGGTTGTGTCTACCATCTTCTGTACATTTTTTGAAGAATGAAAATAAGCTGTAAATGCAAATAAGTTGTCAACTATTTTTAAATAAACAATATAAATTACTTAATAAATATGGTTGAGAAACTCACATAATGGTAGAACCGGAGGGGTCTGCACAGCGACCCAGATGTCGATATTACCTTCTATTTCATCTTCCGGATGAATATCAAAGGTGATAAGCATATTAGGCTCAAATGCATAAGCCTTGCATAGTACTTGCCAATTTTAGCATTCAAAATAGCAATAGAGGTCTGCATGGAACAATTTTACCGCAAAAGTAAAACCATGCTCGGTCCTCAAGTGAACTATCTTTACCTCCATTTCTTTTTTAGTATTGAAACCAATCTTATCCAAGACAGCAATTCTTGCATGGCAGGGGATACGCTAGTAGAACAGTAAAAAATCAAAATTAATTATAAGTTGAAGCAAAACAGGCAGAAGTCATGCTTAATCACGAAAAAAGACTTGTCATTGTGACTTACGGTATCCACTTCGAAGTTCTCATCCAGCATGATGCTGGAGTGCCTACCATCAACTAGGAAAGTCTTGTCAGAGAGGTCGCGCTCGTCTTCGCAGTATTCGCACATACCGAATTCACTTTCGTCGTCAGACATTTCCTATGTTCATAGTTGAAACATTTAAAACCGATCGAAGGAAACTAAGAGAAAACTGATCAACACAAAGATCACTATTAAATTACTCAATATGCAACAGGTTGACTTTAGGTCTGTCGAGTCTTTCATGCCTAAACTCTCATCTCACGTATATGGTGGGCACTGTTCTGATATTACGACAGTCGGTGATGGTGGCTCCTCCATTCGTCCCCAATTGCATTACACCAAAATGTCTAGCACACGGGAACGAAGGAGAAACGACCCCCACGACAACTGTCGGGATTCTTCCTCTCTCATATATATACCAAACAGACATGCATTCAATAAGCAAAACTAAATCAACCCGTTCCATATACCAAAGTCAACCCATTCCATATACCAAACAGACATGCATTCAATAAGCAAAACTAAATCATAAAACAAATTAGTATTCAAATTAGCATCCATTCAATAAGCAAAACTAAATCATCTCTTGTGTCCGTACATCGTCGAATAGTATCACTAATACATCACTAATACAATTAGAACCATAGCGAACGACGGGTATCGGCGCGGGCGGTGGACAACCAAAGAGAAGGAACCATCACAGGATCATAGCTCGGGTGAGATCCCTGAAGAACCTGCCAGGTATTGAAGAACCTAGCATCCAATGCAGCCATATACCGTTGGACGTGCTCGTCCTCCTCCCTAACACGGCGACATATCACCTCTGCGGGCCCGGCTCCCTGTGCACCGATAGTGGCCCACGCGACCGCAACCAAACAACCTCCGGGTTGACGACGGGCTACGTCCTCACCAAGTTGCGCGCCCCGGAAGGTAGGACCTCATTGTACCAGCCCGGCAGAGCCCAGTACCGGACATGGCCCCTATAATCAAGCAGGCCTCCTCCGCCGATTCGACGACGAGGATGCGGGCCAAGCATCGTCGACGTCGAGAAAAAATGCTTAATTATGAAAAAAAATTAATAAACTTCTAAACTTAAATATATGTACTACAAAAACTAAATTAGATCATTATTATTCATCACGGTTTGACTATCGGTCTATCGGGATTCTCCTTCCTCTCTCATATATGGTGGACATTCCCTCATTGTTTCTTCGACCGTCGATGATGGTCGCAACTCCTTCTTCCCCTAGTGCATAACAAAGGTCTAGCACAAGGAGAAGAAGGAGAAGTGACCCCCACGACAACAGTCGGCATTCTTCTTCTCTCCTATATGGTGGAGACTCTCCCTCACTAATTTTTTGACTGTCATGTATGGAGCCCCGACAGACTTATAGTCAACTCAAAATGTCGTTTAATTCTCTTTCTAGCAAATCTTGATTAATTTTTGTCTCTAAATGTTGATTAATTTTTGTTTCGGTTGAGAATTGGGCACCTTCTAGGTCAAGAAAATTGGGCATGACCTTTGCTAATTTTCTTGACCTAGGAGTGCCCCATTCTCAACCGAAACGGAAATTAATCAACATTTCAGGAGAAAGGGGTAACTATTTGTCCTGGCGTCAACATTCCAGGACACACGAGTGCTTAGCAATTTGAGTAACACACAGGAGAAAGTCTTGGAAGAATATAAAAAGAACATTATGAGCTCAAATCCTTGGAGATCTGAGGCATTTCTATGATGTCTCAGATCCTTGAGCTCAAATTCTATGATGAGACACAAGTTTAATGGGTAATTTGCATATGCGGCATTTCTATGATGTCACCTCCTTTTCACCTTGGAGATCTGATGCATCCTTGATAATGTTCTTATTTTGATAATGTTATCTTTCAGGGGGGAAATTCGGCATGTCGAACACCCAGAAGCTCCGTTGCAAAGATGTTGGGAAGAATTCAAGACGACTCTGCAAGGATCTCATGTTGTTACCAACACCCAGAAGCCCCGTTGCAAAGATGTGAAGAAGATTTGTGCATGCAAGATATGTGGAGAGATAGGACACACCCAGGAAGAACACAAGGATGGATCCCTCACTATGAAGAAAATCGCCCTGCTGAGGAATGCCCAACTGGACAGGTGACCTGTTTCTTGTGTGAAGTAACCAATCACTACCCTGCTCAATGCCAAGTGTACCCCAAGGTACAAGAAGTCATCAAGCAGCAGAAGGAAGCCTTCAGAGAAAATTTAGGAGAACTTGTGATGAAGGAAGATGTTGAAGATCCTAATGGAGAAGGCCTAACCAAATTTTACTCCAATGCCTGCTATTCATGTGGAGAAGAAGGACATTTCTCACAGAATTGTACGAAGGAAAGAAAAGAGTATCTGGGAAACTTCCCGACAGAAGAAGTGGAGTTTGATCCATAGGAAATTGAAGGTTTGATCGGAACAAAGAAGCTCAGGAAGAGACAAGCCCCTAAACAGAAGGACCTGAGTCATATCAGATGTTTCAAGTGTAAGGATACGGGCCACTACGCCAATAAGTCCCCAAGAAAGGAACCAAAACTCCAAGGAGCACACACTAACATCAAGAAGCCCCGAGATTTGCCGGAAATCATCTGTTTTCGTTGCAAGGAAGCAGGACATTACGCTAGTAAATGTCCAAAGGAGAAGAAAGCTAGAATGAGGTAGTTAATTTTTGAAGATGGAAATAAGTGTATCAAGAAGAACTCTCGTTTTCATGAGATTATTTTGTAATAGAAGTCTCTGAGATTGTAATAACTTCGTAAATCAGTGAAATTTGTTGTGTCATGATTTTTTCTATGAGTTGTTACCCCATGAACAAAGATCTCCGACTATTTTTGAGGATATGAGAAAATATGGTCTATGCAGACATGGGTGCATTCCAATTTAAGTGTGGTAGTAACCACAGGGATAAATGAATGAAGAAAATACCATTCATATTAAGGAGTTTGGATAACTGAATACAAGTGAAAAGAATGTGGAACCATATCCAAAATATGTGGATGAAAACCTTTGTGACAAAGTGATTCTTGAAGTTGGAATGATTGTGATGAAACCATACCCAAGGTTAAACAGACCAATGGAAAGGAAAATGAATTCCGCAGAGCGGAATCTATACAAGAATAAGTGTGTGAAGGGTATACTGGAGTGAACTGAAGGTAATGCTGGAATATGGATCGACAGTAACCCCAAGAGTGAGTTAAAGCTGCTCAAGTATTCAAGTGAGCCCATAACTCATTGACCACAGGATTGTGAAGGAAGAAACTTGGAAGAAGCTACGACTGATCAGCAAACGTTCCCTTAGGAGTATACGATAACCTGAGTGTTGTGAAGAAACACTAGATGTTTTTGTTCAGCTTGCAGAATCAATGGATTTATTCGAACTTTTTTCGTTGACAAGAGAAATTTCTACAACGCTTGTGAGGAAGCCTTATACAAGGTAATGGTTTCAGTGCGGCATGGATTGATCACCATGACGACTTACTCTTATCATTCTCTTGCTATTCGGAATGTTAAATTTGAGTGACTTACCCATAGTAAAGAGATGACATTCTTTAAAAGCTTTTGTTTAAGCCCTAGAATGGTATGAAGAAAACCCCTTGTACATGCCAGATGCTGCCACACGTAGGAATTTTACAGTGAGGAATGAAGCCAAGACCCATTTCAATGCAGGATAACCACTAATGGTAGACCACCATGAGATCATCGATAGGTTATTTAGAATGAACGCGAGACTTGTCAGCTAAGAAGACCCAGTATCGGAGGAAATGCTTTTGTTATGAGATCACAAGATTTTGATTTAATGGAAGAGCCTCATCGAAGAAGCCATCGTGAAGTATGTGAAGAGATAGATGCACCCAGAGGACTTCCATGATTTTGAGGAACCACTAACTCTCATTTTAAGTGTGGTAGACCCCACACCTTCTTGGTCAATGGATTTGTTAGAAGACCCCAAACCCTAACCTTTTGTTTCTAGACCTTTGGAATCTCGAGGACGAGATTCATTTTAAGTGTGGTAGTTTGTAACATCCCAAATTTTGGAATGTTATAATAAATACTATAATGATTGTTTGTTTGCTTGAGTGATTGAAATTCGAGTGAAATTTGAAACTCTTTAAAAACTTTTGAATGAGAGGGAATAACAATGACTTTCCCATTTTCTTTTGAATTCAAATTCTTACTTTTCAAATCAGTGAGAGAAGATGACATGACTTCTTCAACATGAAAAGATTTGGAAAATTTGAAAACTATTTGAAAAATTTCTCATATGGAGTTTCACTTTCATATTTGAATTCCCTACTTGAAATTGTAAGCATTCAAACCCCTTGACAAGTTTTGGAGAGGAGTAATATGACACTACAAACCAGGGGTAATTTTGTGAAGTATTTGAACCATAAAACCCAAGGGGTTATTTGAAAAATTATTTACAAAAATAAATAAAGCCATTTAGGCATTTTCTGAAAATATGTTTTTAAAAGTATTTAATTTGGCTGTGGAAAAATGTTCATTAAATGGCATTTATTTCCCTGATCATTTTGGTATACTAAACTTTATTTTTGGACAGGTTTTGAATGCCTTAATGATATTTTAATGCTCCATAAATTAATAAAAGGAAACTATTAAACATGTGTTAAAGCCCACCGGCCCACCTGCCCCTGATCCCTCTGCCGAAATCCCTCCGCAACGACCACCGTTGACCGCGCCCTTTCTCTCTCTCCCTGACAACCGGACCCACCGACCGATCCCACAAACACCACAGTCACCTCCCTCCTCTCGCTCCCCAAACCACGCCGCCGACCACTCAGCCGGAGATCCCTCCTCCTGCCATTCCCCGATGCCCCAAGGCAGCCTATAAAACCCCGCCCCTCCCTTCTACGCACTCCGCCCATTTCCCCCTCTGCCCGTGCCCTCTCGGTGCAGTAATAGCTCGCCGGAGCCCGAGCAACGCCGCCGTGCCATTTCCGATCCTCGGCTCGCTCCCGACCTCCCCAACCATCACCGCCACCACCAACCACTTCCCCACGGTAGTGCGCACCTTCCAGTGCTCTCGCCCGAGCCCCGCACCCACCAGAGCCCCTTCCCTATCAACACCCGAACGCTGCCGCCACCTCGGAGTTCGTCGCCGACGCTCCCGACCACCCGGGACGATGCCAGGACCACCACCCGACTCGCCGTCCTCGTCTGCATCGCCTGGTGCCTTCGTCGTCGCCGGAAGACCACCAGAGACGCCTCCCCATCGACCTCGCCGCCGTCGGACATCACCGGCGCTTCGTCGGAGACCACCCCACCGCGGTGAGCTTCTCCTTCCTCCTCCTCCGTTCGATCTCATTCAAACGGTTAGGATTAGATCGCGTATTTTATTTTAATTCCCGAACCATTTTCTTCTAAGGCCCGGCCATCCGCTCGTTTCAGTCTAACACGCACACCTTAGGACCAATCATAGGGCGCCACGTCACCCTGTCCGTTAGCTAATATTTTATGTTTTTCTATTTTTGTTTTAGAAAACATAATAGGTTTTGTTTTTATTTTTGTTATATCTTTTATGTTTTTAGGTGTTTTAATTTGATTCTTTTTGCATTGTGTCAAAAATTTGTTCTAGTTTATGAAGATATCAAGTTTGACCATATTTGAATAATTTAAAATTGAATTAAAACAGATTTGATTCAAATCTTATTTTCTGAATATCTTGAGTTTAACAATATATTTTTAGTTGATTCTTTTTGCTACTTGTCACTAGTGACCTTAGTTATCAGTATGTAGAGTTTCATAATTTTTAGAATATTTTAAATTAGTATTCTTAGCAAAACAGATTCTGTTTAGTTTTTATTTTAAGTTTATTTATATTTCTTTTGTTTTAAACTGTTTTAATTTATTTTCTCTTATATTAGTTGATAGATTTTATAAAGTTTTCCGTTAGAAAACAGTAGCCTTTCAAACAAATATTCTTTTATTAGTTGAATGCATGAGAATCAAATCTAGTTCAATTATAACTTGCAATTTGATTTTCATTGCTAGTTTAATCTAGTATTTGAAAATAGTTTCCACAAATTGTTTGATAAATTTTTATCTTCTGTCAATCTAAATTTAGACTAGAAACAATTTGTATTATAGTTGAGATTGTTTGTGGTTTAAGCCAAGGATGACTTTGTTTTATATCAAAAGAAGAATCTTTATAAAAGCTTTTTAATTAGTTCTTTTTGCAAGATAAAGACTTATGAGAAAATACTTTCTGTTAATTATTTGCTTTAAAATTTGTTTTTCTTTTATCAGCTTAGTATTTTCTACTGATATGTTCTAGTAGTTAAAAACTTATGCTGCTAGAGTATTGTTTTCTAAATTATTAGTTGTTCTTCAAAATAATTCTTTTTGCTAGTAAAATATTTACCAAAATACTATGGTTATATCTTACTTTGTTTTTGTTTAGTTACTTCTGAAAATAGGATCATTTGTAGAGAAAACCAAACCTTGGTGGTGTTGATGAAGTTTTGTTGATTTGAGTTTTGTCTTAAGTATTTCCTTCATCACCACCTTAGTTGTGTTGATGTAGTTTTGTTATTTTGAGTTTTATCTTAAGTATTTCCTTCATCACCACCATGTTGTTTTGGTTTTGTGTTGCCTTTTTGATTGTTAGTATTGACTGCTAGTATGATTGCTTATAAGAATGAATGTTTGATTATTAAATTTTTATCGGAGAGTGACGAATAGTCTATCAAGTTACTTCTGAGAGCGATATTATTCTTCATCAACAGTACTGGCAAGTTCACTTTGACCATCCATTTCATACCTATGTTTTATTGCATGTAGTGACATCATTCAACAAATCCCTCCAGTAGTGTTATTTAAATTCTTGTAGTTGAGTAGAAAGCATGAGGTAGGAACCCACCACTTGTCACTAAAGTCCCGGGAACGTTAGTTATTTCAATGCTATGCTAAAATAGACGGGGTCTGGTATGAGTGATCGTGAGTGGTGTGAGAAGGAGGACTCTACGTCAAGACGACAACTTCAGGAAGGCATCTTCAAGTCCTGCATCTTCAAGACCTCAAGACTTCGAGACTCGAGAAACAAGTTTTCAACACACATTACTGGGTGAGGGATCGTTGGAACGGCGCCCTGGGGAAGCCAGTGGTTAGCCTAGGTGTTGCTGGGGAAGTGCCAGTATTCACGCGGAAAGCCTCACCCAGACTCAAAGAGACGGATGAATACTTCATTCCCGGAAGCGTACCTGTGTAGCCACAAGTCATTATGGGCTCTAGCTTGTTTGATCTTTGTTGTGACTCTGGCTAGGCAGTGCTACGAGATGTAGTCGACGTTACGATTGGATGGGCACTGTCGGTAGTCAGGGAAACACTATGAAAGACCATGTTTCGTTCATCCTATTCTCAAACACCATGCAGTGTGAGGACTTACCAGGAGGGAATGAATCTTGTGGGTAAAGTACACAACACTCTGCAGAGTTAAACCTAATCGATTAGTCGTGTCCCCGGTTACGAACAAATTGAGCTTCTAGACTTGGATCTATCTCTGCACTCTCAACACTGGACTGATAATTAATTGTGGGCAACTTATGATACTTGTGGGCATTTGGACATTGGTTGGTCGAACCAAGTCATGATAGGTAACTCTATAGTGAAATTCCTGATATTCCGTTGTTGTAGGAAAACAAAATCAGCTTTTACACAAAAACTCAGACATAGAGCCACAAAGCCTTTTGCATATATAATAGTTTTCATCTTATGTTCTGCTATGGTGATCTTCCCAGTACATTCAATGTACTGACCTACATGGCTGCAACGTCTTATGTTGCAGACACTCTTCCACGACGAGTAAGAGTGCGATTCAGGGTTACGGTCCGCACTCAACCTTCCGTTTGTGTTATTGGGACTCCACTCCCGTTGACCGCTTCCGCTGAGATTTTAAGGTATATATCATCTTTACGTTAATTACATGTGATTGCACTTTGATATATACATTGATGTATTGTGTGTGCCAGCATACTGATCTAGGGATGGCACAAAACACATAGAGGCTTGACTCGTTTTGAGTCGGGTCGCTACAGGGAGGGGGGGAATGAAAGAAGGGGAAGGCCGTAGTGGGGGAGGGTTAGCAATGGCGGAGCGGGGGTGGGAGGGCGAAACCCTAGCCGAACGGTTGTGAAAACTAGAAGGGGAAGGCAGGAGACGGGAGGCGGGAGGGGAGGGAATTAAAGAAGGGGAAGGCCGTAGTGGGGGGAGGTTTAGCAATGGCGGAGCGGGGGTGGGAGGGCAAAACCCTAGCCGGCCGGTTGTGAAAGCAAGAAGTGGAAGGCAGGAGGCGGGAGGCGGGAGGGGAGGGAATGAAAGAAGGGGAAGGCCGTAGTGGGGGGAGGGTTAGCAATGGCGGAGCGGGGGTGGGAGTGTGAAACCCTAGCCGGCCGGTTTTGAAAGCTATAAGGGGAAGGCGGGAGGCGGCAGGAGGCGGGAGGGGAGGGAATGAAAGAAGGGGAAGGCCATAGTTGGGGGAGGGTTAGAAATGGCGCACCTTTTAGGGGTGCGCCATAAAAAAAATTAGTAGTGGCGCACCGTGGGTCTTGTGCGCCATTACTAGTTAAAACTAGTAATGGTGCACTTTCACCTGGTGTGCCACCTCTAAGTGTGGGGAGGGGTGTGGGGCCAGGACACCACTAGTAATGGTGCACCAAACACCACGTGCGCCATTAGTAATATGGTCATTAATGGCGCACTAGTATCTCGTGCGCCACTGCTACATAGCAGTGGCGCACCACATACATGGTGCGCCATTAGTATCCATATTAGCTATTGCCGTTTCTGTAGTAGTGGCAAGATCAAATCAACAATCACCATAGACCATCCCAAAGGTCTTACTTGTCTCAAACACTAATAAAACACCAAAACACAATTACTACACATTTTATGGGAACAAAAGCAAAAACAAAAACAAATATGCAAGATGGAAATATAAAATTGGGTTGCCTCCCATTTTATGTAAAAACAAAAACAAAAACACATTTTATGTAAAACACTAAATAACAGAAGCAAAAACAAAAATATAAAATAAAATTGGGTTGCCTCCCAACAAGCGCTATTGTTTAACGCCCCTATCTAGACATAATGATTTCAATGATGCTCACATAAAAAGTAGTAATTGAAATATGCAAGAAATCATCATGAAAAGCACATTTAAGTCTAACCCACTTCCTATGCATCGGGATTTTGTGAGCAAACAATTTATGGGAACAAGAATCAACTAGCATAGGAAGGCAAAACAAGCATAACTTCAAAACTTTCAACAGATAGAGAGGAAACTTGATATTATTGCAATTCCTACAAGCATATGTTCCTCCCTCATAATAAATTTCAGTAGCATCATGAAGGAATTCACCAATATAACTACCACATAAGTCATTCTTTTCATGATGCACAAGCATGCAATCCTCATAATGAATTTGCCCGTCAAAACTTGGGGAACAAAAAATATCATCTTCATGAAACATAGCATCCCCAAGCTTATGGCTTTGCATATCATTACCATCATGAATATTTAGAGAATTCATACTAGAAACATTGCAATCATGATTTTAATCAAGGATCTCTCATGAATCACCTTATAATTTTCTTCTTTCAACACTTCATGAAAAAATTCAGATTCATGATCTTCAAACAAAACTTCATAGAAATAATCACGTGCACTCAAGTTACTAGCAATTGGTACATCATAATTTGGACTTTTGAAAAGATTAGCAAGTGGGTGAGGATCCATATCAATAGATTTTGAGCAAGCAAAGATGCAAGCAAATAGAAGGCCATTGGCAACACAAGAAAACAAAAAGAGATCCGGCGATAAAAAGGCCAACGAGAAAGAGGGAGAATAAAAAGGAAAATCTTTTTGTTTTTTTTATGAAAATCATTATGAGGGGGAGAGTAAAACGATAGGCAAATGGAAAATAATGTAAATGAAAGAGATGAGTTTGTGATGGGTACTTGGTAGGCTTGATGTGCATCCTCCCCGGAAACGGTGCTAGAAATCCTTCTTGCTACTTCTTGAGCTTGCGTTGGTTTTCCCTTGAAGAGGGAAGGGTGATGCAGCAAAGTAGATAGGTATTTACCTCAGTTGTTGAGAACCAAGGTATCAATCTAGTAGGAGGAACAAGCAAGGCCCCAATTTATTCACCTACACAAACAATCAAACACTTGCACCCAACGCTATAAACGGGTTGTAGATACCTTCACGGTTACTTGCAAGGATTAGATCTGGAGAAAGATATAAAAGATTGCTTTAAGTAAAAATTAAATAAAATTACAGAAAGGTGCTTTTGGTATTTTTGGTTTATAGATCTAAAAATATAATATGGAAAATACTCGGGGGCATAGGTTTCACTAGAGGCTTCTCTCTTGAAGGAAAACAATACGGTGGGTGAACAAATTACTATCGAGCAATTGATAGAAAAGCGCATAGTTATGAGGATATCCAAGGCAATGAATATGCATATAGGCATCACGTCTGTGTCAAGTATACCAAAACGATTCTGCATATACTACTATTACTCCACACATCGACCGACTCCTACGTGCATCTAGAGTATTAAGTTCATGAAGAATAGAGTAACACATTAGGTAAGATGACATGATGTAGAGGGATAAACTCAAGCAATATGATGAAAACAATACAAATACGTGCCTCACTACCCCTACTATGTCACTGGGTGAGGACACTACAAGATTGAACCCAAAACTAAGCACTTCTCCCATTGAAAGAATAACCAATCTAGTTGGCCAAACCAAACCAATAACTCGAAGAGACTTGCAAAGATATGAAATCATGCATATAAGAATTCAGAAAAGACTCAAATAATATTAATGGATAGTATGACCATAAACCCACAATTCATCGGATCTCGACAAACACACTGCAAAAGAGTATTACATCGGATAGATCCCCATGAAGATCATGGATTACATGGTATTTAAAAACAAAGAGAGAGAATTAGTCATCTAGCTACAAGCTATGGACCCATAGGTCTGTGGTGAACTACTCACGCATCATCGAAAGGGCAATGGAGTTAATGCAGAGGCCCTCCATGATCGAATGCTACTCCAGCAGATTACCGCAAAAGGCTCCAAGATTGGATCTCTCGGGAACGGAGGCTTCCAGCGGTGGAAAAGAATTATCATGGTTATATTTGGTATTGGGGGAATATTTATGAATTTATAGGCCGAAGATTAGGGTTGTAAGAGATACGGGGGACCCACAATCCAGGGGGTGCCCCTAGCCGCGCTAGGGTGGCTTGTGGCACACCTGTGGCTCTCCTGGCCTCTTCTCCAAGTCTTCTAGGTTTCTTATGGTCCAAGAAAAATAATCTTAGAATTTTCCGTTTGGACTCCGGTTGACATTCCTTTTCTGCCATTCTCAAAAAGCAGGAAAAAATAGAAACTAGCACTGGGCACTAGGTTAATAGGCTAGTCCCAAAAATAATATAAAATAGCATATTAATGCATATAAAACACCCATTTTGATGCCCCGTACCTTGTGAATGTAGTTCAAATTTGAATTATATATGCATGTTAAACAATGCATATAAAAGTCAATTAATGTGTAAAAAGCCCAAACGAACCATGTATAATTTCATATTTTGGAACGACGCTCATTTTGGTATATGTTGCCTCCGGAAATATATAGTTCAAAGACGAGAAGAGGCAGTGAATGTCGATTGTGCCACATAAGGTGATGCGTTCCTTATTGAAACCACAAAAGCTATCTTCCCCATGAGTAGCTAAGTTTTGTAAGGGCTTGCACCAAAATTTGTCCAAAATCGGACAATTTATCATCAGGACACATATGAGACATGCCATGACACCATGCCAAGTTTCCTGATTTTCTAACGAGTTTTTGACTTATACATGAATGTAAAACCAAGTTTCTCAATGTATGTGGCCGATGCAAGACCCCGAGATGTTTGAAATCCATTCCCATATATTCCATGGGGCCCAAAGTACCCATGGATGCATTTATGATTTTTCAACCCATTTTGATGCACCGGACCTTGTGATTTTTGTTCAAATTTTAATTATCCACATTTTATGGCAAAAGAACTCAGTTAACGTATGAAAATTAGAAAAGAACCCTGAATAATTCCATATTTTAGCAAGACACTCTTACTGGTGCGAGTTGCCTCTAACAAAAGTTCATGGCGAGAAGATGACTCGATGTCGTTTTGCCTACGTAAGGCGGCATTTTCCTTATCGGGACCTCAAAGATTGAAGTGACAAGCTATGCTTTGTAAGGGACTTGTGGCTAAATTTGTCCCATGTTGGACAATTTTATTACCATGGCACATATGTGCCATGTCATGACAACATTCCAAGTTTTTAGAATTTTTGACGCGTTTTGGATTTACAGTAATTTAAAAACCATGTTTCTCAATGTTTGTGCCCAAGACAAGATGCCTAGATGTTTGAAGTTCATTCCCATTTATTGCTCGTGACCTATACATGAAGCCATGAACACTAATATGATTTTTCATCCCATTTTGATGCACGGACATTGGGATGATAGTTCAAATTTGAATTATACACATTAAATGTCTAGAAAACTCAATTAATTTATAAAAATGCTAAATAGATCCTGAATAGTTCCATATTTTAGCACGACATAGCTATTGGTCAGTGTTCACTACACATAAATCTTATTGCAAAGCAAACACTGTCCTTTGTCGAATTAACCTCATTTTTTGTTTTAAAAACATTTTGAAAATTAAGTCTTTCACAAACAGTTGGCGTTCATGAATTGTTTGTGATGCGGTACAAAATATCTTGGGCCAATCCTCGTAATTAATGGCTTAGGCCTGAAGCTTCGTCGTCTGTAGTACACCACCAGGAAGTTTACTGCACTGACTCCTTAGACCATTTTAGTTTTGCATCTTCATCGGTGAAAGATGGGGACATCGATACCCATTGTGAAGCCAACTTAGGCAACCGACTCCGGTCCGAGCGTGGCCGCATCAGCCATGAGCACGCTCTCAACATGCTTGAACGCGTCCGCTACCTCCGACAGAATGGCTGCATCAACCGAAAGGGCAGCTACTACAGCTGACAGGGCGGCACCAACAACCGCGATTGGGATAGAAAATGGCGAGAATGGCACATTAGTTGTCAGTTCCTTGGTGGTTGTCGTAGCCTTTATAGCAGATGCCCAGTCATATCTCGAGGCCGCCCATGCCCATCTTGTGTCGGTCGCTACACAAATCACACCTGCGTTCTCCGACACCGGTCGAAAACCCACCTCCATTGAGTTGGTAATCATTGAGTGTGCGCTAATAGGCGTCCATTCATCGGCGGCCTCATAAGCCTAGATTGTGGTCGCCCATGCTTGGAGCAAGGCCGCCCATGCCCGGAGCAAGGCCACCCACGCCCGGATCATGGCTGCCTTATCCAAACAGATGGTGCACGAAGACTGTAACACCGCCAAAATTTAATCATGTTTATTAATTAAAAATTGGCCAAGAAATTAAATTGGTTATTTTTTGGATCATCGATTGTTTTTAGAGTCACTTCTTTCTTCGGAATTGTGGATTTTTTCCTCGAAATGGAAAATTTTCAAAATTATTGTTGGACTTGAGTATTTGCTCAAAGAACATTTCAGTTTATTTGATATGATCAGTGAAAGCCTTTTTATACATTATTTTTCCAAAACTCTATGTCTTTTAAAATGGCATTTCATTCTTTTGTGAGTCTATTTTGCACTACAACCATTTGATAACTTCATTTAAAAATTCCACAAAACTTTGGGAAGGACATTGTGATGTCCCTGGATTACTTTTATGCAAAAACCTCTCTTAGTCATTTGAAGATTTTGAGCCCTACCTCAAGTTTTCAAATCTGGTTCAGTTTGTAGTTTGCACTACAACCTATTTACATATTACTTTAAAAAATCCATGAAAATTTGGAGATGTCAGTAGATGTATATAATTCATTTTTATGCAAAAACCCACTTGTGTTCTTTGTAAAATTTGACTAAACAATCCTCTTTTACATTCTGGTCCAGTTTGAGGTTTTGTACTACAACACCATTCTATCTTCCTCTAATGCCCATGGGACTTTGCCTACTCTTAGGCCTCCCTAACAAACCCTTAAGTCTAGGAGTTGAGGTCCAGTGGAATATGTTTTGACCATACTATAGCCCCATTTAGTTTCTGTTCAGAAAGTAACTTTTAGAAAACTTGCATTAGCAACTTTCTTGTCTTCATAAAACAACCATGCCATCATCACCAGCTTCTAGGGAGACCCCAACCTGGAGATTTTCTCCACCAGAAGAGTTGTCTTAAATGCCCATGACATTCTGTCGAGCACCTTGTGTTCATGAACAGATTTGGCATGGAACCATGTTTGCATTGTGGACTTGCTTCCTTTGCCTAACCAAGATGTCTGCTAACCCAACCTTGCCTCCTAACCTAACCCTGGGAAGTATTAGTGGCATAGGAACCCTCTAGAGTGCCATGGCAATTTGTCGAATAGTTGGTGAGCGTGCTCTGGGAGCGGCCAAAGCACGCATATTGCTACCTACCCGACCGAGCCGCCGCGTATCATGTACCCCACATGCCCTTGCCCTTATCCGCTCGAAGAGCCATGCAGTACCACCGCCACCTCACCCCGCCCACTAGCATCGCTCGACTACAGCCCTGTGCAGATCAGAGCCACCGCCATGGCCATCTTGGCGGCAAGCCTACGGCCGCTGCCGTGATGCCATGGACGACGCCGCCCAAGCCGCCCTCGCCCGCCAGCTGCCCTCGTGATCAGGTCGTCCTTATCCTCGAGTTCATCCGCTAGTGCCAACCGCCGCCATGTCTCCTCTACGGCAGTCGCCGGCGTTCTTATCCGTCGCCGCCGGAACCGCCTCGCCTTGCTATAAATAGAGACCCCCCAAGCGCGTTTGAGTTCGTCGTCAGCCCCACCCCAGCCATAGCCAACTTTCTCAGCCACAAATGGAGCACAGGAAGTTATCTTCTTCGCCTCCGGTAGCTTCGGCCGCTGCCGCACCTCCGGTCAAGCCCATTGTAACCAGTGCCTCTCTACTCCCCCCTCCATCGCCATTGGCCTCCTCTCTACCTTGCGGAGCTACCCCGCCTCTCAGCCTCGATCAAGAGCCACCGTAGCCCGAATCCCCATTTGCTCCCGAAGCCTCCATCCGCCCCAAAGCTCGCCGCCAGCAACCCTGCCCTCCCCTCGCGCCATGTTGACCACCGGGAGAACCGCAGGGATCTCGTGGACCCGTTCCCCTCCCTAGGACCCCACGAAGACCTGTCTTTCATTGGCGACGGTCGCTGGAGACCTCTCCTCCGCTCGATTGGAGGAGGGAGGCGAACGGTTTGACCGCAGTCGAACCTGTCCGAGGGGCCCCTCTCGTCAGGGACAGAAATGAGCCGGAGCGGTCTTAAGAGAAAGTGTAAACACTGAATTATGTCTTATTTCGCCGAAAGCGTATTTCGTCCAAATCGTTTTCTTTTAAATGTTTTATCAAAAATAGAACTTTGACTATTCTTTGAGTGGCTATAACTTTTAAAATGTAACTCCAATGGACCTGATTCTTTTTTTAGTTGTTTCCCAAAATCCATCAAGCTTATCTTCATATTTATTTTAAAATTTTCCAAGACAACTTTTTGTGCTGTTTTTGAATTGTGTGTTAATTAGAATATTTTCAAATAGGAATTTGGAGTGAAGATAAGGTTGTGGAGTGCACCTCAAATACATACACATTGAAGGGAAGCATTCTGAACCCTGGTATAATATTTGTTGTGTGTTGCTTGATGTGAGTACAACATCGAGTTGACCTGAAGAATGCATTATTTCATATGATGGTGAGATCACGTGTACAAATGCATGATGCAAATTCCTTGCTGTTGGAATTGATATGCTTGCAAAAGGATTCACCCTTGTATGCCATTCATGCCTACCTGAAGGAATCAGGAGGAGTCTCTGTCTCGAGTAGACACGAGCTTGGTACTGACATCTCGTTGGAGCGAGAATGGTCAGTAAGGCATGAAGGGCTATGATGGCTGGTGATTCTGTCTAATGTAGGGAAATATGTTTGTTTTGCTAACCATGCAGAGAAAACACAACCTCCTGAGTCGACCATAGATCGAGTCTTGTCCCCGTTCTCCTTCTTTCCGTGCTGCCACATGTTTGCTGCAAAGAATATGATTTAGTAGGTTGCAAACCTCTTTCCATGTACACACCAAATAGAGGGGTCGTGATGAGGGTCCCCTGGCCATGGATTAAAGCCCGTCATTCGGTCAGGGGGCATGGGTGTTTCCGGTTGGGACCGAGAGGGGGGCACCCCTTAGAGCGCGCAGTATAAATTTAATCCCATGCTATTAGAGGTGGTGGCATCCCCGTCTTAAAGTTTTTCTTGAACATTGCCTAGGGTGATACCGGGCATCGGGATGAGAAATGGGTGTGTACTGGTTAGGTGTGTTTTCTTTTAAAATACCATAGACGGAACTAGTCCTTTATGACTACTGAAATCCGTTGGCTATGGGTAAAGAGTACAACCTCTGTAGAGTTAGTATCTATTTGAATAGCCGTGCCCGTGGTTAAGGACTACAGTCTAGGATGGGTCAAGCGTCGGTATTCGGAGGAAAACTTCTAAACTAGAATATTGATCATGAGGAGTGATGAATAATGGTTATGATTATTATTATTATGGACTAACCATGTATATTATTTTAATTATTGAGTATCCCTGGGAAGGTTCTACCTCCTGGATATTCATTATCCTTACAATCCCTTTATGTGGCGTCGCTCAGACGCCCGACTATGGCATGCCGATTATTTATTTTCATTATAAGTCCTTTATGTGGCATCGCTCAGACGCCCGACTGTGGCATGCTGGTTATTTACTTTTCCTTATAAGCCCTTTATGTGGCGTCGCTCAAACGCCCGACTGTGGCATGCTGAATATTTATTTTTCCTTATAAGACCTATATGTGGTGTCGCTCAGACGCCCGACTGTGGCATGCTGTTTTTTTAGAAGCCCTTTATGTGGCATCGCTCAGACTCGAGGCGTCGCTTCAGACACCCGATCGGTCTATTTTATTTCTATCCTCTGATTGCTTATTCATGTTTATTATGAACGACCTGCTTGCTTGCATCATGAAGTTTTATTTTGTGACGGGTTAACTGACCATGGATTAAGTTCATTGCATGAATACAACTACTATGTTATACCTATTTTCATAATGTTTGCCAGTACATTCAAAGTACTCACTATCTTGTTCCTGGCTATTGTCTTGGCCAGATTATGCTGTGGAGAGGAGCACTATGATGACAACCCCGGAACCTAGGCATCAAAGATGGCAGCCACGCGAAGATAGGAGTTAACCAGGTTAGCTGTTTGTGTGGGAAATGGAGTCCCATAGACGCTGATGACCCCAAACCGCTTCCGCCAACCACCACTAGAAACCTTTTGTTGTACTCATAGACCATGCTAGTCTTGTACTTCAGCTTTCGTAATTTTGCTTGGAATTTCTGTATCAAGATTGTGTCTCTGTTGGAAATATGCCCTAGAGGCAATAATAAAATGGTTATTATTGTATTTCCTAGTTCATGATAATTGTCTATTGTTCATGCTATAATTGTGTTAACCGGAAACCATAATACATGTGTGAATACATAGACCACAACATGTCCCTAGTAAGCCTCTAGTTGGCTAGCTCGTTGATCAATAGATGGTCACAGTTTCATGACCATGGACATTGGATGTCGTTGATAACGGGATCACATCATTAGGAGAATGATGTGATGGACAAGACCCAATCCTAAGCATAGCACAAGATCGTGTAGTTCGTTTGCTAAAGCTTTTCAATGTCAAGTATCGTTTCCTTAGACCATGAGATTGTGCAACTCCCGGATACCGTAGGAATGCTTTGGGTGTGCTAAACGTCACAACGTAACTGGGTGGCTATAAAGGTGCACTACGGGTATCTCCAAAAGTATCTGTTGGGTTGGCACGAATCGAGACTGGTATTTGTCACTCCGTGTGACGGAGAGGTATCTCTGGGCCCACTCGGTAAGACATCATCATAATGAGCTCAATGTGACTAAGGATTTAGCCACGGGATGATGTATTACGGAACGAGTAAAGAGACTTGCCGGTAACGAGATTGAACAAGGTATAGGGATACCGACGATCGAATCTCGGGCAAGTACCATACCGATAGACAAAGGGAATTGTATACCGGATTGATTGAATCCCCGACATCGTGGTTCATCCGATGAGATCATCGTGGAGTACGTGGGAGCCAACATGGGTATCCAGATCCCGCTGTTGGTTATTGGCTGGAGAAGTGTCTCGGTCATGTCTACGTGTCTCCCGAACCCGTAGGGTCTACACACTTAAGGTTCGATGACGCTAGGGTTATAGGGAAATGGTATACATGATTACCGAAGGTTGTTCGGAGTCCCGGATGAGATCCCGGACGTCACAAGGAGCTCCGGAATGGTCCAGAGGTAAAGATTGATATATACGAAGTCCAGTTTTGGTCACCGGAAAGTTTTCGGGCTCATCGGTAGTGTACCGGGAGTGCCGGGAGGGTGCCGGAGGACCCCCGGGAGGGGTGTGACGACCAAAGACCACATGGGCTGTTATATAAAGTGGTCCAGCCCTTATTGGGCTGGGCAAGACTTTTTCTAAAGGCCCATGTGGCTGGAGATAAGGAGATAAGGCAAAAAGGATTTAAAAGGAGGTGATCCACCTCCCTTGTGGGAGGTGGACTCTCCCTTTAATTCGGCCGACCCTCTCCTCTTTGGAGTAGAGGCCAAGCCAGCCCTCCACGTCCCTCCTCCTATATATACTTGAGGTTTTGGATGTTTTGAGCCAAGATTTTATCTCTCTCTCTCACGGCAAAGCACTACCTCTCTTCTTCCTCCTCCGCAGCGCTTAGGCGAAGCCCTGTCGGAATACCTTGCTACTCCACCACCACCACACCGTCGTGCTGCTGTTGGAGTCCTTCCCCAACCTCTCCTTCCTCCTTTCTGGATCAAGGTGTTGGAGACGTCACTGGGCTGCACGTGTGTTGAACGCGGAGGTGCCGTCCGTTCGGCACTTGATCGGATCTACCGCGATCTGAATCGCTGCGAGTACGACTCCATCAACCGTGTTCTTGTAACGCTTCCACTTAGCAATCTCTCCCCTCTCGTTGCTGGTTTCTCCATAGATAGATCTTGGTGAACGTAGGAAATTTTTGATTTACTACTACGTCTCCCAACAGTGGTATCAGAGCTAGGTCTATGCGTAGAATCTATGCACGAGTAGAACACAAAGCAGTTGTGGGCATCGATTTTGTTAATATGCTTGCCGTTACTAGTCTTATCTTGATTCTACGGTATTGTGGGATGAAGCGTCCCGGAACAACCTTACACATACGCTTACGTGAGACCGGTTCCACCGCCTGACATGCACTAGTTGCATAAGGTGGCTAGCGGGTGTCTGTCTCTCCCACCTTAGTCGGATTGGATTCGATGAAAAGGGTCCTTATGAAGGGTAAATAGCAATTGTCATATCACGTTGTGGTTTTGACATAGGTAAGAAACGTTCTTTCTAGAAACCTATAGCAACCACGTAAAAACTTGCAACTACAAATTAGAGGACGTCTAACTTGTTTTTGCAGCATATGCCATGTGATGTGATATGGCCAAAAGGATGTGATGTGGTGCATTGTGATGTATGAGATTGATCATGTTCTTGTAATAGGGTTCACGACTTGCATGTCGATGACTATGACAACCGGCATGAGCGATAGGAGTTGTCTTATATTGTTGTATGACCTGCGTGTCAATCATAAACGCCATGTAATTACTTTACTTTATTGCTAAACGTTAGCTTTAGTAGTAGAAGTAATAGTTGGCGAGACAACTTCATGAAGACACAATGATGGAGATCATGATGATGGAGATCATGGTGTCGTGCCGGTGACAGTGATGATCATGGTGCCCCGAAGATGGAGATCAAAGGAGCAAGATGATATTGGCCATATCATGTCACTATATTGATTGCATGTGATGTTTATCATGTTTACATCTTATTTGCATAGAACGACGGTAGTAAATAAGATGATCTCTCAATAAAATTTCAAGAAAGGTGTTCACCCTAACTGTGCACCGTTGCTAAGGATCGTCGTTCCGAAGCACCACGTGATGATCGGGTGTGATAGGTTCTAATGTTCGCATACAACGGGTGTAAGCCAGATTTACACATGCGAAACACTTAGGTTGACTTGACGAGCCTAGCATGTACAGACATTGCCTCGGAACACGAAAGACTGAAAGGTCGAATATGAGTCGTATAGAAGATACGATCAACATAGAGATGTTCACCATGGATGACTAGTCCATCTCACGTGATGATCGGACACGGGCTAGTTGACATGGATCATGTATCACTTGGAAGATTAGAGAGATGTCTATCTAAGTGGGAGTTCATTAATAATTTGATTAAATGAACTTAATTATCATGAACTTAGTCTAAAAATGTCCTTGCAAATTATGTCGTAGATAGCTCGCGCTGTAGCTCCATAGTTTTATTGATACAATCCTAGAGAAAAGTAAGTTGAAAGTTGATGGTAGCTACAATGCGGACTGGGTCCGTGATCTGAGGATTGTCCTCATTGCTGCACAGAAAGCTTATGTTTT
Organism: Hordeum marinum; assembly: GCA_022496015.1. Taxonomy (NCBI): domain Eukaryota; kingdom Viridiplantae; phylum Streptophyta; class Magnoliopsida; order Poales; family Poaceae; genus Hordeum; species Hordeum marinum. Next base: position 75,232,725 of record CM039672.1, read on the forward strand.
TTATGTACCGCTAACTGCACCACTCCCTCAAGCGTTGTCTGTAGATGTTGTGAACATATGACAAGCACTTTTTGGTGACTACGTGATAGTTCAATGCATCATGCATTACGGCTTAGAATTGAGGCTCCAAAACGTTTTGAACGTCACGGAACATATGAGATGTTCTAGGAGCTGAGATTGTGATCTCAGGCTCGTGCCTATGTTGAGAGGTATAAGACCTCCAACAAGATTCTTTGTCTGCAACATAAAGGAGAATAGCTTAATCGGTGAGCGTGTGCTCAGATTGTCTGGGTGCTACAATCACTTGAATCAAGTGGGAGTTTATCTTCCAGATGAGATAGTGATTAATGCAGTTCTCCAAGTCACTGCCACCAAGCTACTAGAGCTTCGTGATGAACTATAACATGCCAGGGATGGATAATATGATCCCTGAGTTGTTCGTGATGTTTGACACCACGAAGGTAGAAATCAAGAAGGAGCATCAAGTGTTGATGGTTAAGTGAAACCACTAGTTTCAAAAGGGGCAAGGGCAAGAAGGGAAAACTTCAGGAATGGCAAGCCAGTTGTTGCTCTAGTGAAGAAATCCAAGGTTGAGCCCGAACCCGAGACTAAGTGCTTCTGTTATGAGGAGAATGTTCGCTGAAGCGGAAAAACCCTAGATGCTTGGTAGATAAGAAGGCTGGTAATGTCGATGGAAGTATATTTGATATACGTGTTAGTGATGTGTACCTTGCTGGTACTCCTAGTAGCACCTGGGTATTGGATACCGGTTTGGTTGCTAAGTGTTAGCAACTCGAAATAAAAGCTACAGAATAAACGGAGACTAGCTAGGTGAAAGGTGACGATGTGTGTTGGAAGTATTTCCAAGATTGATGTGATCACCATCGCACGCTCTCTCTACCTTCGGGATTTGTGATAAACCTAAATAAATGTTATTTGGTGTTTGCGTTGAGCATGAACGTGATTAGATCATGATTAGTGCAATACGGTTATTCATATAAGTTAGAGAATAATGGTTATTCTATTTACATGGATAATGCCTTCAATGGTCATGCACCCACTCGGAATGGTTTATCGAATCATGATCGTAGTAGTATACATGTTCATAACGTTGGTACCAAAAGATATAAAGTTAATAATGATAGTACCACATACTTGTGGCACTGTCGCTCAATGTCATATTGGTATAAATCGCGTGAAAGAAACTCCATACTGATGGATTTTTGACTCACTCGATTTTGAATCGGTTGAGACATGCGAGCCATGCCCTTTTGGCAAGATGACTCAGACCCCGTCTTCCGGTATGATGGAGTGGACTAGTGGCTTATTGGAATTAATACATGTTGATGTATGTGGTCCAATGAGTGTTAAAACACACAGTGAATATCGTTATTTTTCTTTACCTTCACTGATGATTTGAGTGAATATGGGGATATTTACTTAAACACGAGTCTGAAATGTTTGAAAGGTTCAAGGAGTTTCACAGTGAAGATAAAGATCATCATGACAAGAAGATGAAATGTCTACGATATGATCGTGGAGGTGAATATCTAAGTTACGAGTTTGGTATGCAATTTTAGACAATGTGGAAATTATTTCACAGCTCACGCCTCCTGGAACACCATAGTGTGATGGTGTGTTCGAACGTCGTAGTCGTGCTCTATTGGATATAGTGAGTACTATGATGTCTCTTATCATTTTGCCACTATCGTTATGGGGTTATGCATTAAAGACAAATCCATTCACTTTAATAGGGCACCATCTAAGTCTGTTGAGATGACACCGTGAGAATTATGGTTTGACAGAAGCCTAAGCTGTCATTTCTTAATGTTTGGGGCTGCGACGCTTATGTGAAAATGGGTTTTTCACCTAGCGAGCTCGAACCCAAAGCAGACAAATGCATCTTCATAGAATACCCTAATGAGACATTGGGTATACCTTCTATTTCAGATCCAAGCGCAAAAGGTGTTTGTTGCTAAGAACGGGTCCTTTCTTGAGAAAGAGTTTCTCTCGAAAGAATTGAGTGGGAGGAAGATAGAACTTGATGAGGTTGTTGAACCTTTGTTTCAACCAGAGAATAGCGCAACACAGAAAGATGTTCTGTAGAGCCAACTCAGTTGAAAAGGAAGTTAATGATGATGATCATGAAGCTTCGGATCAAGTCACTATCGAACCTCGTAGGTCGACAAGGACGCGTACTGCTCCTGAGTAGTATGACAACCCTGTCTTGGAAATCATGTTGTTGGACAACGATGAACCTACGAACTATGGAGAAGCGATGGTGGGCCCGGATTCCAACAAATGGCTGGGAGCCATGAAATCCGAGAAAGGATCCATGTATGAAAACCAAGTATGGACTTTGGTAGACTTGCCTGTTGAATGGCGGGTCATTGAGTACAAATGGACCTTTGAGATAAACATAGACGCTAATGGTGAAATGTCACCGTTTATAAAGCTCGACTTGTCGCAAAGAAGTTTCCGCCAAGTTCAAGGAGTTGACTGCGATGAGATTGTCTCATCTGTAGCGATGCTAAAAGTCTATTAAAATTTTGTTAGCAGTTGCTGCATTTTTCGAATCTGAAATCTGGCAGATGGATGACAAAACAAGGTTTCCGTAATGGTTTCTGTGAGGAAGAGTTGTATGTGATACAACCAGAAGGTTTTGTCAATCCTAAGGATGCTAATAATATGCAAACTCCAGCGATCCTTCTATGGACTGGAGCAAGCATCTCGGAGTTGGAATATATGCTTTGATGAGGTGATCAAAGTGTTTAAGTTTATACAAGGTTTATGAGAAACTTGTATTTGCAAGAAAGTGAGTGGGAGCACTATAGAATTTCTTATAAGAATATGTAGTTGACATATTATTGATCGGAAATGATGTAGAATTTCTGGAAGAGCATGAAGGGTTGTTTGAAAAGAGTTTTTTCAAAGGAAGACCCAGATAAAGCTACTATTTTATTGAGCATCTAGATCTATAGGGATAGATCTATTTGCTTGATAAGTTTTTTTTTCGACGAAGACATACCTTGACAAGTTTTTGAAGGATTTCAAAATAGATGGGTCAAAGAAGGAGTTCTTGACTGTATTCTAAGGTGTGAAATTGAGTAAGACTCAATACCCGACCACGGCAGAAGATAAAGAAAAGATGAGTGTCATCTCCTATGCTTTAGCCATAGGCTCTATATAGTATGCCATGCTGTGTACCGCACCTGTGTGTGCCTTGCCATGAGTCTGTCAAGGGGTACAAGAGTAATCCAAGAGTGGATCACTGGACAATGGTCAAAGTTATCCTTAGTAACTTGAGAACTAAGGAAATATTTCTCGATTATGGAGGTGATAAAGAGTTCATCGTAAAGGGTTACGATGATGCAAGCTTTAACTCCAATCCGGATGACTCTTAGTAGAAATCTGGCTACGTATAGTGGAGCAGCCATTTGGAATAGCTCCAAGTGGAGCGTGGGAGCAGTATCTACAAATATGACATGGAAAGTTTGCAAGGTACAGACGGATCTGAATGTCGCAGACCCGTTGACTAAAAATAAAAACCTCTTTCACGAGCAGAACATGAACAAACCCCAGAACTTATTGGGTGTTAATCACATGATGATATGATCACATGGTGATGTAAGTGTTAATCACATGGTGATGTGAACTAGATTATTGACTCTAGTGCAAGTGGGAGACTGTTGGAAATATGCCCTAGAGGAAATAATAAAATGGTTATTATTGTATTTCCTTGTTCATGATAATTTTCTATTGTTCATGCTATAATTGTGTTAACCGGAAACCATAATACATGTGTGAATACATAGACAACAACATGTCCCTAGTAAGCCTCTAGTTGGCTAGCTCGTTGATCAATAGATGGTCACAGTTTCATGACCATGGACATTGGATGTCGTTGACAACGGGATCACATCATTAGGAGAATTATGTGATGGACAAGACGCAATCCTAAGCATAGCACAAGATCGTGTAGTTCGTTTGCTAAAGCTTTTCAATGTCAAGTATCGTTTCCTTAGACCATGAGATTGTGCAACTCCCGGATACCGTAGGAATGCTTTGGGTGTGCTAAACGTCACAACGTAACTGGGTGGCTATAAAGGTGCACTACGGGTATCTCCGAAAGTATCTGTTGGGTTGGCACGAATCGAGACTGGGATTTGTCACTCCGTGTGACGGAGAGGTATCTCTGGGCCCACTCGGTAAGACATCATCATAATGAGCTCAATGTGACTAAGGAGTTAGCCACGGGATGATGTATTACAGAACGAGTAAAGAGACTTGCCGGTAACGAGATTGAACAAGGTATAGGGATACCGACGATCAAATCTCGAGCAAGTACCATACCGATAGAAAAAGGGAATTGTATACGGGATTGATTGAATCCCCGACATCGTGGTTCATCCGATGAGATCATCGTGGAGTACGTGGGAGCCAACATGGGTATCCAGATCCCGCTGTTGGTTATTGGCCGGAGAAGTGTCTCAGTCATGTCTACGTGTCTCCCGAACCCGTAGGGTCTACACACTTAAGGTTCGATGACACTAGGGTTATAGGGAAATGGTATACGTGATTACCGAAGGTTGTTCGGAGTCCCGATTGAGATCCCGGACGTCACGAGGAGCTCCGGAATGGTCCGGAGGTAAAGATTGATATATAGGAAGTCCAGTTTTGGTCACCGGAAAGTTTTCGGGCTCATCGGTAGTGTACCGGGAGTGCCGGGAGGGTGCCGGAGGACCCCCGGGAGGGTTGTGCCGACCAAAGGACCACATGGGCTGTTATATAAAGTGTTCCAGCCCTTATTGGGCTGGGAAAGACTTTTTCTAAAGGCCCATGTGGCTGGAGATAAGGAGGTAAGGCAAAAAGGATTTAAAAGGAGGAGATCCACCTCCCTTGTGGGAGGTGGACTCTCCCTTTAATTCGGCCGACCCTCTCCTCTTTGGAGTAGAGGCCAAGCAAGCCCTCCACGTCCCTCCTCCAATATATACTTGAGGTTTTGGATGTTTTGAGACAAGATTTGATCTCTCTCTCTCTCTCTCACGGCGAAGCCCTACCTCTCTTCTTCCTCCTCCGCAGCGCTTAGGCGAAGCCCTGTCGGAATACCTTGCTACTCCACCACCACCACGCCATCGTGCTGCTGTTGGAGTCCTTCCCCAACCTCTCCTTCCTCCTTGCTGGATCAAGGTGTTGGAGACGTCACTAGGCTGCACGTGTGTTGAACGCGGAGGTGTCGTCCGTTCGGCACTTGATCGGATCTACCGCGATCTGAATCGCTGCGAGTACGACTCCATCAACCGCGTTCTTGTAAAGCTTCCGCTTAGGGATCTTCAAAGGTATGAAGATGCAATCTCTCCCCTCTCGTTGCTGGTTTCTCCATAGATAGATCTTGGTGAACGTAGGAAATTTTTGATTTACTACTACGTCTCCCAACAGTCTCATCAGCTAACAGTAATCCCGGGGCTAATGAGCACAAGGGCCATTTACTCGGAAATTAATATCCTGGAAAACTGGTCCTGACAACCATGATATCAGAGCCAGGCTGACCATTGGCTAATCCTATCTTAGATAGGTCGATAAACCTAGATAAACCACCCACCAATACTTTAACCTAACTAAAGCCAAGCCTATCCTATCCGATATCCCACAAAGTGACCCCGGCACCTTTCGGCAGTCCGTGCCCAACCTACCAGCCTAGCCCATCGATCACACGACATGACCGAAACCTAAACTATCCCTTTCGCAAGTGTGTGAAGGAAGACTCTGTTTTCATATATTAAATAAAACATTTTCCCAAACCCATCACACCACAGCCAACCATCCAAAACCAAGCCAAGATGCCTGGCGCCATTCTTCACAATGAGACCACCGCAAACAACCTTGGAGGTTTTGTGACCATCCTAGCTTGCATTAGAAGAGCCCTGTTAGTGCATCTAGTGCCCCTTAGTGATTTTGGTGTTTTGAAGACTTATAGGTTAAGGTACTAATGTGTTTGTGAGTGTACATAGGCTCTATAAGTCGATGAGAAGTTTAATATATTCGGAGATTATCGACCCCTAAAAATGTATATCTTCAACTGAAGACTTTGTGAAGACTTTGGTGAAGACTTTGTGAAGACTTTGAAAATGAAGAAGTGGTGTGACCTGGAAGATATAAACGAGGAATATGAAGCGTGAAGACTTTGTTTTCGTAGTTTCATTTCCTTTATTTGGGTCATAGGAAACACCGTACTATTAAAGGGGGCCGAGGTAATACTAAGGAAAATTTCCACCTGATATTCAACTTCAAAATTCTCAACCTACACAATCCTTCGAGTGAAGCCTTTCGAAACCTCTGATGGTTCAGTCAAGTTCTTCAGTGACAGAGACGAAGTTCTTCTGGTCTCTGAGGAAATTGATCTGACTGAGGAGTTAGGATTTCGCCAGTGCGAATTGCCTACAAGTGAGGAACATGATATGTCTGAGGACTTTCATAGTTCGAAATTTCGACCATTGTTGTGCTTAGCGCCAGCTGACCCCAATCATTCTTATCCACATAACGGTCATATCCTTGGGCGCATTGATGTCTTATCATGTCAGGTTGCACCCTGGCTATAAATAGCCACCCCCACAACCACTAGTTGGTTGGCTGCTCCAAGAGAGAACTGACACTTGTCATTTGAGAGCAACCCATCCTCCGAGGACTTTGAGAGAAAATCATCAGTGAGGAAAAACCCACAACCAAACCACCAAACCCATAGTGATTGAGCATCACTGAAGAAATTCCTGTGTGGATCCGACGCTTGTTACCTTTGAGCACTATGCATGCTCCAGACAGTTAGGCGTCATGGTCTAGTGCTGCTGCGGTCAATTGGGGATAACGAAGTGACCTTGGTCTAGAGCATCCAGTAGTAAATTGTGGATCGCTGGGTGACTAGTTTGTGAGGGTTTTGGAAGTCTACCCTAATGACTTACCACGAGTGTTGGGGAAGGACTATGTGACCTTAGCTCAAGGAGAATACGGTAAGGACTGTGTGTCCTAGGACTGTGTGTCCTCTGGTTTAAATACCAGGCCACTCGAAACCAGACGTAGGACTATCATAGCAGTTGGAACTGGGTCATCATACCATTGTCTTCATAGAGCTATCTGGTTCTATTTCTTCAACCTCTCTATTCCTCACATACCTGTTGATGAAATTGGTTGTTACTGTTTGAAGAATTTGACTGAATACATTCACAAATTCCTCACCTCAAATTCTTAAAGTTACCTTGTTCATCACTGCTTATCCTGTATCACGCTACTTACTATTTGTGCATGTTTCATTTCATCATGAAGACTATGATGTTACTATGTTCCTCGTGCACTTGACTACTTATTCTGCTACTAGTTAATCATCACATTTCAAATTCCTCATAGTCGAAATTCCTCAAGTGATGAATTTGTAAAAATCGCCTATTCACCCCCTCTAGTAAATATAACGCACTTTCAATTGGTATCAGAGCAGGTACCACCTGGAGATCTAGTTATGTCGACTACAGGTATGATCAAGGTTTCCACAGGGTGTCCTACCTTCGATGGGAGGGACTACCCCTACTAGAAGAACAAGATGCGTATGCACCTTGAAGCTATTGACAACGATCTCTGGTACGTTGTGGAAAATCGTGTGCCCTCTGTCACTCCCACTGTTACTGCTGCCGATGTTAAGAGATTCAAGCAACTTGACTCTCAAGCGAAGAATATCATGTGTGGCCATCTGGGCAAAGGTCAGTATGGCAGAGTGAGTGCTTTGGAGACTGCTAAGCTTATCTAGGATAGGCTGTCCAAAGTCAACGAAGGTGTTTCCACTCAACGTGACTCTCGTGTTGATGTTCTTTGCAATCTCTTCAACCACTTCAAGAGACTTGATAATGAAAATGTTCAGCAAACTTTTGATCGTCTCACTGATATCTCCAGTGAGCTTCAAGTACTAGGTGCCACCAATATCACTGACCATTAAGTGGTGAAGAAACTGCTAAGATCTCTTCACTCCTCATTCGATACTCTGGCCTTGATGATTCAAGAACGTGGAGACTACAAGTCACTTGATCCTGCCGATATTCTTGAGAGACTCAATACTCATGAATTCCAACAAGATGAGAAGAGAAACCTCTACGGGCCAAGCTATGGAAGATCTCGTGCTCTGAAGGCAAAAGCAATTTCCTCATTCAAAGAAGAAGATTCTCACAGCAGCCTTGGTGATCCTAAATAACTAAGTCAGGAACTAGCAATGCTCGTGAGGAAATTCCAGAAGTTCTCAAAGAGAGGTGGATTTGGAAAGTCATCAAAAAGTGGCTTGAGGAAATCAGCTTCCTCAGAAGACTACAAGAAAAGAACCTGTCATCATTGCAAGAAGCCTACTCACTTTATCTCTGACTGTCCTCTCTGTGAGAAAGATTCAAAGAAGAAGAAGAAATACAAGGATGATAGTTCTGGTGACTCGAATAAAAAGAAGAAATCTTCAAAGTCCTCATCTGCAAAGTCCTCATCTTCAAAGTCCTCAAAGCACAAGAAGAATGGTTCCAGAAAGGCTTGAGCATTCATCGGCAAGGAAATGGATTCTGAGGAAGAATATGAAGAAGAGGAAGAATCTGAGGTGGAATCAGAATCTGGTGTCGCTAGCCTTGCTCTCGCTACTGCTTTTGTCAGCAAGTCCATTTTCAGTGATTAAGAATATGACTACTCCAACGATTCTGACATCAGCAATGATGATTATGCTCCCACCTATTGCTTCATGGCAAAAGGCTCAAAGGTACACAAACATCGTTCCTCTTCTGAATCAAGTGAAGGTGAAACCTATCTATGCTAAACTTGTTAAACTTTCCACTAAGCAACAAAGTGCACTTGAAAAGCTTCAGAAAATGCTAGACAAAAGCGATGATCTATTGAACTATGAAGTGGATTGGACTCAAACTCTGTCGGACAATCTCAAAAGTCTTCAGACAAAGTATGACAACTTTTAGAGTCATCATAACGACCTCTTAGCCAATCATGAGAAGCTTTCTTATGAATTTCTTCAAAGAAAGCAAGATCTTGAGAAACTGAGGGTGTCACATGAGGATCTGTAAAAGGAAAATGATTCCTTACTAGCTCAACAGATTAGTACCGCTCAGGAAGAATTTGTTCCACCTTGTTTTAAATGCATCGAACGTGAAACTGCTAATTCTTCACATGAATGTTCAAATGCTTCTATTGTTGCAAATTCTTCAACTGTTCCAGTTGTCTAAAATTACTCATGTGAGGATACCACAAGCATCATTAACGACAATGCAGGGTTGAAGGAATTGTATGTGACAGGCATGTACAAAAGTCTCAAAGGGCATCAAACCCTTTGCGATGTCCTCAAAAAGCAGATTCTGAACGGGAACCCTAGGAAAGAGGGTATTGCCTTTGTGAGGAAACTCAACGCTGATGGATCCTACTGGACACCTGAGCAGTTCCCCAAAACCTCATGGGTTGCTACAAAAGGATATCCTATAGATCCATCCAATTTATCTGGCTTTACTTTTGAAACTTCATATTCCTTTGATGAGTCACTTAAATCCAACTACAAATTCTTCAAAAATCAGAAAGGTGAAGTATTTGCTAGATTTGTTGGAACTAACTGCAGGAACGGTTCTCCTATGCAGAAAATCCGGGTTCCCAAGGGCTACCTACTAAATCTTCAAGTGAACGTCCTCACGACATCACTCACGAAGAATAGGAACCCCGGATCAAATTCCTCATATGTACCCAAGTCCTCACTTGGACCAAATTCTTCAAATGGTCAAAAGTATCATTCTCGCGCTAATGCTTCTGTTTCGCAGAGTAAATCTAAGAGTTATGAATATGTGCATTATTCTTCAAACCATTATGTTCATAAGTCCTCGAAGAATTTCTCTGCTTATTCATTTGAGGACTCTAACCCTTGCCCTGTGAAACAAAGCGCACTTGCTTCAATGCCTCCATTCTCATATCGTGCTCGTAGAATGATGAACTCTTTGCCACCCCTCCAGATGTGGGTGGTGAATAAATCGAACTAATTTCTTATGCAGGGTCAGGTCTACATACGAAATTGAACATCTGATGAATTTGTAGGAGACCTGAGGAAATATCTTGAAAGGACGCAAGCTAACCATGAGGAAATGAATTTTTTATTTCTCACGTCCTCACACTACTTGCTTACTATGTTGTGTGATGAAATTTTGTCTAATGAAATTGATGTCATATTCTTCACTTTGAAGCATATGAGTTCGTAAGTGGTACTAATTCATCTGTAGAATGATACTCCAAAAGCTACTAAGTGGGTCCTCGATAGTGGATGCACAAACCACATGACTGGTGATAAGAATCCACTAATGAATTTGCCACTCACTCCATCTCCTCTGAAGCATATCACCTACGCAGACAAAGGAAAAATCAAGATATTGGGACTTGGTAAGGTTGCTATCTCAAAGGACCGAACCATGGACAAGGTGATGCTTGTCGAATCCCTTGGGTTCAACCTTATGTCTGTCTCAATGCTTTGTGATCTTGATATGATTGTCGTATTCGGAAAATATCGTTGTGTTGTGATCATGGAATCTAACAATTCCAAAGTCTTTGAAGGTTGTAGGAGAGGAGACTTGTATGTTGTTGATTTCTCTATAGGTCCTCAACCTACCACATGCTTACTTGCAAAGTCTTCAGAAGGCTGGCTGTGGCATCGACGAGGTGGACATGCGGGTATTAGGAACTTGCACACGCTCGTGAAGAAAAAGCACGTCATTGGCATCGAGGGTGTCAAATTCCTCAAGGAACACCTCTCCGGTGCATGTGAATCTGGAAAGATGACCCGATCCAAGCATCCCTCGAAAACAATCATGACCACGACTCAACCCTTTGAATTGCTTCACATGGATCTCTTTGGCCCCACTCATTACTCCACGCTAACAAATTATTCTATACAAAAATGAATTGCGGTATATCTTCAAACGATTTGCTTCAAGGGCGTCCACCAACTTCGGCGTCAAGATCAAGCACATCAGGAGTGATAATGGGACTGAGTTCAAGAACACTAATCTTGATGAATACCTTGATGAACTCAGTATTACTCATGAGTTATCTGCCCCTTATACTCCTCAGCAGAATGGCATCGTGGAGCACAAGAACAGGACTCTAGTTGAGATGGCTCGCACCATGCTTGATGAATACAAGACTCCTCGTTGCTTCTGGCCTGAGGCAATTGATACTGCATTCCACATCATCAACAGGGTATATCTTCATAAATTCTTCAAGAAGACTTCGTATGAACTTATGACTAGCAAGAAACCCAATGTAAGTTATCTCAAAGTCTTCAGTGCAAAATGCTGGATACACCTATAGAGTCCTCACCAAAGTTCTAAATTTGCACCAAAAGCACATGAAGGTTTTATGCTTGGTTACGGAAAGGACTCACACACCTATAGAGTCTTCAACACTTACCATCACAAGGTTGTTGAAACTGTAGAAGTGCGGTTCAATGAAACTGATGGCTCGCAAAGAGAGCACCTGCCTTCTGTGTTAGATGAACAACCTCCTGAGGAATCCATCAAGCTGAAGGCAACTGGAGATATTATATCCACTGAGGAAGTCATTCCAACGAATGAAGACTTTCATGCTAATACACCTGAAGAAAATAGCGCTGATGAAAATCCTCAGCCACGTCAACCTGCTCATCCAAGATTTGCAAATGAAGTGCAGATTGACAAAATCATCGATGACATCAATGCACTAGGTCCCCTCACTCGCTCAAAAGATTCACATTTTACTAACTTTTGTGGGCACTTTGCATTTGTCTCTATCATAGAACCCACCAAAGTTGATGAAGCATTCAAGGAGCCTGAGTGGATTCAAGCTATGCAAGAGGAATTGCATCAATTCTAGCTCAACAACATGTGGGAACTTGTCAAGCAGCCAGAACCTCACAAGCATAACATCATAGGTACCAAGTGGATCTACCAAAACAAGCAATATGAAAATGGCCTTGTGGTGAGGAATAAGCCTCGTCTTGTAGCTCAAGGCTACACACAGGTTGAAGGAATTGACTTTGATGAAACATTTGCACCTGTTCCTAGACTTGAAGCCATTCGCATATTGCTTGCTTATGCTAACCATCATAATATCATCTTATATCAAATGGATGTGAAAAGTGCATTCCTCAATGGTAAGCTTCAGGAAGAAGTATATGTTGCTCAACCCCCAGGTTTTGAAGACCCTAAGCATCCTGACAAAGTCTTCAGACTCAACAAGGACCTCTATGGCCTCAAGCAAGCCCCTTGGGCGTGGTACGACACTTTGAAGGAATTCCTCATGAAGAAAGGCTTCAAACCCGGTTCACTCGACCCAACTCTTTTCACAAATCCTATGACAATGAACTATTCATATGCCAAATATATGTATACAATATTATCTTTGGCTGTACTGACAAACATTACAGTGATGAATTTACCTATATGATGAGTGAAGAATATCAAATGTCTATGATGGGAGAGTTGAAATTCTTCTTAGGTCTTCAAATTCGTCAGCAAGACAATGGCATCTTCATCTCCCAAGAGAAGTACCTCAAGGATGTTCTGAGGAAATTCAACATGCAAGATTGCAAAGGCGTCAAAACTCCAATGCCTTCAAAAGGCCACATATGCACTGATGAAAATGGTAAAGATTTCGATCAGAAGGTATACCGCTCCATGATTGGCTCATTGTTGTATCTATGTGCATCTAGGCCAGATATTATGCTAAGTGTTTGAATGTGTGCCTGATTCCAAGCAACACCGAAGGAATCACACCATAAGGCTATGAAACATATTCTTCGATACTTAGCTCACACACCAACACTTGGATTATTGTATCCCAAGGGCCCAAATCTTCATCTCCTCGGATATTCTGATGCTGACTATGCTGGAGATCATGTGGATCACAAGTCAACCTCAGGCACATGTCATTTCCTCGGACGATCCTTAGTCTATTAGTCCTCGAAGAAGCAGAACTGCGTTTCACTCTCTACTGTTGAAGCTGAGTACATTGCTGCTGGCTCATGTTTTGCTTAGTTAGTATGGATGAAGCAAACCCTCAAGGACTACGACATCAAGTTGAAGAATGTGCCTCTCTACTCAGACAACAAGAGTACCATCAAGATTGCTTACAACCCAGTTCAGCCCTCCAAGACCAAGCACATCTAGATTCGTCATCACTTTCTTCGAGATCATGTACTCAAGGGCGACATCTCCATCGACCACATCCCCACTGAAGAACAACTGGCCGATATCTTCACAAAGCCCTTGGATGAAAAGAGATTTTGCAAGTTGCGGTGTGATCTAAATATCTTAGCATCTTCGAATGTTCTTTGAAAAAGGACACACATCCTAACACTTATGCAAAATTGATGACTTAGATGTGCAACACACGAAGTAACATTTTTCTTCAATCAATGAAGAATAACCCTCTAAGTGTTAAGAAATTAATGAAGAATTTGATTCTCAGAACCCTACGACAATTGTACGCGGTGTCTGAAGTCATCATTCTTATAAGGTGGGTCACGCCACCAACCATAGTTGCAATTCTTCAAAGTTGAGTTTTTAGTCATTTTTCAAATTCTTCAAGTTTTCAAATTCCTCAAGTTTTCAAATTCTTCAAACTTTGAAACTCATGTTCTTCATTGACTATATATATATTTGAGTTTTCAATGTCCTAAACAACATTCACTTATTGCTAAATTATTCAAGTTGATTTTCATCTAAGTGAATGTGATTGGACCCTTTCCCCTCTATGCTAAACTCAACCCAGTATGTTCACAAATTCTTCATATGCGTTCTACTTTCAAACTCGTTCAAAGTCTTCACTGTGTCCTTGACAACTAAAGAATTTGCAAACAAAAACTTTGAAATTTTCACTATCAAAATTTTCAGCGATTCCCGCTCAATCGATTCCGATTCCCGCGAATGGATAACCCATGATCCCCCACTATCGCCACTTCCCAGTACGTGGGTGACACCTGTCGCGTGGAGAGCAAGGGTCAGGAGCAATCCTGTCCAAAATCTTTGGGCAGATTGGTTTTCACATCCACTATAAATACCCCCTCCCCTTCAACTGTGCTCGGTTACTCCTCATCTCTACCCTCTCTCTCCCGAGCTCCAACCTAGCGCCACCGCTAAAGTCATCGACGCTGGTGTGGAAGAGCTTCACTGCCTCGACCTCGTCGTCTCCGTACTCTCATCGGCCGCAGAAGTATTCATCCCGCTGCCGCTGTAGCTGTCTCCCTCTGCCAAGCTAGGGCGTGGGAGATCTGAACTAACGAACTTCCCAATCTCATCTCTCAGTTCGTTGTGTTATTCACCAGGATGAATAAAAATTATTTTTACTGCCCCTGTTTGATCATCAAATGCTCTTCATATTCCTCAAAATGTGTTTATTCTTCATGAATCTTATTCTAAAAGCACATTACATCTTCATATACTTGATGATTTTCCCTAAGTAATGTTTTTCTTCAAGATTCCTCAATTGTGTGAATCCGCAAAATTTGCACAACTCTGGAACCTAAGACAAAGAACACTTAGTGAAATTCCTCAAGACACCCATGGTAAAATTCCTCACCTATTTCTATTTAAAAATTTCTGAGAACGCATATGACCTCTTCAAATTCCTCGCACCTATACTTTGTTCACAGGTATAACATGTTCGCTGATGAATCACTAGGTTCTCATCAACTTAACTCATTTGCAGCATTCCTTGAGGAAAAACTGTCTACTTCTTTAGAGTCCTCAAGAGTTCAAATTCCTCAGGTGAAGAAAATGGTTGACAGACAGAAACCTCAGAAAGGTGGAAAGAAGTCAGATGTGCACAATGCTTTTGAGATTCCAGATGATTTGTATGAGGAATACTACACACCAGATGAAGAAACTTATCGCAAAGAAACGACCAAGCAGAGAAATATTCGTCTGCAGAAAATTGAGAGGAGATGGGCAAGAGAATGGAAGGAATATCGTTATGGAACTCCTAAATACATGATGAAATTTGCTGTGAAACCTCCTTGCAGCAGGCCTCCCCTGGCTCAAAATCAAATTGCTGATCCCACTAGCCTCAAGACTGGTGAGTACTTTCCTCATATGTGGGAGAAGCAGCAAGCCAAGCTGGCGAGGAAAGCCAAAGAGGCAGTGAAGAAACCCAATGAAGATTCTGCTGCTGCTGCCTCTACCGGAGCCTCTACATGTGCTCCAAAAAAATCAATGATGAAGAAAGTTGTTGTGAAGACAAGTTCTTCAACCTCAAAACCATCACAGTAGATTCCTCAAGTCCAATGGCCTCAACCTACAAAGGCCTCAGCTGCTGGTACTGTTGTTGCTCAGTCCTCATCTACAGCTGCAAAGTCCTCAACCTAGTGCATCTGGTATCATGTAAGAGGACTGAGGGATTCAGAAAAATTCCAAAGATCCCGGCAAGCCCCTCTACTATAGCAAAGTATTCAACTAGCCCTATAGTGTTGAATCTCAAGAAAACTGTTGGACGAGGTCAAAGACCAAGTCCTCACTCAAGCAAGGCTATGGTAACCACACCCTCAGGATCTGAGGATGATGATGATGAAGCTGAGGATGAAGAATTGGAAGAAATCATCAGGCAAAGTCAGCAGAGGGCTGCTATAGCCAAGGGCAGCTCTGTTCCTCTCATGCTGGATCCCAAGATGATCCTCAACTTCATCGATATATGGCATGAAGATCCAAACACCCCACTTTCTTCACTAAATCTGCCTCTTGGTGTGGATCATGTCCTCACCCACTTCATCTCTGAAGAAAAATGGAAGAGAGAACAAGCTCTGAGATGTAAGAGGAACAGGGCTCGGAAAGAAAAGTTTCTGAGAGACAATGTGATGAACTTGACCCCAAATCAACTCGTCACAGTTTAGTCTAAAATTCGCACACTCTCTAAGGATAAAGAAAGGTCTGATGTTGAATGGAAGGGCACCAAGGTGAGATTCGTCAGAGCTGCTCAAGCTGCTGTGAAGGATCACAACACTAGGGTTGCAGCTCGATCGCAACCACAAAATCCTCAGTCTGATGAAATTCCTCAGACTGCTGATGAAACTGCTCAGCCCGATGTGACTACAGATGAGAATGCTTCTGCACCAGAAGCAACAACCAGTGCTGTTGAAGAAACTCAGACCTCTAATGACCATGCCATGACAATCACTACTGTTGTGCCTGAAGAAAATGAAAGGCCAGCTGCAGCTTTTGCTGCGCTTGAAGAACCTGAACCCACCAGGGCGACTGCATCAGTCATGCCTGAAGAAGCTAAAGCTGCAGAAGAGAAGACTCTTAAGAGAAAAGCATCTGATACAGAATCCTCAGTTGTGAAGAAGTTGAAGACTATGCCAAGTTCTTGAACTGGACCCATTGATGCTACACCATCTCCTTTGTACCTGCCTATCAAATTGTACCATTTGGGGTTGACTATTTCATCCCTGATGAAGAACATGAAGATCATTCTGCTGCTTCGACAGAGCAGATTGATGAAGAAATTGAAGTTGAAGACATTGCTTCAACTCCAAAGGTATCATCGCCCCAGCCTCAGTTCACTTCTCTAGAGGCTGGAGTTGAGGAAATTGATGAGGACGTAGACATTGGCAATACAACGCATGTCCTCAATGATGAATATTAGGAATCAGCACACCCAAATTCATCAATGACTACTCCTCTGACAAAGATTCCTCGGTCACCTGCTTTGACTGAAGAAATACATGAAGAATCTGCCAATCAGACCACCCAAGTTACTGAAGAAATTCCAGTTGCAATAGCTGATGACTTTGCTGCTCTACCCATAATTGAGGAACCAGCCCTCCAGATTGTTCAAGTTCCTCCCATGCCAAAGGAGATCAAGGGCCACTTCAAGCCAAATCTTCAACCGAAGCCAAGGATGCCATTCAATGGCTCAGTGCGCCCGAAATTCCTCAAGAGCAATTTCTTCAATGAGCGCAAGGGCCGGTCGTAGCATATTCTGGACGGCAACTCAGCTCAACTACTATGCATCAGTCCTGTTCGAGAAGAAGAAAGTCTTTGAGCACCACCAAATTCCTCATGCGGATATGGAAACACTTCCATCGTTCACACCGGTGCTCCAAGTTCTTCACGATGCAGGCATTCTTCCTTGCTGCGTCGACATCTGCGACTGGAATGAGGAAATCATCCTTCAGTTCTATGCCACGCTGCATGTTAGTGGAAATGCTTCAGACATCAACTCCTGGGTTTTGGACTGGATGACAGGATCAACACACTTCACTGCTCAAGCTTCTGAACTGCTTCAGTGTGTACTAGTTCCAATTCCGTCAGTTGAAGCTCGCAAACTGTTTGATGAGCCTGCACTTCCGAATCAGTTGATGCAAGTGCTAATGAAGACATTGCCTCCTAGAAAGCCTCAACGGAAAACCTTCCTTGTGAAGGATTTGCTATATGTGCCTAGGATAGTCTACCGCATACTCACAAATACTCTATGTCCTCAAAAGGGCCACAATTCTGAAGAAGAAGAAGTGGAGGGAGTCATGAAGAATATGCTCTTCAACATCATTCATGGGATTCCCATCGACTGACACGATTTCTTTATGAGGACATTGGCCAATGCTGCTTTAGCTCCATTTGAACAGAAGCCTTATGCGCCTTGGATCATGAAATTCATCAGGGCAAAGTCCTCAGTTCCCTTCAAGGTTGATTTCCAGAACCACTTTGGCTTCCTGCCTCTAATCAAAGTCATCAAGAGGACAATTGACTCAATGGAAGGAAAAGGTAAGGATGTCATTGATGAAGGCACTCGTCCATTTGATGGACAGTTTCGCAAAGCTGCTTCCTTCTCCACCAATGATGACACTGCAACTCAGGACTCCGAAGCAAAGGTCTCAGCTCACAAACCTCAAGATTCTGCCCCTTGTGTCATGACTGATCGCGAGCTGCTAATAAGTCTTCATCAGAAGGTCGATCACAATCACCAGTGGGTGAAGTGCCAACTTGGTTACATTGTGCAAAACACGACTCTGACGCAGAACACTGTGAAGAGGAATCACTACTATGCGCACGCAAACCTCAACCGCACTTGGGCCATATTGTCTCACCTCAAGTCTCCTGAAGAACTGAATGAGATGGATCTTGAGGAAAATCCTGCCTGGGCTCGTCAACCAAACAATAAATTCAAGAAATTCCAAGTTCCTATGATGGTCACAAGTTCATTCTTCATCACATGAGATAGATGAAGATGAAGACATTGACGACACCCTGCATCGACAAATGACCCCGACAACGCTGGCGCTCCTTCCTCACCAACACGATGAAATTCTTCAAAGGGGCATTAGTCCTCAATTTTTCTTCCCTTTTGGTCTTCGATGACAAAGGGGGAGAAAATTTGAGTTAGTCTTCAAGTGGGTCTCTATATATGGTTATTTTTGTTTAAGTTACAACTCTTGCTCTTCTCAAGCTTTTGTTGGTTGAGTTGCAAACTTAAGTCTGATGGTGGTCTGACACTTTTGAACTATTTCCTCGCATGTTTATTTCCTCAAGTACCTTTCACATACATGCTGAATTTCTTCAGAAACCAATTACCTCACGCATTTCAAATTCTTCATATCACATGTTCAAATGCTTGTATGAATTACAAGATATAGGGGGAGTTCTCCATGTTTTAACCTGTCTTGTGCAGTTGCAGTCCAAAGCTAATTCCTCAAATATGCACATCGTCAGGGGGAGTTCTTATATATCTTGCAATCAAATTCCTCAAACTCAGTAATTACACCTAATATTATTATCCCCGTTGAAAACTTAACCTATTTGTTATCAATCATCAAAAAGGGGGAGATTGTTAGTGCATCTAGTGCCCCTTACTGATTTTGGTGTATTGAAGACTTATAGGTTAAGGTACCAATGTATTTGTGAGTGTACACAGGCTCTATAAGTCGATGAGGAGTTTGATATATCCAGAGATTATCGACCCCTAAAAATGTATGTCTTCAACTGAAGACTTTGCTGAAGACTTTGTGAAGACTTTGGCAAAGACTTTGTGAAGACTTTGAAAATGAAGAAGTTGGTGTGACCTCGAAGATATAAACGAGGAATATGAAGCGTGTAGACTTTGTTTTCTTACTTTCATTTCCTTTATTTGAGTCATAGGAAACACCGTACTGTTAAAGGGGGGCATGGTAATACTAAGGAAAATTTCCACCTGATGCTCAACTCCAAAATCCTCAACCTACACAATCCTACGAGTGAAGCCTTTGTAAATCTCTTACGGTTCAGTCAAGTTCTTCAGTGACAGAGATGAAGTTCTTCTGGTCTCAAAGGAAATTGATCTGACTAACGAGTTAGGATTTCGCTAGTGCGAATTGCCTACAAGTGAGGGACATGATATGTCTGAGGAATTTCATAGTTCGAAATTCCGACCGTTGTTGAGCTTAGCGCCAGCTGTCCCCAATCATTATTATCCACACAACGGTCATATCATTGGGGGCATTTATATCTTATCATGTCAGGTTGCACCCTGGCTATAAATAGCCACCCCCCACAACCGCTAGTTGGTTGGCTGCTCCGAGAGAGAACTGACACTTGTCATTTGAGAGCAACCCATCCTCCGAGGAATTTGAGAGAAAATCATCAGTGAGGAAAAACCCACAGCCAAACCACCAAACCCATAGTGATTGAGCATCACTGAAGAAATTTCTGTGTGGATCCGACGCTTGTTACCTTTGAGGACTGTGCATCCTCTAGACAGTTAGGCTTCATGGTCTAGTGCTCCTGTAGTCAATTGGGGATCACGAAGTGACCTTGATCTAGAGCATCCAGAAGTAAATTGTGGATCATTGGGTGACCAGTTTGTGAGGGTTTTGGAAGTCTACCCTGAAGACTTACCACGAGTGTTGGGCCAGGACTGTGTGACCTTAGCTCAAGGAGAATACGGTAAGGACTGTGTGTCCTGGGACTGTGGGTCCTCTGGTCAATCTCTCTATTCCTCATATACCTATTGATGAAATTGATTGTTACTGTTTGAAGAATTTGACTGAAGACATTCACAAATTCCTCACCTCAAATTCTTAAAGTTACCTTGTTCATCACTGCTTATCCTGTATCACGCTACTTACTATTTGTGCATGTTTCATTTCATCATGATAACTATGATGTTACTATGTTCCTCATGCACTTGAGTACTTATTCTGCTGCTAGTTATTCATCACATTTCAAATTCCTCAATGTAGAAATTCCTCAAGTGATGAATTTGTAAAAATCGCCTATTCACATCCCCCCTCTAGTCGATATAACGCACTTTCAAGCCCCCAGAATATGTTGTGTACCAAGAGCGCACGAGTGATGAGAATCGTCACTTCTGGGCCACGATGCACATCTACGGTAGTGGCATCTCCTTAGAATGCCCCTACTGGTTCACCGGAAGGTCTACTTTCTTTGAGCCACAAGCCATCCAGCTAGCAGCTCGAGAGGCTATAGTTCAACTCTGGCACTTGTCGCCAAGAGTTAACTACCGCTCCTTCTATTATTACCCTAGCAGTGACGGGTATAGTAGGCCACCCGAGATGCCAACGGAGACCACAAGACAAAGCCTGCACTGCTGCATCTTGTGCGCTACCTCAACGCACTAGAGGCACTATTCGATCAGGTCACTCTTGATCTGATCGCGGCTCGTGGAGAACTTGCTCGTCAAGCCCCAGCAAGAAGAGAAGTAGCACCCGACGCTGACAACCCTGTCGTGATGTTCGGACGAGCAATCGAGTCATTGAGGCCTGCCCCTACAACCGACCGGAATGTGTTTGTATCCCCGGAGGAGCTTCGTTGCCCTTTGGGTACTCGCTCCAACGGGATTGTGGCCACCAACCCCCGCGATAGTCATCATCGCTACCCCGACCCTGAAAACCATCACCATGATCCAGCAAACACCGACGGTGAAGCCCAAGGAGAAGCCTCGGCGTCCGCAAGTGTCGGGACCCCGATCCTAAGTCATATGAATCTAGACTGTAACATATCACATCACTTTGGGCCTCACGCATGGTAAGTTCCACGGCTGCAACCTTACCTTAGCGAGTTGATCATACAAATCGTTGATCCCGGGGAGAGGATACTTGTTCTTAATGTTGACCAGATTCACTAGCCGATAATCCACAACCATCCGATCTGATCCGTCCTTCTTCTTGATGAATAGGACGGGATAGGACAAGCCCAAGGATAAGAACTAGGATGGATGAAACCTTTCTTCAAATCCTCATCGAGTTGAATTTAAAGTTCGGCTAGCTCTAAGGGTGCCATCTTATAGGGTCTTCTGGCTATTGGGATAGTTCCTGGAATGAGCTCTATCACAAACTCAACATCTCTGATAGGTGGAATTCCTGGCAGTTCTTCTGGAAAGACATCCGGAAAGTCACGGACTACCGGAATATCTTCTAACTCTGGAAGAGTACTAGCGTTGAGGGAATAGAGTTGGCGCTTGGCTGCTCGAGTGGAGACATTAACTGTCTCACCCGATGGATGTGTAAGTTGAACATTCCTAGTATGAGTATCAATCTTAGCATAGTGGGTTTTCATCCAATCCATGCCTAGAATGATATTGATGTCCAAAGACTTGAGGGCTATCAAGGATTCTAGGAAGACTAGCCTATCCACCAAAATCTCATTGTCATGGTTCACCCTAGAAGTTTGCCATTTCGAACCAGGAGTCTGAACAACTAAAGGAGTAGGCATATCACAAAAAGACCTGTTATGCAACTGTGCATAACTTTCCGAGATGAAAGAATGAGATGCCCCAGTATCAAATAGAACAGATGTTGGATGACTATTGACAAGGAGCATAGCTACGATAACATCAGGATCCACAAGGGCTTCCTCAGGAGAGACATAATTCACTCGTCCACGAGCAGGAGCTGGCTTCACATAGAAGGCTTTTCCTAGCTTCCCATGTCCAGCGGGCTTAGCATTGTTCTGAGGACACTCACGAGAGTAGTGTCCTGGTTCCCCACATTTATAGCAAACCACGGTGGCACGGGGTGCGACATTTTCAGGCAGACCTCCAAATGGTCTGGCCAGAGGGTTGGGCTGAGTTGGGCGAGGCGCCTGGAAGGATGGCCTCGCAGTGTACCTTGGCGGCAGAGCTGCGTTGGGCACCCACACCCGGCGTTTGTTAGAGCCCGAGCCAGATGTGGGGCTGAAGTCACGGTTATGCTTCCTCGTGGCCTCATAGTCAGTCTGTCCAGACTCGGTATTGATAGCCTTGTTGACGAGAGCCTGGAAGGTTGTGCAGTCGTGCAGGCGCAAATCTCGGTGGAGCTCAGGATTAAGTCCTTGCAGAACCTAGCCTATTTCTTGGCATTAGTTGAAACTTCCTCTAGAGAATAGCGAGCGAGATTACCGAACTCACGGCTATAGGCATCCACTGACAGTCTGCCCTGGGTGAAAGCACAAAATTCCTCTCTTTTGCGATCCATCAGCCCTTCTAGGATGTGATGGTTACGGAATGCCACACTGAAGTCTACCCAAGTTGGTGTTGGGCCTTCGGGATGCATGGCTTCATAACTTTCCCACCACAAATTGGCGGGTCCTTCCAAAAAATAAGTAGCAAAAGTCACCTTGTTGGCCTCGGACACATTGGCATCCAGGATCTTGCGGAACATGCTAGTTAGCTAGTCATCCGCGTCGAGAGGGTCGACCGAATGATGATACTTAGGTGGGCACAGCTTTACGAAATCACCAAGTGACACATCATCATTGTTTTCATTGCGGGAGCACGTGGTGTGTTCTGCTCAATTCTTTCCAGCAGCCTCTTGGTCTCCCTCTTGTTCCGTTTAGCTTCAAGCATCACATCTGCCAGAGAGGGCGCATGTGGCAGGTTCTCTTGCCTTGGATGGCTTCCCTCGCCCTGCTCGGGGGCAAGCACGGGGTTATTCCTAGTTGCCACCATCCTGGGAAAACAAACCCACAGCTTAGACATAGAGGACATGAACTCTAAGACATGAGATAAGGAATGTACTGGACAACATGGCATGCAGGGTGAACACCCAAACAACATGGAAAAAACAACTACCATATGAACACCATGTTTCATACACACCATGACTTAGTTCAGTACAAGCCCAAGCTGTGCCCACCTAGACTGTTGAGTAGACTCTGGCGTTTTTAGTGCAGCCACCTAGACTGTTGAGTAGACTCGAAACAGAAAATGGGCGCGACCGATCGCAACAAGGTTCCTTCGCGTGCAGGTTTTCCATACAAGAGTCAAAATTGTCCAAGGAAAATAACTCCACGGCAAGAATTCACTTGGGGTTTTGCAACTTATCTTTTCATTGCCGTACTCCTTCCAGCATGGTTTTTTTGAACATTGCCCCTAGGTATCCATACCACCACCAACCCCCCCCCCCGGCAAAGCTGCACACGAGGTAACCTTCTGTCCTTTGAAGAAAAGAAGGAAGAGAAAATGGATGTGGGACCTTGGCGGTCCGTTAGCTCTTGCCGGGAGTAAGTGCAATGCAATATCTCAGACAAACATGCACATAAGTAAACATGAGAATCAACAAGATTTCCAGAAAACTTATCTTTATTGAACTACGCACAAGGTCTGCGTCTGGCTTTGTACAAAGGATTACATGCTTTACCAGCAAGACTTGTACAAAAGGTGGTTGCCGGGGTTCCCGGCAATCGCACCTTGTGGATTGAACTTACGAAGATGTTCGATGTTCCAGGAGTTGCTCACTGGGACGCCATATTCGGTCTCCAGGCGGACTGCAGCAAGCCTGGTGACTCGTACTACCCGATAAGGGCCTTCCCACTTCAGCTTCAACTTGTTGGAATTCTTGGCGGACTGAATGTGCCAAAGAACAAGGTCGCCTTCCTCAAGACTTCGGGCGTTAACCTTGTGGCTATGATAGCGGCGCAAAGCTTGCTGATGGCATGCATCTCTCACAGCAGCCTGAAGACGGTCTTCCTCAAGGAGCGTCATGTCATCTTGCTGCAACTACTCTTGCTCAAGCTCATCATAAGCGGGCACTCGAGGTGACCCATATATGAGTTTCGTGGGGAGAACTGCTTCCGCCCCTTATACAAGGGAGAAGGGTGTCTGGCCGGTAGCTCGATTTGGTGTCGTTCTGATTGACCAAAGAACCACCGGCAACTCATCAATCCAGTGCCTTCCGCATTTGTGCAGCTTTTCGAAGGTTCTCGTCTTGAGGCCTCGCAACACTTAAGTAGTAGCACTTTTCGCCTGGCTGTTGCTCCTTGTATGGGCAACAGAAGCAAAACAGATCTTGTCTCCAAGGTCTTGGACATATTGCATGAAGGTGTGGCTTGTGAACTGTGTGCCGTTGTCAGTGACGACCCTATTTGGTACACCAAAACAGCAAACTAGTCCTTTAAAGAACTTAACGGCTGATTGTGTTGTCACCTTTCTCACTGCTTCCACTTCTAGACACTTTGTGAACTTGTCGATTGCAATGTACAAGTACTCAAAGCCCCCGTTAGCACGGTGATACGTCTCCAACGTATATATAATTTATGAAGTATTTCATACCATGTTTACAATTATTCTATATGATTTTGGTATGATTTTATTAGAACTAACCCGGAGTGACGCTGTTCTCAGTAGAACTACCATGGTGGTGTTTTTGTGCAGAAATAAAAGTTCTCGGAATGAGCTGAAAATTTACGAAGAATATTTTTTGGAAAATATAAAAAATACTAGAGCAAAGAGTCACCGAAGAGGAAGGCCGGGGAGGCCAAAAGCCTCAGGGGCGCGGCCACCCCCCAAGGCGCGCCCACTAGGCTTGTGGGCCCCTCGGGGTCCCATCGACCTCCCTCTTAGCTCGATATATCTTCAAATATTCCAAAAAACCCGAGGCTTAACCTAGATCGGGAGTTCCGCCGCCGCACACCTCCAGAGCCACGAAAAACAAATCTTGGCCCTCTCCGACACCCTGCTGGAGGGGGTCACCATCACCGGAGGCCATCTTCATCGTCCTGGACGGGCCATCAACACCATGGAGGCCATGGCGGAGGAAGCACGAGGGGGAGAACCTCTCCCCCTCTCTCCCGGTGGTGACGGAGTGCCATTGGGGGAACCATCGCCACGGTGATCGTATTCATCAACATCACCATCTTGATCACCATCCTCATCTCCTTTTAGCGGTCCACTCTCCCGCACCCTGCTGTAATCACCTACTTAAACATGTTGCTTTATGCTACATATTTTTATCCAATGATGTGTTGCCATCCTATCATGTTTTTAGTAGATTACTTTTGTCCTTTGGGTTAATTGATGATCTAGATTGGTTTGAGTTGCATGTTTTATTATTGGTTCTATCCTATGGTGCCTTCCATGCAGCGCACACATGAGGGATCCCCGCTGTAGGGTTTGCAATATGTTTATGATTTGCTTATGGTGGGTGGCGTGAGTGACAGATGAACAGATCCGAGTAAGTAGGTTGTTTGTGTATGGGATAAAGGGGACTTGATGCTTTAATGCTATGGTTGCGTTTTACCTTAATGATATTTAGTAGTTGCAGATGCTTGCTAGAGTTCCAATCATAAGTGCATATGATCCAAGTAGAGAAAGTATGTTAATTTATAAAATTGCAATAATGATTTCCGATCTTGTTAACAATTTCCTAGGATAATTCCGCACACCGACCCATCATTATACCATACTTGCTATTTGTAATATATTGTAATATTACGATAGCAGCACCTATATTTATATTTTAGTTCTCTGATATCATGCAAAGCTATCCTCTTCAGACCCACAACATAGTTTGATTTCTCGTTTCTAGATGGCAGCAAACGTTCGGTGTACGTAGAGTCGTATCGATGGCAGATAGGACTTGAGATAATATTGATCTTACCTTTATCTCCTTGTTGGTTTGACACTCCATACTTATCACTTCCACCTTTGGAAATTTCTACGATGATTCCTTGCACTTGGGGATTATCAAGCTCTTTTCTGGCGCCGTTGCCGGGGAGCAACAACGTGGGGTTGATATTCTCGTGTATGCTTATTTACTTTATTAACTAAATAGATTTTGTTTTACCTTTTTACTTTCTGTAGTTGTGGGTGAAACAAAAAAAATAAAAAATAAAAAATACAAAAAGAGTTACTTGCCCCTTTTACCTAAGAAGTTCTTCAAAAAGAGAAGTGATTGGAAGGTTGTGCATTGGAGAAGTGAGGGTCGACCTTGAACACTTGTGTTCATGCTCATAGAAACAATGTAGAATTTTTCATGGAAGCTTTTGTAAAATAATCATCACCTTGTATATATCCATTGTATTATAAATAATGTGCCAAAATTTAATTTTAGGATGATTAGATTGCTTGTTTGGTGTGTGCTGTGCAAAAACAGAAACTTTGTCTGTAGTGCGTGAATTTACGTTTTTTACTGGAACATCAAAAGTTTCTGAAATTTTTACACATTACTTCTATGCATTTTATTTAATTTTGCATACATATTCAGAATTTTTTAGTTACATAAGTATACGAAGTTTCTAGATTACTACAGACTATCCTGATTTTAACAGATTCTGTTTTCTATGCATTGTTCTCTTATTTTGATGAATATGTGGCTTTGTATCGGGGGGTAAGAACCATGGTAAAGTGGGAATACAGTATATATAATGCTAATATGAATTTGGAATGAGTTGACAACAGTACTTAAATTAGTAATTTGCTTTATTATACTAACAGATCTCACGAGGGTTTTGTTAAGTTTTGTGTGAATGAAGTGTTCTAAGATCGCGGAGGTATCGATATAAGAAGAATACAAAGAGAGAAGAGTTCAAGCTTGGGATGCCCAAGGCACCCCAAGCAAATATTTCAAGGAGACTCAAGCACCTAAGCTTGGGGATGCCCCGGAAGGCATCCCATCCTTATTCTTCAACAATTATCGGTATACCTCAGTTTTTGTTTTGTCCACATGACATGTTTCTTTAATGTTTTTTCCTTTATGCTCCCTTATAGTATGAGATAGTCCTTGATAAATTTATAGAATGCTCTTTGTGCCTCACTTAAATCTTTTGAGTATGGTTTATAGAATGCTTCGTATGCTTCACTTATATATTTTGACCTTGGATGTTGGTTAATCTATATTAATTAATAATGCTCTATGAACTTCACTTATATCTTTAATAGTATGAATATAATGATCATCGGAATTTGGCTTGGAAGAGTATCATTGAAATATCATGCCTAGCTAAAAAGGCATTAAAGAAAAGCACTTCTTGGGAGACAACCCAACACTTTTACTTTATGTTTTGATGTGTTAACATGATTAAGCTACTGTAGTAATCATTTCGTGTGCCTTTAATTTCAATAAAGTGCCAAGTAAAGCCTTTGGGATAGTATGGATACTTGCTTATTTGGTTATGTGCAAAAACAGAAAGTTTTGCGTCCAGTATCTGAATTTTCTGATTTTACTGGAGAGTCAAAAAATTATGAAGTTTTTCCAAAACATTTCTATTAAAATTCTGTGATATGTCCTAATTTTTCAGAATTTTTAGAGTCAGGTAAGTATGGTGATCATTCAGATCTTTCTAGATTTTCTGTTTTTGACAGATTCTGTTTTGCATGCATAGTTTGCTTGTTTCAATTGTTCCTATAGCTTATATTGAGTAATATAAATTATCGGAATGATATAATACAGTAGGTATCATGGGTGAACAATTATTAATCTTGTCTTGAAAGTACCTAAGTGAATGATTTATCTTTATTACACTAACCCTTCTAACGAAGTTCCGTTAAGTTTTGTGTGATTGAAGTTTTCAAGTTTTGGGTGCGATACCGATATGAGGTGAATAAAGAGTGAAAAGAACTAAATATTGGGGATTCCCAAGGCCCCCCAAGATAATAGTAAAGTACACTCAAGTGTCCAATCTTAGGGACGCCCCGGAAGGCATCCTCTCTTTCGTCTTCAACACTATCGATATATCTTACTTGGACCTATATTTCTATTCGTCACATAATATGAGTTTTTCTTGGAGCGACATTTTTTTTATATATTAGGTGTTATTCATAATCTTGTTTTTCAATAAAAATTTCCAAGAATTGCCTTAGGATGCTTGCATTGCATGTTTTATGTGTGATGTGTAAAAAACAGAAACTTTAGTTGTAGTGTTTGGATTCTAATATTTTACTCAAATATACAAAGTTTCTGAAATTTTTACACAGTATTTTAATATAAATTCCTTTGAATATCCTAAATTGAAATAATTTTTAGAGTTCCATAGGTACACTGGTTTAATAAATTACTACAGACTATTCTCTTTGGACAAATTGTTGTTATAGTGTTGCTATCTACTTATCCTATAGTTTCCCTAGCCTATATTGGTAGATATAAATTGTGGAAATGATAGTATAGAGTACCTAATGTTTGAAAATTATTGTGCAACTTGCCTTGGCAGTACATGAAGTGTTGATTTGTACTTATGTGTACTAACCTATCTCACGAGTTCTTTTTGAGTTTTGTGTGGATAAAGTTTTTGAGAATAGGTGAAACCGGGATATGAAAGGATTGAACAAGATACAAAAGCTCAAGCTTGGGGATTCCCAAGGCACCCCAAGAAAATATTTCAATAACTCTTAAATATCAAAGCTTGGGGATGCTAAGCATCCTACCTCTCTTCATCAACAATTATCGGTTAGCCTATGTTGAGCCTAAATTTTTATTCGTTCACATGATGCATGCTATTCTTGGAGTGCAATCTTTATTTTGTTTGTTGTTTCAATAAAATCATTGGATGTGAAATTTTGAATAAGTGAGAGTCCTCACGTGGCTATATAACTAATTGACTATGTATTGATCTTCACTTTTATCTGTTTGGAGTAGTTTGTCATTCACTCTCGTGCTTCACTTATATCCTATGGGTA
Source organism: Hordeum marinum (assembly GCA_022496015.1). Classification (NCBI taxonomy): domain Eukaryota; kingdom Viridiplantae; phylum Streptophyta; class Magnoliopsida; order Poales; family Poaceae; genus Hordeum; species Hordeum marinum. Next base: position 75,261,606 of record CM039672.1, read on the forward strand.
AATGGTTGAATGATCTGAATATCATAAATATGAAATTAAAAATGCTTCATATACTTATCCCATGGGGAGTAGTGACTTCACAAATAATAGGTATAGGTGGTGAAATTTATTGAAAGTTAGCAAACACCGCATTGGTCACTTGAGCAATTCATGAAAGAATGTTGAAGAAAGAGAGATTTAACATATAAATATACTATCTTGGACATCTTCAATGACTGTGATTACCCATTAATTATTTTCAAACTTGAGAAAATTAGTTGAAGTTGGACAAGGAAGACAACGTGATGAGTTATGGTTGAATATATTTGCATAGAAGTTATATTGTTATGGATCCTCCAACATGTGGTGCTTGCTTCCACCTCATACTAGCCAAAACTTCCGCACCAAGTAGAAATACTACTTGTGCACCCAAACACCCTTAAACCAGTGTTTCCATGAGAGTCCACTATACCTACCTATGGATTGAATAAGATCCTTCAAGTAAGTTGTCATCGGTGCAAAAAGCAATAAAAATTGCTCCTAAATATGTAAGATCTTTTATTGTAAGGGAAAATAAGCGTTGTACGAATTTGTGATGACAAAGAAATAAAAGCGAAGGGCTGCATAATAAAGGTTGCTATCACAAAGGGTAATACAATGTGACATTGCTTTACATTAAGAGTTTGCGCATCCAAAAACAAAAAGTGCATGACAACCTCCTTTTCCCTCTACGAAGGGCCTATCTTTTAGTTTCTAGTACTTACCTTTATACTAGAGTCATGGTGATCTTCACTACTTCCTATATTTCTCCTTTTTCTCTTGGCAATCATCATGTAGTGAGGAAAGATCCGAGCATATATGGCCATCCAAATATATTTGATCATGAATCATTATTGTTCACAATTATCTATATGATAAATAAGTTGGGAGGCGAAACATTAAGCCCCTATCTTTCTATGTGTTCGATGGATGTTATTTATTCTAAAACTATGCTTTGAGTGCTAGCAATCATGGAAGACTACATGATAGTTGAGTATGTGGAATTTGCTAAGTCAAAGATCTTACATAGACCCTTCCTAAAAATAAGATGAATTGCAATTGTTCAATTACTAGGAATATGGTTCGTTAGTTTTCAAGAAGCTTTGTGGTCTATACTTTAACATGTGAATAGCTTGTTACTCGATCATGAGAAGTTTTATGAGATGAGCTATTGTTTATGATATATATTGATTCTAGAAAAAGTGACTGAAATTATCATTGATCAAACTTATGCACTTGCTAGCATTCACACTTCATAAATTATTTATTTTATCATTTACCTACTAGAGGACGAGCAGGAATTAAGCTTGGGGATGCTGATACGTCTCCAACGTATCTATAATTTATGAAGTATTCATGCTAGGTTTAGAATAATTCTATATGATTTTGGTATGATTTTATTAGAACTAACCCGGACTAACGCTCTTTGCAGCAGAACCACCGTGGTGTTGTTTTTGTGCAGAAATAAAAGTTCTTGGAATGAGCTGAAAATTTACGGAGAATATTTTTGGAAAATATAAAAAATACTAGAGCGAAGAGTCATCGGAGAGGAAGGCCGAGGACGCCACAAGCCTTAGGGGCGTGGCCACCCCCCTAGGCGCGCCCACCAGGCTTGTGGGGACCTCGGGAGTCCACCGACCTACCTCTCATCTCTATAAATCTTCAAATATTCCAAAAAACTCGAGGCATAACCTAGATCGGGAGTTCCACCGCCGCACACCTCCATAGCCACGAAAAACCAATCTTGGCCCTCTCTGAAACATTGCCGAAGGGGGTCACCATCACTGGAGGCCATCTTCATCGTCCGGAGGGGCCATCAACACCATGGGGGCCATGGAGGAGGAAGCATGAGGGGGAGAACCTCTCCCACTCTCTCCTGGTGGTGCCGGAGTGCCAACTGGGGAACCATCACCGTGGTGATCGTCTTCATCAACATCACCATCTTCATCACCATCCTCATCTCCTTTTAGCGGTCCACTCTCCCGCACCCCGCTGTAATCACCTACTTGAACATGGTGCTTTATGCTACATATTATGATCCAATGATGTGTTGCCATCCTATGATGTCGTGAGTAGATTACTTTTGTCCTTTGGGTTGATTGATGATCTAGATTGGTTTGAGTTGCATGTTTTATTATTGGTGCTGTCCTATGGTGCCTTCCGTGCTGCGCAGATGTGAGGGATTCCAGCTGTAGGGTTTGCAGTATGTTTATGATTCGCTTATGGTGGGTGGCGTGAGTGACAGAAGCATAGACCCGAGTAAGTAGGTTGTTTGCGTATGGGATAAAGGGTACTTGATGTTTAATGCTATGGTTGGGTTTTACCTTAATGATCTTTAGTAGTTGCGGATGCTTGCTAGATTTCCAATCATAAGTGCATATGATCCAAGTAGAGAAAGTATGTTAGCTTATGTCTGTCCCTCATATAAAATTGCAATAATGATTTCCGATCTTGTTAATAATTTCCTAGGATAATTCGGCACACCGACCCATCATTATTCGACACTCGCTATTTGTAATATATTGTAATATTATGATAACAACACCTATATTTATATTTTAGTTCTCCGATGTCATGCAAAGCTATCCTCTTCATACCCACAACATAGTTTTATTTCTCATTTCTAGATGGAAGCAAACGCAAACGTTCTGTGTACGTAGAGTCATATCGGTGGTATACAGGACTTGAGAGAATATTGATCTTACCTTTAGCTCCTTTTGGGTTCGACACTCCATACTTATCACTTCTAGGTTTGGAAATTGCTACGATGATTCCTTGCACTTGGGGATTATCACATGGGAAAAGGGGCCCAAGATGTCGAGCCCCCAGATTGAAAATAGCCGGGAAAGAGGGATTGTCTGAAGAGCTTTAGATGGTTGATGTAACTTCTTTGATTGGAACTGGCACGCTTCACATTTAGTTACTAGTGCAGTTTCATCCTGGAGAGCAGTACGCCAACAGAAACCTTGCCGAAAAGCCTTCCCGGCAAGAGCTCTTGACCCTAGGTGGGAGCCACATATGCCTCCATGTATCTCTGCCAATAGCTCCAGTCCATCCTCCCAAGGAATGCACTTCAATTTCACACCGTTCGGTCTCTTTCTATACAGGACGTCGTCCACAAACTTGTGCATCTTAGACTGACAAGATACTTTCTCTGCTTCTTTCTGTTCCTCACAGAGTTCTATTGTTTGAAGGAACTGAACTATGTGTTGTGCCCATGCTGGAGCCTGAATTTGATGGCAAGGACTGAAGGCATATCTTCTGCCACAGGGGCGTTTGTCTCTACGGCAAGGGCTTGGGGCCCAGCAGGAGCTTGTTGCCCCCGGGAAGATTGGTGTCGACCCCGGCAACTCCCATGTCGGCAGCTTCTGGGAGCTCTGCGGGGAAGTACTCGCAGGTATCCAACTTCCTTATCTTCCTTGTCGCAGCCTCTAGCGGGCCTTTCCTGCTACTTGGTCTTGCCGCGGCGACCTCCTCGGCCACCATGTTTCTTGTCGGACCCCTTTGCACCTTCTTGGGCCTTCTCCTTGTCTCGCCTTACGTACTCAACTTTTTGCCTTTCGGCAACTTGCTCAACTTGTCGGCAATTTTGTAGATCGTGGCCCTTGGTGCGATGGATCTTGCAATACTGCTTGTCGGAGCCCTCCGGCTTGTCGGCAGCCGCCAAGGCCTGACAAGAGGCGCACCCGGCAACCTCCTTGTTGGGGTTGTCAACCTTTGTCTTCTTGGCGGTTCTAAGGTTGCCAGATCCTCGATGGCAAGCACAGCCATGTCCTTGCGTTTCTTGTTTCGTCGCCGGCCTTTCCTTGCCGGGGCGGTGGTGTCTTCGTTTGAGTCGACTCCAGCACCGGCATCCTCGCCGGGGAGTCTGCTCCCTTCTTCATCTCAAGCATATCTATTAGCCAGAGCGTAGAGCTAGGCGACATCCTTGACTTTATTCCTCGCCAGCTCTTCGCGCATCCTGCAGTTACGCACATTCTAATGAAACACGCTGATAACAGCCGCAAGATGAATGTCTGGGATGTTGTAATGTATATGGCTGAATCTTTGAATGTACTTGCGCAAGGTTTCACCTTCCTTCTGGGGGATGAGGTGCAAATCGCTTGCTTGGACAGGAGCTTGGTGGCCTCTAGTAAAGGCACCAACAAACTCATGGCACAGGTCTGCCCAGGACGAAATGGAATTCTCCAACAGATGCATCAACCATGACTTGACGTTGTGCTTGAGCACCAACGGGAAGTAGTTGGCGAGTACCTTGTCATCGTGAGCCCTGGTAGCCTGCACCGTGATACGTCCATTTTGCATCATGCTTTTATATTGATATTTATTGCATTATGGGCTATTATTACAGGTTATGGTACAATACTTATGCCTTTTCTCTCTTATTTTATAAGGTTTGCATGAAGAGGGAGAATGCCGACGGCTGGAATTCTGGACTGGAAAAGGAGCAAATCTGAGATACCTATTCTGCACAACTCCAAAAGTAGTGAAAAATTACGGAGAATATTTTGGGAATTAATAAAAATACTGGCGCAAGAATCAACCAGAGGGGGGCTGCCAGCAGGCCACAAGCCTGCTAGGCGCGACCACCCCCGTGGCCGCAGGTAGCAGGCTTGTGGGGCCCCTATGGCTCCTCTGACGCCCACCTTCTCTTATATGAAGCATTTTGACCTAGAAAAAACCAGGAGAGAGCTTTCTGGACGAAGCGTCGTCGTCTCTAGGCGGAACTTGGGCAGAACCAATCTAGAGCTCTGGCAGGGCTGTCCTGCCAGGGAAACTTCCCTCCCGGAGGGGAAGATCGAAACCATCGTCATCACCAATGATCCTCTCATCGAGAGGGGGTTAATCCCCATCAACATCTTCACTAGCACCATCTCCTCTCCAAACCATCGTTCATCTCTTGTATCCGATCTTTGTCTCAACACCTCAGATTGGTACCGATGGGTTGCTAGCAGTGTTGATTACTCCTTGTAGTTGATGCTAGTTGGTTTACTTGGTGGAAGATCATATGTTCATATCCTTTACGATAATTAATACTCCTATGATCTTGAACATGCACGTGTTTCGTGAGTAGTTACGTTTGTTCCTAAGGAAATGCACTACTGGAATCAGACGATTTGCTGTCTGCCAGCTCTTTGTCGTCTGCTAGCAGACGGCAAAGAGTGTGTTTGCCATTAGCTAGCACAAACCAGACGGCAAAGAGCTAGCAAACGGCAAAGAGGGGCTTCGCCATCAGCCAGCTCTTTCCGTCTACTACCGGACGGCAAAGATTCTTTGCCGTCAGCGAGCGGACGGCAAAGAGGTGGGTGGGGTCCAGTTGACGACACCACTTTAACGGCCCACCACCCCACCTCTTTGTCGTCGGCTAGCAGACGGCAAAGAATCTTTGTCGTCCGCTAGCGGACGGCAAAAAGGTGGATACCTAACCCGCTAAGGGCGCACCCCCATGCCTCTCTTCTCCCCCGACCCATCTCCCCAGCCCAGTCCCCACCCGCCACAACTGCCCAGCCCCACCCACCCCCCCGCGCGCCCTCGCGTCGGGCTCCCCCCGCCGCCGTGCTCCCGGCCCCCGTCGTGCCCCCGTCGCGCCCCCAACACCCCCACCGTCGCCCCCACTGCCGGCCGCCGCCCGCGCCCCCACCCCCACCACCGCGTTGCCATCGCCAGCCGCCGCCCGCACCCACAACCCCGCCCCCACCCCAGCCGCCCCCCACCCCTGTCGCCCGCGCCCACCGCCGGCCACCGCCCGCGCCCACAACCCGCCCCGCCACGTCGCCACTGCTGGCCGCCGCCCGCGCCCACCACCCCGCCGCTCACGCCCACCACCCCACAACCCCGCCCCTCTCTCCCTCCCCGGCGCCCCCGACACCCCACCGCCATCGCCGCCGCCACGCCACCCGCCTCCCCCGACGACCCAACGCCGGCCTCCACCCTCCCACTCTGGTGAGCCCCCTCCCCCTCTCTGTTATTTCATTTTTTAATAGTCTAGTTAGTAATTTAGTTAGTTAGTTGTAGTTAATTAGTTTACTTAGTAATTTAGTTAGTTGTAGTTAATAGTTTAGTATAGTTAGTAATTTAGTAATGTAGTTAGGTTAATTAGTTGTAGTTAATTAGAAGAAGAGAGAAGAATAAGAAGAGGAGTAGAAGGAGATGAAGAAGAAGAAGAAGAGGAAGGAGAAGAAGAAAAGGAGGAGGAGGAGGAGAAGAAGAAGAAAATAAGAAGAAGAAGAAGAAGAAGAGGATAAGAAGAAGAAGAGGAGGAGGGGTGCATCGGCGCCGACGTAACCGGGTCGAGGATCGCCGACACGACATCATCGACACCCCGACCCCCAACACGACACCCCGACACCATGACACGGCACCCTGGACCCCGACACGACACCCCGACACCCCGACCCCGACATGGCATCCTCGACACCCCGACCCCGACACGGCATCCCCGACACCCTGACCCCGACATGACACCCCCGACACCGCGAGCCCGACCCCGACACGGCACCCCGACACGACACCCCCGACAACCCGACCCCGACACGGCACCCCTGACCATGACACAGCACCCCGACCCCGACACGACACCCCTGACAACCCGACCTCGACACGGCACCCCGACCCCGACACCCCGACACAGCACCCCGACACCGACACCCCGACACGGCACCCCCGACCACGACACAGCACCCCCGACCCCAAAACGACACCCCTACACCCCGATGCCGACACGACACCCCGATGCCGACACGACACCCCGACACGGCACCCCTGACCACGACACAGCACCCCGACCCCGACACGACACCCCCGACACCCCGACCCCGACACGACACGGGTCATATATTTGTGAATTATGAGTTAGGTCATATATTTTTCGATTTTGTTATACAAAACATCATATTTATGTTGATCAGGTGGATTTAAATATGCAGTTGTTTTGTTGCTGGGAGGGTCTGGTGTTCGACGACCTCCCCGTGCGTTCGACGAGCCTCGGGTAATAGAGGTAGGAAGGCTACTGCGCCTTCGTCGCCGCCACCCCCAGCTGATTCTCCCAACCATAGGAGTATTCCGTCTCAGGTGGACTCGTCTGACTTGGACCCCTCTCGGACTCCAGTCCACGAGCCTCGGGTCACCGAGCCATCATCCCAGGAGACTCTGGTCCCAGAGTCTTCGTCCCAGGAGACTCGGGTACCAGAGTCTTCGTCCCACGTGACTCCGGAGGCTAGTGTCCATGATGATTGTGGCGAGGATCACTTGTTTTAGGACACCTATAGCGAGGGCAAGCTGGTTGAGGAGGGCAAGAAGGTCTACCAGCGTGGTTGTACCAAGCTATCGCCCGTGCCGACGACCTGCGAGCAGAGGTGGTTGATTCCGCCTAATGCAGAGAAGTAAGTGCATTTACTCTTTTTTAACCTTTTGCCTTCATGTTTCTTCAAATTAATATCTAATTTGTTGGCCTTGTCCTACTGTAGGGGTTGGAAATACGAGCGTGGTGTCCGCAGGCCCAACCAGGTCCTTGGAGTGCTTCTCCGGCACCACTTCATGGGGAAGGTCCAGTTGCCCGGTGAGGGTGAGTGTCCATAGGTAGCATTGACCTGGGAGCTATACAAGGCTGCCCCGGCCCCGTCGGAGGAGATGGTCGACAGTGTCTTGTGCGAGATGGTGGCTGACATTGTGATCCGTCGCTTTTGGGTAATTTCTCCTTTACAGAATTAAAACTCAACAACACCTAGTGATTGTACTAATCAGTGTTGTCTTGTTTGATTGCAGACCTTCTACATGTGTCCTGAGGAAGACGAGGCGAAAGCGGCTCTTGTTCTCGAAGCCGAGTGCAAGCGCCTACTTCAGAACTTATGGCACGAAGCTCGGGCGCAGGCTATTCGAGACTACTACGCCTCGAGTAACATTAAGAGGGCCAAGAAGAAGTGCCGCAAAAATTATCTGAGTAAGGAGAAGTGAATGAAGGTAATTATCTATTCTTTAGGCCTTGTACTTAGTTTCTTTGATTTGACTCGTCGGCGTAGCGCTGAAATTTCTCTTGTCTAACTTAGGTGTCCCCGAGACGGTGTGCGGATAGGATGGAGTGTTGGGAGGCATTGGTGGATGAGTGGTGCTCTCCCGAATGGCTAGCCAAACACAACAAGGCCAAGGATAAGCGTGCCCAAATGAGAGGTGTGCCACACCATCAAGGGAGCTCCAACATGTTTGAGTTCGAGGATAACTGGGTGTGTGGTTTGCTTCATGATTCATGCAATTTCATTATTCATGCTAGCTTGAGCCCTTAACTAATATTTTGTTCCTCTCTTTTAGGCGCGACACAACAAGAAGGAGGTGTCACCTGTGTTCGACCTCAATGCCATGGCCCATACTGCCTTGTACAATAAGGCCAAGGCATTCTCTGAGGATGACCTCGATCGTCCACAGAGTTTCAGCAACATCTCCTCCCACAACAAGCTCCTGAGGTATAGAGATGAGGGGAAGGCAAGGAAAGGGGAGGACTTCAACCTGAGCCAGAGTCCTTTTGATCCAGAGCTCCTGATGATATCTGGTGGCGGGAGGCGCCATGGCTCGATAGCCATTGGGGATGGACTAATACATTGTTGTAGAACTATCTTGGAGATCAAGAAGCGCCAGACGAGCTCTGATCCTGAGATAAGGCCTCATCCACGGCCAATGGAGCTCGCCATTGAGGCTAGGGCCCAGGAGCTTCTGGCGGAGGCAAACAGGCAGGTGGCACAGAGGGAGAGGGACATGAAGGAGAGGACGGCTAGGCTGTTAGAGGAGGAGAGGAACCGGAATGACGTGTCACACCGGGCCCTATACAAGATCCTCATGGTAAGTTTCTCCTGCATATTAGCCAATCATGCACGCAATGTTCGTTTAATCACTAACTAATATGAATGACTCGTGAAAACAAAATGTTCAGACCGTGTGCCAGAACAATGGTCAGACCCCTCCCTCGATGCCCCAGATTGGTATAGCACCCACGGTGAGTTTTGTTTAAATGATCATTAGTTACTAGTATTCACATTTTAGTTGCATCATGCTAAGGAGACATTGCAAATGATCTTTGGTGCAGCGTGCCTCTTCACAAGCATCGACCGATCCTTCTGCGTCTGTCGTAACCCCGACCGTTCCTTCTACGTCTCACCCTGGCGCAAACCCTACTGGTCCTTCACCTCCATGTTGATGGTAAGTTTTTCCAAGTGTTTTCATTAACAAATGCATACTTAGCTTAATAAATGACCTACTTAGCTCCCAAATGACCTATACTTAGCTTATTTTTCTCAAAAATGACTTGATATGCTTAGTTAGCTAGAAAATGGTATATTCTACCTAGGATAGCTATAAAATGACCTATACTTAACATTTTTTTCCTCCAAAATGACTTGATATGCTTAGTTAGCTAGAAAATGGCATTACAACCTAGTATAGCTCAATAATGATCTATAGCTAGCTTAGCTAGTTCATTTATGACATAATTAGCTCACTTAGGTACAAAATGGCATAACTACCGAGGATAGCTCAATAATGATCTATAATTAGCTTAGCTAGTTCATTTATGACATAATTAGCTCACTTAGGTAAAAAAAATGGCATATTAACCTTGGTTTAGCTCCAAAATGACCTATACTTACCTTATTTTCCTCAAAAATACATAATAACCTTACTTACCTCCAAAATGATATATTCTACCTAGGATAGCTATAAAATGACCTATAGTTAGCATTTTTTCCTCCAAAATGACTTGATATGCTTAGTTAGCTAGAAAATGGCATTACTACCTTGGAGATGAGGAGAGGAGAGGAGAAAAAGAAAGAGAAGATAAATTCTTCTTCTTCTTTTTCTTCTTTTTCTTCTAGATAGTCTTCTTCTTCTTCTAACTATCATCTTTCCCACTTTGTAGATTTGCTATAGATGAGGAAGCTTGCATTGATGGAGTGTACTCTTCTACTTCTTCTTCCTTTGTGTTTATGGAAACTTGTTTTGGATATGTATGTATGGATATGTTGTTGGAAACCATTGTGTGTTGTTGGAAACTTGTATGTTGACTTGTATGTTGGATATGTTGTTGGAATTTATTGTTGGTATATGCTTGTTGAAACTTATTGTTGGTATGCTTGTATTGTTGAAACTTGTATTGTTCATATGTTGGATATATATGTGATATTCTATCAAATTGAATGATTTTAAGAAAAAACAAAAAAACAGGGACTATATAGCCACTTTGTCATCCGTTGGTAGACGGCAAAGAGCTTTGCCGTCAGCCAGCAGACGGCAAAGCTGCCATGTGGCAGCTACCTGTGCAACCTGGGGCTGGCCTAGGTGGGTTCTTTGCCGTTCGCTGGCTGACAGCAAAGACCTTAGTTCTTTGCCGTCTGTTGGCTGATGGCAAAGACCTTAGTTCTTTGTCATCTGCCAGCTGATGGCAAAGAACCCACCTAGGCTAGCCCTAGGTCGGCAAAAAAACAGGTGCTTTGTCGTCCGCTGGCAGACGGCAACGACCTAAGGTCTTTGTCGTCTGCGAGCGGATGGCAAAGAACGCCGTTAAGCCCTTAACGGAGCTAAGTTGCCACGTGTGCCGTCCAGGCCCTTTGCCTTCCACTGGCAGACGACAAAGATTCAAAGGTCTTTGCCGTCCACCAGCAGACGGCAAAGCGCCCTTTACCGTGGCTTATTGAGCCAGACGATTGGCCATCTGCTGGCGGACGGCAAAGCCTTTGCCTTCCGGGGTTCATGCCTTTGCCGTCCGGGATGGTTGATGGCAAAGTGCCTAATTCCTACATTGATGGGATAAGTCTTGTTATAAGTAATCATGTGAATTTGGTATTCGTTTGATATTTTGAGGAGATGTATGTTGTCTCTCCTCTAGTGGTGTTATGTGAAAGTCGACTACATAACACTTCACCATTATTTGGGCCTAGGGGAAAGCATTGGGAAGTAATAAGTAGATTATGGGTTGCTAGAGTGATAGAAGCTTAAACCCTAATTTATGTGTTGCTTCGTAAGGGGTTGATTTGGATCCATATGTTTCATGCTATGGTTAGGTTTACCTTAATTCTTCTTTCGTAGTTGAGGATTCTTGCGATAGGGGTTAATCATAAGTGGGAGCTTTGTCCAAGTAAGGGCAGCATGTAAGCACCAGTCCACCCACATATCAGATTATCAAAGTAACAAACATGAATCAAATGAGCATGATGAAAACTAGCTTGATAGAAATTCCCATGTGTCCTCGAGAGCGCTTTGCTTTATATAAGAGTTTGTCCAGGCCTATCCTTTGCTACAAAAAGGATTGGCCTACCTTGCTGCACCTTTTCTACACTTTTTACTTGTTACTCGTTATGAATTATCTTATCAGAAAACTATCTATTACCGATAATTTCAGTCCTTGCAGAGAATACATTACTGGAAACCGCTCAATATTTCCTTCTGCTCCTTGCTGGTTTTGACACTCTTACTTATTAAAAGGACTAGATAGATCCCCTATAATTTTGGGTCATCAAGACTATTTTATGGCACCGTTGCCGGGGAGTGAAGCGCCTTTGGTAAGTGGAATTTGATAAGGAAAAATTTATATAGTGTGCTGAAATTTACTGTCACTTGTAACTATGCGAAGTAATCCTTTGAGGGGCTTGTTCGGGGTATCTTCACCTCAACCGGAAACACAAAGAGTTGTCCCTAAACCTACTAAACCTACTGAAAATATTTATTATGAAATTCCTTCAGGTATGATAGAGAAACTGATGGCTAATCCTTAGGCAGGAGATGGAACACTACATCCTGATTTACATCTAATCTATGTGGATAAAGTTTGTGGATTATTTAAGCTTGCAGGTCAGCCCAAGGATCACGTTAAGAAGAAGGTTTTTACTTTATATTTGAAGGAAAAGGCATTGAAATGGTATAGGATATGTGATGATATTGGATCATGGAACTAGAACCTATTGAAGATGGAATTTCATCAGAAGTTCTACCCTATGCATCTTGTTCATCGTGATCGGAATTATATTTATAATTTTGGCCTCGTGAAGGATAAAGAATCGCTCAAGCTTGGAGGAGGCTTAAGTTAATGTTATATTTATGCCCCAATCATGAGCTCTCGAGAGAAATTATCATTCAGAATTTTTATGCTCGGCTTTCTCGTAATTATCAATCCTGGCTCGACACTTCCTGTGCTGGTTCCTATATGAAGAAAGATATTGACTTCAAATGGGATTTATTAGAAATAATTAAATGCAACTATGAAGATTGGGAACTCGACGAAGGTAAGAAGTCAAGTATGAACCTTAAATTTGATTGTGTTAAATCTTTTCTAACCACCAATGCTTTTCGTGAATTCAGCACTAAATATGGGCTTGACTCTGAGATAGTAAATTCTTTTGTTGAATCTTTTGCTGCTCATGTTGATATCCCTAAGGAGAAGTGGTTTAAATATCATCCTCCCATTGAAGTGAAAGTAGTTAAACCTATTAAAATTGAAGAGAAAACAATTATTTATAATGTTGATCCTGTTATTCCCACTTCTTATATTGAGAAACCACCTTTCCCTGTTAGAAAAAGGGATCATGCTAAAGCTTCAACTATGGTTCGTAAGAGCTATGCTAGAACACCTACTATTGGAAATATGCCCTAGAGCCAATAAATAAAGTGTTTATTATTATATTTCCTTGTGACCGATAATCATTTATTATCCATGCTATAATTGTATTGAATGGAAACACATTGCATGTGTGGGTAAATAGACAAAACCGTGTCCCTAGTATGCCTCTAGTGAACTAGCTCGTTAATCAAAGATGGTCAAGGTTTCCTAGCCATTGACATGTGATGTCATTTGATAACGGGATCACATCATTAGGAGAATGATGTGATGGACAAAGACCCAAACTACAAACATAGCATATGATCGTGTCAGTTTATTGCTACTGTTTTTTGCATGTCAAGTATATGTTCGTATGACCATGAGATCATGAAACTCACGGACATGGGAGGAGTGCCTTGTGTGTATCAAACGTCGCAACGTAACTGGGTGACTATAAAGGTGCTCTACAGGTGTCTCTGATGGTGTCTGTTGAGTTGGCATGGATCGAGACTGGGATTTGTTACTCAGTGTGACGGAGATGTATCTCAGGGCCCACTCGGTAATACAACATCACAACAAGCCTTGCAAGAAATGTGGCTAAGTGTTAGTTACGGGATCTTATATCATGGAATGAGTAAAGAGACTTGCCGGTAACGAGATTGAACTAGGTATGGAGATACCAACGATCGAATCTCGGGCAAGTGACATACCGAAGAACAAAGGGAACATCATATGGTATTAACTGAATCCTTGACATAGAGGTTCGACCGATAAATATCTTCATAGAATATGTAGGAACCAATGTGGACATCCAGGTCCCGACATTAGTTATTGACCTTAGAGGTGTCTCGGTCATGTCTACATAGTTCTCAAACGCGCAGGGTCTGCACACTTAAGGTTTGGTGACGTTTCAGTAGTATAGAGTTATGAATGGTGGTGACCGAAGTTTGTTTGGAGTCCCAGATGAGATCTTGGACATCACGGGGAGCTCTGGAATGGTCCAGAGGTAAAGATTCATATATAGGAAGTCCTGTTTTGGTCGCCGGAAAAGTTTCGGGCTTATCGGTAGTGTACCGGGAGTGCCGGGAGTGTACCGGGAGACCTCCGGGAGGGGTATTTCGACCCAAGAGGCTTCATAGGCTGTGAGAGAGTGAATATCAGCTTTTAGTGGGCTGGTGGAATCTCCTACACAAGGCCCATGTGGCTGGAGAAGAAAACCCAAAAGGAAAAAGGTGGAAAAAGGCAAAAAAAGGAAAAAAAAAGGAGGAATCCTAATCCTACTAGGAGTGGAGGAGGTGGACTCCTCCTCTCCTAGTTCAGCCGAAGCCTACATGGCTTGGAGGCCAAGATGCCTCCTCTCCTCCTCTCCTCCTATATATACTGGTGGATTTCTAGGGTTTTGCACCAGTTTTTTCAGCCGCGTGCTACCCGTTCCTCCAGTGCATAGTTTCTCCTCTAGATTGGATTTCTGCAGTGCTTAGGCGAAGCCCTGCCAGAATTGCTCCACCACCATCGTCGGAGTGCCGTCACGCTGTTGGCGAACTCTTCTACCTCTCCGCTTTATCTTGCTGGATCAAGATGGCGGAGATCGTCATCAAGCTGTACGTGTGCTGAACGCGGAGGTGCCGTTAGTTCGGCGCTAGATCGGAAGGATCGTGATCAAGTTCGTGGGACGGATCGTGATTAACTTCGCGGGACGGATCGTGATTAGATCGCGGGAAGGATCATGATTGGATCGCGGGACGCACGATGATTTGGATCGTGAAGACGTTCGACTACACCAACCGCGTTACATAACGCTTCCCACTTAGCGATCTACAAGGGTACATAGATCCACTCTCCCTCTCGTAGATGCTCATCACCATGGATAGATCTTTGTGTGCGTAGGCAAATTTTTGTTTCCCATGCAAGTTCCCCAATAGTGGCATCATGATCTAGGTCTATGTGTCGATGAGATCTCGCGTAGAACACAAAAGGTTTGTGGGCGTTGATGCTTAGATTGCTTCCTCCCTTGGTCGGATTTTGATTTAGCGGTATTGTGAGATGAAACGGCCTGGACCAACATTACTCATACGCTTACGAGAGACCGCTTCCCTCAACCGCAACTTGTTGCATAGATGGCTTGCGGGTGACAGTTTCTCTCACTTTAGTTGGATCGGATCCGACAAAAGCGGTCCTTGAGAAGGTTGAAAAGAAACTAGTGTATCACCGTTGTGGTTTTTGCGTAGATGAGAATTGTTCTTGCTAGATACCTGTAGCAGCCACGTAAAACATGCAACAACAATTAGAGGACGTCTACTTGTTTTTGCAGGGTATGTTCTGATATGATATGGTAATTAAATGATGTGATATATGTGATGTATGAGATGATCATGTGATGTATAGATTATCACGACTTGCATGTCGATAAATGCAGCAACCGGTATGAGCCATAGGGTTGTCTTTAATTATTGTATGACCTGCAAGTCAATCATTAAGCGCCATGTAATGCTTTACTTTATCTCTACGGTAGCAATAGTAGTAGAAGCATATTGGGCACGACAACCCCGATGGCGACACGTTGATGGAGATCAAGATGATGGAGATCATGGTGTCGTGCCGGTGATGATGGAGATCATGCCGTTGCTTTCATGATGGAGATCAAAAGCACAAGATCATGGCCATATCATGTCACTTATGATTTGCACGTGATGTTAATCATTTTATGCACCTTGTTTTGCTTAGGACGACGGTAGCATTATAAGGTGATTCCTCACTTAATTTCAAGATAAATTGTGTTCTCCCCGAGTGTGCACCGTTGCGAAAGTTTGTCGTGTCAAGACACCACGTGATGATCGGGTGTGATAGACTCTACGTTCACATACAACGGGTGCAAGCCAATTTTGCACGTGCAGAACACTCGGGTTAAACTTTACGAGCCTAGCATGTACAGACATGGCCTCGAAACACAAGAGACCGAAAGGTCGAACATGAGTCATATAGTAGATATGATTAACATAATGATGTTCACCATTGAAGCCACCTCAACTCACGTGATGATTGGACTTGAGTTGCTGAATTTGGATCATGTGTCACTCAGATGACCTGAGGGATGTCAATTTGAGTGGGAGCTTTAGTAATTTTATTGACTAAACTCATTATCTTGAACAATAGTCTAAGTAACCTTTGCATATTTATGTTGTAGATCAATGGCTCGCGTAGTAGCACCCCTAAATTTTAATGTGTTCCTAGAGAAAGCTAAGTTGAAAGATGATGGAAGTAACTTTGTTGACTGGGCCCATAATCTGAGGATTATCCTCACGGCTTCCCAGAAGTCATATGTCGTTGATGCACCGCTTGGTGACCAACCACAAGACCTGACCTCCGAAGACGTTAAGAACGCTTGGGAGGAACGTTCTAGAGATTACTCAATAGTTTAGTGTGCAATATTGTATGCCTTAGAATCGGGACTTCAAAGACGTTTTGAACGTCATGGAGCATATCAGATGTTCTAGGACTTGAAGTTTATCTTTCGGAAGAATGCCCGAATCGAGAGGTATGAGACCTCCGATAAGTTCTATGCTTGCAAGATGGAGGAGAACGGGTCTATTAGTGAGAATATACTAAGAATGTCTGGGTATTCAAACCGTCTAGCTGAGTTGGGAATTACCCTTCCGCCAGAGGCGATCACTGATAGAGTTCTTTAATCACTGCCAAATAGTTACAAGAGCTTTGTGATGAACTATAACATGCACGGGATGAACAAGTCAGTCACCGAGCTGTTTGCGATGTTTAAAGTCGCTGAGTTTGAAATCCAGAAACAACATCAAGCGTTGATGGTCAATAAAACCACTAGTTTCAAGAAAAATGGCAAGGGAAAAGGCAAGAAGGGTAAAACCAAGAAGGATGGCAAAGCAGTTGCTACTCCTACAAAGAAGCCTAAGCATGCACCTAAGCCAGAAACTGAGTGCTTTCATTGCAAAGGAACTGGTCACTGGAAGCGGAACTGCCCCAAGTACCTGGCTGACAAGAAGGCGGCCAACGACAAACAAGGTATATATGATATACATGTTATTGATGTGTACCTTACTAGCTCTCGTATTAGTGCTTGGGTATTTGATACCGGTTCGGTTGCTCACATTTGCAACTCAAAACAGGAACTACGGAATAAATGAAGGCTGGCGAAGGACGAAGTGACGATGTGCGTGGGAAATGGTTCCAAGGTTGATGTGATCGCCATCGGCACGCTCTCTCTTCGATTACCATCGGGATTAGTGATGAACCTGAATAATTGTTATTTAGTGCCTACGTTAAGAATGAGCATTATATCTGGATCTTGTTTATTGACGAGATGGTTACTCATTTAAATCAGAGAATAAAGGTTGTTCTATTTATATGAGTAATATCTTTTATGGCCATGCACCCAATGTTAGGGGTTTATTCATATTGAATCTTTATAGTGATGAAACACATGCTCATAACATTGATGCCAAAAGATGTAGAGTTGATAATGATAGTACCACTTTCTTGTGGCACTACCGTTTAGGTCATATTAGTGTAAAATGCATGAGGAAGCTCCATGCTGATGGACTTTTGGAGTCACTTAATTTTTAATCGCTAGACACATGTGAACCATGCCTCATGGGCAAGATGACTAAAACGCCGTTGTCTGGAATAATGGAACGGGCAAGTGACTTATTGGAAATCATACATACTGATGTGTGTGGTCCAATGAATGTTGGAGCGCGCGGTGGATATCGTTATTTTCTCACCTTCACTGATGACTTAAGTAGATATGGGTATATTTACTTAATGAAACACAAGTCTAAAACGTTTGAAAAGTTCAAGAAATTTTAGAGTGATGTTGAGAATCATCATAACAAGAAGATTAAGTTCCTACGATCTGATCGAGGAGGTGAATATCTGAGTTATGAGTTTGGCAGTCACTTAAGACAATGTGGAATTATTTCATAGTTGACACCGCCCGGAACACCACAGGGTAATGGCGTGTCTGAACGTCGTAATCGAACCTTTTTGGATATGGTGCGTTCTATGATGTCTCTTGCTGATTTGCCACTATCGTGTTGGGGTTATGCATTAGAGACAGCTGCATTCACTTTAAATAGGGCACCATCAAATCCGTTGAGACGACGCCATATGAACTGTGGTTTGGCAAAAGGCCAAAGTTGTCGTTTCTTAAAGTTTGGGGATGTGATGCTTATGTCAAAAAGCATCAGCCTGGAAAGCTGGAACCCAAAGCGGAGAAATGCGTCTTCATAGGATACCCGAAAGAGACAGTCGGGTATACCTTCTGTCTCAGATCCGAAGGCAAAGTGTCTGTCGCTAAAAACGGAACATTTCCTGAGAAAGAGTTTCTCTCGAAAGAATTGAGTGGGAGGAAAATAGAGCTTGATGAGGTTATTGAACCTTTACTTCAACCAGAAAGTAGCGCAGCGCAGAAAGATGTTTCTGTGGAACCTACGATGGTAGAAGAGGAAGTTAATGATGATGATCATGAAGCTTCGGATCAAGCTACTATTGAACCTCGTAGGTCGACAAGGGCGCGTACTACTCCTGAGTGGTACGGCAACCCTATCTTGGAGGTCATGTTGTTAGACAACAATGAACCTACGAGCTATGGAGGAGCAGTGATGGGCCCGGATTCTGAGAAATGGTTAGAGGCCATGAAATCCGAGATGGGATCCATGTATGAAAACAAAGTTTGGACTTTGTAAGTATTACCTGAAGGGTGAAAGGCCATTCGGAATAAATGGATCTTTAAGAAGAAGACGGACGCGGGCGGTAATATCACCGCCTATAAAGCTCGACGTGTGGCAAAGGGTTTTTCACAAGTTCAAGGAGTTGACTACGATGAGACTTTCTCACTCGTAGCGATGCTTAAGTCTGTCAGAATCATGTTGGCAATAGCTGCTTATTTCAACTATGAAATTTGGCAGATGGATGTGAAAACGGCGTTCCTCAATGGTTTCTTTGAGGAAGAGTTGTATATGATGCAACCCGAAGGTTTGTCGATCCAGAGAATGCTGGCAAAGTTTGCAAACTCCAGTGATCCATTTGTAGTCTGGTGCAAGCATCACGGAGTTGGAATAAGCGCTTTGATGTGGTGATCAAAGCGTTTGAGTATATACAAGTTTATGGAGAAGCTTGTGTTTACAAGAAAGTGAGTGAGAGCTCTATAGCATTTCTAGTATTATATGTGGATGACATATTGCTGATTGGAAACAATATAGAAATGCTGGAAAGTGTGAAGGAATATTTGAATAAGAATTTTTCAATGAAGGACCTAGGACAAGCTGCTTTCATATTAGGCATGAAGATCTATAGAGATAGATCGAGACGCTTAATAGCACTTTCACAGAGCACATACCTTGATAAAGTTTTGAAGAAGTTCAAAATGGATCAGTCCAAGAAGGTGTTCTTGCCTGTGTTACAAGGTGTGAAGTTGAGTAAGACTCAATGCCCAGTGACTGCAGAAGATAAAGAAAATATGAGCGTCATCCCCTATGCTTCAGCCATAGGATCTATCGTGTATGCAATGTTGTGCACAAGACCCGATGTCAGCCTTGCCATAAGTATGGCCGGAAGGTTTCAAAGTGATCCTAGAATGGAGCATTGGCAAGCGGTCAAGAATATCCTTAAGTACCTGAAAAGGACTAAGGAAATGTTTCTCATTTATGGAGGTGATGAAGAGCTCGTCGTAAAAGGTTACACCGATGCAAGCTTTGACACTGATCCGAACGACTCTAAGTCGCAAACCGGATATGTATTTATTCTTAACGGGGGAGCGGTAAGCTGGTCCAGTTCCAAGCAAAGCGTGGTAGCTGATTCTACGTGCGAAGCGAAGTACATCGCAGCCTCGGAGGCGGCGAAGGAAGGTGTATGGATGAAGCAGTTCGTGACAGATCTTGGAGTAGTGCCTAGTGCATTGAATCCAATGAACCTGTTCTGTGACAACACTGGTGCCATTGCTCTAGCCAAGGAACCAAGGTTTCACAAGAGGACCAGACACATAAAGTGACGCTTCAACTCCATCCGGTATTACATCGAGGAGAAGGACATAAATATTTGCAAAGTGCACACGGATCTAAATGTTGCAGACCCGTTGACTAAACCTCTTCCAAGGGCTAAACATGATCAACACCAGAACTGCATGGGCGTTCGATTCATTACCATGTAAATCACATAGTGATGTGAACTAGATTATTGACTCTAGTGCAAGTGGGAGACTGTTGGAAATATGCCCTAGAGGCAATAAATAAAGTTTTTATTATTATATTTCCTTGTTCATGATAATCGTTTATTATCCATGCTATAATTGTATTGAATGGAAACACATTGCATGTGTGGGTAAATAGACAACACTGTGTCCCTAGTATGCCTCTAGTGAACTAGCTCGTTAATCAAATATGGTCAAGGTTTCCTAGCCATTGACATGTGATGTCATTTGATAACGGGGTCACATCATTAGGAGAATGATGTGATGGACAATGACCCAAACTACAAATGTAGCATATGATCGTGTCAGTTTATTGCTACTGTTTTCTGCATGTCAAGTATATGATCCTATGACCATGAGATCATGCAACTCACAGACATCGGAGGAGTGCCTTGTGTGTATCAAACGTCGCAACGTAACTGGGTGACTATAAAGGTGCTCCACAGGTGTCTCCGATGGTGTCTGTTGAGTTGGCATGGATCGAGACTGGGATTTGTTACTCCATGTGATGGAGGTATCTTAGGGCCCACTCGGTAATACAACATCACAACAAGCCTTGCAAGCAATATGGCTAAGTGTTAGTCACGGGATCTTGTATTACGGAACGAGTAAAGAAACTTGCCGGTAACGAGATTGAACTAGGTATGGAGATACCGACGATCGAATCTCGGGCAAGTAACATACCGAAGAAGAAAGGGAACATCGTACGGTATTAACTGAATCCTTGACATAAAGGTTCGACCGATAAAGATCTTCGTACAATATGTAGCAACAAATGTGGACATCCAGGTCCCTCCATTGGTTATTGACCATATAGGTGTCTCGGTCATATCTACATAGTTCTCGAACCCGCAGGGTCTACACACTTAAGGTTTGGTGACGTTTCGGTAGTATAGAATTATGAACGGTGGTGACCAAAGTTTTTGTAGAGTCCCGGATGAGATCTTGGACGTCACGAGGAGCTCCGGAATGGTCCGGAGGTAAAGATTCATATATAGGAAGTCCTGTTTCGGTCGCCGGAAAAGTTCCGGGCTTATTGGTAGTGTACCGGGAGTGCCGGTAGTGTACCGGGAGACCTCCGGGAGGGGTATTTTGACCCAAGAGGCTTCATGGGCTGTGAGAGAGTGAATATCAGCCTTTAGTGGGCTGGTGGAATCTCCTACACAAGGCCCATGTGGCTGGAGAAGAAAACCCAAAAGGAAAAAGGTGGAAAAAGGCAAAAAAGGGAAAAAAGAGGAATCCTAATCCTACTAGGAGTGGAGGAGGTGGACTCCTCCTCTCCTAGTTCAACCGAAGCCTACATGGCTTGGAGGCCAAGATGCCTCCTCTCCTCCTCTCCTCCTATATATACTAGTGGATTTCTAGGGTTTTGCACCAGTTTTTTCAGCCGCGTGCTACCCGTTCCTCCAGTGCATAGTTTCTCCTCTAGATTGGATTTCTGCAGTGCTTAGGCAAAGCCCTGCCGGAATTGCTCCACCACCATCGCCAGAGCGCCGATACGCTGCCAGCGAACTCTTCTACCTCTCCGCTTTCTCTTGCTGGATCTAGACGGCGGAGATCGTCATCAAGTTGTACGTGTGCTGAACGTGGAGGTGTCGTCCGTTCGGTGCTAGATCGGAAGGATCGTGATCAAGTTCGTGGGACGGATCGTGATCAAGTTTGCAGGACGGATCGTGATTAGATCGCGGGACGGTTCGTGATTGGATCGCGGGACGCACGGCGATTTGGATTGCAAAGACGTTCGACTACACCAACCGCGTTACTTAACGCGTCTCGCTTAGCGATCTACAATGGTGCATAGATCCACTCTCCCTCTCGTAGATTCTCATCACCATGGATAGATCTTCGTGTGCGTAGGAAAAATTTTGTTTCCCATGCAACGTCCCTGGCATCATGAGCTAGGTCTATGTGTCGATGAGATCTCGAGTAGAACAAGAAAGGCTTGTGGGTGTTGATGCTTAGATTGCTTCCTCCCTTGGTCTGATACTTTGAAATATGCTTATCTTGATGAAAAGAAGATATATCCTGTTATTATTAGTGCTAACCTTTCAGAGCATGAAGAACACAGATTATTGAAAACTCTGAGTAAGCACTGTGCTGCTATTGGATATACTCTTGATGATCATAAGGGCTTTAGTCCCGCTCTATGTCAGCACAAAATTAAAAAGGAGCCTGATGCTAAACTAGTTATTGATCACCAACGACGGTTGAATCCTAAAATGAAGGAAGTGGTAAGAAATGAAAAATCAAAGCTTATGGAGGCAGGTATCATTTACCATATTATTGATAGTGGATGGGTTAGTCCCGTTAATTGTGTCCCTAAGAAAGGAGGTATTACCGTAGTTCCTAATGATAAAAATGAATTGATCCTGTAGAGAATTGTTACAGGTTATAGAATGGTAAATGATTTTAGGAAATTGAATAAAGCTACTACAAAAGATCATTACCCTCTACCTTTCATTGATCAAATGCTAGAAAGATTATCCAAACACACGCATTTTTGCTTCCTAGATGGTTATTCTGGTTTCTCTCAAATACGTGTGTCAAAAGAGGACCAGGAGAAGACCACCTTTACCTGCCCTTTTGGTACCTTTGCTTATAGACACATGCCTTTTGGTTTATGCAATGCACCTACTACCCTTCAAAGATGCATGACCGCTATATTCTTTTATTTCTGTGAAAGGATGGTTGAGGTTTTCATGGATGATTTTTCTGTTTACGGAACTTCTTTTGATGATTGTTGGACCAACCTTGATCGAGTTTTCCAGAGATGTGAAGAAACTAGTCTTGTCTTGAATTGGGAGAAGTGCCACTTTATGGTGAATGAAGGCATTGTCTTGGGACATAAAATTTCCTAAAGAGGTATTGAAGTTGATAAAGCTAAAGTTGATGCTATTGAAAAAATGTCGTGTCCTAGGGATATCAGAGGTATAAGAAGTTTCCTTGGTCATGCTAGTTTCTATAGGAGATTTATTAAACATTTCTCTAAGATTTCTAGGCCTCTCACTAATCTTTTGCGAAAATATGTTACATTCGTTTTTTATGATGATTGTGTGGAAGCTTTTGAAATTCTCAAGAATGCCTTGATTTCTGCACCTGTTGTTCAACCACCTGATTGGAACCTACCTTTTGAAATTATGTGTGATGCTAGTGACTATGTTGTTGGTGTTGTTCTAGGACAAAGAGTTGATACGAAATTAAATGTTATTCATTATGCTAGCAAAACTCTAAACAGTGCTCAAAGAAACTATGCTACCACCGAAAAGGAATTTTTAGCAATTGTGTTCGCTTGTGATAAGTTTAGACCCTATATTGTTGATTCTAAAGTAATTGTTCACACTTCTCATGCTGTTATTAAATATCTTATGGAAAATAAAGATGCTAAACCTATAATTATCAGGTGTGTTCTTCTGCTCAAGAATTTGATTTGCATATTGTTGATAGAAAGGATGCTGGTAACCCTGTAGCAGATAACTTGTCTAGGTTAGAGAATGTTCTTGATGACCCACTACCTATTGATGATAGCTTTCCTAATGTACAATTATCTATCATAAATGCTTCGTGTAATGCTCGATGGTATGTTGATTATGCTAATTACATTGTCACTAAATTTATACTGCCTAGTTTCACATACCAGCAAAAGAAAAAGTTTTTCTAGGATTTAAGACATTACTTCTGGGATGACCCACACCTTTATAAAGAAGGACTAGATGGTGTTATTAGAGATTGTGTTCCTCAGCATGAACAGGAACAGATCTAAAGGAAGTGTCATTCCGAGGACTATGAAGGACACCATGCTGGAGATAGAACTGCACATAAGATATTACAATCTGGTTTTTATAGGTCTACTCTCTTCAAGGATGCTCGGAAGTTTGTCTTGTCATGTGATGAATGTCAAAGAATTGGCAATATTAGTAGACATCGGGAAATGCCTATGAATTACTCTCTTGTGATTGAACCATTTTATGTTTGGGGTTTTGATTATATGCGACCTTTTCCAACGTCCAATGGATACACACATATTTTAGTTGTTGTTGATTATGTTACTAAGTGGGTAGAAGCTATTCCAACTAGTAGTATTGATCATCACACCTTTATTAAGATGCTTAAAGAAGTTATTCTCCCTACATTTGGAGTCCCAGATATTTAATGACTGATGATGGTTCACATTTTATTCATGGTGCTTTCCGTAAATTGCTTGCTAAGTATGATGTTAATCATAGAATGGCATCCCCTTATCAACCTCAGTCTAGTGGTCAAGTATAATTAAGCAATAGGGAAATTAAATTGATCTTGCAAAAGACAGTTAATAGATCTAGGAAGAATTGGTCTAAGAAGCTTGACGATGCATTATGGGCTTATAGAACTGCTTACAAGAATCCTATGGGTATGTCTCTGTATAAAATGGTTTATGGTAAAGCATGTCACTTACCTCTAGAGCTAGAGCATAAAGCTTATTGGGAAATCAAAGAGGTCAACTATGATTTCAAACTTGCTCGTGAGAAGAGGTTATTTGACATTAGCTCACCTGATGAATGGAGAACCCAAGCCTATGGGAATGCCAAGTTTTTAAAGAAAAAGTTAAGAGATGGCATGATAAAAGGATACAAAAGTGTGAATTTAATGTAGGTGACCATGTCTTGCTATACAATTCTCGGTTAAGATTTTTTGCAGGTAAACTTCTCTCTAAATGGTAAGGACCATACATCGTCGAGGAGGTATATCATTCCCGTGCCATCAAGATCAACAATGCCGAAGGCACAAATCCGAAGGTGGTAAACGGCCAAAGAATCAAACACTATATTTTAGGTACTCCCATTAATGTTGAAACCAATGTTATTAATACCATAACTCCCTAAGAGCATATTAGGGAGACTTACCGGAATGTTTCAGACTCTGAAAACGAATAGGTACGTGGTACGGTAAGTAAACCGGACTCCAAAACTTTCCCAATAGCAATTTTACTCAGTTTTGGAATATTTAAAAAATTAGGAAAATAAAAAGCAGTCTAAAGGATGCATGGGGAGGCAACAAGCCTACTAGGCGCGGCCGCCCCTGGCCGAGCCTAGGGGGCTTGTCACCACCGTGTGCGCCCTCAAACTCCTTTTTCTTGTGGAACATCCCTTCATGTCGGCAAAAATTCATTATATAATCTCCCAAAGGTTTCGACTTTTGTATTTACCTCCTGCTTTCGTTTTGAGTTGTTTCTACAGCAGATTTAGATTGTCATGGCATCCCATGGTGCTCCAAAGGACAAGTTTTTCGAGAATGTCATCAATCATTATCTTGCGGAGGTGCTGCAACACCCTCAAACCATTGAGATGCGTGAGGGGGTGCTGCACTTCCGTGACGTTGAGGGACCAAAGAAGACCGGAAGCATGGAATCAAGGCGCGAGGCAATGGAGCAGCAAGTCTTCAAGTGTCAAGCGATGGTGGAGCATGGACTCAATGCCAATCATATGATGATCTCGCAGTTTACCCATAAACACAAGTTGGACACCAAGGACATCGGAGGGCACATCTTCAAGCTTTACGAGAAAATTGACCATCTCCAAGCCCAGATCTATGATCTGCAAAACCAAAACTATCAATATGAATACAAATTTAAGAGAATGAGTTTGGCTACATATTTGAGGATTCCGGAGACTCATTCATCTTTTTACGATGGTGAGCCTATGCTTTGGAAGGCGGAGGATAAGCCACCAGCCTCCTCAACAACTCCACCACCATCAACCCCAAAGAAGGGCACCTGAGTACATGGGTATGGGCACTCCCCTTGGCTTGTGCCAAGCTTGAGGGAGGTGCCCCGGTATCGTATCACACCACACCTTTTTCCTTTTTTGTTTTTATCTTTCTGAGTTTGATCCTTTTTGTTTTTGTCTTGATCTAGTAGAATTAAAGTTTTTAGTATGATCTACCCCTTTTAGTTTTTGCTTTTGCTCCCCTTATGTAAGCAAGTCCGCGAGTATATAATAAAAAGTAGTTTTGATGATGAGGGCTTTGCTAGACTACTATCCTCTTGAAAGTAATGAATAAAGTACAATAGAACAAAAGCAAGGAGAATACATAGTGATCTTATGGGGAGTGATGACTTCACGTATAAAAAGTATGGTGATTGAAATTTGTTGGGGGTTAACAAACATAGTAATTGTTCATTGGTGAAATTTAAAGGAAGTGATAAAGTAAGAGAGATTCACATATAAATATATTCTCTTGGACATCTTTTATGATTGTGACCACTCATTAAAATATTACATGCCAGGAAGTTGATGTTGGACAAGGAAGACAACATAATAGGTTATGTTTGCTTGCATCCGGATAGAAGTTATATGGTTTTAGATCCTCCAACATGTCGTGCTTGCTTCCACCTCATATTAGCCAAAACTCCGCACTAAGTAGAGATACTACTTGTGCATCCAAACACCTCAACCCGGTTTTTCCATGAGAGTCCACCATACCTACCTATGGATTGAATAAGATCCTTCAAGTAAGTTGTCATCGATGCAAAAGGAAATAAAAAATTCTCCTAAATATGTGTGATCCTTTATTGTAAGGGAAATAAGTGTTGTACCAACTTGTGATAGTGAAGAAATAAAAGGGACAGACTGCATAATAAAGGTTGCTATCACAAAGCGCAATAAACGCGGTGTTCCTTTGCACTAAGAGATTGTGCATCCAAAAATAAAAAGTGCATGACAACCTATGCTTCCCTCTGCAAAGGGCATATCTGTTACTTTTACTTTTACTTTCTAGTACTTACCTTTATGCAAGAGTCATAGTATTATTCACCACTTCCTATATTCCATCTCTCTTGGAAACCATTATGTGTTGGGGAATGATGTAGACTTATATATCCACTCGGCTGTGGGTCATCATGAGTTATTATTGTTGACATCACCCTTGAGGTGAATAGTTGGGAGGCAAAATTATAAGCCCCTATCTTTCGTTGTGTTCGATTGAAGCTTTGACCTCGTGGGTACAACGTGAGTGCTTGTAATTGTGAAAGACTAAAACATGATTGAGTATGTGGATTTGCTTTACAAGCTCTTATATTGACTCTTTCCGATGTTATGATAAATTGTCAATTGCTTCAATGACTGACATCATAGTTTGTTGGTTGTCAATAGAGTTCTTGGTTCATACTTTATCTTGTGAATGAATTGTTACTCTAGTATAAAGAATCTCACACAATGATTATTGGTAATCTAAAGATGATCATGATCCCCTCATGTCCGTATTTTATTTATATCGACACCTTTTTCTCTAAACATGTGGACATATTCATCGATCTCGGCTTTTGCTTGATGGCAAGCGAGGTCTAAGCTTGGGGGAGTTGATACGGCCATTTAGCATCATGCTTTTATATTGATATTAATTGCATTATGGGATGTTATTACACGTTATGGTACAATACTTATTCGTTTTCTCTCTTATTTTATAAGGTTTACATGAAGAGGGAGAATGCCAGCAGCTGGAATTCTGGACTGGAAAACGAGCAAATTTGTTATACCTATTCTGCACAACTCCAAAAGTCATAAAAATTTATGGAGAATATTTTTGGAATTAATAAAAAATACTGGCACAAGAATCAACTAGAGGGGGCCACCAGCAGGCCACAAGCCTGCTAGGCGCGGCCACCCCCCTGGCCGCGCCTAGCAGGCTTGTGGGGCCCTATGGCTCCTTCGATGCCCATCTTCTCCTATATGAAGCATTTTGACCTGGAAAATTCAGGAGAGAGCTTACGGGATGAAGCGCCGCCTTCTCGAGGCAGAACTTGGGTAGAACCAATCTAGAGCTCCGGTAGGGCTGTCCTGTTGGGGACATGGGATAAGTCTTGTTGTAAGTAATCATGTCAATTTGGTATTCGTTCAATATTTTGATTAGATGTATTTCGTAAGGGGCTGATTTGGATCCATATGTTTCATACTATGGTTAGGTTTATGTTAATTCTTCTTTCATGGTTGTAGATGCTTGCAATAGGGGTTAATCATAAGTGGGAGGTTTGTCCAAGTAAGGGAAGCACCCAAGCACCGGTCCACCCAAATATCAAATTATCAAAGTAAAGAACTCGAATCAAATGAGCATGATGAAAACTAGCTTAACCGAAATTCCCATGTGTCCTCGGGAGCGCTTTGCTTTATATAAGTGTTTGTCCAGGCCTATCATTTGCTAGAAAAAGGATTTGGATACCTTGTTGCACCTTTGCTACACTTGTTTCTTGTTACTCGTTATGAATTATCTTATCACAAAACTATCTGTTACCGATAATTTCAGTGCTTGCAGAGAATACCTTACTAGAAACCGCTTATCATTTCCTTCTGCTCCTCGTTGGGTTCAACACTCTTCTTATCGAAAGGAATATGATAGATCCCCTATACTTGTGGGTCATCACACCGCAATGGTGTAGATGCTCAAGAACTCCAACGGGTGGGTCTTGTCGTCGTATTCCTCTGGGACCTCGGGTTTGAACATTTGGGAATTGGGCCACTGGACTCGTCGCAGCTCACGGGTAAACACTGGATAACCTACCTCATAAGGTAGGTTGACAGGATACCCTGGCGTAGGCTTGTCTACAGTGGGCCTTGGGCGCTTATCAGATTGATGGCGCATTTGCCGCCGCCGCTCGATGGTGGTCCGAGCGTCCTCTTTGGTTCGCTCCCTAAGAACTTGACGTTGATCACAGAGGTTCGCAGATCAGATGACGTCGTGGAGTTGTCACCACCAGCGCCAACCAGTCGAGTCAGCGACCGTCGCTGTCGTCGTAGAGGAGCGTGCACCGTGGTCGTGCCACCTCTGGCCTTGTCGCCATTAGTGCACGCTGACATGACGGACCGCTGCTACGAACGTCCCGCCCACTGTTGTCCATCCCTATCAACGAATCTGACGAGGCTCTGGATAGTAGCTCTCCACTCATCAAGCTTCTCTACCGTAGGAGGGAAATTCAGGACCAGCTTCGCTTGCGCAAATGCTTCTGCCGATGAGGTTGGCAGCCGAAGGTGCAATGAACGTGAGGTGCTCTGACTCCTAAATATGTTAGAAGGAGATCCATCATGGTCCCACGATCGCGCGCCACCTCCGGCAGCATTTTGGTGCGCAAGTTGGTCCCACGCATCTCGGCAGTGATGCGCAGGAGCCTTTTCATGGGCGCTTAGAACCACCAATGTCGCGGTGCTTATCGCGCGCAACCTAAGAAGGTCGCGGTGTATGCGCTGGCATAGGTGTTTTGGAAGGCGCCCTTCCGTCCCTGGAGTTCACTGCACCGCCCGTAGGCCACACGGCTCCGTCTTGAGATCCAGCAGTGCATGGACCGCCACCGTTGCTACGAACGGCGCCACTGGCCTGGCCTTGATCACCAGAACATCGTGGAGGCTCTAGACCTCCTCCTGCATCTACACCGCCGCCCGTCTGAGTAGCTACGGGCACGCAGGACGTGGATAGGTCAAACATCGTGAAAACCTTCTTCTTGGGGGCCATGGCGATGAAGATGACAAAGTAACTGGCGCACCGATTGTTGGATCTGGTTCACACAACCTCCGCCCCCTACCTGGCGTGCCAAAGATGTCGGGGCAATGACACCTATGGGATCGTGTGGATCCCTTTGTGGTTCGGCGGGGGGACGGTATGCGCAAAGAGAAGATCAAAAGAATGGTGCGAGGGGAGATTTTACCCATGTTCGGGCCGCTGAGAATCGTAAAACACTACTCATGCTTTAGTGTATTATGAGTGTTTTTAGGGTTCTGGCTACAGAAGCGCTATGAACAGCTGCTACGTGCGTCTGCAAGAAGGTGGAAGAAAAAACCTTCTCTCATAATGCCTTGGGCCTCCTTTTATATGTCTAATGGGATCCCAACAGTGGTGTACAGTGCATGCACTAGGTGCATAGTGCTATAGTGTTATCATACCTAACACTAATGGTGTAGGACAAATGCATTTAATGCTCCACCAGGTGTCCCTAGCCGTCTATGGGATGGTACAGGAGCCCGTCCCATCGGCACCGCTGAGCCCCTCCATCACAAGCGCCTTGACACATATCCTGGTGGGTTGACACCTAGCCTCTGCACTGGCAAGGTGGCGAGGCCTTGCCGGGTGCACTCCTTGTCGGGGCTTCGTAGGCCACCCCCGGCAAGATCTTGTCGGGGTTGTAGATTTTGGCCTGTCGGGATCCCGATTCTAAGCCATAAGAATCCAGTATGTAACACATCACATCACTTTGTGGTCTCACGCATGGTTATCTCCATGGCTGCCACCTTACCTGGGCCGGGACCGTTTGCGTCTTTTGACTCACGCATGTGAATGTGTCGCTAGCATTCAAATGTCAAAGAACCCGGGCCGACATGACTAGTCATAGAACCCAAGTGACACATCCGTACAGGGACAGGCATACGTAACCTAGCAATGCAAGTGTCGATCTGTAGCATGTGTAGACGAGTCATAGCAAGCTACAAGGACTCCATTACGTTGTGGGACATAAATGTCATCACTACACATAGACGAGTCATAGCAGGCTACAGGGAGAAGCAAAGGGAGCTCACAGGGGGCTCGATGGCGACCAGGGGCAGGCTCGGAGAGGCGGCGAGCCGAGCGCAGGGTCGCCGGCAGTCTTTAGCGTCTGGCAATGGAAACGGCGACGGGGACGATGCCGCGGGGCCTCTGGCCTTGATTCTTTCGACGGGGAGGAGCTGGGGGATGTGGCGGTTCTGGTGGGCTTGCTGTCTGGGCGAGGGGAGGCCGGAGGCCACGGGGACAGCGAGGGCGACGATGAGCTCTGCCTGGGTCTGAGGGAGAGGAAGCAGAGGGGGAGGGGGAGAATGGGAGGGTCGGATCGATCCGGACAATGCTGGGGTCGTCACCCCCGTCGTTGCAATGGCGTAGGAGAGCCAGGTAGGCAGGAGGCGTGGCGCCCCGGCCATGCACCATGCTAGCCCTTGCCTCTGCCTACTGGCAGAGGTTGAAGATGACCGCTCGCCAGGGTGGGCTAGGCCTGCTACACTGCTGGGCCAACAGGTGAGTTATCTCTCCCTCTATTTTTAGTTTTATTATTTTTTGTTTTCTATTTAATTTTGTTTGGGCAAACCTATAAAGTTAAAATTCCTCGTAATATTTGTGTGGTATATTTGGAATATTTCCAAACTACACAAAAAGTTTCAGGAAATTTTAAGCAACTAAAATATTTATAGTGCTTTAATAGTGATATTCAGAAACTTTGATGATTTATTAAATTTTCCAAATTAATTTTGAAAATATACTTCACCGCTGGAATGATGTTGCCAACATTTTTCAGACATGGTGAACATTTTTATAAGGCGTTTTGAAATCATTGAAAAACAAAAACAATTATTGGAATTTTGTTTATTCAATGAGGTGCTAGGGTTTGACATCCCCATTTCAAATTAATTTTAATTTTAACATGATGACGTGATGCATATGCTGATGTTGATGCAAACAAATCAAGAAAATTCTAGGGATGTGACAACTCACCCCCACTAAACAAGAATCTCGTCCCGAGATTCAAGCATAGGGTAAGAGGACAGATGGGAACACAAAACTAACACAACCTTCATGATCCAGTTACCTTCTCGAAGATGTTGCTTCATTTCATCATCTTGACATTGGCGTCTTTGCTTTCAAGGTCTTCATCGAA
This sequence comes from Hordeum marinum, assembly GCA_022496015.1. Taxonomy (NCBI): domain Eukaryota; kingdom Viridiplantae; phylum Streptophyta; class Magnoliopsida; order Poales; family Poaceae; genus Hordeum; species Hordeum marinum. The sequence goes on from CM039672.1 coordinate 75,293,055, forward strand.
CACGATGACAAAAAGGAAATAAGAAAGCTCTACAAGATTTGATCTTCTCAGAGATCGAGCATCTCATGATCAACTCGTAGAATGAGACGTGATAACATCTCTCGAGCTGAGACACCAAACACATATTGAGAATAAAGAATGAGGTAGATGATGGAGGTTCAATTGGTAGGCAACAATTCCACGCTAAAACAGATGGTGAAGAGGTTTGAAAGTAGCGAGGAGTTAATTGCCATAATACCATTACGGGGCACCTTAGGGAAGGTGACTCGTAGTATTATCCCTTAAGTGGCAAAAAGAATTACTTTTGATACAGAGATCATTGAAACTCTTTACACCATCCTAAGGCAATTCTCAAACGATCATTGGAAGGAATTCAAAGAATGGCACACTCAGATCGGAGGAAAACTAGAGTTATAAAACAACTCGGCAGTGGAAGGCACATCCCAATTAATACCGAGAGTATAACCTACTGTCTGAGCGTTCTCTCAAGAACTTGAGCATCTCCATATTCATCAAAGTTTTACCAACATCCGTGCCAAGGATCCTGGCAACACCTCATACCACAATGATGAACGATGATGGATGATGCAGATGCAAAGTAAGACAACACTTTCTCAGATTTCACCTGGGCTAGGCCAAGGGAGCGAAATCTGGATGATCAACCGAGAGACATTTAGCACTCCGCTTCTAATGTTCTCCTTGATGTACTAGTGTAACCCCAATCGTAGTTCAGGTTTGCTATCTAGAACATCAAGTAAAGGTCGGACTTTGGGCTCTCAAAGGGGTCCATGAGGAATAACTTCTAGAGCAAGTCATGCAAGGTCCTCATGGGGAGGTGGCCAAGTTGATGAAACAATATATTATATTAGTAGGTCTTCCAGATAGGTATGTTAGCCACAAAATCCCTTTTGCCGGTTACAGCGAGACCAATATTGTAATTCTTAGGAAATGTTCCAACCATCATATCTGCCTGAGATTCAGATATGGTTGGTGTCAGGATATTCCAGACTCAGCATGTCTGAAAGTGAAAGGTTGCAACACAAATCGAAGAGATGACGTTGCGAGATTCTCGGGAAATGAATTACGGAAGCCAACTCCAAAACATGAGATGGATTGCAAGACACACGTGAACACACTGTCCAAGACAACTGTGACCACATAGAAATTTTACAACAGAACACTACCGAGTTCTGGATGGAAGCATCATTGGAGGTAGCAAAGTATTGTGCACGTCCGTCAAGGCCCTTCAGGAGTAACACGTATCTTCTTTTCCTTGAACAAGACAATCAGTGGCTTAGGTGCTAGGAAATGCATATGGATTGTAGGTTGCAAAGCTATCAAACCATAGCATACTTCGCACATGCATGATTGACTTGAGACGATTCTGGAGGAAACAAGATGACTTTCCTCGAATTCACGACGGCAACTTGCATCTAATGCACGTGAACTAAGAGAAGGTCACTTATTACACCTATCATATACTTCATGAACGGAACATGAAGATATGCCTACAAAGTTTCCAACACTAGCTTCATGTTCATCATGAGTCACGAAAGAGATGAAGATATTGTCGATGGGCTCAACAACAATTCATCAAAATACCCAAATAGATGGAATTCCACAACTTATGGGAACAAGGTGATAGCATTGGTCACACCAAAATATGTGACGGTGTACGCACGAGCATACCTCCACGAGTAGAAACAACATTAGGAAAATCTTTGGTTCAGATTTTGATTTGACGATAGCCCATACTCAAATCAATGGTTGTACAAGACAATAGGTGCAACAATTGATCACGAGGATCGATCGATGAAGATATCATCTTTCTTCTACACACACAAGCACAAAAACACAAGATATCCCTTTAACATGAGCTAAGTTAGATCAAGCTTCTATATTCCAACTCTCCAAGTTGTTGTTTAGCCTAACCAACTAGTTCGGGAATATTGAACACAGAATCTTGGAGAAAGGATGGTTTATAGAAAACCCATCTTGATCAGAACTCAACATAACGGTTAAGGAACACCTTGGTAATACTTCTGAGAAGATATTCAGAAAATCACGATCCACCGATATGTTATCAAGCTCGAGAACAATCTTGCTTTTCAAGGCAAAACGATATGATCAACAGAGCGAAGGATTGACACAACCCTAACTCATTGACTGAAAGGTGCACCATGGAAAATGGACTAGGTAGCACCATCATTCTTAGTATGACAATTCAATGACCATCACACCAAGAGTGAGATTAGTGTCCATTAACTACCAAGCAGCAAAGTTGCTAGGAGTATTGATTTCACACATCACGATTCTCTTGTTAGTGTTTTGGTTACAAACAACACAAAAACCGGGGAATGAATGATGATGGCGAGAAGTATCACTACATTAAGATTTCATAAGAGGGAGTGCAGTTCTAATGATAATCTTGACATGAAAAGGGTAATACCTCAAGGTAGAACAGAGCAAAAACGGAATTGGCATTTTGGTCTGCGGAATACAACTGCTTTGACCCAATCCAAGAATGGATGAGGTACGGGAGTTTGCTTCTCCTAGTCATTCTGAAATAGAATGGCTTGACAGACCACAAGAATAGTCGACATAGATAAGACAATGCATGACATACCCTTGACTATCCACTGATAGCTGAAGGTGAGAATACAATTGAAGAAGGGCAACTCAAGAGCACCTGATTTTTTTGAGTTGTAGATGCATGGATTGAATATGTCAAACAGAGTTCAGCATGTCTCTTCCAGATAATCCATGCAGAATGAAGGGTTGGCAGAGTCACAACTATGGAATGGAGACTCATCAAGAGCTCTCATGTTGTGATCTTTCGTTCACAAAGAACTTCTGCCATAACTGATTCATGGTATTGGAAGAATGATATACCACAAACCTTGAGGACTATAACAAGGTTACTAAGGATCCTAGAGGAATGAGCAAATACTATCAACGGGAGGGAGCAGAATGATTCTTGGGTTCAAGAACCCAGATACAGAATACCTATTGACTAAGTAGCATCACAGCATGCTTTCGATAAAGATGGCCAGAGTTATCACACTGGGAAGAAAGACACTGCTAGACTGTTAGGTGGTTCACTGAAACAACATGGTTTCCTAAACACATTCATCATACACGTGGAGGTAATGGAGTACCCCCAACACAATAATTAGTGTGATTTGTTTGGCCTGAAAGACATTGACTCAAGAGGAAAGAGTTTTGCAATTGCATCAGATAATTTAGAAACCTTGGATAACTTGGACAACATAACGGTTGTACGGCATGAAATATGAGGCAACCTGCACAAGAAAACTTACAACATGACAATGAATTCATATGGAGACACGGATCCATGAAGACAACAACTTTCCTATAGGTCTCTAGCATAGTAACTCGTCCTCCTAACAGATAGATGAGAAGGCCTAGTTCTTAATCCCCATAGAAAAGAAGAGGGTGACTCAAAATTAGAATGACACAAGGAAAGGATTAAAAAGAGTCTTATGTTCCCTTCCACAATCAATTCCCTTATATAACTAAAGCAAATCTAGACTAAACATCGACCAGTTCGGCTTGGTAATCCTACAGGCAGTCAAGCTCTAATACCAAAGCTGTCGGGACCCCGATCCTAAGCCATAAGAATCCAGTCTGTAACACATCACATCACTTTGTGGTCTCATGCACGGTTATCTCCACGGCTGCCACCTTACCTGTGCCGGGACCGTTTGCGTCTTTTGACTCATGTATGTGAATGTGTCGCTAGCATTCAAATGTCAAAGAACCTGGGCCGACATGACTAGTCGTAGAACCCAAGTGGCACATCCGTACAGGGACAGGCATACATAACCCAACAATGCAGGTGTCGATCTCTAGCATGTGTAGACGAGTCATAGCAAGCTACAAGGACTCCATAACGTCGTGGGACATAAATGTCATCACTGCACGTAGACGAGTCATAGCAGGCTATAGGGAGAACCAAAGGGAGCTCACAGGGGGCTCGATGCGGATGAGGGCAGTCTTGGAGTGGTGGCGAGGCGAGCTCAGGGTCGCCGGCAGTCTTCGACGTCTGGCGATGGAAACGGCGACGGGGACAATGTCGCGGGGCCTCTGGCCTTGGTTCTTTCGGCAGGGGGAGCTGGGGGATGCGGCGGTTCTGGTGGGCTTGCTGTCTGGGTGAGGGGAGGCCGGAGGCCACGAGGACAGCAAGGGCAACGACAAGCTCCGCCCGGGTCTGAGGGAGAGGGGGAGAATGGGAGGGTCGGCTCGATCCGGACGATGCTGGGGTCCTCACCCCCGTCATCGCGCTGGCTCGGGAGAGCCGGGAAGGCATGACGCGTGGTGCCCCGACCGTGCGCCGTGCCAGCCGTCGCCTCTGCCTACTGGCAGAGGTTGAAGATGACCGCTCGCCACGGTGGGTTGGGCCTGCTACAGTGCTGGGCCAACAGGTGAGTTCTCTCTCTCTCTCTCTCTTTAGTTTTATTAGTTTATGTTTTCTATTTAAGTTTGTTTGGGCAAACCTATAAAGTTAAAATTTCTAGAAATATTTGTGGGGTTTATTTGGAATATTTCCAAACTACACAAAGAGTTTTAGGAAATTTTAAGTAACTAAAATATTAATAGTGATTTTCAGAAACTTTGATGATTTATTAAATTTGCCAAATTAATTTTGAAAATATACTTCACCCCTGGAATGTTGTTTCCAACATTTATCAGACATGGTGAACATTTTTAAAAGGCATTTTGAAATCATTGAAAAAGAAAAAGAATTATTGGAATTTTGTTTATTCAATAAGGTGCTAGGGTTTGACATTCCCATTTCAAATTAATTTTCATTTTAACATGATGACATGATGCATATGTTGATGTTGATGCAAACAAATCAAGCAAATTCTAGTGCTGTGACATGGCCTTCAGTCTTGTGCTTGTTGACTTGAACATTTCTTGACGTCTTTGTATTTGCTTCTAGCAGTCCCCTAGTAGGCCTCGTCGCTGGTGCATCTACAACTGCCCATGCACAAGTATGGGGTACTAAAAGCCCAAATTTTTGTACACCGACACTCCTGCTCAAATCAACATCCCTCAGGTTGTCCGAGTGTAACATGATCCGAATCCACCAACCCAAGTCCGATCATCACGTGAGATGGGGTGGCTTCAATGGTGAACATCGCCATGTTGATCATATCTACTATATGGCTCATGTTCGACCTTTTGGTCTCCTATGTTCCAAGGCCATGTCTGTAAATGATAGGCTCGTGAAGTTTAACACAAGTATTCCGCATGCGTAAATCTGTCTTACACCCATTGTATGCAAATGTAGAGTCTATCACACTCGGTCATCACGTGGTGCTTCAAAACGACGAACCTTTGCAATGGTGCACACTTGGGGAGAAGACAATTTTATCTTGAATTTTTTGTGAGGGATCATCTTATAATCATACCTTCATCCTAAGCAAAATAAGATGCATAAAAGGATTAACATCACATGCAAATCATATAAGTGACGTGATAAGGCCATCATCATCTTGTGCTTTTGATCTCCATCTCCAAAACATCGGCATGATCTCCATCGTCACCGGCATGACACCATGATCTCCATCATCTTGTCATCATGTGGATGTCGCAACAACTAATGCTTCTACAACTATTGCTAACTCATAGCGATAAACTAAAGCAAAAGGCGAGGATAAATTAAAGACAACTCCATGGCTCCTGCCAATTGCCGTACTCATTGACATGCAAGTCATGACAATCTATACAAAACATGATCATCTCATACATCAAATATATCTCATCATGTATTTGGCCATATCTCATCACAACATGCCCTGAAAAAACAAGTTAGGCATCCTCTACTTTGTTGTTGCAAGTTTTACGTGGCTTCTATGGGCAACTAGTAAGAACCGTTCTTACCTACACGAAACCACAACGGTGATATTCAAGTTGCTATTTAACCTTCCACAAGGACTTCCTCTGTCGAATCTGATTCAACTAAAGTGGGAGAGACAGACACCCGCCGACCATCTTTATGCAACAAGTTCCATGCCAGTCGATGGAACCGGTCTCTCGTACGTGGACGAGTAAGGTTGGTCCGGGCCACTTCATTCCACAATACCGCCGAATCAAGATAAGACTAAGGAAGTAAACAATATGCACATCAACGCCCACAAACTCTTTTGTGTTCTACTCGTGCATATCGTCTACGCATAGAACTAGCTCATGATGCCACTGTTGGGGGAACGTTGCATGGGAAACAATATTTTCCTACGAACACCGAAGATCTATCTATGGAGATGCATAGTTACGAAAGGAGAGTATATCTACATACCCTTGTTGTCACACCCTGTGTTTTGCCTCATGACTAAGTTAACATGACTCAAAAATCAGGGCCAATTAAAACTTTTAGTGTGCTTGTGATGCTTGTCTTAATTGCTGGTTGTCTGATTGTTTGTTGGTGCTCTATATTCATAAGACTCCCTCCTATTCTCAACACTTGTTTCCTTGATCTACACTCTTGTCCAATGATCATACCATGTGTATAGGACCTAAAATTATTTTTATCCAATATTATTTTGGCCAAAAAGCATTTATTCAATTTAGGCTTTCAAAAACCCCTGAACTGTGGTTTATACTACAAGTCCTCAAATTGGGAGGATTGTTTTTCCACAAAAGATTTATTTGGAACCTACTATATATATAACTCCCAAAAACCATAAAATATTATTTTTAAAGATTTTTTATTATTTTATTTAAAGGCCTTTTCTTAAGGACAGAAATGGTTTTTCATAGGGAAAATTCTTTAAATGATTTGAAAATATTTGAGAAAATTTAGGGAAACTAAGTGGACAAATATTGTCCATATATAAGAGTTTCAACACATGGTCATGTTCACGATATTGGACAAAACCCTCCAAAAACCTTTTTGCTTAAATCAAGCATTTGGTATTTCTATAAGAAATATTATGAAATAAATCCAAGAAAATTCTAGAATGTCAAATATGACATTTGTGATCATCCTGCCAAGTTTCATATCAATCCCAATTTAGTTGTTTCAACAAAATATTCAAAATCCCTCTCTGACTAGAATCAAATTTGAATAAATTTACATTGTGAAGTTTATCCTATTGACCCCAAACTTTGTGGGCATGCTCTATTACAAAAATAATGATGCTACACCAAGTGGTGCATCAAGGAGATTACCTTAGCCTAACTGGATCTACAGAAACCTGGTTCTATTAATTTCTAGGGTTCACAAAGTTTGCTTCATCAACTTTCTTCATTTCTAGGGTTCACAAAGTTTGCTTTGTGATCAGTACCAAATGGACTTACCATTTACCTTTGGTAAATCTCAGGGCCATTGGATACCCCTAGATGCTCTAGGACAGCATCAAACACCTTCAGCCATAAACTAGTGGACAAGTAATATTGACCCAAGAAGATTCCCCTTGCCTACAACTTTTTACCACAACATATTATAACCTCATTTTACCTCCTCGAACTTGTCCTTGATGTCTTATCAATTATTGGGGGGTAACTCCTCCATTTTCCCTCTCTTTTTACCATGGCATCACCTTTCTTTCCTCTCTCCCATGGTTTTGTTCAATGAAATGTCCCCAAACCTTTCCACAACCTCATAAACATACTTATACATCTATAAAAGCCCAAAGGTGGCATGATCATATGGAAAATATGAGTAGTTCATCTAAACCTTCATTTTGGCAGCAAATGAGGCTTTGAACATCATGTACTATGTGCATTGATCTTCCTGAGCTTAAAATTGGGGTGCATGTACTCCTGTCACACCCTATATTTTGGCACATTGTTATGTTTGAGTTTTATAAATTTGGAGCCAACTAAAAACTTTTGGAGTGAATGCTTGTTTGAATTGATGCTTGTTTGATTTGCTTGAGTGATCAAGTTTGGCACTATTAGGTCCTACTCCACTCCACCTTCATCTTCCTTGATCATAACACCCTGCCCTATGATCATGCCATGTGCATTGGGCTCAAAACTATTTTTATTAAAATTTCTTTTCACCAAAATGGATTTATTCAAATTAGGTTTACTAAAACCCCTCAATTGAGGTTTGAACTACAAGTCCTCAATTTAGGTGGATCCCCACTTCCCAAATGCATTGTTTGAGATCCACCATATATATGACTTCTCAAAACCACCAAATGTTATTTTTTCAAAGATTATTTTTATATTTTATTTAAAGGTTTTTTCCCAAGGCCAGAAATGGATTTTCTTAAGGAAAAATTATTTAAACGCTTTGAAAATATTTGAGAAAATTTAGAGAAACTCAGTGGACACATATTTTCCATATATATGAGTTTCAACACAAGGGCTTAATCATAACATGGGCAGAACCCCTCAAAACCCTTTCTGTTCAGATTGAACTTTTGGGATGTTTCTGTAAGAAATATTCTCAATAACATCTAGGAAAATTCTAGCAAGTCATCACCACCATGGGTAATGATCTTGCAAACTTTTATCTCAATCCAAGTTGGTTTGCTTCATCACACCAACCCAAAACCATTTCTGTCCAGATTCAAATTTTGACAACTTTACATTGTGAAGTGTCCTCCCTTGGCCTCAAACTTTGTGGGCATGCTCTAATGACCAAATAGTGATGATCCACTAAGTGGCGCATCAAGGGTTAAAGCCTAACACCTTTGAATCTCTAGAAAATTGATTCTGCCTATTTCTAGGTTTTCCCTAAGTACCATTGTGAACTTTCTTCAAACTCTATCAAACTTGGTGATCACACTTCTCCTCCATCACCCTTTGACCCTATCAAATCTCAAGATGATACAAGTTCATCATCAAACACCTTCTACCAGATTTGAATTATTGGCATTTTTACCTCTTATCTTTTTACCCTTGGCCCCTCCTTTTTACCACAGCCTCCCCTAGATCCCTTTCACCCCCAGTAACTTTATTTGACCAAGGCTCAATGCTTAGATGGGGTAAAAACCCATTTTACCATTTGGACAACTTGGCCAGCACCCATTTTACCTCCCCCTCCTCTCACCTCTTCTCTCCCAAGCCTCCCCTAGCTCCTAGAGCATCTCCAGATCATCCAAGAGCTAAGGGACAACAAGAACGCGTCCAGAGCACACAAGCGTGCCATGGCATGCCAAAGGCATGCTCTGGAGCGTGCTACAGTGCATGTCCGCACTGTAGCAGGAGCATCCCGACGTCTCCCGACCGCATTGGGATGAGGGGAGTTGTCCCCCATGCCCCCCTCGATGTCCGCGTCCCTCCAAACGGTCGGCCCCCTCCTCCCTCTCTCTCCTTCTCCCTCCTCCGTGCGTGCCCGACGCCACCGGAGCCGGCCAATGCGGGAGCTCGCACGCGCGCCCCCTCCGGGCCCCCCTCCAACTGCCTCTCCTTCCGCTTGGGCGCAGACCAAGTCCACAGCCCTCCCTAGTCTCTACCGGACCGTTCCCGTGGCCTGTGGTGATGCCCTGGTGCTCACCGGCACACCAGGACCGCGGTGGACCGGTGGCCCCCTATAAAGAGGCCTCCCCCGGCCTCCAGTGCCCCTGTCCCCGGTCCGCCCCTCTCTCTGCTTCTCCCCCGTGCCCAAACCCAGCGCCCCCATGGTCGGGAGCCTCCTCCTGACCCAAACCCTCGCCACCGCCATCGGGTCCTCTCCTCGCCGGTGCCCCTCTTCCTCCCCGGCGTCTCCGTGTCCCCTCTCCGGCTTGCGACGTCCCCTGGAGGCCACCTGTGCTCCACATCTTCGTCGTCGTGGTTTGGAGCCCCTCCTACGGTGAGCCCTGCTCCTGCCGTCGCGAGGAGAGGGATGACAGGTGGGGCCCCCCTATCATCCCCTCGCCCTCTCCCTCTCTCGCGCGCGGCAGCTCAGTCTGGCCGGTTCCTCCCTGGGACGGCTCGGCCTCGTTGCTATTGGCCCGGGAGGGCACAATGCCTTTTATCTTTTTCCTTTTTCCTGTTATTTCCAAATATTCTAAAGGGAGAATTATTATTCCAATGTACAATATTTCCCCACCATAAATATTGAAATATTGTATAGAATTTAATAGTGCCATTTGTATACTTTATTGAAAAACTTTTATCCACTAATTAATTCTAAAACCTCTTTTGGGCATTTTTAGCCTCTGTTTTAAATAGTTTTAAAAACCTCTATGACTATAAAACACTAGGCAAATATTTTTATAGTAGCTTGTAGTATTTAACAGAGTAGGTGAACATTTTTGTTGAACAGTTTGAGTGCTCTGGTTGCATGCTTGTTTATTTATTATCGTTGTTTTGCGATGATAGATTGCGCCGTTGACGGAGAAGTAGGACTCGAAGACTTCGAAGACCCCGGAGACTTTGTTGAGCCAGGAAAGCAGCCCTTTGACCATAACAAGAAACTATTTTCATTGCATGTCATATAGAACTTTACTTCTGACATATCGATCATTTGTTGTGGGGTTCCCCTTCGATGGGATGCCTCCGGTACTTTCCGTTGATACGTGCATCAAGCATGACCCAACCACCTTATGAGGGTTGTGCAGGCGGGAGTAGATAGGTTGCTATTAGATGCTACGCAAAGTGGGATGGGACTTATGCATGATGATACCGAGAGGGGTGTGTTCTCAATAATCTTTTGAAAATCCCGTCGGTGCCACTAATGCCTGAGGGAGATGATGAGAAAGTTCGGTGTCCACTTGAGAAAGAAGTGGTGTGCCAGAACAAGTGTGTGTGTGTGTGTTTTTTCGAAAACGGAGAGTTTTAAGATTTGTCGACCGTCCCAACCTTACATGTGCAACCATGATACCCCTTATGGGACGGGGCTTTGTTGATTACCTTGGTGGGTACTGGCAAGGAGCCCGCATTACTAGTGGCAGGAGTGGCGTGGTTGCTCTCGATAAGGGGTCGTACCGGTATGTACGATCATGCGCTGTCTTCACAGGCACCGGGCACACCATTGGTCCCCTCATGGATGGTACAGTTAGAGCAAGGCTCGTGTGATGTACATAATGAGGGCTGGGTACCAATCGAGTGGACTCTTTGTTTAGTGTCGCCAGAAGAAAGGCATTGTTCGGGTTCTTACCTCGGGTATGTTACATACCGCGAGTCGTGGATGACACAGAAGTTCCCCGAGTCTTGTGCGTAAAGTGTGCAACCTCTGCAGAGTGTCAAACTATTCGAATAGCCGTGTCCATGGTCAAGGACAGTTGGGTGGTGCTGCTTAAACTACATCTGGATGTTTTCGTGAAACTTTGGCGTGAGTATGGGTGTGATAGTGACAAGAGGTCGCATGAGTCAAGTCCGATGACTTGGCATGAGAAATGAACTAAATCCGATGACTTAGCGTGAACATGATGTGTTCAACTGATACCCGTGATGGTATTGACAATGTGTTATCATGAATACTTGGTTAGTCGTAGATGCATGCTTACTTTTACTTGATCATGTCACTTGCATACAAAATCAGCTTTCCGCAATTTACCTATAGTGTTATATCATGCATCTTTATTGCCTCGTTCCACTCTTGGGTTGCTTGCGAGTACATTCAAAGTACTCACTGGCTTGCCACTGGTTATTTAATTGGCCAGGCATGGAGGAACATGAGTTTGTTAAAGAGTTCGTTGGAGACGAACATGCGAACTAGGACGCTTCCCAGTCAGAATGCATGTAGGTTAAGCCAGATGTCATGGGTTCACGCTTCCGACGAAAGATTTCTGTTGTTTGTTCTAGAGTAAGTGTTTGGCCCGAGTGGCCCTATCCTTGTAAGACTAAGACCTTCATGGTCACCATTTGTGTAAGACGCTTAATGTGGATGTAAGACTCTTGTTATTCAGCTTCGGTGTGTTCAGTGAGCATTGATCTCTGGGATCACTGTACATGTGCATTCGGTGATCTCGAATTATGAAGTCGGGATCCCCACAAAGCTGGAATGAGAGCCATCCTGACTATAGGAAGCCCTTAGTTAGCATGGATGTTAGTAGGATAAAAGTTGTTTTCAAAACTACACCTAGCTTTGGAACTTAGGAGATTCCGGACTAATTACCTCTCCTATGCTTCACACTACACTTTGCTGACTCTCCTCCTTTCAAACCTTTGTAGATGGCCATCGTACCCGAAGCCTTCCTAACATCTGGCTTTCCCTTACTCCTTGGGGATAGCCTAGAGAAGTGCCAGTTTCACCAACCACCCATCTTCCTCTACCACGAGCACTGGCTCGATGCCGTCACGAAGGAGTACCACGTGGATGTGGTCATGAAGGCAAACGACTCCCTGACCAGTTGGTTCTTTGAAGGACTACGGATGGAGATTATGATACTTGTCGTCGAGACAACTGCACGCAAGGCACTCCTATACCTTCGAGATATCATTCCAGAGATGGCTGACGAGCCAGCTACTCGCTACCTTCCCTTTCGGAATGATGACTTTGGCGAGAGTTGGACGTTGATTCCGACCAAGGAAGATGGCGCATCACTCAGGTTCCAGACCTACTTCAGCCTCTCCGCCGATAGTCTGGTTCACAACTTGATGAAGGAGGCCGGGAAGCTCCGCGAGGACCTTCACAACTCCCGAGAGCTACTTCAGCAAGCCAAGACGAAGCCAGACATGATCAAGAAGGACGGAGCCCCCGAGGGACGACCAGCTGTTGCTTATCGAGGAGGAGTACCCCCAGCCAGAGATGCACCCATGCGTGGTCGTCGCATGAGTGCGAAGGAGTACCGTGAGCTCTTCACCAACCCGCCTGCAAAGCGTCGTCGGGATGGGCCTCCTCGTTCCCCGACCCCGTCGACCAGGAATGATGCTCGTTCTGAGGATGAGCCAGAGGAAGACCCAGAAGAGCGTGACTACGAGACTGAGCACTCCACCACCTGAGTCCGAGAACCCCTAGGGTAGGATCAGACATGTATCCCTCATGCGTAGAAGAGTCCGTGTAATGGTTCTTATGAAACCATATATGTTTGTTGTTTGTTTTGTTGTTTGTGTTCCGATGCAAGTCGCGCTCTTGCCTTAGGCAACATGTAAGCAACTACATCGTCTATCTTAATAGATGTTGTTGGTCTTTGACCTTTGCTTCTACACATTCACACGTGACCAACCCCCTTAGGCGTGCTTTGCCATTTTGCTCATCCTCTTGTCGACCCGAGTTGTTTGACTTGGCTACTCCAAACAGGATGGTGACTGCTACCCGCAACAGCTCCTTCACCAACCCCGAAGCCGGCAACTCGAGCCAGCAACAGGGTGATGGTGGGGCTGCTCACGCTGGAGAACACCAGGAGCAGCCTCAAGGCGACGTTCCCCCACCGCCACCTCCGCCAAAGAACATGACCATAGCTTAGTTTCTCCAAGTTCTCCGGGAGGAGCACCAGGCCAACAATGCTGCTCTCCAGCAAATGGCCCAGGCTCTCGTGAACAACCAGCAGCAAGGTAGGAACGACAATGGCCGCTCCACGTTGTCGGACTTCATGAGGAACTCACCCCCGACCTTCACTGAGACTGCTGAGCCATTGGATGCTGATGACTGGATCTGCACCATCAAGGACCTCCTTGCTTTGATCAACTGCAATGAGGATTGTGAGAGAGTCCTTTATGCCTCTCACTGCCTCAGAGGTACCACCAGAGCTTGGTGGGATGGATTCAAGGTCATGCAAGGAGATCGTGCGATCACGTGGAATGACTTCAAGGAAGGATTCCGCACTGCCCATATTCCATCTAGGATCATGGATATCAAGAAGAGGGAATTCGGAGCGTTGAAGCAAGGAAGTGGCTTTGTCAAGGAGTATTTGTAGAAGTTCAACCTGCTGTCAAGGTATGCGCCTGAAGATGTCAGCACAGAGACTGCCAAGAAGGAACGCTTCATGCAAGGACTTCAGCAAGTTCTGTAGTATCAGCTCATCATCTGCGACTACTGCACCTTCTTCGACTTGGTGAACAAGGCCCTCATGCTGGAAGACAAGCGTCGTGCCATCGATTACACTCGCAAGCGCAAGATGATTAGCAAGGGAAGCTCAAGCAACCAGAAGCCTCGCCCATGGCAGCCAGCGCCAGCTAAGCCAACCTATTAGCCACAGCAGGCTAGGCCTCCTGGGCCTCGTCCGAGCTACCAGTCTCAGCAGTATGCCAATCCCAGCCTAGTTTACAACACCAACCCCAATAACAACAACGGTGGAAGGAACTTCAACAACAACCCGGGGCAAGTCGCTTGTTTGGATGTGGTCAGCCAGGACACATCTCTAGGTTGTGCCCCAACAAGAAGCCAGATGCATCGCGCCCCAATGCGCCAGCTCAAGGTCAAGCCCGTGGAGCACCGCCAAGGAACCCAGCTCCCCGCAACCAGCCCAACAATGGCAAGGGGTCGTGTGAACCACGTCACCGTAGAGGAGGCCCAGGAAGACCCGGACGTCATACTGGGTACGTTCCTCGTCAACTCAACCCCAGCAACAGTATTGTTGATTATGGAGCTTCGCATTCTTTTGTCACCCAAAAGTTTGCACTAGAGAGTGGCATGGAGCCTACACCCTTGGGTAGTCGTATGCTGATACAAACGCCCGGTTCATTTATGAAGTCTGGGATAGGGTGTAAGGGAGTGAAGATTGACATCAATGGGGTAGACTTCCTAGCCAACCTTATCATCCTGAAGTCGGAAGGCTTGGATGTAATCCTAGGCATGGATTGGTTGAGCAAGCACCAAGGTTTGTTAGACTGTGCCAAGAGGATTGTCACCATGACCAACAGCCAACGTGTGGAAGTCAAGTATGTCCCCAACCTAGTCTCCACTCAAGCCCCTCAGGTTAACTGCCTGTTGGGAGCTGAGATAGACCAGGTGCCAGTGGTATGCGAATACCCTGATGTGTTTCCTGATGAGCTGCCCGGAATGCCTCCTGACCGTGACATCGAGTTCATCATTGAGCTTATGCCCGGATCAAGGCCCATCTATAAGAAGGCCTACAGGATGGGATCCGAAGAGTTGGCTCAGTTGAAGAAGCAACTAGCAGAGCAGCTCGGGAAAGGATTTATTCGCCCTAGTGCCTCTCCTTGGGGACCGCCTGTTCTATTCGTGTCCAAGAGGGACGGAACTATCAGACTCTGCATCGATTACCGTTCTCTCAATGAGGTCACAATAAAGAACAAGTACCCACTCCCCAAGATCAAAGACCTATTTGATTAGTTGAATGGAGCCAAGGTGTTCTCCAAGATCGACCTCACGTCTAGGTACTATCAGCTGAAGATCAGACCCCAAGATATTCCGAAGACGGCATTTGTGACCTGGTATGGCCTATATGAATACACGGTCATGTCGTTCGGATTGATGAATGCCCCAGCCTACTTCATGTACCTCATGAATAAAGTCTTCATGGAGTATTTGGACAAGTTCGTTGTTGTCTTCATTGACGACGTTCTTGTCTTCTCCAAGTCTGAGAGGAGCATGAAGAGCACTTGAGATTGGTCATAGAAAAACTTCGAGAGCACCAGCTTTATGCCAAGTTTAGTAAGTGTGAATTCTGGCTGCATGAAGTTGGATTCTTGGGTCATGTGTTGACTGTGGAAGGATTGTCAGTGGATCCTGCCAAGATTGAAGCCGTGACAGAATGGCAGACCCCAACCACCGTGAAGGAAGTAAGGAGCTTCCTTGGACTCGCGAGATATTACCGCAAGTTCGTGGAAGGGTTCTCAAGAATTGCTCGTCCTTTGACCCAGCTTCTGAAGAAGGACCAGAAGTTCGTATGGACTGCTAAGTGCGAGGAAAGCTTCCAGGAGCTCAAGAAGAGATTGACCACCGCCCTGTTTTGGCCACCCCTGATATTCACAAGGAGTTTGTGATTTATTGTGATGCATCAAGAACCGGACTTGGAGGTGTTCTGATGCAAGAAGTCTGGGTCGTAGCATATCTTTCAAGACAGCTGCGTCCTCATGAAGAGAACTACGGAACTCATGATCTAGAGTTGGCAGGAGTGGTTCATGCCTTGAAGACATGGCGGCATTATATTCTGGGGAAGCGATGTGAGATATTCACAGACCACAAGAGTTTGAAGTATATCTTCATTCAAAGGGAATTGAACATGAGGTAGTGAAGATGGTTGGAGTTGATCAAGGACTACGACCTCTGTGTTCAATACCACCCCGAAAAAGCTAACGTGGTGGCTGATGCCTTAAGCAGAAAGGCTTGTTCCTTGAATGCTATGATAAAGAAAGGCTACCCACCTTGTATGAAGAGCTTGAGAGCTTCGGCTTGGAACTGGTCGCACCAGGATTTCTCGCCAACTTAGAAGCAAAGCCTACCTTGACGGACGATATCAAAGAATCCCAGAAGGGACATGAGAGCATTGAAGTCATCAAGAGGAAGATCAATGCAGGCAAGGCCCCAGGATTCTCAGAGGATGAACAAGGAGTTGTATGGTTTGGGAATCGTATTTGCGTACCCAACAAAGAAGAGCTCAAGAACCTGATCTTGCAAGAAGCTCATGATACTCCCTACTCCATCCATTGGAGGAACCAAGATGTATCAAGACCTCATGACAAGATTCTGGTGGCATGGTATGAAACAGGAGATAGGCACATTCGTGGCTAAGTGCGACATATGCCAGAGGGTCAAGGCTGAGCATCAGCGACCTGCTGGGCTACTGCAACCCCTCAAAGTGCCTGAATGGAAGTGGGACAAAGTCAGAATGGATTTCATCACCGGTTTACCGAGGTCAAGCAAGGGACATGACTCCATTTGGGTCAGGTTGATCATCTGACCAAGGTAGCCCACTTCATTCCCGTCAGGACCAGCTACGATGGAAGCCAGCTCGCAAATCTCTACATCAACCGGATTGTGAGTATTCACGGAGTTCCAAAGGAGATAGTGTCAGACCAAGGAACCCAGTTCACCTCAAGGTTCTAGAGGAAGTTTCAGGAAGCGATGGGGACTAAGCTCTCCTTCACTGCTTTTCACCCCTAGACCGATGGGCAAACGGAACGAGTAAATCAGATACTCGAAGATATGCTCCGCGCTTGTGTCTTGGCATATGGAGCCAAATGGGAAGATTGCTTGCCCTTCGCCGAGTTCTCATACAACAACAGCTACCAGTCAAGTCTTCAGATGGCACCATTTGAGGTGTTGTATGGACGCAAGTGTCATACTCCCCTCAACTAGTCAGAGACCGGAGAAGGACTAGTATTTGGACCAGATATCCTCCGCGAAGCTGAAGAGCAAGTTCAACTTGTCCAAGAACGCCTCAAGATTTCCAAGTCAAGACAGAAGAGCCACGCCGACTCTCACCGCTGAGAAGTGAACTTATGTGTCGGTGACCATGTTTACCTCAGGGTCACGCCTCTCAAGGGAAACAAGCGATTCCACATCAAAGGAAAGCTCGCGCCAAGATTCATCGGCCCCTTCAAGATCACCGCCACACGAGGAGAAGTTGCCTACCAGTTGGAGCTACCTTCCAAGCTATCAGATGTGCACAACGTCTTCCACGTGTCACAGCTTCGGAAGTGTCTGCAAGTTCCCAACCGCCCCGACCTCTACAAGGACATCGACCATCAAGCTATCGACCTTCAGCCAGATCTCACTTATCGTGAGAGGCCTATCCGCATTTTGGATGAAGCTGAGCGCTGCACCCGAACCCACACCATCAAGTACTTCAAGGTCTAGTGGAGCAAGCACATGGAAGAAGAAGCAACATGGGAGCATGAAGATTATCTCAGAACAGAGTTTCCTTATCTTTTTAGCGCTTAGCCTACGAATCTCGGGGACGAGATTCTTGTAAGGGGGGAAGGTCTGTCACACCCTATATTTTGGCACATTGTTATGTTTGAGTTTTATAAATTTGGAGCCAACTAAAAACTTTTGGATTGAATGCTTGTTTGAATTGATGCTTGTTTGATTTGCTTGAGTGATCAAGTTTGGCACTATTAGGTCCTACTCCACTCCACCTTCATCTTCCTTGATCCTAACACCCTGCCCTATGTTCATGCCATGTGCATTGAGCTCAAAACTATTTTTATCAAAATTTATTTTCACCAAAAAGGATTTATTCAAATTAGGTTTACTAAAACCCTTGAATTGAGGTTTGAACTACAAGTCCTCAATTTAGGTGGATCCCTTCTTCCCAAATGCATTGTTTGAGATCCACCATATATATGACTTCTCAAAACCACCAAATGTTATTTTCTAAAGGCCAGAAATGGCATTTTCCAAAGGCATTTTCCAAAGGCCAGAAATGGCTTTTCTTAAGGAAAAATTATTTAAATGCTTTGAAAATGTTTCTGTAAGAAATATTCTCAATAAAATCCAGGAAAATTCTAGCAAGTCATCACCACCATGGGTGATGATCTTTCAAAGTTTCATATCAATCCAAGTTGGTTTGCTTCATCAAACCAACCCAAAACCATTTCTGTACCAATTCAAATTTTGACAACTTTACATTGTGAAGTGTCCTCCCTTAGCATCAAACTTTGTGGGCATGCTCTAATGACCAAATAGTGATGATCCACTAAGTGGTGCATCAAGGGTTAAAGCCTAACACCTTTGAATCTCTAGAAAACAGATTCTGCCTATTTCTAGGTTTTCCCTAAGTCCCATTGTGAACTTTCTTCAAACTCTCTAAAACTTGGTGATCACACTTGTATTCCATCACCCTTTGACCCTATCAAATATCAATATGATCCAAGTTCATTTGATCCCCCTAATCTCCATCAAACAGCTTCTGCCAGATTTGAATTATTGGCATTTTTACCTCTTATCTTTTTACCCTTGGCCCCTCCTTTTTACCATAGCCTCCCCTAGATCCCTTTCACCCGCAGTAACTTTATTTGACCAAGGCTCAATGCATAGATGGGGTAAAAACCCATTTTTACCATCTGGACAACTTGGCTAGCAACCATTTTACCTCCCCCTCCTCTCACCTCTTCTCTCCCTAGCCTCCCCTAGCTCCTAGAGCATCTCCAGATCATCCACGAGCTAAGGGACATGCAAGAACGCGTCCAGAGCACGTAAGCATGCCATGGCATGCCAAAGGCATGCTCTGGAGCGCGCTACAGTGCATGTCCGCACTGTAGCAGGAGCATCCCGAGGCCTCCCGACCGCATTAGGATGAGGGGAGCTGTCTCCCATGTCCCCCTCGACATCCGCGTCCCTCCAAACGGTCGGTCCCCTCCTCCCTCTCTCTCCTTCTCCCTCCTCCGCGCGTGCCCGACGCCACCAGAACCGGCCAATGCGGGAGATCGCACGCGCGCCCCCTCCGTGCCCCCCTCTGACTACCTCTCGTTCCCCTTGGGCACGGACCAAGTCCATGGCCCTCCCCAATCTCTACCGGACCATCCCCGTGGCCTGTGGTGACGCCCTGATGCTCACCAGTGCACCAAGACCGCGGTGGACCGGCGGCCCCCTATAAAGAGGCCTCCCCAGCCTCCAGTGCCCCTCTTCCCGGTCCGCCCCTCTCTTCGCTTCTCCCCCGTGCCAAAAACCAGCACCCCCATGGTCGGGAGCCTCCTCCCGACCCAAACCCTCGCCATCGTCATCGGGTCCTCTCCTCGCCGGTGCCCCTCTCCCTCCCCGACGTCTACGCGGCCCTTCTCCAGCTTGCGACACCCCCTAGAGGCCGCCTGTGCTCCCCATCTCCATTGCCGTGGCCTGGAGCCCCTCGTCTGGTGAGCCCTGCTCTTGCCGTCGTGAGGAGAGGGTTGAGAGGTGGGGCCCCCCTATCATCCCCTCGCCCTCTCCCTCTCTTGCTGACCGGCCGGGCCCGCGGGCAGATTTGAAACAAACCTGCCACGCGCGGCAGCTCAGTCTGGGCCGGTTCCTCCCTGGGCGGTCTCGGTGCTACTGGCCTGGGAGGGCACAGTGCCTTTTATCTTTTTCCTTTTTCCTGTTATTTCCAAAAATTCCACAGGGAGAATTATTATTCCAATTTCCAATATTTCTCCACCATAAATCTTGAAATATTGTATAGAATTTAATAGTGCCATTTGTATAATTTATTGAAAAACTTTTCTCTACTGATTAATTATAAAACCTCTTTTGGGCATTTTTAGCCTCTGTTTTAAAAACCTTTATGACTATAAAACCCTAGGAAAATATTTTTATAGTAGCTTGTAGTATTTAACAGAGTAGGTGAACATTTTTGTTGAACAGTTTGAGTGCTCTGGTTGCATGCTTGTTTATTTATTATCGTTGTTTTGCGACGATAGATTGCGCCATTGACGGAGAAGTAGGACTCGAAGACTTCGAAGACCCCAGAGACTTTGTTGAGCTAGGCAAGTAGCCCTTTGACCATATCAAGAAACTAGTTTCATTGCATGTCATATAGCACTTTACATCCGACATATCGATCATATGTTGTGGGGTTCCCCTTCGGTGGGATGCCTCCGGTACTTTCCGTTGATACTTGCATCAAGCATGACCCTACCACCTTATGAGGGTTGTGCGGGTGGGAGCATATAGGTTGCTATTAGATGCTACACAAAGTGGGATAGGACTTATGCATGATGATACCGAGAGGGGTGTGTTCTCAATACTCTTTTTAAAACCCCGTCGGGTGCCACTAATGCCCGAGGGAGATGATGATAAAGTTGGGTGACCACTTGAGAAAGAAGTGGTGCGCCGGAACAAGTGCGTGTGTGTGTTTTCGAAAATGGAGAGTTTTAAGATTTGTCGACTGTCCCAACCTTACATGCGCAACCATGATACCCCTTATGGGACGGGGCTTTGTTGATTACCTTGGTGGGTACTGGCAAGGAGCCCGCATTACTAGTGGAGGGAATGGCGTGGTCACTCTTGATGCAGGGTCGTACCGGTATGTACGATCATGCGCTGTCTTCACAGGCACCGGGCACACCGTTGGTCCCCTCATGGATGGTACGGTTAGAGCAAGGCTCGTGTGATGTACATCATGAGGGCTAGGTACCAATCGAGTGGACTCTTTGTTTAGTGTCGCCGGGAGAAAGGCATTGTTCGGGTGCTTACCTCGGGTATGTTACATACCGCGAGTCATGGGTGACACGGAAGTTCCCCGAGTCTTGTGCGTAAAGAGCGCAACCTCTGGAAGTGTCAAACTATTCGAATAGTCGTGTCCACGGTCAAGGACAGTTGGGTGGTGCTGCTTAAACTACGTCCAGATGTTTTCGTGAAACTTTGGCGTCAGTATGGGTGTGATAGTGACAAGAGGTCGCATGAGTCAAGTCCGATAACTTGGCATGAGAAATGAACTAAGTCCGATGACTTAGCGTGAACATGATGTGTTCAACTGATACCCGTGATGGTATCGACAATGTGTTGTCATGAATACTTGGTTAGTCATAGATGCATTCTTACTTTTAGTTGATCATGTCACTTGCATACAAAATCAGCTTTCCGCAATTGACCTATAGTGCTATATCATGCATCTTTATTGCCTCGTTCCACTCTTGAGTTGCTTGCGAGTACATTCAAAGTACTCATTGGCTTGCCACTGGTTATTTAATCGGCCAGGCATGGAGGAACATCAGTTTGTTGAAGAGTTCATTGGAGACGAACATGCGAACTAGGACGCTTCCCAGTCAGAATGCATGTAGGTTAAGGAAGATGGCATGGGTTCACGCTTCCGACGAAAGATTTCCGTTGTTTGTTCTAGACTAAGTGGTTGGACTGAGTGGCCCTATCCTTGTAAGACTAAGACCTTCATGGTCACCATTTGTGTAAGACGCTTAATGTGGATGTAAGACTCTTGTTATTCAACTTCTGTGTGTTCAGTGAGCATTGATCTCTGGGATCACTGTACACGTGCATTCGGTGATCTCGACTTATGAAGTCGGGGTCCCCACAACTCCCTCCATTCCTAGGACCATTGGACAAGGTTTTATCCATAGTGCCCTCCAGTAAAACCCCTTTTTATAATCCCCAAGTTGTTGTTGGAAACTTACCTAGTGTGGAAATCACCCTTGCCCAGCTCCATAGGAGTCTAAATTTTACCAGACCCCTACTGCATGCATGCCTCTCTCTAGACAACATTTTGCGACCAAAAGTTACTCTGGACAAGGGATAGCATGGTGACCACACAGCCAACATGCAGAAACGGGTCGTTGTCCTGTAGCTCGTGTCCGTCCTCGATAGAGCATCCCAGCGTGCCTTGGATCCCCTCTCAGTATCCCACGCCCATCCCCGATGCCATGATACCTCCAGGACCTCTCTGCCATGCGTGCTTGACATGCCCAGAGCATCCAAGGAGAATCTGAGCTCCTTCTCCATTGCCCCCCTACTTCAGCTCCTCCCCGAGCTTCCCCTCGCGCCTCTTGATGCTCCCCTCCCTCTAGAAACCCCCCTGGCTAAGCAAATCGAGCAGGTGGGCTCATTTTCCTCCCCCATGGTCGCCATGGCAGTGCCTCGGCTACTGCTCAAATCTGAGCTCCCCTGAGCCCTCCTCTACCTTGAACCTCCCAAAGCCTCCCTAGCACCTCATAAACCCTCTCCCTGCGCTATTTTCCTCCTCCTTATGGCCGGAGCACCGCCCCGCAGCCGCCGTGGTCGGCCTTCGCCACGACCGAGGCCCATTTACGCCAACGATCCCTGGTGAGACTAGGCCACCCAGGCGAGGGCGTCCAATCTCCTTGAGCACGCCATTGGCCTGGGCACCACCAGAGCTAGCCGAACCCCGCGGGGTTAGAACCAGCACCACCTGGTATCGCCCCCTCTGCATCTCCTTGCTCAGGCGGGAGGTGGGGGAAAGACCCGACGAGCGGGGATGCCTGTCATTGGCTAAGGCCCCGGGCCCCCTGTTTAAGAGGAGGCGCCCCGCTTCTTCCTGCCTCCTTGCGGGGAAGACGTACTCCATGGAGTATGCCTTCGGCATCGCCCCAGCCGCCAAGCCAAGCGAATGGGACGACCCATTTGCTATCTTGTGCACTGTGCGCAGTTTAGCCTCGTCGTGAGCCCTTTTTCTTTTTCTTTTTGTTTTCTTTTTCAGTGGCACTAATTAATTCATAGGAAATTCATATGACCTCCAATTTAGTTGATTCAAATTTCTACATATTCCTAAAATGGCCTATCCGAATTTGTGCATTGCACATTTTTTCAGAATACTTTTATCTTAGGTTCAAATTTAAATTTGAATTTGAACTATGTATAAACCCACCTTGCAAAATCCTAGAACCTTCAAATCAACTCCAAATGGAGTGATTCAAATTTCGAGAAGCTCTAAATTTTATGCCCAAATTACCTAGCCATGTTGAACATTTTTAATCTTCACCAACTCTGTTGGACCTAATAAATAGCCCCTTTTTCCATTTATTCCATCTTAGGAAAATCATGCCAACTCCAAATCCAGTGAAACCACTTCCCAAATGTTTCTAAAATTGTGCCCTATTTGGTGGGTGCATCCACTCATTTTTTTCACAAAATATATTATGTAGATTTCCTATAGGATCAGTAATGCCTCTATTTCCACCATTCAAAACTCCCCCTTGACCCACATCCATTAAAACCTCCTTGGTTAATTTTCTCAAGACCAGGGGTGTCCAAGAAAAATAAAACTCCTATTTATAGAGCACTTTTATCTTCCACTTGTTGTGTTGCTTATTGCGGTTGTTTTTCGGGGATTGTTGACGAAGTAGACGAAGTGCTCGGAGTTGGACCCGAAGACTTTGAAGACCCCAAAGACTTTGTTGAGCCAGGCAAGCAGCCCTTTGACCATGAATATGAACCCTTTTTATTGGATGGCATATAACACTTTATTTCGTTGTATTGATCATGATGATGTGGTGTCCACTTTGGTGGGATGCCCCTAGTACTCCTTGTCAATACTTGCATCGTGCATCACCCTACCTCCTTATGAGGGTTGTGCAGGTGGGAGTAGTTAGGTTGCTAGTAGATTCTACGAAAGTGGGATCGGGCTTATGCATGGTGATGGAAACAAAACAATTTCAACGATTTTTTCTAAAAACCCCGTCGGGTGCCACTAATGCCCGAGGGGTATGGTGTTGAGTTGGGTAACCACTTGAGAAAGAAGTGGTGTACTGGAGCAAGTGAGTGTGTGTTTTCGAAAACAGATTTGATTTAAGATTTGTCGACCGTCGTAACCTTACATGAAAAACCACGATACCCCTTATGGGACGGGGCTTTGTTGATTACTTTGGTTGGTACTAGCAAGGAGACCGCATTACTAGTGGCGGGAGTGGCATCGTCAATCTCGATACGGGGTCGTACCGGAATGGATGATCATGCGTTGTCTTCACACGCATCGGGCACACTGTTGCGTGCCCTCATGGATGATACATGTGATGTATACCATCAGGGATGGCACGAATGAGTGGACTCTTTGTTTAGTATCGCTAGGGGAAAGGCAATGTTTGGGTGCTTACCTCGGGTATGTTAAATACAGCGAGTCGTGGATGACATGGAAGTTCCCCGAGTCTTGTGGGTAAAGTGTGCAACCTCTGTAGAGTGTAAAACTATTCGAATAGCCGTGTCCACGGTCAAGGACAGTTGGGTGGTGCTGCTTAGACTATGTCCAGCTGTTTTCACAAAACTTAGTGTGTGTGTGTGTGGATGACACAGAGATGATACTTGAGACAAGTCAGAGGACTTGATGTGATGACTGAACATGAGATGTTCAACCCCCTGTTTACGATGCTATCTATAGCTTGCTCATATGGATATCTGCCAACTGTTGATGCATGCTTACATAAGTTATTTGATCATGTCATTGCACTCAAAATTAGCTTTATGCAATTTCCTATTAGTACTACATCATGCATTGCTATTGCCTTGTTCCAAACATGGGTTGCTTGCGAGTACATTCAAAGTACTCATTGGCTTGCCACTGGTTATTTTATTGGCCAGACATGATAGTAGGACATGATGAATATTACCTTGGTGACATACGTGCGAGCTAGGACGCTTCCTAGTCAGAATGCCTATAGGGTTAAGGCAGACGGCATGGGTTCACGCTATCGTTGAATATTTCCGCTGCAATCATATGAAGACTTGGCCATAAAGGCTATATTTGAGTAAAATGGCACGTAATGGATGTAAGACTCTTGTTATTCAGTTTTTGTGTGTTCAGTGAGCATTGATCTCTGGGATCACTGTGCACGTACATTCGGTGATCATGACTTATGAGTCGGGGTCCCCACACTTGTAGATCTCTAAGAGGGAAGCATTAATAAATATGGTGGATGTAGTCGAACGTCATTGCGATCCAATCATGATCTGTCATTGTGCCCAATCACGATCTGTCCCTTGATCCAATCATGATCCATCTCGATCTAGCGCCGAACGGACGGCACCTCCGCGTTCAGCACACGTACGGCTCAATGACCTCTCAGCCCTCTTGATCTAGAAAGCAAGGGCGAAGAGGTAGATGAGTTCTCTGGTAGAACGACGGCATGGTGGCGGTGGTGGTGGAGCAATTTCAGCAGGGCCTCGCCAAGCACTGCGGCAGACGCATTTTGGAGGAGAAACATATCTAGGGAGAGAGTGAGCGTTGCACCTATGCCTTGGGGTGCGGCTGCCCTCCCTCTCCATCTCTATATATAGGAGGAGGGGGTAGGTGGGCCACAGCCTTAGCCCCTCCTCCAAGGAGGACTAGCCGGCCAAGGTGGGGAGGAGTCCACCTCCCACGAGGGAGGTGGGGAGGAGACCACCTCCCACAAGGGAGGTGGACGCCCTAGGGAGGAGTCCCTCCCCTCTAAGGCACCCCCCCACCTACCACCTTGGGCGCATGGGCCCTTTAGGGGTCGGCTGCCCGTCCCACTAGGGGCTGGTGCGCCTACTCCTAGGCCCATGTGCCCCCCGGGCTAGGTGGGCCTCTCCCGGCGGACCCCCGAAACCTTTTTGGCACTCCCGGTACAATACCAAAAATACCTAAAACTCTTCCGGGACCCGAATACCACTTTACTATATATAAATCTTTACCTCTAGAACATTCTGGAACTCCTCGTGATGTCCAGGATATCATCCGAGACTATGAACAACTTTCGTTCTCCAACATATATAACTCAACAATACCAAATCGTCACCGAACGTTAAGTGTGCAGACCTTGCGGGTTCGAGAATGATTTAGACATGACCGACACACTCTTCGGACAATAACCAATAGCGGGACCTGGAAGCCCATATTAGTTCCTACACATTCCACGAAGATCTTTATCGGTCGAACCACGATGTCAAGGATTCAATCAATCTTGTATGCATTTCCCTTTGTCCATTGGTATGTTACTTGCCCGAGATTCGATTGTCGGTATCTCCATACCTAGTTCAATCTTGTTATCGGCAAGTCTCTTTACTCGTTCCGGAACACAAGATCATGTGACTAAATGCTTAGTGACATTGCTTGCAAGCTTTTTGTGATGTTGTATTACCGAGTGGGCCCAGAGATACCTCTCCATTATACGGAGTGACAAATCCCAGTCTCAATCCACGCCAACCCAACACACACCCTCAGAGATACTTGTAGAGCACCTTTATAGTCCCCAGTTATGTTGTGATGTTTGATATACACAAGGTATTCCTATGGTGTCAGGGAGTTGCATGATATCATGGTCGTAGGAACATATACTTTACATGGATAAAGCAGTAGCAATAAACTAAGACAATCAAATCTTATGCTTACAGTTGGGTCTTGTCCATCACATCATTCTCCTAATGATGTGATCCCGTTATCAGATGACAACTCATGTCTATGGTCAGGAAACCTTGACCATCTCTGATCAATGAGCAAGTCTATTAGAGGCTCACTAGGGACACGGTGTTGTCAATGTATCCACACATGTATCCGAGTTTCCGATCAATACAATTTTAGCATGGATAATGAACGATTATTATGAACAAGGAAATATGATAATAACCAATTTATTATTGCCTCTAGGACAATTTACAACAAGTACTTCCCTCAGTTATGAAACCAAGGTTTATCAAACAAATAGGAATACCAATCCTCAACCATCTTCAGCATCTGCACACAAAAGAACAAACAACTTGCACCCAACGCCAGCAAGAGGGTTCTCAATCCCCTTAATCTCGTTTTTTGCAAGCAAGTGGGTTGTCTAGATAATTGTAAATTGCAAAAGAAAATAAAAGAAAATAAATAACAACAGGTAATGATAGAGTTTGTGAATATATAAGTAAATAGACCTGGGGGGCATAGAGTTCTCTAGTGGCATCTCTCATAGAAATAGTATACGGTGGGTAAACAAATTACTGTTAGGCAATTGATAGAAAAGCGAATGGTTATGCGATTTTCACGGCAATGATCATGTGTATATCGGCATCATATCCATAAGCAAATAGGCCGACTCCTGCCTACACCTACTACAATTACTCCAATCATCGACCACTATCCATCATGCATCTAGAGTATTAAGTAAAACAGAGTAATGCTTGAAGAATGATGACATGATGTAGACAAAGTAAACTCAATCAATATGAATAAACCCCATCGTTTTATCCTTATTAGCAGCAACACAAAGATGCAACTTGTCCCCTTTTGTCGCTGGGATATACAAACTCGTCAGGTTGAACCTACTACAATGCACCACTCCCACCGAAGAAATATCAATCTAGTTGGCCAAACTATCTCAAAAGATTGGAGAGCGTTAAGAAGTTATGGTGATCATGCAAATAAGAATCTTAGTATTCAGGTTTGACTCGAATACTTTTCATGAATAATATGAACATAAACTCACAATTCATCGGTTCCCAACAAACACACCATGCAAAGGGATTACATCGGATAGATCAAGGCAAAGATGCGATGAACATTGTATTGAAGATCGAGAGAGAGAGAGAGAGAGAGAGAGAGAGATTGCCATCTAGCTACTACCTAGAGACCCGTAAATCTGTGGTGAACTACTCACACATCATGGTGAGGGCAGCAAAGTTAATGAAGATGCCCTCCGTGATCGATCTCCCCTCTGGCAGCATGCCGAAACGGAGGTGTAAATGGCCTCCCATTAGGGTGCGCCCCTCGTAGCACGCCCTGTTGGCTAGTGGGTCCCTCGAGGCTCT